>CM057349.1:327431832-328645986 GCA_030015575.1 Agapanthus africanus | reverse complement strand
AATCGGCTATAGTGAAGTTAATGCCCTGACGCAAACTTCTGTCCAAGGGGTCACTCCCGGTGAAGGGATCTCGGCCCTTGCCTCGTCGACTGAGGAGCAGGATATTCCAAATGAATACCACGATGCAAAACAAAAGTGAACGTCCTTGCAATAACAGCTTTTTGAAAAGTGTTCCAACAACATCAGATTAGGTTTGTTTATCTTGCATTGATCCGAATCAATGCAGTCCCATCAATTGATCACACCACAAAGAACGAAAAATATACTGACGTACGTATATGCCATCCGCATTCGCCACTGGGTCCCGTCATCACCCGTTAGGTTAGCTAACTAACGGCAGAGCGGGGACTGGACTAGCGCGGATGAAAAACATATACAACATCTACTAATATATATACCAATATATAGTATTTCGCTCAAGGCATGAATAAAATGCAACATCACAGAAATGTACAGCATCACAGAACAATACAGATATCTGGGATCCCCGGGTTTCACAGAGCCACTACTGAAACCCGACGTTCCCCTGGTCGTGTGGATAGCCTGTGCAATGAAATCCTAGACCCCTACGGGCGCAGTAAGTCACCCGCCAAAACCTGAAGCGAGGCAGCCCCCTTCAGCGCCGTGAATGGACCACCCAGCACTTCACGGAATCCGGTAACTTAGGCACCCTTCCTGGGTCAACTTGTATCCCCTACGAGTGCGGCGAATAGCCCGCCAATTCCAGACTGAAGCCCCCTCCGTCCCAATGCCATGAGATGCGGGCTTGTTGCCCTCCAGAACCCGGCTATCCGTGCACCCCACCGCGGGGTAAACCTAGTACAGAAAGTAAAATATACATACAACGGGTACATCGACCGCAACCAGGTCATGCCCCAAAAGAATAATACAAACAGGCAGTGACGGCAGTCCACATGTCGGACGCTCGCCCCGCAATATCAAATGTACATCATACAACAGAAACTGTACTAGCATTGCATCCAGGCTATCCCCCACGACCGATTCGCAACATCACAGCGAAAACATAAAACATCAACGTGAAAATCACGTTCGCAAATCCGTCTAACCGGGCTATAGCAGTCAGACCGGATTTACCGATCGAGTGACATTCACGGTCGCAGATATAATGTAAATACTGTGAAAAAATGTGTTTAAAATATCCGATCGATCAAAAATTAACAAGTGGGCCCCCAAGCAATACTGTAGCACTCACAGAAATTCTGGGCCCAATTTTAATATTCCAAAACCCCAATTTTAAGCCCAGAAGCCCGCTGGAAAAAAATCGATACAGTGAAGACACCAATTAGCGGCGGAACCGCGGCCCAAGGGGGGGTTTGGCCGCGGTTCCGCGCTTAAGTCATCGACTGACTGTGTCGAATTTTCCCAGTAGTCTTATGTTTTCTAGCATAGTACTTTTATACAACCTGAAAAATTTTTGGAGACCAAAAAATTTCAACAGAAAACTGTCGTGAACAAAAATGCAAGTTTTGGAATTTTGGTCGATCGGAAATGCAAAACACATCAAACGAAGCTAGACGAAGTTAATGGCGAGGCTCTGATACCACTGATAGTGCACGGCGGCGCCCCGGCCGTCAAACCGACGGCCAAATGCGGAAACGGTGATAAACTTTAATTTTGCGAACTTTGCAAACCGGCACCACTGCGCACTAAACACCCGGATCGGGCCATTAAACTAGTTCTAGCTAACTACAAGATGGGAAGAGATATACCGAGTGATCCGAGTCCTCCGGTCTTCTCGTCATCGTCCCGATCTCCCGCGGAAACTCCGGTCGTCGCCTCGTTGCCGGAAGGGCACCACATCGTCTGCATCTTTTACGGGCTCCCACCTCAATACCGAGGCAACTCGGGCGCAAAGTTGGCTAGCCGACGCGTCCAAGATTTGCTGTAGGTTGTAGTGTAGATGACGCTTGTCTCATTTGGGGTTTGTAGTTGCCTTGATGGAGGAATAAGGTTAAGGAAAAATGGTGCTTTCATTTTTCCAAAACTAGAAGAATGAGATGAAGAAATTTGTGTCACACCAAAAATGAAAATTTTTCTCCTCTCTCCAACATAGTGGCTGGCCTCCTAATTGTGAGAATGGTGGAGGGCAAAAGCAAATCATGAAGGGAGGTGATGGTAGGATAAAGAGAAGAGGTGACCACAACATAAACATTATCATCACAATCTTACATCCAAACCATACCCTCTCAAATCACCATTAATGCAAAAGCATGGATGAAAGATTCTAATCCTATCATAATGAAGACAAGTGCAAGAAACCCCCTCCTCAAATGTTATTTGCACAATTGCAAATAACCCCCTCCATCGGAAAAGTCCGGCCGGGAAAGAACAAAGGAAAACCGGCCGGAACGGAATGCAAACTGGCAACTCCAGAAAACTGGTCCCGTAATAAATTACAGGAAAACCCTGATACTGTGCATACACACCCGCATCTGTATTCCGTCCGGATACAAATGCAAAGAGACAAAATCTACACTGTACTAAACTAGGACCGGCTTAAACCAAAGCCGGCTAGTAAAAACCGTTCGATCCTGATCCGTGCAATACCGCACGTATCTGATCGAACCCTGCCATATATCCATACGGCCGCTAGTACAAACCGTCCAATCCTGATCCGTGCAATACCGCACGTATCTGATCGGACCCTGCCATATCTCCATACGGCCTCTACAGCGTTTCGCCCGAAAGCTGAGTAACTGAAAGTGTGGTGGACTCTAAAGACTCGTCAATACTATGGCTGTGGATTTAACCACTAGCACGTCAGAGGTATAAGCCAATACGTGACGGGCCACCAGCTATTGACCAAAAGGGACGTCGATGAGCGAACTCATCCTGACACCCTACTGAGCCTGTCAGTGACAATATCCGTACAGTCCGGTCCGTTCGTCTATGAGCATCGCTTGTCGGGCCTAGGGGTGGGTAAGAGTCAGACCCCCAAAAGCGGTACAAGTCGTGTCGGAGTGTAGCCCAGAACACCCTGAGATACTACTGGAATACCTACCAGTAAATCTCCTGCCTTGGCCAAGGACTTCGTGTAATGGCTCTCCTAGACACAGCGCGACCTCACCCCCAATACCGGGAGAGACGAACCCCCGAAGATCCGCTCACTGCCTCCATGTGGCTCGGGACTGTACCCAACTAAAACCTGTTTGCACGACTCCTTTGAGCCGTGGTAGGGTAGTAATCAAAGTACAGTAGGAACTCACACGAGACAAATGACGATCCCCAGGTCGATGAACTAACCTGTACACATGTCACCTGGGAACTGCTATCTGACGTCAGGTATAAGACTAACTAGCATGTTCCCGGCGAGTCCTGTCCGGTGTACTCATAACCCAATGAGCACCTGTATACATCTTAGGTGAACCAATTGACACCAGTGGCTTGTGAGACCGGCCACCGCCCCTCGTCGGGGTCTCGACTGTATACACTAGTCTACTCTGGAGAATCGATGCCCTGTCTCGAAACTCCCATGACTAGGGACCTTTTAAGGATGTGCTTATAGACTCCAGCTCTCACTTATATGATCGCCCTCATACTGCTGGCAGCCAAGCAAGAATCCTAGGGGCTCTATCAACGTGCAATAGTGACCTGTCAGGTCACCTAAAACAGTACACGATGATAAAGGTAAACCAGATAGCATACTATCATCTCGAGTAAGACTGTCATACCGGGATAGGTCCTCCCTCAATCATTGCAATCACGTGCCTGTGATCCAATAATTGACTCTGAGGGCACTATCTCTAACAATATGTGATATAGCCGGGTTATCGGATCAAGTGTTGATTCGATAAGTTATTGCATTTGATATTAGTCGGTTATATGTGGTATTGCCGGATTATTAAATCAAGAGTTGATTTAATAATTTAATGTATAATTGTATATTTGATATACTAGATTACATTAACTAATATTAGCTCACTTAAACATTTCTTTTTCTCACAAGTGTTCATTAGTATATATGTGATATATATTAGTATACATTTTATTGTGTCGTGCTTGATGCCACATGCTACATGGGTGTATGAGACTCACACTATACTAATAATAATATGTGGTTTTATATTTATTTAAGTAAATCAAAATTAGTGTTAATTAGTCACATGATTGGAAGCTTAGAGAAGCTTGTTGCATTTTTGACTAATTCCACTCTTTTTGTTTTACTTATAGATATTTATTAACCTAACAATTATTTTTAGCCATGGTTTAATTTCTACATGGGTTAGTGTATGACACTAACTCACCCATGGTTTCCATTCTCACCACATTAGTTCATTCTCTCATTTCTTCACTTGAGCTTCTTCTTCCTCATGAGAAAAGCTCACTAACTTTTAAAAGGTGAGAAAATATTGTGAGAAAAATAAATCTAAAGTGAGCCCATTTCCTACTTCATCATCCTCTACTACTTGCCATTTAGATTAGGGTGTTTGCTTCACTAATTTCACAATTAGTGAAGAGGTAGCATGATCTTGAGTCTCCTCGACGTAGATCATCTTCGGCCTCGAAGACTTCGAGCAAGCTTGTTCATTTCTCCGGGAGAACCCTTTCTAGAGTTCGGGAGATCACAACTCACAGCGAAGGGACTACTACACGGAGCTTTTGAAGTGAAGGACCGGTCTACAAAGGTTTTATTCCTCATTCACTTAGATGTAAAGTAGTTTACATATCGTTTCGTCGGATTTTTTAGTAAAGATTCTAGGCTTAGCGTTAGCTAGAACGGCGAAATTTTGAAATTAGCATGGACGATGCCTCCCGAAACCTTGCTGCCGTCCTAGGGAACCCTACAGTGGTATCAGAGCCAGGTTAGAGAATTAGAAGGATTATGTAGAATTACGAAACCGAAACAACTCCGAAACTTAAAACAAGATTACCCAGTTTTTATCGAATTTTAAAGTCGTAGAATTTTTTTTTAAACAACTGCAGTATGTTGCATATGATGTAACATGAGCACTGAACCAAGACCAACCAATTTGGCCTGTTTTTGGCCGGCCAGACATGTCAAATTTCCGAGCAGGCCAGCCCAAACAATGCTTCTGGGGTTCGTCTTGGTTTGGTGTTTCAGGCTCTGGGTTTTGGTGTTTCAGGTGTTGTTTGTTTTTGCTAAATTTTCATGCGATGTTAACTTTCTGCAAAGGCAACTCGGAGTGTTTCGAAGTCGTAATTCTAACAGTTTTTCGGGTTACTTTAGACGGTGTTAAAAAGTTTGAACGGATATCAAATACCCATTTTAACCATCGCCGGAAATTTTCCAAGTGTTGGATTTTTCCTTAATTTAAAACTTTCAGAAAATCATGCAAGCGATACTGTGGACCCTTTAGAAGAACGAAATCTTAACTCGATTATGTGACCGTTAGAATCGCCACTAAACCCTAGGGTTTGTGGTAGTTCAGCGGTGCCACATGTGAGGCATTGGTTGGCCCTTCTACGGCTGGTTCATAAGAGCTGTGAAATGTTCTGGGACCTTTTGAACTACGCTCAAGTGTTGAGCATTTTGGGTAATTTTGGGTGTTTGTTGATTCGGTCGGAATGTTTAACATCATCTAACTATTTGTGGAATGTGATACAATATGTCAAATTCATATAGTTAGGCGTGAAATCAAAAGTATGTGATATTTTGGGTTTATGATGTCTAAGGGTATTATGAATTCCAAATGTTGTAGTTTGACATATTCTTTTCTTCGACCGTAAGTGTAAGTGTAATATGTGGTGTTTCGCCGGTTTCGTTGCTATATGTCAACGACAATTGGGATACGCATATTTACTTACGTTGATGACATGTGATGTTATGTGTTGCTGTGATGTATTATATTGGATCGTCGCTTTTTGAATAGCCGGGGGTTTTATATGAGATGAGAGTTTTTATTTTCATTCATGTAAAATTCATTGTATGTAATATTCTTTTATTGGGGCACTTCCGGGTTGAGGATGATGTCCCCCATGTTGTATATTATTTACTTTTCCGCATTAGGATAGACCCAAGGAGGGGAGCGCAAGTAACCGGGTTCTAGAGTCCAGTGGGAGACCAACTCGAGGAGTCGAGTCCGGGTCTCCTAACTCTATAATTGGTAGGGTTGCTTGCCGCTCTCGTAGGGGTCTAGGGATTAGGGTTTGGCTATTCATCGCGACCGTGGAATCTGTGTTTTATACAGGCTCAAAATAAAATACGGACATCCTAGTATATCCAATATTTCATATGTTGATTTTTGCTGCTGATATTCTGTGATGTGATCACTTTATATGCTTGAGACGATTGATTTATTATTATATATATGATATATAATAAACGTTTCTTATGTTTTTCACCCGCTCTAGTCCCGCCCGCTATGTCGTTAGTTAAGTAATCTAACGGTGCATAACGGGGCACTGTGGAGAATGCGGGTGGCATAACCGTACGTTGTATTTTCGTTTTTTCTGTGATGCTTAGGAAGCATAAATGATGGGACTTCATTAAAGAGATTAATGAAAGAAAAGAAACCTAAAAGATGTTGTAGAATCAAATTTTCAAAAAGGGTTGCTTTAGTTTTTGCTTTGCATAGTGGTATTCCTTGTAGAATATCCAGCACCTTATTCGATAAGGAAAGAGCCAAGATCCCTTCACCGGGAGTGACCTCTTTAGTAGAACTAGCAGATGCTACAACTCACTCGGTTTTGTTTTTGATTGCTTCTTCTAGTGCTTGCTTTGCATAGCGGTATTTATGAAATATCCTGCACCTTATTTGATAAGGAAAGAGCCGAGATCTCTTCACCGGGAGTGACCTCTTTAGCGAAACTAGTAAAAGCCTAAAAACACTCCTTTTTCAAAAATCACTTGTTTCTACAACGATATCAAGTTCATTACGCAAAAGGTTTTCCGAAAAACCTGTCGTAGCCCTCCGTCATTTCAGATAAGTCCTACTTAGTATTCGTGCTACGTTTGTAGACCTTAGTTAAGGCGTAGTGTGCGGTAACTAATTAGTGCTTATCTGCTGTATATGATGCGATTGAGTTAGGATAGTCGTACGAGTTTGTTGACCTTAGCCAAGGGTCGTACGGGTGGGTTTAATTCAATCAGGAAATGACGGGTTGAACTTGGCTAGCGCTTATGATTTGTTGACCTTAGCCAAGGTCATAAGTTGCTAGGGGCAAAAGATTATCGAAAATTTCAAGTGTTGAAATTTGCAATAAGATTGCATGCCTTCTATGAGATAGTTGGATCCCGATACCCACTGCGAGTAAGAGTTACTCCTGGGAGAGTTTTACACATGACAATTAGCCGATCAAGTAGGTGTCTAGAAAGGTGTTAACGGGGTTATGCCTATGGGAAAACGAGGTTTATTTTAATTAGGTCCGTGCGAAAGCACGAGGAAGCTCCCTCAAAATACCAACACTGGCCTGGCTGAAAGATTGGCGAACTTGTAAGGTGTAATTAATCCCGGCTAGTATTTCCTTTTAGGGTTTGAAGGAAGATTTGATAAAAACACTGGGAGCCATCCTGATTAGATAAAATAATAACCAATCTGATCTTGCAAGAGTATACACTGATGTTTTTTCTTCTCTCTCTCTCCAGGTAGCGACCATGTCAGGCCTTAATCAAGATAATAATATGGATGTATTGACCGAACCCGCTTGTTATACTGAGCAGCGGAACGTTGGTTCCGTTCTTTCTTATAATTGTTATAAGACTGAATAGGAAATAGGGATCTATCCGGATTCTCACGCCGCCCAAACGAAGAATAAGCATGTTGATGCATCTTCTTCGAGTGTGTTAGTTATCGAGAACTGTTTCTCGGTTCACTCTACTTTCTGGGTATTAGATACCGGATCAGGATCACACATATGTAATATGTTACATGGGATAAGGAAAGGTAGAGAACTGGGAATGGGTGATCATTCCGTAAGAGTAGAGAATGGTCCAAATGTTGCAGCCAAAGCGGTTGGCGAATATCACCGTGTACTACCAAATGGTAATACATTGATTCTGAACGAATGCTATTACATTCCGACCCTGATATGCAATCTTATATCAGTTTCTATATTAAGTAAAGAAGGATATAATTTTGTAGTACAGGATAATGTTATGAACATCTTCCTGAATCAAAAGTTGATTGGATCAGGCTCGTTAAATAATGGCATATACGTTTTAAATCAAACCACGGTTCTTAATGTACAAAACACACAAGAGGAAGAGTTCAGAAATGAATGAATCCTTCTTGTGGCATTGTAGACTAGGTCATATCAATGCGACACGACTAGCTAAGTTACATAAGCTTGGATATTTGAATCCGTTCAAATTTTCATCTTATGAAACTTGCCAGTCTTGTCTCAAAGGCAAAATGAACAAAACTCCGTTTAGTGGACACGGAGAAAGAGTTATGGAACTCTTGGGACTAATACATAGTGATGTATGCGGTCCCATGTCTACACATGCCAGGGATGGTTCTTCGTACTTCATTACATTCACTGACGATTTCTCAAGATACGGACATATGTTCCTGTTGAAACACAAGTCTGAAACTTTTGAGAAATTCAAGCAATATAAATCCGAAGTAGAGAACCAAATGGGTAAAAGCATTAAAATCCTTCGATTTGATCAGGGAGAAGAATACTTGAGCACGGAATTCCGTGACTATCTAAAAGAGAATGGGATTCTCTCTCAGCTTACTCTTCCGTATACACCACAACACAACGGTATATCGGAACGGAGGAATCGCACCCTATTGGATATGGTGCGCTTAATGATGAGCACCGCTGAGTTACCTATTTCCTTTTGGGGTTATGCGCTGGAAACGACCACGTACCTATTGAATAGAGTTCCAACCAAATTGGTGCCTACCACTCCATATGAGATATGGAATGGGAAGAGACCATCTCTTAAATGAATTAAGATATGGGGTTATCCAGCCTATGTTAAAAAGCAAAATCCGAACAAGCTCGAGGCAAGATCAGTTCTTTGCAAGTTTGTGGGATATCCAAGCAATTCGTATGGATATCATTTCTACCTCAGTGAGGAACAAAAGGTGTTTGTTGCTCAACATGCCACCTTTTTATAAAAGGAATTTCTTGCAAAAGAGATTAGTGGCAAAGAGGTAGAGCTGGAAGAAGTTCCAACCGCACAAACTATATAAGAAGATATGGTAGAACCGGAGGATTCGATAGTTCCCAACGAACCTCAGCCTCTCCGCTGATCTAGTAGGGTTCCTCATCCACCTGAGAGATACTACGGTTTTCTCATTGATGGTGGAAGCGAGGATTGCATCATGGAGGATGATGACACAACTAGCTTCGAGCAGGCCATCACGAGTGGGGACTTTATGAAGTGGCTGGATGCAATGCGGTCTGAGATGGAATCCATGTACACCAACAAAGTATGGACTTTGGAAGTTGCTCCTGAAGGGGTAAAACCCATTGGGAGCAAATGGATCTTTAAGAAGAAACTTGGTGTAGATGGAAAACCTGAGACTTTCAAAGCTAGACTTGTTGCAAAGGGTTTTCGTCAACGACCAGGTGTGGATTATGATAAAACCTTTTCTCCAGTACCTATGCTTAAGTCCATCCAGATCCTACTTGCCATTGCTACATACCATGACTACGATATCTGGCAGTTGGGTGTCATGACTGCTTTTCTAAATACCGATTTAGTAGAAAGCTTCAATAAGTACACAGCCAGAGGGCTTCGTAGACAGTGGGAGCAGCGAAAATGTGTGCAAGGTGCTTTACGAGTTAAATCAGGCATCGCGGAGTTGGAACATCTGTTTTGATGTGGTTGTCAAAGAGTTTGACTTCATCAAAATGGTAGATGAACCTTGTATATACAAAAAGGCAGTAGAGAGTAAAGTGGTCATCCTCGTATTGTACGTAGATGACATACTCTTGATAGGAAAGGAGTTTCCTATGTTACACTCGGTCAATCTCCTCTTATCATATTGATTCTCCATATAGGATCAAGATGATACCTCCTGAATCCTGGGTTTTGAATCTATGAGATAGATCTAAGTGGATATTAGGATTTTCACTAGGTATAGTGAGATGGTATCAATCGATCCCGAGGAGAATCACTGGATAGCTTCCAGGGTGGTAAGATCGACTGAATGTCAGTCACATGCATTGTCTTTTCCCTCAGTTGAGGGACGGTATATTGGAAGAGTTCCAAGCTAGATACCGAGGCAAACTAGATGCTAAAGGCTGGATACATCGCTACCAAAGATGCTACCAAAGAGGAAGTCTGGGTGTATATTAGTTCATGAGATGAACTTCGTTCCTACCATTGTGTGACAATGGAGTTGTGGTTTAGGCCAAGGACCCCCCATCCCATCAGTGATCCAGACATATTCTAAGGCAGTATCACCTGATCATGGAGATGGTTGATCTCCAGGGAGATCGAGGTTAGGAGAGTAGACTCAGAGGACAACACGGCGGATCCATACACAAATGCCTTTTTCCCAGAGAGAGACTTTTATGGGATGGTTGAGTATGAGATACTACAACCACTGCTATATGATGGCCCTAGTGCAAGTGGGAGATTATTAGTTATATGTATGCACTAGAGGCCATTACTGTACATGAGATGTATATTGTAATGGATGCTTGGACATATATAGGGAGGACTTTCTTGCTCAACATGATAGTATGCTATCTGGTTACTCTTTATCTTAACATGTACACTGATTGTCTCTCTGTTACATATTGGTAAAGACCTTAGGATGTGTACTTGACTACCTGGATTATGATGCAGATCATACTAGTGGGACAAAGGTGGTCGGTAAGTACATCCTTTAATGTCACTAGTCGTTGGTGTATCGAGATGGGGCATCGATATACTAGAGTAGACTAGCGTATAGCTTCTCGACCCATATAGATGGGCAATGGATGATCCTATATCCATTGGTGTTTATCATCAGAGATAGTATACGGGTGCTCAGTGGAGACTGGGTACAGTGGACGGACTCGCCGAGAACTCCCAGATGGTATTATACCTCATGTCAGATGGCAGTTCTCTGGTGACACTGGTACAGGTTAGTCTGTCGACCCGAGACCATCATAGAGTCTTATGTGATTCCTACTGTGCTTTGATTTCCACCTTACCACGTTCAAGAGAACGTGCAAAACGGTGGTTTTTGGGTACAGTCCCGAGTCATATGGAGGCAATGAGAGATAGGCGGAGATTCGTCTTTCCCGATATTGGGGGTTGATGTTGCGTTGTGCTAGATTGGCTATAACAGGAAGTCCCTGGCCAGGGCTGATTCTGAGATTTACTGGTAAGTGTTATCAGTAGTTTCTCGACCCGTTATGAGCCTCATATCGGCACGACTTATCGAGTTATTGGGGTCTGACGTTTACCACCCTTAGACGAGATATGCGACATATCAGACGAAAAGACCGGACTGTACAGTAGTGTTACTGACAGGCTTTACAAGAGTATGAGCAGGTTTCCTTGTTGATCTTCTGATCTCTCAATACCTGGGTAGCCGTTACGTCCAGCTAGTACCGCCGACGGCTTGTGGGTGCTTGATATAATCATCACCTACTGCCGGTGTATTGACGAGTCTTTAGAGTCCTACACAGAGGTTTCCTGGCTCAGGCGAAATGAAGTTGGTGCACATATGAGATATGTGTAGGACCGAGATTAATGCGCGTATGTGATACCACATTCTATTCTCGCGATTTGTGACATCGGTCGGTTATATGTGATATAGCCGGGTTATCGGATCAAGTGTTGATTCGATAAGTTATTGCATTTGATATTAGTCGGTTATATGTGATATAGCCGGATTATTAAATCAAGTGTTGATTTAATAATTTAATGTATAACTGTATATTTGATATACTAGATTACATTAACTAATATTAGCTCACTTAAACATTTCTTTTTCTCATAAGTGTGCATTAGTATATATGTGATATATATTAGTGTAAATTTTATTGTGTCATGCTTGATGCCACATGCTACATGGGTGTATGAGACTCACACCATACAAATAATAATGTGAGGGTTTATATTTATTTTAGTAAATCAAAATTAGTGTTAATTAGTCACATGCTTGGAAGTTTGGAGAAGCTTATAACATCTTTGACTAATTCCACTCTTTTTGTTTTACTTATAGATATTTATTAACCTAACCATTATTGTTAGCCATGGTTTAATCTCTACATGGGTTAGTGTATGACACTAACTCACCCATGGTTTCCATTCTCACCTCATTAGTTCATTCTCTCATTTCTTCACTTGAGCTTCTTCTTCCTCATGAGAAAAGCTCACTAGCTTTTAAAAGGCGAGAAAATATTGTGAGAAAAATAAATCTAAAGTGAGCCCATTTCCTACTTCATCATGCTCTGCTACTTGCCATTTAGTTTAGGGTGTTTGGTTCACTAATTTCACAATTAGTGAAGAGTTAGCATGAGCTTGAGTCTCCTCGACGTAGATCATCTTCGGCCTCGAAGACTTCGAGCAAGCTTGTTCATTTCTCCGGGAGAACCCTTTCTAGAGTTCGGGAGATCACAACTCGCAGCGAAGGGACTACTACATGGAGCTTTTGCAGTGAAGGACCGGTCTACAAAGGTTGTTTTCCTTATTCACCTAGATGTAAAGTAGTTTACATATCGTTTCATCGGATTTTCTAGTAAAGATTCTAGGGTTAGGGTTAGCTAGAACGGAAAATTTTTGAAATTGGCATGGACGATGCCTCCCGAAACCTTGTTGCCGTCTTAGGGAACCCTACAGTGGTTTCAAAGCCAGGTTAGAGAATTAGACGCATTGTGTAGAATTACGAAACCGAAACAACTACGAAACTTGAAACAAGATTACCCAGTTTCTGTCGAATTTTAAAGTCGTAGAAAATTTTTTTAAACAGCTACAGTATGTTGCATATGATGTAACATGAGCACTGAACCAAGACCAACCAATTTGGCCTATTTTTGGCCGGCCAGACATGCCAAATTTCCGAGCTGGCCGGCCCAAACAATGCTTCTGGGGTTCGTCTTAGTTTGGTGCTTCAGGCTCTGGGTTTTGGCGTTTTAAGTGTTGTTTGTTTTTGCTAAATTTTCATGTGATGTTAACTTTCTGCAAAGGCAACTCAGAGTGTTTTGAAGTTGTAATTCTAACAGTTTTTTCGGTTACTTTAGACGGTGTTAAAAAGTTTGAACGGATATCAAATACCCAATTTAACCCTCGCCGGAAATTTTCCAAGTGTTGGATTTTCCTTTAGTTTAAAACTTTCAGAAAATCATGCAAGCGATACTTTGGACCCTCTAGAAGAACGAAATCTTAACTCGATTATGTGACCGTCAGAACCGCCACTAAACCTTAGGGTTTGTGGTAGTTCAGCGGTGCCACATGTGAGACATTGGTTGACCCTTCTACGGCTGGTTCATAGGAGCTGTGGCCTGTTCTGGGACCTTTTGAACTACGCTCAAGTGTTGAGCTTTTTGGGTAATTTTGGGTGTTTGTTGATTCGATCAGAATGTTTAATATCGTCTAGCTATTTGTGGAATGTGATATAATATGTGGAATTCATATAGTTAGGTGTGAAATCCAAAGTATGTGATATTTTGGGTTTATGATGTCTAAGGGTATTATGGATTCCAAATGTTGTAGTTTATTGCTCGATATGAATGTATGCTATCTGGTTGCCTTTATCTTAATATTTTCTCTGGTATTACTATACTGTCTCTCATATACATGTTGATAAAGCCCTTAGGATGTTGGCTTCACTACCAGGACTATGATGCGGATCATACTACTGGGACCTAGGTAATCCAAAAGCACATCCTTCAATTGTTCCTAGTCGAGGGAGTATCGAGACAGAGCATTGATATTCCAGAGTAGACTACTGTGTACATTTCTTGACCCTGTATGGGGCAATGGTTGATCCCATAACCATTGGTGTTTGACATCAAAGATTGTACGCAGGTGCTCATTAGAGAATGGATACACCGAACATGACTCGCCGAGAACTCCTAGATGGTACTATACCTATCTGTAAGAATTCCTAGCACGACAACAAGGTTTCAGGAGGCATCATCCATGTCATTTTCAAAAAATTGTCATGCTAAACAACCCTAACCCTAGAATCTTAACTAGAGAATTAGACAATACAACATGTAAACAAGTTTACATCTAAGTGAACATGGAATACAAACTTTGTAGACCGGTCCTTCACTTCAATAGCTTCGTATAGTAGTCCCTTCGCTCTAAGTAGTGATCTTCCAGACTCTAGAATGGCTCCACAAGATGAAAGGAACAAGCTTGCACGAAGTCTTCGAGGCGGAAGATGATCTACATCGAGGAGACACCTGTAAGTGCACGGCGGCGTCCCGGCCATCTGAACGAGGCCAAAATGTGGAAATGAAACTTTTACAAAACTTGTAAACCGGCACCACCGTGCACTATAAACCCGGATCGGGCCATTAACCTACTCCTAGCTAACTAGAGAAGGGGTAGAGAGATATACCGAGCGATCCGTGTCCTTCGGTCTTCTCGTCGTCGTCCCGATCTCCCCGCGGAATCTCCGGTCTTCATCTCCTCGTCGGAAGGGCATCACATCGCTGGGTTCTTTTACGGGCTCCCACCTCTGGACCGAGGCAACTCGGGTACGAAGTTGGCGAGTCGACGTGCCCAAGGATACTGTAGATGAAGTGTAGAACTCTTTTGTCTCGATGGGGTTACTAGAAGTTGCCTTGTATTGGTGGAGGAATGAGATGCAAGTTTTTGGATGAACAAAGAGGATTTTGCAAGCAAATGAGATGAAAAACCACTCCCAAAAAATTGGGACAGCCCCCCTCTCAAAGTGGCCGGCCTCATTAACCAAAGAATGGGGAGAGAGGAGGGAAAAGTCAAGGGGGGAGCTATCATGCAAGCAAGAGAAAAAATATGTGATGATGAGGAATTATCAGCACAACTAAAGCTCACTCTAAAACCTAATCATATCCCATCACCATCAAGCAAATTCAAGCAATGATGAACCAATGAAGTCAATGGATGGTGCACAATCATGAAGCAACCATGTGCCACAAAAAGTCTTCTCCTTTGTTAATTGCACAATTGCAAATAACCCCCTCCACCAATTTTCAGCCAAAGAAAGGAAACAAAGCAAACTGGCCGAAACGGAAAGCAAACTGGCAACTTCAAAAAACTGATCCCGTAATAAATTACAGGAAAACCTCGCGACTGTATATACATACCCGCATTTGTATTCCGACCGAATACAAATGCAATGAGACAAAATCTACACAGTACAATACTAGGATCCGGCTTAAACCAAAGCCCTCTAGTATTATCCGTCCGATCATGATCCGTGCAATACCGCACGTATCTGATCGAACCCTGCCATATCTCCATACGGCCTCTACAGCGTTTCGCCCAAAACTTGAGAAAACGGTCTGTGGGGGACTTTAAAGACTCGTCAATACTTTGGTTGTGGATTTAACCACTAGCACGTCAGAGGTATTAGCCATACCTAACGGGCTACCAGGTATTGACCAAAAGGGACGTCGATGAGCGAACTCATCCTGACACCTTACTGAGCCTATCAGTGACAATATCCGTACAGTCCAGTCCGTTCGTCTATGAGCATCGCATGGCGGGCCTATGGGGTTGGTAAGAGTCAGACCCCCAAAAGCGGTACAAGTCATGTCGGAGTGTAGCCCAGAACACCCTGAGATACTACTGGAATACCTACCAGTAAATCTCCTGGCTTGGCCAAGGACTTCGTTTAATGGCTCTCCTAGACACAGCGCGACCTCACCCCCAATACCGGGAGAGACGAACCATTGAAGATCCGCTCACTGCTTCCATGTGGCTCGGGATTGTACCCAACTAAAACCTGTTTGCACGTCTCCTTTGAGCGTGGTAGAGTAGTAATCAAAGAACAATGGGACCTCACATGAGACAAATGACGATCTCAGGTCGATGAACTAACCTGTACACATGTCACCAGGGAACTGCTATCTGACGTCTGGTATAAGACCAACTAGCATGTTCCCGGCGAGTCCAGTCCGGTGTACTCAAAACCCAATGAGCACCTGTATACATCTTAGGTGAACCAACTGACACCAGTGGCTTGTGAGACCGGCCATCGCCCCTCGTCCGGGTCTCGACTGTATACACTAGTCTACTCTGGAGTATCGATGCCCTGTCTCGAAAACTCCCATGACTAGGGACCTTTTAAGGATGTGCTTATAGACCCCAGCTCCCACGTATATGATCGCCATCATACTGCTGGCCGTCAAGCAAGAATCCTAAGGGCTCTATCAACGCGCAATAGTGACTTGTAAGGTCACCTAAAGCAGTACACGATGATAAAGATAAACCATATAGTATACTATCATCTTGAGTAAGACTGTCCTACCGGCATTGGTCCTCTCTCAATCATTGCAATCACGTTCCTGTGATTCAATAATTGACTCTGAGGGCACTATCTCCAACAATCTCCTACTTGCACTCAAGGCTAATTATTGCGATGTCGCATACTCACAGCCCGTGTGATACCGAACACCCAACTCCTCTACTAATCAGTCTCGCAAAACCCGTTTGCGAAACTAATGCGTTCGAGGAATAGCCTCAGTGAGTGGATCCGCTCTAATGTTTCTTTCTATGTCTCTCTTTATCTCATGTTTGCGGAGAAAGCCATCTCCCGAAATGAGCAATACCTGTCTTAGAGTATGTCTGGATATCTGATGGGACCTAGTTCATAAATGAACTCCAAATCCAAACTTCTCAGACTATATCGTCAACAGAACTTAATCAGTATCCTGCGCCATGCCTCCCTCAGTATCCGCTTGGACCACTTGTCCAAAATACTGCCCCTCGTCAGAGGGAAAAATATAACTCTGACAACCACTCTGTCATCCAGGTCACCTTGGAAGCCCGGAATGATAATTGTCTCCCGAATGAGGCTATCGTTATCATATCCCTAGAACATCCACTTATGTTCTAAAACTGCTTCCGAATGTTTCTCCAGGATTGGATCAATATCAACTTATTGCATTTACTGCAAAAACAACATCTGGTGTGGTACTTGACATCTCATGATTGACTCAATTTCCGAAGCAAGTGATCTGCCAATCATGCACATCGCTCTCCCCTTTAGTCTGTAAGACACCTTTAGAGAGGGTGACTCCATCACCTGCAGGTACACCACCATGCCAGGAGTCGTCCATTTTAAAGCACCTCTAGAATGCTGTCTAAGTACCCTGATTGGGAAACTACCCAAATCTAGATCTAAAACCATAGATCCGGTAACCAGAATGTCTGATATGAAATCCATTTCCTTTGTGGAGAAACCACTGTGTGACAACCAAAGTATAACCGACCGTAGTATAGGAATTTCACTTCCTACTCTGTATATGTCATCCGAATACCAGGACATCACACCCTACTACCTTCTTAACAGATCCATCCCTTATTCTGATGAAGTCAAACCTATGACTGTCACATCAGAAATAGATGATCTATCTCCGCTATATCTGCTTTAGTCTATAAATAGACATAAACCACTTGTCCACTATGCTTCCGCTGCTCCCACTGACTACGACAACCCTCTGGCAGAGTCATATAGACGTACACTTCTAAAGCTAGTTTAGAACGACGCTATACTCATCCTCCTGCTGGGTCTCACAGTCTGGAACAACAGCAATGGCAAGTCTGGGTAAACAAGAACCTCCCTGTCACTGTCTTTGAGAATACCGAAGTACCTCTCGAGTGCCAGAGGTTACCCACCATATCCGCGGAGTGGCCAATGGAATGTCAAACCAGATTGAATCTTTAGGTTCTTATCAAATTTTCAGTAATCGTTTGCGGTTCTGGAATCACTTCCAGTTCTACCATACTCCCACTACTGTTTTCTGAAAAAATCCATTTTTATTAAAACTGTGGTGAGTCAAGAACAATATCACTATTGATCTTCCAGATGGTAGAAAGTCAACCCTCGTCATAGCCCAGGTCAACCCACAAACAGCCATTACAGAAACGTGCCTTGAGTTATCCAGAGTCTGGTTTTAAGCATAAGCCGGACAACTCCCCGTACCTTAACATCGTTAAGATATGAACCGTTCTATATCCAATATAGAAACAGAGACACTGATTTAATTGAACCAGATTCAAATCATGCATCTGTCTCCAGTGCATGTCAACTAAATGGAAGGAGGCCGATCAGCGTTACTCAACTTAGGAGTGCTTCCAATTATGAGTAACCTGAAAGAGAAGCAAGTTCTCTTAAAACCATTAATATCAACTGAACACCATACGCAGGTATCTACATCTTCGATCACCTTGAAGAATCCCGATACTTGCAACATTTGGTTTTCTACTTTACTCACATAACTATAACTTCTCAAAACTTGGACCTTGTGTTTCTACGAAACACTTGTCTAAGAACTAGAGAAGTCATAAGTAAATAGAATATAGTACGAGGAACAACCCTTCTTTCCTAATGGACACTGGACAATATACAATACTCTGTATAAGTCCCCTGAGTTTAATAACTCAATCCTTGTGTGTCGTAGGTTGAAAACTGTACTTATGGTTAAGAAGAATTACACCGCTGTTTAATACTCCTTACCTAACCATCCACTGATATAGGTAAATGTCATGGACATAATTTCAAAAAGGTATATCTCACTCTATAAAAATAGACGTACAGATGTATCAATTTGAAATTGGTGCATAACAGTGGATATTCAAAACCAAATATTCGCCGTCCGGCAAACAACCCAGGTGACTTCCTCAAATATCACCGATTACAACGAATCCCGATATAACGAGGATGATCACCTAATTACCAATAACTTACTCCTACTCATCATCTGTAAAACCATACAGATGTGAGATTCAAACCTGGTAAATACATACCCTGGAGCAAGTGTCTAATTGGGAAATCAGTTTTCCTTTAACAGTACACAGTGAGACTGAAACATTAAAATGTTTCGTAGGGGTATCCGGGTATTCCTAGTAATGTCTCTTTCATTATCAGATTCACAACTGTAACCGTATATTTCTATGCCATCTCTCCACATCCCTTCATATGTCTTTAGTCATTACCTTCTGTACACCCTCTTAGGCTAAATAGTTTTCTTCCTTTCCTACCGTTCGGCACCGGCCTATGGTTTGGAAGAAAACTATCCAATAAGCATAATTGGTGTACTGTTCTAATCCTAGGAGCACTCGCAACGCGAGAGAAGGTGAAGATAAAAGACAACCGAATAAACCTTATTCTTATTTCTCCTGAACCAGAATCCATCCCCAAACTGGAACAAGTTCCTTTCGAGTTCGTATATAACCATACGATGGAGCATCCAATAAACTGTGGATCTTCGTAGTGATACGGAGTGTTCTGGAGAAATACAAAGGTGAAGTGGGAGTGATAATGAAATACTTGGTTTGGTCGTGAATAGCAGTCGCAATTTACTTTGCCCTCCTTCTAATCCCTTTATTTGTCTTAACTTAATACCTTCTGTACACCACACTTAGGCTAATCCGCTTTCTTCATTCCCTACCGTTCGGCACCAGCCTATGGTTTGGAAGAAGACTATCCAATAGGCGTAACGGGTGTACTATCCCCTAATCCAAGGAGCACTCGCAACCTAAGAGAAGGTAAAAGGAAAAGACAACTGAATAGTCCTATTCGTTTTCTCCAGAACCGGAAACCATCCTCGAATAAATTCCTTCGAGTTCGTATATAACCATACGATTGTTTTATCCAATGGAAGTGGACGTTCGTAGTAATACGGGGTGTCCTGGAGAAAAGGATAAAAGTAGGAGTGGCAATGAGGTATGCAACTCTGACAATCCAAAAGCCAGTGTTATAAGAAGGTTCGGTTAATTTTGGTCACTGAGTCATAGTCTAGGGTCGGGCCATGGTCGCTTCCAAAGAGAGAGAGAGAAAAGAAACACTCAGCGTGCATTCTAACCTAAATCAGAATGGTTATCACTTAATCTAATCAGGAAACCTCCCACTGTAACGTCAAATTCTTCTCCAAACCTGAAAGAAGAATTAGTTGGGATCACCCAAGGAGTAAACCAACTCATCAGTGGGAATCGGGATCCAACTATCATCGCATGATAACGTGACGGAATCCGCTCACGTTATCACACTCCAGAAGGTATGCGCATATCTGGCAAGTTTCAGTTTCTTTAGAAACCCCCGATGTGATTTTTAGACCATGCTCTTATGACCTTGACGAAGGTCAACAAATCATAAGTCACATGTCAAGTTCTACCCGTCATTGTCCAGGATAATTTGAACCCACCCGTACATACCCTTGACGTAGGCCAAAATAGTAGTACGGCTGTCCCAAACTAACGCATCTATCTATACAACATAAAGGTAACAAGCAGCTACCATTCACTATGCTTTGACGAAGGTCAACAAACATAGCATGAATACTACGTGCTACCCATCTGAAATGACGGAGGGCTACGAATGGTTTTTGGCGAAAAACCTTTAACGTAATGAACTTGATATCGTTGAAGGAACCGGATAGCTTTTTAAAAAAAATATAGTGACGAAAACCTTTGCTAAAGAGGTCACTCCCGGTGAAGGGATCTCGGCTCTTTCCCTGTAGAATGAGGTGCAGGATATTCCAACTGAATACCACGATGCAAAGCAAAAGTAATCGACTATAGTGAAGTTATTGCCCTGACGCAAACTTCTATCCAAGGGGTCACCCTCGGTGAAGGGATCTCGGCCCTTGCCTTGTCGACTGAGGTGCAGGATATTCATAACCGAATACCACTGTGCAAAACAAAAGTGAACGTCCTTGCAATAACAGCTTTTTGAAAAATGTTCCAACAAAATCAGAATAGGTTTGTTTAGCTTGCATTGATCCGAATCAATGCAGTCCCATCAATTGATTACACCAATAAAGAACGAAAATAAAGATGTACGTATATGCCATCCGCATTCGCCACTGGGTCCCGTTATTACCTGTTAGGTTACTTAACTAACGACAGAGCGGGGACTGGACTAGCGCGGATACAAAACATATACAACATCTACTAGTATATATATATCAATATATAATATTCGCTCAAGGCGTGATAAAATGCAACATCACAGAAATGTAATAAGCATCACAGAATAATACAGATATCTGGGATCCCCGGGTTTCATAGAGCCGCTACTGAAACCCGACGTTCCCCTGATCGTGTGGATAGCCTGTGCAATGAAATCCTAGACCCCTACGGGCGCGGCAAGTTACCCGCCAAAACCTGAAGCGAGGCAGCCCCCTTCAACAACGTGAATGGACCACCCAGCACTTCACGGAATCCGGTAACTTGGGCACCCCTCCTTGGGTCAACCTGTACCCCCTATGAGTGCGGCGAATAGCCCGCTAATTCTAGAGTAAAGCCCCCTCCATCTCAACGCCATGAGATGCGGGCCCGTTGCCCTCTAGAACCCGGCTATCCGTGTACCCCTCCGTGGGGTAATCCTAGTACAGAAAGTAAAATATACATACAACGGGTGCATCGACCTCAGCCCGGTCATGCCCCAAAAGAATAATATACAAACAGGCAGTGACGGCAGTCCACATGTTGGACGCTCTCCCCGCAATAACAAATGTACATATACAACCAAACTGTACTAACATTGCATCCAGGCTATCCACCACGATAAATCCGCAACATCACAGCACAACACAGAACATCAATGTGAATGTCACGTTCGCAAATCCGTCTAAAAGGGCTATAGTAGTTAGACAGGATTTACCGATCAAATGACATTCACGGTTATAGATATAATGTAAATACTGTGAACTAACATGTTTAAAATTTTCGATCGATCAAATTTACCGAAGTGGGCCCCAAGCACTACTGTAGCACTCAAAGAAAATCTAGGCCCAAAAATAATATACCAAAAACCCCATTTCCAACACAACAACCAACTGAAGAAATATGGTGCAGTGATCCCACTTTACTGCGGCGGAACCGCGGCTAAAGTAGGGGTAAGGCCGCGGTTCCGCGGCTGAACAGGAACAACTCTGCACCAAATTTTCCTAGATTGCATAGAAAACCCTGCCTGTAATTTTGAAATGCACCAAATAATTTTTTGACAACTATAAAATTTCGACAGAAACTGTGCATTAGAAATCGGGTTTTCGGAAAATCCGTTCGATCGAACTTGTAAACACGTTAGAGCAAGCTAGACTAGGTTAATGGCGTGTCTTTGATACCAGTGTAAGTGCACGGCGGCGCCCCGGCCGTCTGAACGAGGCCAAAATGCGGAAACGAAACTTTTACAAAACTTGTAAACCGGCACCACCGCGTACTATAAACCCGGATCGGGCTATTAACTTACTCCTAGCTAACTAGAGAAGGGGTAGAGAGATATACCGAGCGATCCGTGTCCTTCGGTCTTCTCGTCGTCGTCCCGATCTCCCCGCGGAATCTCCGGTCTTTATCTTCTCGTCGGAAGGGCACCACATCGCCGGGTTCTTTTACGGGCTCCCACCTCTGGACCGAGGCAACTCGGGCATGAAGTTGGCGAGTCGACGTGCCCAAGGATACTGTAGATGAAGTGTAGAACTCTTTTGTCTCGATGGGGTTACTAGAAGTTGCCTTGTATTGATGGAGGAATGAGATGCAAGTTTTTGGATGAACCAAGAGGATTTTGCAAGCAAATGAGATGAAAAACCACTCCCAAAAAATTGGGACAACCCCCCCTCTCAAAGTGGCCAGCCTCATCAACCAAAGAATGGGGAGAGAGGAGAGAAAAGTCAAGGGGGGAGACATCATGCAAGCAAGAGAAAAAATATGTGATGATGAAGAATTATCATCACAACTAAAGCTCACTCTAAAACCTAATCATATCCCATCACCATCAAGCAAAGTCAAGCAATGATGAACCAATGAAGTCAATGGATGGTGCACAATCATGAAGCAACCATATGCCACAAAAAGTCTTCTCCTTTGTTAATTGCACAATTGCAAATAACCCCCTCCACCAATTTTCAGCCAAAGAAAGGAAACAAAGGAAAATGGCCGAAACGGAAAGCAAACTGGCAACTTCAAAAAACCGATCCAGTAATAAATTACAGGAAAACCCCGCGACTGTATATACATACCCGCATTTGTATTCCGACCGAATACAAATACAATGAGACAAAATCTACACAGTACAATAATAGGATCCGGCTTAAACCAAAGCCCACTAGTATTATCCGTCCGATCATGATCCGTGCAATATCGCACGTATCTGATCGAACCCTGCCATATCTCCATATGGCCTCTACAGCGTTTCGCCCGAAACTTGAGAAAACGGTCTGTGGGGGACTCTAAAGACTCGTCAATACTTTGGTTGTGGATTTAACCACTAGCACGCCAGAGGTATTAGCTATACGTAACGGGCTACCAGGTATTGACCAAAAGGGACGTCGATGAGCGAACTCATCCTGACACCCTACTGAGCCTGTCAGTGACAATATCCGTACAGTCCGGTCCGTTCGTCTATGAGCATCGCATGGCGGGCCTATGGGGTTGGTAAAAGTCAGACCCCCAAAAGCGGTACAAGTCGTGTCGGAGTGTAGCTCAGAACACCTTGAGATACTACTGGAATACCTATCAGTAAATCTCCTGCCTTGGCCAAGGACTTCGTGTAATGGCTCTCCTAGACACAGCGCGACCTCACCCCCAATACCGGGAGAGAAGAACCCCTGAAGATCCGCTCACTGCCTCCATGTGGCTCGGGACTGTACCCAACTAAAATCTGTTTGCACGTCTCCTTTGAGCGTGGTAGGGTAGTAATCAAAGCACAGTGGGAACTCACACGAGACAAATGACGATCTCAGGTCGATGAACTAACCTGTACACATGTCACCAGGGAACTGCTATCTGACGTCTGGTATAAGACCAACTAGCATGTTCCCGGCGAGTCCTGTCCGGTGTACTCATAACCCAATGAGCATCTGTATACATCTTATGTGAACCAACTGACACCAGTGACTTGTGAGACCGGCCACCGCCCCTCGTCGGGGGCTCGACTGTATACACTAGTCTACTCTAGAGTATCGATGCCCTGTCTCGAAAACTCCCTCGACTAGGGACCTTTTAAGGATGTGCTTATAGACCCCAGCTCCCATGTATATGATCGCCATCATACTGCTGGCCGTCAAGCAAGAATCCTAAGGGCTCTATCAACGCGCAATAGTGAATTGTAAGGTCACCTAAAGCAGTACACGATGATAAAGATAAACCAGATAGCATACTATCATCTTGAGTAAGACTGTCCTACCGACATAGGTCCTCTCTCAATCATTGCAATCACGTGCCTGTGATCCAATAATTGACTCTGAAGGCACTATCTCCAACAACACCAACCCAAGCTACCTCTTCACTAATTAGGGATTAGTGAAGCTAACACCCTAAACTAAATCGTTAATCTAGTAGAGGATGATGAAGTTGGATTTTTGCTCACTTTAGAATTAATTTCTCACTAATTTTCTTCACCTCTCCAAAACCTAGAGAGCTCTCTTGATGAAGAAGAAGATGAAGAGAATAATGTTGTGCGTGAGAATAGCAACCATGGGTGAGATAATATCTCATATTAACTCATATAGAGACTTAACCATGGCTTAAGGGAATGGTTGGGTTAATAAATATCTTAAGTAAAACAAAACTAGTGGACTAAGTCAGTGGTTCCACAAGCTTCAACTATGAGAAAATTTCCAACTAATTTTTGATTTACTTTAAATAAATAAACCCTACATTATAATGAGCATGGTGTGAGTCTCATACACCCATGTAGCATGTACCATCAAGCATGACACAAAAAGAAACACAATTAATATATATCACATATATATTTAAAGCATAAATGAGATAAATAAAATCTTACGTAAGCAAATATTAGTTAATGTAAATTAATATATCAAATATACAATTATACATTAAATTATTAAATCAACACTTAATTTAATAATCCGGCTATATCACATATAACCGACTACTATCATATGTATCGTCTTATTGAATCAACACTTGATTCGATAACTCGGCTATATCACATATAACCGACCGATATCACATATCACGAGAATAGAATACGGTATCACATACTCGTATTAATCTCGGTCCCGCACATATCATATATATGCTCCTACTTCGTTTCGCCTGAGCCAGAAAACCTCTGTATAACACCCGAGCCCAATGCTACTGTTTTTCAGTTACTGTTTTAGCATAATGTGATACTCATTTCATCTAGCTTGCTTGTTGTTGCTTACTGTAAAATTTTACCTGGCAAAGTCATTTCTGTATATAATAAATTTTAGCATCTAAAATAAAATTAAAAATATTCATCTTGGTCTACTTGACACCCCTAACCCTGTGGTAGCGTCCGTGCATCGTGTTCTCGTTCCGTTCGGTGAAACGGGCGAGTTTGGACGGCTACGCGCGCGCACATGTGTCCGTTTTGGGGGTATGCTTTTTAATCATAAGACACTTAATTTTAAAATTTGGATCCCGCTTAAAATCTTATTATTTCAATTTCAAATTTTTGGACCCGACCCGGGCGCGATTTGGAAATGTTTTATTTTGCGCCAAAATCCCAAATTTAAATATATTTAAACCATTCGTATATTTCATTTAACAATCATATATAACTGTGCAAGATTTCTAAAAATATTTTAAATCTTCTAAATAAAACCTCAGCCAATCATAACACTCCTTTAATCTCCCGTAGGCCCATTCTCATTCTCTCTCTCTCTCTCTCTCTCTTTCTCTATCTCTCTCTCTCTCTACCCCTCAAATCTCTCTCTCTCTCCCCGTCTCTCTCTCTCTCTATCTCTCTCTCTCCTCTATATATATAGTTTTCCCCCTCCATTTCTTTTCCTTCAACGTAACCCAACCCCCAGCGAACCCTAATCTCCGGCTCCCTCAACGCCGCAGCACCAAAGCCGACGCAAACATCACCATCACCCTCGTCTCTTCGCCCTCATCATAGCCACTGCACCTCCTTCCCCCTCTTCCCTCTTTCCCGAGCGCCTGCACGCCGCCTGCACGCCTCCTGCACACCGCCTACACCTCGTCGGATCGCCGCCGGCGATCTCGATCCGCCCCCGACCTCGCTAGCACCCCCTCGGTGAGCTTCTCATCCCCCATCTTCTCCTTTCTTCTTCTTCCTTCTCTGATTAAGGTTTCTTGATCTGGAAATTTTCCGCCGTCGCTGCAGGTACTCCGCCAGAGCTCCGTCGACGTGGTCGGCGATCACCACCCGTCCCACAGATCCTCGTAAGCAGTCCCTTCTCCATCCTCCTTCCCTTCTTCTTTGTTTTCTTTGTTGCAATTCTTGATTGTCGCTGTTTTTGCATCTCGCCGGAATCCGGCCATGCCGGCGACATGTACCGACGTTCCAGCGAGGTACCCCGACCCGCGTGGTTCCATTGTTCGTTGTTTGGGTTCAATCCGTGAACCGTGCGTCCGTCGCGAGTTTTCCCGCCGACATTTACGTCCCGTTTTCCCGGTTCGTGACCCGTCGAGGCAAGTACCCCTTGCTACATGCTATACAATATTTACATAGATGTATTGACACCCTAAACCTGTAAAATTTAACTTGGTATAATCGTTTCCCATTTTCGGTTACAATATTGCATTATATCATTTTACTGTTAAACATGGAACTTACAGTTTGCAAATTGAACCTAATAATCATATCTACCTGTTCAATCACACTTTACTGTTAAAACAGCTGGTAGCATTTATCCCTGTAGTTCTGTTACATTCGGACACTCGCATGCATTTAACCTGAAATAACTGTATTGAACCGTTACATAAATTATTGCACCGCTAAGGGTGCTTAAACCTGTTAACATGACTAAACGGCTATATCGTTTTACTGCACTCTTGTAATTTGAATGAAACTGCTTATTATTTAATTCATTGCTTATCTCATATTGTTAATACCCATGTTTGATTATATATCTGATTGTGAGCACACCCACGATATTGTTTACATCTTGACCTGACATTGCTACACATGTATATATTGATATACCTGACATGGTACCGTATACTATTGACTTGACCTGATGTACCATGACCTGACCCGTTACCTGATCTTGTGTCTAATGCCAACAAACCTGACATGTAGTCCTCATGGACCGTTCCTGTTGTCTATCCAGACAAACCTGCTTTTACCGGATCCTGTGTTGGCATTAGTTCTTGATTACTGAATACCTGACTCGACATACATAACTTGGGGGTATGGGGAAACCAAAGGTGAAACCTGACTTGTAACTCAATAGTTCGATACCTATTCTGATCAGTCTTACGGGCTAGGCCAGCCCCGGAGTGATGACGCTGACATCACTCGCCCATCCTGCTACCTGTTACTGCCTAGCGGCACGTCTCGGATTCAGCCCCGAGGATCTTGACCGTGGTCCCGGGCATGCACGGGATACTATTGAGTTACATCGATGATTCATCAATTTGGTTTCAAAGACTTTAGAATAGAAAACCTGACAGAACAGTTTAGTTACCCACTGCACACTACCCTGCACTGCTTGTTTCACATTATTGCTTTATTCATGTTTATTTTGCATTGCCTGTTACATTGTTCATATTATATTACTTGTTGACATGACGCGCTGACGTCTGGGTTTTGCATGGCCCAGATTCTGTACCGCTGTCGCAGTCCGAGCAGGAGTACTTCAGCCAGCAGGCTGAGTTGTGAGTTCAGTAGTAGTTAGTTTTATTTCCTGCATTTTTTCCTGATGTGAGCCCGCATTATGGGACATACTTTTCAGTTATTTGTATTGGATCATTTGCTTCCGCATTTATTTATTATTGACTCCTGTTATTCTGGATTATAGACATGTTTTAGATAGTTTTATCTTGTTCTTGATATCTCTACAGCCGTAATGTGACTGTGGATGGACACTTCCTACGCACAGGTAGCATGGTTAGCTATGTCACGTGCCCAATCTAGCATACTCTGGGAAGCGGGGCGTGACATGGTTCTTTTGGTATCAGAGCCATAGGTTAGTTGGGTTGATTCTTTTGTAGTTGGGTATTGTACCTGATACAAGAATCAGAATGCCCATGTTTAGGAAACATGTCCTGCCACGTTACCATTTACCATTCTTGAATCACATTCTTCCTGATTATATCTTTTACGATGTGCAAACTTCCTTTGCATGTCGACTTGAAAACATGATTTCTTGTTATCTCTAGGACTTTGGCGACTTGGGTGGAGTTAAGTAATTGTGGCTATGATACCGCAGCATAGTTACAATGCGGTACTCTATTTAAGTATCTTGAAGTTCTAGCCTTGATCTATATATTAAATCTATCATCATGCTAATGTTGGGTGTTTTTGATTTCAGGAATATGGAAGATAAGAATTTCAAGACGTACCGGAGACGTGTGGACGAAGCCGCCATGCTTGGAGTGATAAGAGGAATGCTGGAGAATCAAAAGAGACAAACCGAGCTGATCCAGCAGCAAGCGGACTCGTTTCAGGAAGGTTTGCAGATCATTCAGCAGTCTGTAAACAACGTTGGAGCTAAACCAGTTGACCGAGTAGGGACCGTGGCAGACTTCAGACGGTTGGGTCCGTTTACATTTACTGGTTTGGAGGAGCCGTTGCCAGCCGAGCAGTGGCTAGCTGACACGGAGAATTTGCTGATTGCGGCACAGATTCCAGATGACAAAAGAGTTGATATGGTACGCATTCAATTAGTGGACTACGCCCGAGAATGGTGGCTTGTGGAGGAGACCTGCTTGCCCAAGCCGATCAAGTGGGCGGATTTTTCTAAGAGTTTCCTGGAGAAGTTCTTCCCGCGGACTGCACGGGAGGAAATGGAAGAGAAGTTTATTGGGCTAAGGCAGAATGGAGCACCCGTGGACGTGCATGCAGCAGAGTGGACGAGACTCAGTAGATTCGCTGGACCTTTAGTCGCCAACGATGCAGACAGGGAACGAAGGTTCATGCGCAGCTTGGATGTGGACATCCAGAGGCAGATTGTCTCCCTGGGTTTGACCACTTTCTCACAGGTTCTTAGGGCAGCTCGGGAACAGCAGAGTTTATCTGGGATGAAAGGGAGTTTGCAGCAGACAGCAGTTGTGGCAAGGAAGCCCGCATTTGTACCTAACCGAGCTCATGGTCGCAAGGGTATTCCAGTGGACCGTCGTGGTGTAGCACCCATGAAGAAGCCTGCGATTGTTGATCGAAGAAGGAGCGTGATTTGCGACTACTGCTGTTTACCTGGACACGTGCAGAAGGATTGTCGTAGGAGGCTGGGACTCTGTTTGGTTTGTGGAGCGGCAGATCATGCCGTTGGTGTTTGTCCGTCGAAGCTTCGTACGAGGGATGATACTCAGAAGCCTCCACAGAAACCGTTCCAAGGGCAGAAACAGCTGACTCAAGGACCTAATCAGGCTCGAGCTTTTACCTTGACAGCCGAGGAAGCCAAGGCGTCAGGAGAAGTGGTTTCAGGTACTTTACTCGTTCATGGTTTTCCCGCATTGGCATTATTTGATTCTGGTGCATCCCACTGTTTTATGTCATCCAAATTTATAACTACACACTCGATTACCTGCACGACCTTGTCTAGTTTCTGGGACATACACACTGGGAATGGGAAAATCATATCTTGTAAGGAATGTAAAGATTGTACAGTTGTTGTGTGCGGACGGGAGCTTTTTGCAGATTTCTTGGTGATTGATACGGACAGCTATGAAGTCGTCTTGGGGATGGATTTTCTTGGCACTTTCCACGCTCACATTGACTGTAGGGCAAAGAAAGTAATTTTCCAGATTCCCGGACATCCTGAGTTTACCTTCACTGGAGGAAGCAGTTCTGTCGAGCCAGTCGAGTTTAGGGCTAGGCCGACAAATGATATTCTTGCAGCAATGGAAGTTGATAGTGGTGAAAAGCCGGCGGTTGTTCGCGATTTTATGGACGAGTTTGAAGATATATCGGGTTTACCGCCGAAGCGAGACGTGGAGTTCGCAATTGATCTTATTCCTGGTGCAGCGCCAGTATCTAAAGCGTATTATCCAATGGCACCAGTAGAGTTGGAAGAAGTTAAGAAACAAGTTGCTGAATTGCTTGAAAAAGGGTGGATTCGAAGCAGTAACTCGCCTTGGGGAGCTCCAGTTCTTCTAGTAAAGAAGAAGGATGGCATAAGAAGAATGTGCATCGACTATCGAGAATTAAACCGGGTGACTATTAAGAACAAGTAACCGATCCCTCGCATTGGAGAACTTTTTGAGCTGCTTAGTGGCGCGAGGGTATTCTCGAAGCTGGATTTGCGATCCGGATATCATCAGGTTCGAGTGAAAGCAGAAGATATTTGTAAGACGGCGTTCCGAACTCGGTATGGACATTACGAGTACTTAGTGATGCCCTTCGGAGTAACGAATGCGCCGGCAGTATTCATGGACTTGATGAACCGAATCTTTTCACCGTTCTTGGACCAGTTCATTATGGTATTCATTGACGATATTCTGGTTTACTCGAAGAGTTTTGAGGAACATGCTGAGCATTTAAAGATCGCACTGCAAACGTTGAGACAGGAGAAATTGTATGAGAAGATGAGTAAGTGCGAGTTTTGGCTAGAGGAAGTGAAGTTTTTAGGGCATGTTGTGTCGGGCGATGGAATCGCCGTCGATCCAGAAAAGATTGCAGTAGTTCGAGATTGGCCTATTCCAAAGAATGTTGCTGAGATAAGAAGTTTTCTTGGATTAGCTGGATACTACAGGAGATTTGTGGAGAACTTTGCTCGTCTGGCAGAGCCGTTGACCAAGCTTACGCGCAAGGAGGTACCTTTTGTATGGACGGATAAATGTGCGTTAGCTTTTGAGACGTTGAAGCAGAAGTTGATAACCGCCCCTATTCTGATCGTGCCAGACAATTCCGGAGGATTGGTGATTCACAGCGACGCATCTGGGAAAGGATTGGGATGTGTTTTGATGCAGCATGGGAAAGTTGTAGCGTACGCATCGAGACAATTGAAGACCCATGAGAAGAATTATCCAACTCATGACTTGGAGCTTGCGGCTATGATTTTCGCTTTGAAGATTTGGAGACACTACCTTTTGGGCGAAAGAGTCAAAGTTTTTACAGATCATAAGAGCTTGAAGTATGTGTTCACATAGAAGGAGCTGAATATGAGGCAGCATAGATGGTTGGAGCTGATGGCTGACTACGATCTTGATCTTAAGTACCATCCGGGGAAGGTTAATGTTGTGCCGGATGTGCTTAGTCGGTTACCAGCAATTCAGGTATTAACTACGCAGAAGGAGATCGTCGCAGATTTTCAAAGATTTGACTTGGAGGTTGTGCTACCGCGTTCTACGAGACAGTTGATGCAGCTGCAAGTGCAGTCGTCTTTGATTGAGAAAATTAAAGCAGCACAATCGCAGGATCCTAGACTGCAAAAGTTTCGAGAGCAAGTTGAAGCCGGACTACGAACAGATTTACTGGTCTACGAAGATGGTTCGTTGAGGTATGGTAGCCATTTATGTGTGCCAAAGGGAGATGTTCGTGAAGAGCTTATGAAGGAGGCACACAGTTCAGCTTATTCTGTACATCCAGGAGGCATAAAGAGATACCGAGATATTTGACAGCATTTCTGGTGGGAAGGCATGAAACGGGAGATTGCTCGCTTTGTGGCTAAGTGCTTGGTGTGTCAGCAAGTTAAGGCTGAATATCAAAGGGTTGCTGGTTTATTGCAACCACTTCCGATTCCTCAGTGAAAGTGGGAACATATAACCATGGATTTCGTGACGGCTTTACCGGGGAGTCCAAAGGGCAACAATGCAGTATGGGTGATTATTGATCGGTTGGTCAAGGCTGCTCACTTTATTCCATTCCGGGTTGGTCAATCAACAGAGACTTTGGCAGAGCGGTACATGCAGGAGATTGTAAGATTGCATGGAGTACCGGTGAGCATCGTGTCCGATCGGGACACTCGGTTCTTATCACACTTCTGGAGGAGTTTACAGGAAAGTTTGGGGACTCGATTGAAGTTTAGCACAGCTTATCATCCTCAAACTGATGGTCAGTCGGAGAGAACGATCCAAACTCTTAAAGACATGTTGAGAGCATGCGTGTTGGACTTCAAGGGTTCTTGGGAGGATCATCTACACTTGGTGGAGTTTTCTTACAATAACAGTTTTCAGGCAACTATCTAGATGGCTCCGTTTGAAGCTTTGTATGGTCGTAAATGCCGTTCACCTGTTTGTTGGGATGATGTCGGTGAACGAAGATTGTTGGGACCAGATTTGGTAGTGCAGACAGTTGAGAAGGTTAACACTATCAGAAATCATATGAAGGCAGCACAAGACAGACAGAAGAGTTGGGCTGACACGTCAAGAAGACCTCTAGAGTTCGCCGTGGGTAATTTGGTGTTCTTGAAGATATCACCGACTAGAGGGGTGATTCGTTTTGGGAGTCGAGGAAAGCTTAGTCCTCGATTCGTTGGACCCTTTGAGATCTTGGAGCGTGTTGGAGAGGTAGCGTACCGTTTGGCGTTACCGCAATCATTGGCAGGTGTGCACGATGTGTTTTACGTATCTCAACTACGAAGGTATGTTCGAGATGAAACGCACGTATTGGATCATTCAGAGTTAACAGTATGGGAAGACTTAACTTTTGAGGAGCGACCGGTTGAAATCGTGGATCGAAGGGAAAAGGTTCTCAAGAACAAGGTTATCCCCTTTGTGCTTGTTTCTTGGGGTAATAGATCGCATGGAGATTCCACTTGGGAACGAGAAGATGAAATCCGACATAAGTTTCCTCACCTCTTCTTGTAGTTTTTTTATATTCTTGGAATTTCGAGGACGAAATTCTTTTTGTAGTTGGGTATAATGTAACACCCGAGCCCAATGCTACTGTTTTTCAGTTACTGTTTGAGCATAATGTGATACTCATTTCATCTAGCTTGCTTGTTGTTGCTTACTGTAAAATTTTACCTGGCAAAGTCATTTCTGCATATAACAAATTTTAGCATCTAAAATAAAATTAAAAATATTCATCTTAGTCTACTCGACACCCCTAACCCTGTGGTAGCATCCGTGCATCGTGTTCTCGTTCCGTTCGGTGAAACGGGCGAGTTTGGACGGCTACGCACGCGCACATGTGTCCGTTTTGGGGGTATGCTTTTTAATCATAAGACACTTAATTTTAAAATTTGGATCCCGCTTAAAATCCTATTATTTCAATTTCAAATTTTTGGACCCGACCCGGGCGCGATTTGCAAATGTTTTATTTTGCGCCAAAATCCCAAATTTAAATATATTTAAACCATTCGTATATTTCATTTAACAATCACATATAACTGTGCAAGATTTCTAAAAATATTTTAAATCTTCTAAATAAAACCTCAGCCAATCACAACGCTCCTTTAATCTCCCGTGGGCCCATTCTCATTCTCTCTCTCTTTCTCTATCTCTCTCTCTCTCCCCCTCAAATCTCTCTCTCTCTCTCTATCTCTCTCTCTCCTCTATATATATAGTTTTTCCCCCCTCCATTTCTTTTCCTTCAACGTAACCCAACCCCCAGCGAACCCTAATCTCCGGCTCCCTCACCGCCACAGCATCAAAGCCGATGCAAACATCACCATCACCCTCGCCTCTTCGCCCTCGTCGCAGCCAATGCACCTCCTTCCCCCTCTTCCCTCTTTCCCGAGCGCCTGCATGCCGCCTGCACACCGCCTACACCTCGTCGGATCGCCGCCGGCGATCTCGATCCGCCCCCGGCCTCGCTAGCACCCCCTCGGTGAGCTTCTCATCCCCCATCTTCTCATTTCTTCTTCTTCCTTCTCTGATTAAGGTTTCTTGATCTGGAAATTTTCCGCCGTCGCTGCAGGTACCCCGCCGGAGCTCCATCGACGTGGTCGGCGATCACCACCCGTCCCATAGATCCTCGTGAGCAGTCCTTTCTCCATCCTCCTTCCCTTCTTCTTTTTTTTCTTTCTATTCTTGTTGCAATTCTTGATTGTCGCTGTTTTTGCATCTTGCCGGAATCCGGCCGTGTAACATTTTAAAAATAATTAAATAAATAATTAAATGAATAAAAGTGTTTAAGCGAATTTTATGATTTTCGGTAAAGCAAAATGTATTTTTCGTAAAATCAAACCGCAATTGTTTTTCATTATAAATTCAAAAATACCTATTTAATTATGTAATTACTAGTAAATAGTGTTTATTTAGCCACTTATAAATTTTTAGTTTAATAAAATATTTTTCCTAAATTAATTATTTTAAATATTAACATAAGCTTTATTTTTACACTAAATTAGTGTAAATTACAAATTTGAATGGTTTTAATTTGTAAAAATGAACCATGGCATATTAGAATTTAGTGTGTATCATGCAAAAATTATTTGCAAATTTTTCCTAATTTCTAGAGCTTTCTTGAGTTGCTATAGTAAATAAATAAATAAATAATTAATTAAAGCATGAAAAGACTTTATATGATGTTTTCTCCTCTTGAAAGTTCTACACACTTTCACACTCACTTCTTTCCCTCCCTCACCTCACCAAGGCCGGCCACAAACCTCCCATGGCTGCCCCCCCCATTTTCCACCTCATTTTGTTCAAAATTCATCAAAAATACTTCAAAAATTCAATTAAAATTCCACAAAATCCTAATTTCTTCATACCCTTTATTCTCTACCCTTCTTTATATGGATTTTGGAGTGGGAAAGCATGTATTTTGGAGGCTCATTTCTTGTTGGGATTTCATATTTTGGGAGGTATAATTTCTCTCTTTTTATTTATTGTTATTAGATGATCATTTAAGCTTAATTAGATTTAATGAATTAATTCTATGTTTTTAAAAAAAAATGCAAGTTACGGTTGTAAATTCAAGTTAGGGTTTTTAATAATTAATTAGGGTTATAATAGTTAGTTTAACACTTTTAGAATTGGGAAATATGGCATGGTTGTTAAATTGTAAAATTTTCATTTAAAATTGTTTTAAATAAGGAAATTAGCTAACTAGATTTTTCTAAAATGTGTTTGCGGGTAATATAAAATTCCAATTTAAGTTGCTATCATTAGATAGTAGTTTTAATGAGAATATTAGCACATTAATTGAATGAAAAACTTAGTTTGATCACTAGATTACTTTGATAATTAGAAAAATAGTAATAAAATGCTATTATTTTGTAAACTAGATTTTAGGAATTTCTAAATAAATGTGATTAAAAATATAATTTATTGTTTCATTGAATCATTATCATTATGAATTGTGGTTTAATACATTAATTCATGCAAATCATGTTTTGTGGTGGAATTGTGGTGCTTTGCTTGAAAAATGTTGAAAATTGTTAAATGTTGCAAACTAGAAATTTCAAATTAATATAAATTTGTGTAATAAAAATATAGTAACGGTTTGTATAGTCTAGTTATGCTATATAATGAGTTTTAAAACTATTGGTTTCATTTAAATGTCAAGTTTTGATGAAAAACGGTAAATTGGCAATTTCGGTTTTTACGAAATTGGACGGTTTGATGGATTTTAGGGTTTCGATGGATTTAAACGTGTTTTATGGTATAAGTAATGTGTTTTAAAACTACGAGTTATCTGTTGATGTTTATCTCGATCCATCGGAGTTTGTACGCCGATATCGAGCGGTATTTGGTTCTTTTGCGTGGACGGGACATAGGTTTTAACCTATGCTTGTTCTTTGTATCGTTTGACTTTTGTATGTGATTCGGTTTACGATGCTATTTAAATGTTTGCGTCTAGGTACCCCTCACGTGGACTGCGGGCGATGAAGAGGAGGATGGCGACACTGTCTTCGGCAGACATGGACCAGGTGAGTAGATGCATATCTACGGGGGGAAGTCGGGTGGATGGCGTTTAGCACCCCCGCAACGTAGAATAGGAATAGTACTTATTGACATTAGGAAACCAAATGTGACCCTAGATTCTTAATGAGTAGGACCCTAGTAATGACCCTACGGTGCACTAGACTGATTTAGGAAAACCATATCAGAGGATGAGTACCTTGGAAGAGGTTCGTAGGTTTCAGGTAGAAACACACACACGCACACACTAAAACTCGACATGGTGTATACGTGCATGTGTATATATATATATAGGACGAGGTATAGGTATATATATATATATACAACACGTATATGGGATACATTGATGTGATATGATATCCGAGATACGATGAAACAACGTAACTGGGCTTGATGCCGTAATTCTTGGCTATACAGTCGTATTAAAGTGTTAGCGGATCATTAGAGAATGAGATAATGAACATGAATATATAAATTATAAAGAGTGGTGGTGATATTGATGTACATGGGACGCTAGAATAGTACTCGGACTGTAACTTGTGACTGATCATGATATGATATATGTATAACTTGATTACGACATTATACTGGTGTGACCTGATGCCGATATCATATAAGTATGATTTAATCACAATATGATACATATGACATGATATTTCTGAGGATAAACTAATGATGCTTATCATGATGGCAATGATATATGATTGATGTATGCGATCACAGTTTAGCACCTTGATCATGAGATGTGTTGATGATGACATTATACGAATGAGGAGACACCTAGGAGATACTTGACCGTACCCCGATATTGGGATGCCGTACGATGGATTTTACCGTACGAGGCTTAGATTTGATGATTGATCCGCACTCTTGATTCGAGGAAGCCGTACTACGTACGTGACGCTATTGAGGCGGGATCGCCGACTATTAGAGATATTGATTCAGACCTTAGGTAGACTCTAGTTTCTTACTGACTAGTCTATTAGGTTTAGTTCCTTAGGATGTTAGATGGACACTGGTTTAGGTTCGACTCACATAGTGGTAGTTGTACTCGTATCTTGCAGAGGAGTGGATAATGCACATCTGTGTTTACATTCATACTGTAATTATCATGGTGCATGTTCTTACATATGTTGCTATAATCAGTATAAACCTTACCTGTTAGGACACCCGCACCATTACCGATGATGCGCATATTCCACGCACACTTATTTGCCGGCTCACACACATCATCATCGGTAATCGCTATGTCACGTACACTTTAGATCATATTATCTTTTATTGATAGAATCAGTTAACAATTAAACCGATATAATATTGTGATTACTCTCTGATGTTAGTATAAGACATGATATTTATTACTTAGACATTCATGCATTCATATTTTCATGTTATCGCACAGTAGTATGGGCATATGCCGACACTTATCATATATTTACTCATGATTTTGAGATTTGGATTTCTATGAGATTTCTGGATTTTTGGGGAAAACCGCAAAAATATATAAAAACTTCTCTCTCTCTCTCTCCTCTTCTCTTTTTAAAATAAGATGCGGTTTTCTCGCGATGTATGTGTCGTCCACCATGAGATTTCATGTTTTCTGTTGGATTTCGAGACCCGATTCGAGGAGTGGATGAACCGTCTCGGGTACATGGTGGGCCCGGTATGGTACCCCGGGGAAAGAAGATCGAGTTGTAGACGATGAGCCTGGCAGGGGAAGGCTACCTACCGGTGATGTCTGGCGCGGCGGATATCCGGAGGATACCGACCGTTGTCGTGAGATTTGATGATATGGGCCGATCCGGACTGACGGAGCCCGAGATATTGAGACTTGAGATTACATGTGTTGTGTCGATGTTTGACACGGATTTCCATGGATTTCATTATTGAGATTTCAGATTCTTATACACATTCTACTATGATAACAGCTAAAGATTTCTTATACATATATATTTGGATTTCAGGATTTGTTACTTTACATTCATGGTGCATGCATTTCATTCATATGACATAGTATTATATGAGGTACTGACACGACACGGAGTAGTTGCACTTACACGTAGTATTACCCAGCTATTACTAGATGTTTGGGATATAGTAGTGTATTATTATGACCTAGGATAGCGTCGTGCATTCGATTTCTTTTCGTAGATGTCTTCTACTCACGAGTTGGCAACTCACCCCCGTTGTGCCAAATTCTTTACAGGTTCGATGTACAGGTTTCCGTAGCAGCTTGTTGGCACATCTTTTCTTCAGGGTGATTTGCACGGTAGGTTGGTTCACTTGTATCCGAACCACCATTGTACTTTTATTCATTCATTTGTATCTAGTAAGCTCCATCAACCATATTTGTATTACTTGATAAGTTTATTGGACCAGTTGTTTATTTCGACCTTAGAGTCGCGCATGTGTTATTCAGATCTGGTGGTTTTGTTTTCTTTTGAGTTTTGAGCCTCGCCTATTGGCGTTGTATATTATTGTGCTTGCTGTGGTTGTTTCCGCCTGTTGGCGTTGATGCTAGCTCCCGTTTGGGGATGCTTTTTATTGTTTATGTATATTATACTTGTTGTACCCGTTTGGGGGCCAGTTTTTACAGAGGAGACTCTGCCGAAATTTTTGGTAAAATTTGCTGATGTTTTTATACTTGTTTTCTTTTCTTTTATTCTTTTTCTTCTTTTATGGTTTAGATTTCTGGGCTTCGGCTTACTTAGGTCACGTGGCGCCTCTAGACGCTTCGTAATCTAAGTGCCGGTCACGTTCCGTACTTTCGGGTCGTGACAAAGTTGGTATCAGAGCGCTAGGTTTAACCTTGTATAAGTCTAGGTGACCCTTGGTTGATGGAGTAGGCGAGTTAGGTAGAGTAACGTACCGTGGGTATGGTCCGCGGCATACTTACGATATGCTACTTTGCTTAAGGAGCCTTAGGATGTACATTTGTTTGCACCGTATTTCATTCGTTCCTTGATCTATCTTCGTCGATGTCGGAGGGTGGTTCTGTTACCACGGGCGCACGGGCAGAGGGAGCTGCGGCTCGAATGCGATAACCATTAGAGTATTGGTTATTCTTGAGGATTGAAGTATTGCTTAGCGTGCGGACGAAGGGTATTCACATGCCGTCCGGATGAAGTTAAAGGGTTCGAACGATTATCAGAAAACCATTTTCCTAAGTTTAAGGTATTCGGAAGAACATGCAGGTATTTCGATGGACCCTCTAGAAGAATGAAACCCTAACTCGACATAATGACCACGAGAACGCCCTTGAACCTTAGGGTTTACGGCAGTTTCGCAGTGTCATTAGTGAGGCTTGGGTTTACCCTTCTACAGCTGGATCATCGATGCTGGGGTATGTACCGGATATTTTTAAACTGTACTTGAGTGTTGAGCTCTCGGGGAATTATGGGATTTTGATGGATCGATCGAAAAGTTTAATGTAGTCCGGATATCAAGTGAAGGGATCGACTATGTGGGAGACTCTAGACATGAGTATTGCCGTTGGTAGCGCAGTCAGCACACCTATGAAAGAACGAGTTCGAAGCAGTCGACATCAGAGGAAAGAGGCGCACATTGACGATAGTGTTTACGATTGTGATTTAGTGATTTGAATTTTCTATTTTCGTTGATTGGATTTTTGTATTTTGAGGACTTTATTCTACGATTGGTATTTCCTGTGTGTACCTTCATTCTATCTATGTTTCATATATCAGTTGTATTGATGTGGTTTAGTACGCACCCAGTACACTTGATTTGGTTTTATATATTTTGAGATTTTGATTTGATTTCGTGCATATGGGTTACACATGATTTTGATATATGCTTCGACCTAGTTTTTATCCATTTTCGTACTGTGATTCGAGTCTGATATTCGATGTATGTTTTCGTGCTCCATGTGTACCTGATTAGGATTCTTGCGCATACTTGGCGCACTTGATGCGATTTTGTGCACACCAGATGCACTAAATCGGGGTTTTGTGCAGATTAGATGCACTGATTTTGAGTCGTGCACGCCCGTTGCACTTGACAGATGTTTTTGGTGCACACCTGTTGCACTTAGTTTTGTTTTGTGGGTATTCATGGTTTCTGCATTTGGTTTCGATTTCAGTGCGCACCGGACGCACATGACATTTTATTGATGTGATTGGGATTGATTTTAGTTTGAGCAGTATATTTTCATAATCATTATTATTTGATTTAGTAACCAGGCGGGACGTGTATGTCAAATAAAAGATATATATATAGCTATTTTTTTTAAATTAAACGTCCGCTACTTAGACCGTGACACGTGCATTGCACGGCGATTTTCAAGAAGGGGTTTTTGTATGCTTCTTTATTATGATGATTCGGCGATTTTACTAGGATGCGAACTATATATAAGTTATAGATTGATGTATATTATGATGGTTTTCACATTGGGTTATGATATTTTATTATCGCCATAACGCCGATGATTGCGTCATGCTTGACGGAGTTGATTTTTGTTATATATTGATGATTTCGGAGCCCCGACGATTTGAGTGTTTTGCTAAATGTTTTAGTATTTGGAAGGGGGGTTTTAATTTAAATTCGGGGACCGAATTTCCTAAAGGGGGGAAGATTGTAACGTTTTAAAAATAATTAAATAAATAATTAAATGAATAAAAGTGTTTAAGAGAATTTTATGATTTTCGGTAAAGCAAAATGTATTTTTCGTAAAATCAAACCGCAATTGTTTTTCATTACAAATTCAAAAATACCTATTTAATTATGTAATTACTAGTAAATAGTGTTTATTTAGCCACTTATAAATTTTTAGTTTAATAAAATATTTTTCCTAAATTAATTATTTTAAATATTAACATAAGCTTTATTTTTACACTAAATTAGTGTAAATTACAAATTTGAATGGTTTTAATTTGTAAAAATGAACCATGGCATATTAGAATTTAGTGTGTATCATGAAAAAATTATTTGCAAATTTTCCCTAATTTCTAGAGCTTTCTTGAGTTGCTATAGTAAATAAATAAATAAATAATTAATTAAAGCATGAAAAGACTTTATGTGATGTTTTCTCCTCTTGAAAGTTCTACACACTTTCACACTCACTTCTTTCCCTCCCACACCTCACCAAGGCCGGCCACAAACCTCCCATGGCTGCCCCCCCCCCCCATTTTCCACCTCATTTTGTTCAAAATTCATCAAAAATACTTCAAAAATTCAATTAAAATTCCACAAAATCCTAATTTCTTCATACCCTTTATTCTCTACCCTTCTTTATATGGATTTTGGAGTGGGAAAGCATGTATTTTGGAGGCTAATTTCTTGTTGGGATTTCATATTTTGGGAGGTATAATTTCTCTCTTTTTATTTATTGTTATTAGATGATCATTTAAGCTTAATTAGATTTAATGAATTAATTCTATGTTTTTTAAAAAAAATGCAAGTTAGGGTTGTAAATTCAAGTTAGGGTTCTTAATAATTAATTAGGGTTATAATAGTTAGTTTAACACTTTTAGAATTGGAAAATATGGCATGGTTGTTAAATTGTAAAATTTTCATTTAAAATTGTTTTAAATAAGGAAATTAGCTAACTAGATTTTTCTAAAATGTGTTTGTGGGTAATATAAAATTCCAATTTAAGTTGCTATCATTAGATGGTAGTTTTAATGAGAATATTAGCACATTAATTGAATGAAAAACTTAGTTTGATCACTAGATTACTTTGATAATTAGAAAAATAGTAATAAAATGCTATTATTTTGTAAACTAGATTTTAGGAATTTCTAAATAAATGTGATTAAAAATATAATTTATGGTTTCATTGAATCATTATCATTATGAATTGTGGTTTAATACATTAATTCATGCAAATCATGTTTTGTGGTGGAATTGTGGTGCTTTGCTTGAAAAATGTTGAAAATTGTTAAATGTTGCAAACTAGAAATTTCAAATTAATATAAAATTGTGTAATAAAAATATAGTAACGGTTTGTATAGTCTAGTTATGCTATATAATGAGTTTTATAACTATTGGTTTCATTTAAATGTCAAGTTTTGATGAAAAACGGTAAATTGGCAATTTCGGTTTTTACGAAATTGGACGGTTTGATGGATTTTAGGGTTTCGATGGATTTAATCGTGTTTTATGGTATAAGTAATGTGTTTTAAAACTACGAGTTATCTGTTGATGTTTATCTCGATCCATCGGAGTTTGTACGCCGATATCGAGCGGTATTTGGTTCTTTTGCGTGGACGGGACATAGGTTTTAACCTATGCTTGTTCTTTGTATCGTTTGACTTTTGTATGTGATTCGGTTTACGATGCTATTTAAATGTTTGCGTCTAGGTACCCCTCACGTGGACTGCGGGCGATGAAGAGGAGGATGGCGACACTGTCTTCGGCAGACATGGACCAGGTGAGTAGATGCATATCTACGGGGGGAAGTCGGGTGGATGGCGTTTAGCACCCCCGCAACGTAGAATAGGAATAGTACTTATTGACATTAGGAAACCAGATGTGACCCTAGATTCTTAATGAGTAGGGCCCTAGTAATGACCCTAGGGTGGACTAGACTGATTTAGGAAAACCATATCAGAGGATGAGTACCTTGGAAGAGGTTCGTAGGTTTCAGGTAGAAACACACACACGCACACACTGAAACTCGACATGGTGTATACGTGCATGTGTATATATATATATAGGACGAGGTATAGGTATATATATATATATATATACAACACGTATATGGGATACATTGATGTGATATGATATCCGAGATATGATGAAACAATGTAACTGGGCTTGATGCCGTAATTCTTGGCTATACAGTCGTATTAAAGTGTTAGCGGATCATTAGAGAATGAGATAATGAACATGAATATATAAATTATAAAGAGTGGTGGTGATATTGATGTACATGGGACGCTAGAATAGTACCCGGACTGTAACTTGTGACTGATCACGATATGATATATGTATAACTTGATTACGACATTATATTGGTGTGACCTGATGCCGATATCATATAAGTATGACTTAATCACAATATGATACATATGACATGATATTTCTGAGGATAAACTAATGATGCTTATCATGATGGCAATGATATATGATTGATGTATGCGATCACAGTTTAGCACCTTGATCATGAGATGTGTTGATGATGACATTATACGAATGAGGAGACACCTAGGAGATACTTGACCGTACCCCGATATTGGGATGCCGTACGATGGATTTTACCGTACGAGGCTTAGATTTGATGATTGATCCGCACTCTTGATTCGAGGAAGCCGTACTACGTACGTGACGCTATTGAGACGGGATCGCCGACTATTAGAGATATTGATTCAGACCTTAGGTAGACTCTAGTTTCTTACTGACTAGTCTATTAGGTTTAGTTCCTTAGGATGTTAGATGGACACTGGTTTAGGTTCGACTCACATAGTGGTAGTTGTACTCGTATCTCGCAGAGGAGTGGATAATGCACATCTGTGTTTACATTCATACTGTAATTATCATGGTGCATGTTCTTACATATGTTGCTATAATCAGTATAAACCTTACCTGTTAGGACACCCGCACCATTACCGATGATGCGCATATTCCACGCACACTTATTTGCCGGCTCACACACATCATCATCGGTAATTGCTATGTCACGTACACTTTAGATCATATTATCTTTTATTGATAGAATCAGTTAACAACTAAACCGATATAATATTGTGATTACTCTCTGATGTTAGTATAAGACATGATATTTATTACTTAGACATTCATGCATTCATATTTTCATGTTATCGCACAGTAGTATGGGCATATGCCGACACTTATCATATACTTTTACTCATGATTTTGAGATTTGGATTTCTATGAGATTTCTGGATTTTTGGGGAAAACCGCAAAAATATATAAAAACTTCTCTCTCTCTCTCTCCTCTTCTCTTTTTGAAATAAGATGCGGTTTTCTCGTGATGTATGTGTCGTCCACCATGAGATTTCATGTTTTCTGTTGGATTTCGAGACCCGATTCGAGGAGTGGATGAACCGTCTCGGGTACATGGTGGGCCCGGTATGGTACCCCGGGGCAAGAAGATCGAGTTGTAGACGATGAGCCTGGCAGGGGAAGGCTACCTACCGGTGATGTCTGGCGCGGCGGATATCCGGAGGATACCGACCGTTGTCGTGAGATTTGATGATATGGGCCGATCCGGACTGACGGAGCCCGAGATATTGAGACTTGAGATTACATGTGTTGTGTCGATGTTTGACACGGATTTCCATGGATTTCATTATTGAGATTTCAGATTCTTATACACATTCTACTATGATAACAGCTAAAGATTTCTTATACATATATATTTGGATTTCAGGATTTGTTACTTTACATTCATGGTGCATGCATTTCATTCATATGACATAGTATTATATGAGGTACTGACACGACACGGAGTAGTTGCACTTACACGTAGTATTACCCTGCTATTACTAGATGTTTGGGATATAGTAGTGTATTATTATGACCTAGGATAGCGTCGTGCATTCGATTTCTTTTCGTAGATGTCTTCTACTCACGAGTTGGCAACTCACCCCCGTTGTGCCAAATTCTTTACAGGTTCGATGTACAGGTTTCCGTGGCAGCTTGTTGGCACATCTTTTCTTCAGGGTGATTTGCACGGTAGGTTGGTTCACTTGTATCCGAACCACCATTGTACTTTTATTCATTCATTTGTATCTAGTAAGCTCCATCAACCATATTTGTATTACTTGATAAGTTTATTGGACCGGTTGTTTATTTCGACCTTAGAGTCGCGCATGTGTTATTCAGATCTGGTGGTTTTGTTTTCTTTTGAGTTTTGAGCCTCGCCTATTGGCGTTGTATATTATTGTGCTTGCTGTGGTTGTTTCCGCCTGTTGGCGTTGATGCTAGCTCCCGTTTGGGGATGCTTTTTATTGTTTATGTATATTATACTTGTTGTACCCGTTTGGGGGCCAGTTTTTACAGAGGAGACTCTGCCGAAATTTTTGGTAAAATTTGCTGATGTTTTTATACTTGTTTTCTTTTCTTTTATTCTTTTTCTTCTTTTATGGTTTAGATTTCTGGGCTTCGGCTTACTTAGGTCACGTGGCGCCTCTAGACGCTTCGTAATCTAAGTGCCGGTCACGTTCCGTACCTTCGGGTCGTGACAAAGTTGGTATCAGAGCGCTAGGTTTAACCTTGTATATGTCTAGGTGACCCTTGGTTGATGGAGTAGGCGAGTTAGGTAGAGTAACGTACCGTGGGTATGGTCCGCGGCATACTTACGATACGCTACTTTGCTTAAGGAGCCTTAGGATGTACATTTGTTTGCACCGTATTTCATTCGTTCCTTGATCTATCTTCGTCGATGTCGGAGGGTGGTTCTGTTACCACGGGCGCACGGGCAGAGGGAGCTGCGGCTCGAATGCGATAACCATTAGAGTATTGGTTATTCTTGAGGATTGAAGTATTGCTTAGCGTGCGGACGAAGGGTATTCACATGCCGTCCGGAAGAAGTTAAAGGGTTCGAACGATTATCAGAAAACCATTTTCCTAAGTTTAAGGTATTCGGAAGAACATGCAGGTATTTCGATAGACCCTCTAGAAGAATGAAACCCTAACTCGACATAATGACCACGAGAATGCCCTTGAACCTTAGGGTTTACGGCAGTTTCGCAGTGTCATTAGTGAGGCTTGGGTTTACCCTTCTACAGCTGGATCATCGATGCTGGGGTATGTACCGGATATTTTTAAACTGTACTTGAGTGTTGAGCTCTCGGGGAATTATGGGATTTTGATGGATCGATCGAAAAGTTTAATGTAGTCCGGATATCAAGTGAAGGGATCGACTATGTGGGAGACTCTAGACATGAGTATTGCCGTTGGTAGCGCAGTCAGCACACCTATGAAAGAACGAGTTCGAAGCAGTCGACATCAGAGGAAAGAGGCGCACATTGACGATAGTGTTTACGATTGTGATTTAGTGATTTGAATTTCCTATTTTCGTTGATTGGATTTTTGTATTTTGAGGACTTTATTCTACGATTGGTATTTCCTGTGTGTACCTTCATTCTATCTGTGTTTCATATATCAGTTGTATTGATGTGGTTTAGTACGCACCCAGTACACTTGATTTGGTTTTATATATTTTGAGATTTTGATTTGATTTCGTGCATATGGGTTACACATGATTTTGATATATGCTTCGACCTAGTTTTTATCCATTTTCGTACTGTGATTCGATTCTGATATTCGATGTATGTTTTCGTGCTCCATGTGTACCTGATTAGGATTCTTGCGCATACTTGGCGCACTTGATGCGATTTTGTGCACACCAGATGCACTAAATCGGGGTTTTGTGCAGATTAGATGCACTGATTTTGAGTCGTGCACGCCCGTTGCACTTGACAGATGTTTTTGGTGCACACCTGTTGCACTTAGTTTTGTTTTGTGGGTATTCATGGTTTCTGCATTTGGTTTCGATTTCAGTGCGCACCGGACGCACATGACATTTTATTGATGTGATTGGGATTGATTTTAGTTTGAGCAGTATGTTTTCATAATCATTATTATTTGATTTAGTAACCAGGCGGGACGTGTATGCCAAATAAAAGATATATATATAGCTATTTTTTTTAAATTAAACGTCCGCTACTTAGACCGTGACACGTGCATTGCACGGCGATTTTCAAGAAGGGGTTTTTGTATGCTTCTTTATTATGATGATTCAGCGATTTTACTAGGATGCGAACTAGATATAAGTTATAGATTGATGTATATTATGATGGTTTTCACATTGGGTTATGATATTTTATTATCGCCATAACGCCGATGATTGCGTCATGCTTGACAGAGTTGATTTTTGTTATATATTGATGATTTCGGAGCCCCGACGATTTGAGTGTTTTGCTAAATGTTTTAGTATTTGGAAGGGGGGTTTTAATTTAAATTCGGGGACCGAATTTCCTAAAGGGGGGAAGATTGTAACGTTTTAAAAATAATTAAATAAATAATTAAATGAATAAAAGTGTTTAAGCGAATTTTATGATTTTCGGTAAAGCAAAATGTATTTTTCGTAAAATCAAACCGCAATTGTTTTTCATTATAAATTCAAAAATACCTATTTAATTATGTAATTACTAGTAAATAGTGTTTATTTAGCCACTTATAAATTTTTAGTTTAATAAAATATTTTTCCTAAATTAATTATTTTAAATATTAACATAAGCTTTATTTTTACACTAAATTAGTGTAAATTACAAATTTGAATGGTTTTAATTTGTAAAAATAAACCATGGCATATTAGAATTTAGTGTGTATCATGCAAAAATTATTTGCAAATTTTCCCTAATTTCTAGAGCTTTCTTGAGTTGCTATAGTAAATAAATAAATAAATAATTAATTAAAGCATGAAAAGACTTTATGTGATGTTTTCTCCTCTTGAAAGTTCTACACACTTTCACACTCACTTCTTTCCCTCCCTCACCTCACCAAGGCCGGCCAAAAACCTCCCATGGCTGCCCCCCCCCCCATTTTCCACCTCATTTTGTTCAAAATTCATCAAAAATACTTCAAAAATTCAATTAAAATTCCACAAAATCCTAATTTCTTCATACCCTTTATTCTCTACCCTTCTTTATATGGATTTTGGAGTGGGAAAGCATGTATTTTGGATGCTCATTTCTTGTTGGGATTTCATATTTTGGGAGGTATAATTTCTCTCTTTTTATTTATTGTTATTAGATGATCATTTAAGCTTAATTAGATTTAATGAATTAATTCTATGTTTTTTTTTAAAAATGCAAGTTAGGGTTGTAAATTCAAGTTAGGGTTTTTAATAATTAATTAGGGTTATAATAGTTAGTTTAACACTTTTAGAATTGGAAAATATGGCATGGTTGTTAAATTGTAAAATTTTCATTTTAAATTGTTTTAAATAAGGAAATTAGCTAACTAGATTTTTCTAAAATGTGTTTGTGGGTAATATAAAATTCCAATTTAAGTTGTTATCATTAGATGGTAGTTTTAATGAGAATATTAGCACATTAATTGAATGAAAAACTTAGTTTGATCACTAGATTACTTTGATAATTAGAAAAATAGTAATAAAATGCTATTATTTTGTAAACTAGATTTTAGGAATTTCTAAATAAATGTGATTAAAAATATAATTTATGGTTTCATTGAATCATTATCATTATGAATTGTGGTTTAATACATTAATTCATGCAAATCATGTTTTGTGGTGGAATTGTGGTGCTTTGCTTGAAAAATGTTGAAAATTGTTAAATGTTGCAAACTAGAAATTTCAAATTAATATAAATTTGTGTAATAAAAATATAGTAACGGTTTGTATAGTCTAGTTATGCTATATAATGAGTTTTATAACTATTGGTTTCATTTAAATGTCAAGTTTTGATGAAAAACGGTAAATTGGCAATTTCGGTTTTTACGAAATTGGACGGTTTGATGGATTTTAGGGTTTCGATGGATTTAATCGTGTTTTATGGTATAAGTAATGTGTTTTAAAACTACGAGTTATCTGTTGATGTTTATCTCGATCCATCGAAGTTTGTACGCCGATATCGAGCGGTATTTGGTTCTTTTGCGTGGACGGGACATAGGTTTTAACCTATGCTTGTTCTTTGTATCGTTTGACTTTTGTATGTGATTCGGTTTACGATGCTATTTAAATGTTTGCGTCTAGGTACCCCTCACGTGGACTACGGGCGATGAAGAGGAGGATGACGACACTGTCTTCGGCAGACATGGACCAGGTGAGTAGATGCATATCTACGGAGGGAAGTCGGGTGGATGGCGTTTAGCACCCCCGCAACGTAGAATAGGAATAGTACTTATTGACATTAGGAAACCAGATGTGACCCTAGATTCTTAATGAGTAGGACCCTAGTAATGACCCTAGGGTGGACTAGACTGATTTAGGAAAACCATATCAGAGGATGAGTACCTTGGAAGAGGTTCGTAGGTTTCAGGTAGAAACACACACACGCACACACTGAAACTCGACATGGTGTATACGTGCATGTGTATATATATATATAGGACGAGGTATAGGTATATATATATATATATATATATATATATATACAACACGTATATGGGATACATTGATGTGATATGATATCCGAGATATGATGAAACAATGTAACTGGGCTTGATGCCGTAATTCTTGGCTATACAGTCGTATTAAAGTGTTAGCGGATCATTAGAGAATGAGATAATGAACATGAATATATAAATTATAAAGAGTGGTGGTGATATTGATGTACATGGGACGCTAGAATAGTACCCGGACTGTAACTTGTGACTGATCACGATATGATATATGTATAACTTGATTACGACATTATATTGGTGTGACCTGATGCCGATATCATATAAGTATGACTTAATCACAATATGATACATATGACATGATATTTCTGAGGATAAACTAATGATGCTTATCATGATGGCAATGATATATGATTGATGTATGCGATCACAGTTTAGCACCTTGATCATGAGATGTGTTGATGATGACATTATACGAATGAGGAGACACCTAGGAGATACTTGACCGTACCCCGATATTGGGATGCCGTACGATGGATTTTACCGTACGAGGCTTAGATTTGATGATTTATCCGCACTCTTGATTCGAGGAAGCCGTACTACGTACGTGACGCTATTGAGGCGGGATCGCCGACTATTAGAGATATTGATTCAGACCTTAGGTAGACTCTAGTTTCTTACTGACTAGTCTATTAGGTTTAGTTCTTTAGGATGTTAGATGGACACTGGTTTAGGTTCGACTCACATAGTGGTAGTTGTACTCGTATCTCGCAGAGGAGTGGATAATGCACATCTGTGTTTACATTCATACTGTAATTATCATGGTGCATGTTCTTACATATGTTGCTATAATCAGTATAAACCTTACCTGTTAGGACACCCGCACCATTACCGATGATGCGCATATTCCACGCACACTTATTTGCCGGCTCACACACATCATCATCGGTAATTGCTATGTCACGTACACTTTAGATCATATTATCTTTTATTGATAGAATCAGTTAACAACTAAACCGATATAATATTGTGATTACTCTCTGATGTTAGTATAAGACATGATATTTATTACTTAGACATTCATGCATTCATATTTTCATGTTATCGCACAGTAGTATGGGCATATGCCGACACTTATCATATACTTTTACTCATGATTTTGAGATTTGGATTTCTATGAGATTTCTGGATTTTTGGGGAAAACCGCAAAAATATATAAAAACTTCTCTCTCTCTCTCTCTCCTCTTCTCTTTTTAAAATATGATGTGGTTTTCTCGTGATGTATGTGTCGTCCACCATGAGATTTCATGTTTTCTGTTGGATTTCGAGACCCGATTCGAGGAGTGGATGAACCGTCTCGGGTACATGGTGGGCCCGGTATGGTACCCCGGGGCAAGAAGATCGAGTTGTAGACGATGAGCCTGGCAGGGGAAGGCTACCTACCGGTGATGTCTGGCGCGGCGGATATCCGGAGGATACCGACCGTTGTCGTGAGATTTGATGATATGGGCCGATCCGGACTGACGGAGCCCGAGATATTGAGACTTGAGATTACATGTGTTGTGTCGATGTTTGACACGGATTTCCATGGATTTCATTATTGAGATTTCAGATTCTTATACACATTCTACTATGATAACAGCTAAAGATTTCTTATACATATATATTTGGATTTCAGGATTTGTTACTTTACATTCATGGTGCATGCATTTCATTCATATGACATAGTATTATATGAGGTACTGACACGACACGGAGTAGTTGCACTTACACGTAGTATTACCCTGCTATTACTAGATGTTTGGGATATAGTAGTGTATTATTATGACCTAGGATAGCGTCGTGCATTCGATTTCTTTTCGTAGATGTCTTCTACTCACGAGTTGGCAACTCACCCCTGTTGTGCCAAATTCTTTACAGGTTCGATGTACAGGTTTCCGTGGCAGCTTGTTGGCACATCTTTTCTTCAGGGTGATTTGCACGGTAGGTTGGTTCACTTGTATCCGAACCACCATTGTACTTTTATTCATTCATTTGTATCTAGTAAGCTCCATCAACCATATTTGTATTACTTGATAAGTTTATTGGACCAGTTGTTTATTTCGACCTTAGAGTCGCGCATGTGTTATTCAGATCTGGTGGTTTTGTTTTCTTTTGAGTTTTGAGCCTCGCCTATTGGCGTTGTATATTATTGTGCTTGCTGTGGTTGTTTCCGCCTGTTGGCGTTGATGCTAGCTCCCGTTTGGGGATGCTTTTTATTGTTTATGTATATTATACTTGTTGTACCCGTTTGGGGGCCAGTTTTTACAGAGGAGACTCTGCCGAAATTTTTGGTAAAATTTGCTGATGTTTTTATACTTGTTTTCTTTTTTTTTATTCTTTTTCTTCTTTTATGGTTTAGATTTCTGGGCTTCGGCTTACTTAGGTCAAGTGGCGCCTCTAGACGCTTCGTAATCTAAGTGCCGGTCACGTTCCGTACTTTCAGGTCGTGACTGGCCGTGCCGGCGACATGTCCCGACGTTCCAGCGAGGTACCCCGACCCGCGTGGTTCCATTGTTCGTTGTTTGGGTTCAATCCATGAACCGTGCGTCCTTCGCGAGTTTTCCCGCCGACATTTACGTCCCGTTTTCCCGGTTCGCGACCCGTCGAGGAAAGTACCCCTTGCTACATGCTATACAATATTTACATAGATGTATTGACACCCTAAACCTGTAAAATTTAACTTGGTATAATCGTTTCCCATTTTCGGTTACAATATTGCATTATATCATTTTACTGTTAAACATGGAACTTACAGTTTGCAAATTGAACCTAATAATCATATCTACCTGTTCAATCACACTTTACTGTTAAAACAGCTGGTAGCATTTATCCCTATAGTTCTGTTACATTCGGATACTTGCATGCATTTAACCTGAAATAACTGTATTGAACCGTTACATAAGTTATTGCACCGCTAAGGGTGCTTAAACATGTTAACATGACTAAACGGCTATATCGTTTTACTGCACTCTTGTAATTTGAATGAAACTGCTTATTATTTAATTCATTGCTTATCTCATATTGTTAATACCCATGTTTGATTATATATCTGATTGTGAGCACACCCACGATATTGTTTACATCTTGACCTGACATTGCTACACATGTATATATTGATATACCTGACATGGTACCATATACTGTTGACTTGACCTGATATACCATGACCTGACCCGTTACCTGATCTTGTGTCTAATGCCAACAAACCTGACACGTAGTCCTCATAGACCGTTCCTGTTGTCTATCCAGACAAACCTGCTTTTACCTGATCCTGTGTTAGCATTAGTTCTTGATTACTGAATACCTGACTCGACATACATAACTTGGGGGTATGGGGAAATCAAAGGTGAAACCTGACTTGTAACTCAACAGTTCGATACCTGTTCTGATCGGTCTTACGGGCTAGGCCAGCCCCGGAGTGATGACGCGACATCACTCGCCCATCCTGCTACCTGTTACTACCTAGCGGCACGTCTCGGATTCAGCCCCGAGGATCTTGACCGTGGTCCCGGGCATGCACGGGATACTATTGAGTTACATCGACGATTCATCAATTTGGTTTCAAAGACTTTAGAATAGAAAACCTGACAGAACAGTTTAGTTACCCAATGCACACTACCCTGCACTGCTTGTTTCACATTATTGCTTTATTCATGTTTATTTTGCATTGCCTGTTACATTATTCATATTATATTACTTGTTGACATGACGCGCTGACGTCTGGGTTTTCCATGGCCCAGATTCTGTACCGCTGTCGCAGTCCGAGCAGGAGTACTTCAGCCAGCAGGCTGAGTTGTGAGTTCAGTAGTAGTTAGTTTTATTTCCTGCATTTTTTTCCTGATGTGAGCCCGCATTATGGGACATACTTTTTAGTTATTTTTATTGGATCATTTGCTTCCGCATTTATTTATTATTGACTCCTGTTATTATGGATTATGGACATGTTTTAGATAGTTTTATCTTGTTCTTGATATCTCTACAGCCGTAATGTGACTGTGGATGGATACTTCCTACCCACAGGTAGCATGGTTGGCTATGTCACGTGCCCAATCTAGCGTACTCTGGGAAGCGGGGCGTGACACTCTGTGTAGGACTCTAAAGACTCGTCAATACGCCGGCAGTAGGTGATGATTATATCAAGCACCCACAAGACGTCAGCGGTACTAGCTGGACGTAACGGCTACCCGGGTATTGAGCGATCAGAAAATCAACAAGCAAGCCTGCTCATACTCTTGTAAAGCCTGTCAGTAACACTACCGAACAGTCCAGTCTCTTCGTCCGATATGTCGCATATCTAGTCTAGGGGTGGTAAACGTCAGACCCCAGTAACCGATAAGTCGTGCCGATGTGAGGCTCATAACGGGTCAAGAAACTACTGATAACACTTACCAGTAAATCTCCGTATCAGCCCTGGCCAGGGACTTCCTGTTATATCCAATCGAGCACAGCGCAGCATCAACCCCCAATACCGGGAGAGACGAATCCCCTCCTATCGCTCATTGCCTCCATATGACTCGAGACTGTACCCAAAAACCACCATTTTGCACGTTCTCTTGAATGTGGTAAGGTGGAAATCAAAGAACAGTGGGAATCACACAAGACTGTATGACGATCTCGGGTCTACAGACTAACCTGTACCAGTATCGCAAGAGAACTGCTATCTGACGATAGGTATAATACCAACTAGGAGTTCTCGGCCAGTCCGTTCAATGTACCCAGTCTCTACTGAGCACCCGTATACCATCTTTGATGTTAAACACCAATGGATGTGGGATCAACCATCGCCCATCATGCTAGTCTACTCTGGAATATCAATGCCCTGTCTCGATACACCCTCGACTAGGAAAAATTAAATGATGTACTTGTAGACTACTATAGCCCCACTAGTATGATCTCCATCAAAGTCCTCGTAATCAAGTACACATACTAAGGACTTTATCAACATGTGAGAGCAAGACGGTATCACAATACAAGTCTACATATTAAGACAAAGAGCAACCAGATAGCATACTATCATGTCGAGCAAGAAAGTCCTCTCTATATATGTCCAAGCATCCACTATAATATACATCATATGTACAATATTGGCCTCTAGGGCATACATATAACTAACAATCTCCTACTTGCACTAAAGCCAGTTATTGTAGTATCTCATACCCAAAATCCTGAAGAGTCTCTCAAATGGTATCTGAGGTATGGCCTTCGTGAGTGGATCCACCGTGTTATTCTTCAAGTCAACTCTCCTGACCTCGATCTCCTGGCGATCAACTATCTCCCAGATCAGGTGATACCGCCTCAGAATATGCCTGGATCGCTGATGGGACCTAGGTTCCTTGGCCAAAGCCACTGCTCTTTTGTTATCATAATACAAGGGTATTGGATGCTCGATGGACGGAACCACATGAAGTTCGGTTATGAACTTCTTCATCCAGACAGCCTCTTTAGCAGCATCGTTGGCACAGATGTATTCAGCCTCCATCGTCGAGTCTGCCACGGTTTCTTGCTTGGAAATCTTCCAACAAACCGCCCTTCCATTGAGGGTAAAGACAAATCCCAAGACCGACCTAGATTCTTCCTTATCACTCTGGAAGCACGAATCGGTAAAGGACTCCACTTGGAGTTTACCGTTACCATACACCAAGAACATCTCTTTAGTCATTCTCAAATACTTGAGAATGTTCTTCACAGCTGTCCAGTGATTCTCTCCAGGATCTGCTTGATACCAACTCACTACACTTAGTGAGTATGCTACATCGGGTCTGGTACACAACATCGCGTACATGATAGAGCCTACTGCCGAAGCATAGGGTATCCCTTGCATGCGAGCTCTCTCCAAATCAGTCTTGGGAAACATCTTTTTGGAGAGAGTGAGTTCTGAGATCGTGGGTAAATTCCTATGCTTGGAATCTTCCATACTAAACCTCTTTAGTATTGTGTCAATGTACCTGGATTGGGACAATCCCAGTATTCGTTTAGATCTATCTCTATTGATCTTAATCCCCAAGATGTAGGAGACATCACCTAGATCTTTCATTGAGAATCTTTATGATAAGAAGAGCTTGACCGAGTGCAGCATAGGAACATCATTTCCTATCAAGAGTATGTCATCTACGTACAATACGAGGAAGACAACCTTACTCTCTGCCACCTTCTTGTATATATAAGGTTCATCTACGTTTTTGATAAAGTCAAACTCTTTGACTACCACATCAAAACAGATGTTCCAACTCCGCGATACCTACTTTAACCCGTAGATGGATTTAAGCAGCTTGCACACCTTTCTGCTGCTCCCACTGTCTACGAAGCCCTCTGGATGAGTCATGTACACGCTCACTTCTAAATCACCATTTAGAAAGGCGGTCTTAACATTCATTTGCCAGATTTCGTAGTCATGGTATGCAGCGATGGCAAGTAGGATCCGGATGGATTTAAGCATAGCCACTGGAAAAAAAGGTTTCATCATAATCCACACCTGGTCGTTAACGAAAACCTTTTGCAACAAGTCTAGCTTTGAAACTCTCAACTTTTCCATCTACACCAAGTTTCTTCTTAAAGATCCATTTGCTCCTAATGGGTTTTACCCCTTCGGGAGCAACTTCCAAAGTTCATACTTTGTTGGTGTACATGGATTCCATCTCAGATCGCACTGCATCCAGCCATTTCACAGAGTCCCCACTCGTGATGGCCTGCTCGAAGCTGGTTGGGTCATCATCTTCCATGATGCAATCCCCGCTCCCACCATCAATGAAAAAACCATAATATCTCTCAGGTGGATGAGGAACCCTACTAGATCGGCGGAGAGACTGAGGTTCGTTGGGAACCATCGAATCCTCTGGTTCTACCAAATCTTCTGTCGTAGTTTATATAGCTGGAACTTCTTCCAGTTCTACCTCCTTGCCACTAATTTCTTTTTCAAGAAATTCCTTTTCTAAAAAGGTGACATGTCGAGAAACAAACACTTTTTGTTCCTCGATGTGGTAGATGATATACCCTCGCAAATTTTTGGGATATCCAATAAAGTTACATAGAAAAGACCTTGTCTCGAGCTTGTCCGGATTTTGTGTTTTCACATATGCTGGACAACCCCATATCTTAACATAATTAAGATATGGCATCATTCCTTTCCATATCTCATATGGAGTGGTTAGCACAGATTTGGTGGGAACCATATTCAATAGGTTTGCAGCTGTCTCCAGTGCATATCCTTAAAAGGAAATAGGCATCTCAGTAGTACTCATCATAGAGTGCACCATATCCAATAGGGTGCGATTCCTCCGCTCCGATACGCCTTTGTGATGTGGTGTATACGGAGGAGTAAGATGAGAGAGAATCCCATTCTCTTTTAGATAGTCATGAAATTCCATGCTCAAGTATTCTCCTTCCCGATCAGATCGAAGGATTTTAATACTTTTACCCGTCTGGTTCTCGACTTCATGCTTATATTCTTTGAATTTCTCAAAAGCTTCAGACTTGTGTTTCAACCGGAACACATATCTATATCTTGAGACATCGTCAGTGAATGTAATGAAGTACGAGGAACCATTCCTGGAATGTGTAGATATGGAACCTCATACATCACTATGTATCAGTCCCAAGAGTTCCGTAACTCTCTCTCCGTGTCTAGTAAACGGAGTTTTGGTCATCTTTCCTTTGAGACATGACTGGCAAGTTTCATAAGATGATATTTCAAATGGATTCAAATATTGATATCACCTAGTATACAATGCCACAAGAAGGATTCGTCCATTTCTGAACTCTTCTTCTTGTGTGTGTTTTGTACGTTAAGAACTGTGGTTTGATTTAGAACGTATGTGCTATTATTTAACTAGCCTCAACTTTTGATTCAGAAAAATGTTCATAACATTATCTTGTACTACAAAATTATATTCTTCTTTACTTAATAAAGAAACTGATATAAGATTGCATATCAGGTTCGTTATGTAATAGCATTCTTTCAGAATCAATGTATTACCATTTGGTAATACAAGGTAATATTCGCCAATTGCTTTGGCTGCAACATTTGCACCATTCCCTACTCTTACAGAATGATCACCTATTCCCAGTTCTCTACCTTTCCTTAGCCCATGCAACATATTACATATATGGGATCCCGATCCGGTATCTAATGTTAGTTATATGTATGCCCTAGAGGCCATTACTGTACATATGATATATATTGTAGTGGATGCTAGGACGTATATAGGGAGGACTTTCTTGCTCGACATGATAGTATGCTATCTGGTTGATCTTTACCTTAACGTGTATACTGATTGTCTCTCTGTTATATGTTGGTAAAGCCCTTAGGATGTGTACTAGAATACCTGGACTATGATGCGGATCATACTAGTGGGGACATGGTAGTCCATAAGTACATCCTTCAAAGGCCCTAGTCGTGGGTGTATCGAGACGGGGCATCGATATACCAGAGTAGACTAGCGTATACCTTCTCGACCCATACAGATGGGCGATGGATGATCCCATATCCATTGGTGTTTGACATCAGAGGTGATATACGGGTGCTCAGTGGAGACTGGGTACACTGGACGGACTCGCCGAGAACTCCCAGATGGTATTATACCATACGTCAGATGGCAGTTCTCAGGTGACACTGGTACAGAGTAGTCTGTTGACCTGAGATCGTCATAGAGTCTTGTGTGGTTCCCACTGTGCTTTGATTTCCACCTTACCACGTCCAAGAGGGCGTGCAAAACGGTGGTTTTTGGGTACAGTCCCGAATCACATGGAGGCAATGAGCGATAGGAGGGGATTCGTCTCTCCCGGTATAGGGGGTTGATGTTGCGCTGTGTTCGATTGGCTATAACAGGAAATCCCTGGCCAGGGTTGCTGAGATTTACTGGTAAGTGTTACCAGTAGTTTCTCGAATTGTTATAGACCTCATATCGACACGACTTATCGAGCTATTGGGGTCTGACGTTTACCACCCCTAGGCGAGATATGCGATATATCAGACGATCAGACCGGACTGTACGGTAAGTGTTACTGGTTGGATTTACAGGAGTGTGAGCGGGCTTGCTCGTCGATCTTCTGATCGCTCAATACCCGGGTGGCCGTTACGTTTAGCAGACCGCTTGCGGCTTGTGGGTGTTTGATATGATCATCACCTGCTGCCGGCGTATTGACGAGTCTTTAGAGTCCTACACAGAGGTTTCCTGGCTCAAGCGAAACGAAATAGGAGCGCATATGAGATATGTGCGTGACCGAGAATAATGCGTGTATGTGATACCGTATTTCATTCTCGCGATGAATGTATCGAAAGGTTGTATGTGATATAACCTAGTTATCGAATCGAGGGTTGATTCGATAAGCCGATACATTGGATACTAGTCGGTTATATGCGATATGACCGGATCATTGAATCAAGTGTTGATTTAATGATTTAATGCATAATTATATATATGATATATTATTTTGCATTAACTATTATCGGTTCACTTTAAATGGATTTTCTCACTCGGATGTGCACATTGTATATGTGATATACTTTTTGTGCACTTGATTGTATCATGTTTGATGATACATGCTCTCTAGGGTTTGTGTAAAGATTAAACCATGGTTGTGTAATGGTTAGGGTTTTCTTTTTCATTTATTTCTTTATTTCATTTATTCTTTTTGGAAAATAATTTGCATAAAGAGAAAAATGGTGGCTTTCTTTGTTTGATATTGAAACTTCATGAAGCTTTGACTTTGTGACCATTTTGTCTCATGCTTAACCCTAACCATTCCCACTAACCCTAGTTTAGTCTCTACACATAACCATGGTTTGAATATGATAAGTATTGATTTTCTTTTCTATTTTTAATTAACACTTATCATATTCTTTTCTTTCTTCTTCTTCTTCTTCTTCTTCACTTGAAGAAAGCTTGCTTCAACAATGGCAACTTGAGCAAATGAGTGAGAAATCCAATTCTAAAGTGAACCCACTTCCTATTTCTTCATCCTCTACCTCTTGCCAAGTAGTAGAGTGTGTTTTCTTCACAAGTTTCATGACTTGGTGAAGTTGGAGCTTGATCTAGTGATGCCTCGATGTAGATCATCTTCGGCATCGTAGTCGACGACCTAGCCCGGTCTTTTCTCCGATGAAACCACCGTGAGAGTCATGGTTCGATTTGGACAGCGGAGAGGACTTCATCATGGAGCTATGGAGGTGGAGAACCGGATCTACAAAGGTTGTATTTCCGTACTCTTAGTTAAAGTAGTTAACTAGTTTCATTTGTCGCCTATATATCTAGTTAACGATCCGTATTAGGGTTTCTCGGCACCCGTAAAATTTGAAATTGGCATGGTTGATGCCTTGTGAGACCTCTTGAGAGTGCCTAGGAACCCTACAGTGGTATTAGAGCCTAGCTAGAGCCTTAGGCGATGCGTAGACGATGTTAGAAATCCGATCGAACCCCGAAACCCTAACTTTTAACCCTCTCTGGACTTTTTCTGAAAAAGTGGTTTTTTCCAAATTAAAAATGCTTAAAAAATTCAGCAGGAAATCCTAAGAATTACGGTGCAAAAATTACCTAATGATCTGTCTAAAGCGCGGCGGATCCGCGGCATTAGCCGCCTATTGCGGCGGTTCCGCGCCCATTTAGTTTCTTCAGTCAACCATTTTTGCACAGTAACTTCTTTATTTAAATGCTGAGTTTTATGGGAATTTTTAATATTTATTCAAGAGTTGAATTTTCTGGGGTGTTTTAGGAGTTCGCAGATTCGATCGGATTATCAGACTTTGTCTATGTGGCTTTCCGGATATTTTGGAATATGTTAAAAAGTTCGACCGGATGTAAATACCCAATCTTTCCCCTGCCGGAAAATATCCAAGTGTTGGATTTTTCCGTGGTTTAAAGACGTTCTAAGTAGTGCAAGTAACGCGATGGTCCCTCTAGAAGACAACAAACCTTAACTCGATTATGTGACCGTCTTGAACTGCCCTTTGAACCTTCGGGTTTGGGGCAGTACGGCGTGCCACATGTGAGGCGTTGGCTTGACCCTTCTACGGCTGGACCGTTGGTACTGAGGCATGAACTGAATGTTTTTAAAACTTATTTCAAGTGTTGATCTGTTTCGGGAAAACTTGGGTGTTCGATTGTTCGATCGGAAAGTTTAACATTTTCTATTTATCCGGAATGGGATACAATAATTGGAATTCACAAGAAGTTATGAGATAACTGTATGAATGTTATAAACATAGCACTTTAGTCTCACTTGATCGGTTGCCACGGAATTTTGATGTGATCAAAATTCCGTCGCAATCACGTAGCGACGCGGATACTCGCCGGGTAAACTTAATAGACAGCCTCGCTCCATAGCCCCGACCAAGTGACTGTAGGAGAACCCCGTCGTCGAAAGCATCCGTTCGGGTACTCGCGGCAGCGGTGTTCCGCCTTGGTGCACTTCGTCGACGGTATCAGGGGTGCAGCCGTCTACTGAAGTTTGCGACGAGCATTCGATCAGGATGTCGGGAATCTTGTTGAATTGCCCGACTTGATATTGAAAAGTGTTTTCGATTTTGAGACTAAAATGCGGGGTTTATAATTGTTAGGCATGCGATGTCTAAGAAATTCATTTGGTCAGGCATGTGATGTCTGAGGTGGTTGCGGATTCCAACTGTTGTAGTTTTACACTTTCTTTTCTGTGACCGTAAGTGTAATATGTGATATCGCCGGTTTCGTTTCTATATGTCAACGACAATTAGGATGCGCATATTTACTTACATTGATGACATGTGATGTTATGTGTTGCTGGATATGTTATATTAGATCGTCGTGTTTGAATAGCCGGGGTTTTTTTTATGTGAGATGAGTGTTTTTCATTTTCATTCATGTAAAAACTTGTATGTAATATTCTTTTATTGGGGCACTTCCAGGTTGCGGAAGTTGTCACCGTTGTTGTATATTATTTACTTTTCCGCACTAGGATAGACCCAAGGAGGGGAGCACAAGTAACCGGGTTCTGGAGTCCAGTGGGAGACCAACTCGAGGAGTCGAGTCCGGGTCTCCTAACTCTAGAATTGGTAGGGTTGCTTGCCGCTCTCGTAGGGGTCTTGGGGTGTGGGTTTGGCTATTCATCGCGACCGTGGAATCCGTGTTTTATACTGGCTCGTATTGAAAACACGGACGTCCTAGTATATCCAATATTTCATATGTTTCTTCTGCTGCGATATCTGTGATGTGATCATGTGATGTGTTCTGTGATAGATACAGTATATAGTATATATGATATATTATATAGACGTTACTTATGTTTTACATCCACGCTAGCCCTGCCCCGCTTTGCCGTTAGTTACCTAACCTAACGGTGCACGAGGGGACATCGAGGCGAATGCGGATGGCATAAGTGTACGTCGTATTTATCTGTGATGTTTAGGTACTTAAATGATGGGACTTCATTAATGTGATTAATGAAATAAAAGAAACCTAAGATGTTGTAGAATCGAATTTCAAAATAAAAAGGGTAGCTACAGTTCTTGCTTTGCACAACGGTATATGTGGTATATCCTGCACCTTATTCGATGAGGAAAGGACCGAGATCCCTTCACCGGGAGTGACTCCTTTAGCAATAACTGGCAGATGCTACATACTCGGTTTGTCTTTTGATTGCTTTTAAGTGTTTTGCTTTGCACAGTGATATATATGATATATCCCGCACCTCATTCGACGAGGAAAGGACCGACGATCCCTTCACCGGGAGTGACTCCTTTAGCAAAACTAGAAAAGCTTCAAAAGTACTCCATTTCAAAATCATTTGATTCTACAACGATATCAAGTTCATTACGCAATAGGTTTTCAGAAAAACCTGTCGTAGCCCTCCGTCATTTCAGATAAGTACTAGTTAGTATTCGTGCTACGTTTGTTGACTATGTTAAGGCGTAGTGTGCGGTAGCTAATTAGTGCTTATCTGCATAAGCATATGATGCGATTGGATTAGGATAGTCGTGCGACTTTGTTGACTATGTTAAGGGTCGTGCGGGTGGGTTTAATTCAATCGGGAAATGACGGGTTGAACTTGACTAGCACTTATGATTTGTTGACTATGTTAAGGTCATATAGCTGCTAGGGGCAAAAAAAATTATCGGGAATTTCAAGTATTGAAATTTGCAATGAGATTGCATACCTTCTATGAGATAGTTGGATCCCGATACCCGCTGCGAGTAATTGTTACTCCTGGGAGAGTTTTATAGATTACAATTAGCCGATCAAGTAGGTGTCTAGAAAGGTGTTAACGAGGTTACGCCTCTAGAAAAACGAGGTTTACATTAATTAGGTTCGTGCGAAAGCACGGGGGACCTCCCTCAAAGTACCGACACTGGCCTGGCTGAAAGATTGGCGAACTTGTAGTGTGTAATTAATCCCGGCTAGTCTTTCCTTTTAAGGTTTGAAGGAAGATTTGATAAAAAGCAGTGGGAGCCATCCTGATTAGATAAAATAATAACCAATCTATTCTTACAAGAGCGCACGCTGAGTGTTTTCTTCTCTCTCTCTCCAGGTAGCGACCATATCACGCCTTAATCAAGATAATAATACGGATATTTGACCGAACCCGCTTGTTATACTGAGCTGGGGAACGTTGGTCCCGCTCCAACTTATAATTGTTATAAGACATAGCAGGAAATTGGGGATTACCAGAATTCCCGTGCCGCCCAAACGAAGAGAGTGCATGCTGATGCATCATCTTCGGGTGTGTTCGTTACAAAGAACTGTTTCTCAGTATGCTTTACGTCCTGGGTATGTGATACCAGATCAGGATCCCAGATATGTAATCTGTTACATAGGGCTACAGAAAGGTAGAGAACTGAGAACGGGTGATAAGTTTCATGAGGCAGAAAACAGGGCAAGTGTTGCAGCCAAGTCTGTTGGTCATTGTCACCCTGTATTACAAATACATTGATTCTGAACAAATGTTATTAGATACCGAACCTGATATACAAAATCATATCTATCTCTTTATTAGTAAAGAAATGATAAAATTTTGTATAGGTGGATAATGTTTTGAACATTTCCTATATCAAAAGTTGATCGGTTCAGGCACGTTATCTAAAAGCATTAATGTTCTAAATCAAACTACAGTTCTTAGTATATGGAACACACACAAGAGGAAGAGTTCAGAAATGAACGAATCCTACTTGAGGCATTGTAGACTAGGTCATATCAATACGACCCTACTAGCTGAAGTTACATGAAGATGCATATTTAAATAAGTTTGAATTTACATCTTGTGAAACTTGCCAGTCATGTCACAGAGATAAGATGACTATAGCTCCGTTTACTGGAAACAGAGAAAGAGTTAATGAACTCTTGGGATGATACATGTTGATGTATGTAGGTCCCCTGTTTACACATGCCAAGGACTGGTTCTTTGTACTTCATTACATTCTCTGATGATCTTTCGAGATTCAGACCTATGTTCCTGATGAAACACAAGTCCGAACCTTTTGAGATATTCACAGAATATAAGTTAGAAGTAGAGAACCAATAAGGGTATAAGTATTATGTTCTTTGATGTGATCAGGGAGGAGAATACTTAAGCACGGAAATCCTGGTCTATTCTAAAGGAGAATGAGATTCTCTCTCAGCATTACTCCTCCGTATACACCATAGCACGATGGTGTATCGGGGTGGAGCAATCACACCCTATGAGATATGGTGTGCTCTATGATGAGTACTACTGAGTTACCTATTTCCTTTTGGGAGTTATGCACTTGAGAAGTTGCATACCAATTGAATTGGGTTCCAATCAAATCAGTTGCCAACCACTTCATATTTGATATGATAAGGGAAGAGCCCATCTCTTAAGTTAGTTAAGATTTGGGGTTGTCCAGCCTATGTCTAAAAGCATAATCCGGACAAGCTCCAGGCAAGATCTGTTATGTAGAACTGGAAAGGTTCCGGCTATACAAAACTGCAGCTGATGATTTGACAGAACCAAAGGATTCAATAGTTACCAACGAATCTCAGCCTCTCCGCCGATCTAGTAAGGTTCCTCACCCACCTGAGAGATACTTCGGTTTCTCTATGACAGTGGGAGCGAGGATTGCATCATGAGATGATGACCCAACTAGTTTCGAGCTGGCCATCGAGAGTAGGGACTCTGTAAGAATGGCTGGATGCTTAGCGATCTGAGAAGGAATCCATATACACCAACAAAGTATGGACTTTGGTTGCTATATCTGAAGGGTTAAATCCCCATCAGGAGCAAGTATATCTTGAGAAGATTACTTGGTGTAGATGGAAAAGTTGAGACTTTCAAAGCTAGACTTGTTAAAGCTTTTCGTCATCGACCAGGCGTAGATAATGATGAAACCTTTTCAAGTGGCTATGCTTAAGTCCATCCAGATCCTACTTGCCACGGCTACATACCATGACTACGATATCTGGCGGTTGGGTGTCATGACTGCTTTTCTAAATGATGTTTTAGAAGAGAGAGTCTATAAGTACACAGCCAAAGGGCTTCGTAGACAGTGGGAGCAGCGGAAACGTACACAAGATGCTTTATAAGATAAAGCAGGTATCGCGGAGTTGGAACATCTGTTTTGATGTAGTAGTCAAACAGTTTGACATCATCAAAATGATAGATGAACCTTGTATATACAAAAAGGTAGTAGGGAGTATGGTGATGATCCTCGTAGAGTACGTGGATGACATACTCTTGATAAGAAAGGAGTTTCCTATGCTACGCTCGGCCAATCTCCGTTTATCACAATGATTCTCTATAGGATCAAAGTGATACCTCCTAAATCCTGAGTTTGGATCTATGAGATAGATCTAATTGGATGTTAGGATTCTCACTAGTTGTAGTGAGATGGTATCAACCGATCCTGGGGAGAATCACTGGAAGGGTTCCAGGGTGATAAGGACGACTGAAAGTCAGTCACAGGCATTGTCTTTACCCTCTGTAAAGGGACGGTATGTTGGAAGAGTTCCAAGATAGATACCATGACATACTAGACGATTAAGGATGAATACATCGCTACTTAAGATGCTACCAAAGAGGCAGTCTGGATGTATATTTGTTCATGAGATGAATATAGTTCCTCCCATTGTGTGACAATGGAGTTGTGGCTTATGCCAAGGAACGTCCGTCCCATCAGTGATCCAGACATATTCTAAGGCAGTATCACCTGATTATGGAGATGGTTGATCTCCAGGGTGATCGAGGTTAGGAGAGTAGACTCAGAGGACAACACGGCGGATCCACTCACGAAGGCCTATTCCCAGAGAGAGATTTTTATGGGATGGTTGAGTATGAGATACTACAACCACTGCTACAGATGGCCCTAGTGCAAGTGGGAGATTGTTAGTTATATGTATGCCCTAGAGGCCATTACAGTACATATGATGTATATTGTAGTGGATGCTAGGACGTATATAGGGAGGACTTTCTTGCTCGACATGATAGTATGCTATCTGGTTGATCTTTACCTTAACGTGTATACTGATTGTCTCTCGGTTACATGTTGGTAAAGCCCTTAGGATGTGTACTTGAATACCTGGACTATGATGCGGATCATACTAGTAGGGACATGGTAGTCCATAAGTACATCCTTCAAAGTCCCTAGTCGTGGGTGTATCGAGACGGGGCATCGATATACCAGAGTAGACTAGCGTATACCTTCTCGACCCATACAGATGGGCGATGGATGATCCCATATCCATTGGTGTTTGACATCAGAGATGATATACGGGTGCTCAGTGGAGACTGGGTACACTGGACGGACTCGCCGAGAACTCCTAGATGGTATTATACCTTACGTCAGATGGCAGTTCTCAGGTGACACTGGTACAGAGTAGTCTGTTGACCCGAGATCGTCATAGAGTCTTGTGTGGTTCCCACTGTGCTTTGATTTCCACCTTACCACGTCCAAGAGGGCATGCAAAACGGTGGTTTTTGGGTACAGTCCCTAATCACATGGAGGCAATAAGCGATAGGAGGGGATTCGTCTCTCCCGGTATAGGGGGTTGATGTTGCGCTGTGTTCGATTGGCTATAACAGGAAATCCCTGGCCAGGGTTGCTGAGATTTACTGGTAAGTGTTACCAGTAGTTTCTCGAATTGTTATAGACCTCATATCGACATGACTTATCGAGCTATTGGGGTCTGACGTTTACCACCCCTAGGCGAGATATGCGACATATCAGACGATCAGACCGGACTGTACGGTAAGTGTTACTGGTTGGATTTACAGGAGTGTGAGCGGGCTTGCTCGTCGATCTTCTGATCGCTCAATACCCGGGTGGCCGTTACGTTTAGCAGACCGCTTGCGGCTTGTGGGTGTTTGATATGATCATCACCTGCTGCCGGTGTATTGACGAGTCTTTAGAGTCCTACACAGAGGTTTCCTGGCTCAAGCGAAACGAAATAGGAGCGCATATGAGATATGTGCGGGACCGAGAATAATGCGTTTATGTGATACCGTATTTCATTCTCGCGATGAATGTATCGAAAGGTTGTATGTGATATAACCTAGCTATCGAATCGAGGGTTGATTCGATAAGCCGATACATTGGATACTAGTCGGTTATATGCGATATGACCGGATCATTGAATCAAGTGTTGATTTAATGATTTAATGCATAATTATATATATGATATATTACTTTGCATTAACTAGTATCGGTTCACTTTAAATGGATTTTCTCGCTCGGATGTGCACATTGTATATGTGATATACTTTTTATGCACTTGATTGTATCATATTTGATGATACATGCTCTCTAGGGTTTGTGTAAAGATTAAACCATGGTTGTGTAATGGTTAGGGTTTTCTTTTTCATTATTTCTTTATTTCATTTATTCTTTTTGGAAAATAATTTGCATAAATAGAAAAATGGTGGCTTTCTTTGTTTGATATTGAAGCTTCATGAAGCTTTGACTTTGTGACCATTTTGTCTCATGCTTAACCCTAACCATTCCCACTAACCCTAGTTTAGTCTCTACACATAACCATGGTTTGAATATGATAAGTATTGATTTTCTTTTCTATTTTTAATTAACACTTATCATATTCTTTTCTTTCTTCTTCTTCTTCTTCACTTGAAGAAAGCTTGCTTCAACAATGACAACTTGAGCAAATGAGTGAGAAATCCAATTCTAAAGTGAACCCACTTCCTATTTCTTCATCCTCTACATCTTGCCAAGTAGTAGAGTGTGTTTTCTTCACAAGTTTCATGACTTGGTGAAGTTGGAGCTTGATCTAGTGATGCCTCGACGTAAATCATCTTCGGCATCGTAGTCGACGACCTAGCCCGGTCTTTTCTCCGATGAAACCACCGTGAGAGTCATGGTTCGATTTGGACAGCGGAGAGGACTTCATCACGGAGCTATGGAGGTGGAGAACCGGATCTACAAAGGTTGTATTTCCGTACTCTTAGTTAAAGTAGTTAACTAGTTTCATTTGTCGCCTATATATCTAGTTAACGATCCGTATTAGGGTTTCTCGGCACCCGTAAAATTTGAAATTGGCATGGTTGATGCCTTGTGAGACCTCTTGAGAGTGCCTAGGAACCCTACATCTAATACCCAGGACGTAGAGTGTACTGAAAAACAGTTCTCGGTAACTAACACACCCGAACAAGATGCATCAACATGCTTATTCTTCGGGTGGCGTGGGAATCCAGATATACCCCTTTTCTTGCTCAGTCTTATAACAATTATAAGAAAGAATGGAACCAATGTTCCCCTGCTCAGTAAAACAAGCGGGTTCGGTCAATACATCCATATTATTATCTTGATTAAGGCCTGACATGGTCGCTACCTGGAGAGAGAGAGAGAGAGAAGAAAACACTTAGCGTATGCTCTTGTAAAATTAGATTGGTTATTATCTTATCTAATCAGGATGGCTCTCACTAATTTTGTCAAATCTTCCTTCAAACCCTAAAAGGTAAGACTAGCCGGGATTAATTACACCTTACAAGTTCGCCAATCTTTCAGCCAGGCCAGTGTCGGTACTTTGAGGGAGGTTCCCCATGTTTTCGCACGGACCTAATTAAAATAAACCTCGTTTTCACAGGGGTGTAACCCTGTTAACACCTTTCTAGACACCTACTTGATTGGCTAATTATGATGTGTAAAACTCTCCCAGGAGTAACTCTTACTCGCAGTAGGTGTCGGGATCCAACTATCTCATAGAAAGTATGCAATCTCATTGCAAATTTCAACACTTGAAATTCCCGATAATATTTCCCCTAGCGTCCTATGACCTTGACGCAGGCCAACAAACCATAGTCCGCTAGTCAAGTTCAACCCGTACATTTCCTGATTGAATTAAACCCGCCCGCACGACCCTTGACGCAGGCCAACAAAGTCGCACGACTACCTTAATCCAATCTCATCTTATGTTGCAGATAACCACTAGTTAGCTACCGCACACTACGCCTTGACGCAGACCAACAAATGTAGCATGAATACTAAGTAGTACTTATCTGAAATGACAGAGGGCTACGACAGGTTTTAGAAAAACCTTTTGCGTAATGAACTTGATATCGTTGTAAAATCTAGTGATTTTGAAAAGGTATGTTTTTTAGGCTTTTAATAGTTTCGCTAAAGAGTCACTCCCGGTGAAGGGATCTCGGCACTTTCTTCATCGAATGAGATGCTGGATATTCTACAAGGAATACCGCTATGCAAAGTAAGAACTATAGAAGCAATCAAAATACAAAACCGAGTGGGTTGTAGTATCTGCTAGTTTCGCTAAAGAGGCACTCCCGGTGAAGGGATCTCGGCTCTTTCCTTGTCGAAATAGGTGCTGGATATTCTACAAGGAATACAGCTATGCAAAGCAAAAACCAGAGCTACCCTTTTTGAAAATTTGATTCTACAATATCTTTAGGTTTCTTTCTTTTTCAATAATCTCATTAATGAAGTCGCATCATTTATTCTTCCTAAGCATCACAGAAGAAACGAAAATACAACGTACACTTATGCCATCCGCATTCGCCACAGTGTCCCATTATGCACCGTTAGGTTACTTAACTAACGGCATAGCGGGGCAGGGCTAGCGCGGGTGTAAAACATAAGCAACGTTTATTATATATCATTTATATAACAATAAAGAATTCGTCTCACATATATAAAGTGATCACATCACAGAATATCAATAGCAGAAATCAACATATGAAATATTGGATATACTAGGAGGTCCGTGTTTTATATTAAGCCTGCAAAAACACGGATTCCACGGTCGCGATGAATAGCCAAACACACATCCCTAGACTCCTACGAGAGCGGAAAGCAACCCTACCAATTCTAGAGTTAGGAGAGCCGGTCTTGACTCCACGAGATGGTCTCCCACTGGACTCTAGAACACGGTTACTTGTGCTCCCCACCTTGGATTTATCATAATACGGAAAGGTAAATAATATACAACAATGGTGACATCATCCTCAACCCGGAAGTGCCCCAATAAAAGAATATTACATACAAAATTTTACATGAATGAAAATGAAAAACTCTCATCTCACGCAAAAAACCCCGATTATTAAAAACACGACAATCTAATATAACATATCCCAGCAACACATAATATCATATGTCATCAACGTAAGTAAATATGCGTATCCCAATTGTCGTTGACATATAGCAACGAAACCGGCGATACACCACATATTACACTTACGATCCCAGAAAAGAAAATGTCAAACTACAACATTTGGAATCGATACAGCCCTTAGACATCATAAACGTAGTGTTAGTTATAAGTATGCCCTAGAGGCCATTACTATACATAGGATGTATATTGTAGTGGATGCTTGGACATATATAGGGAGGACTTTCTTGCTCGACATGATAGCATGCTATCTGGTTGATCTTTACCTTAACATGTACACTGATTGTCTCTCTGTTACATGTTGGTAAAACCCTTAGGATGTGTACTTGACTACCTGGACTATGATGCGGATCATACTAGTGGGGACATGGTAGTCCATAAGTACATCCTTCAAAGTCCCTAGTCGTGGGTAGATCGAGACGGGGCATCGATATACCAGAGTAGACTAGCGTATACCTTCTCGACCCATACAGATGGGCGATGGATGATCCCATATCCATTGGTGTTTGACATCAGAGATGATATACGGGTGCTCAGTGGAGACTGGGTACACTGGACGGACTCGCCGAGAACTCCCAGATGGTATTATACCTTACGTCAGATGGCAGTTCTCTGGTGACACTGGTACAGAGTAGTCTGTTGACCCGAGATCGTCATAGAGTCTTGTGTGGTTCCCACTGTGCTTTGATTTCCACCTTACCTCGTCCAAGAGGGCGTGCAAAACGGTGGTTTTTAGGTACAGTCCCGAGTCACATGGAGGCAATGAGCGATAGGAGGGGATTCGTCTCTCCCGGTATAGGGGGTTGATGTTGCGCTGTGTTCGATTGGCTATAACCGGAAATCCCTGGTCAGGGTTGCTGAGATTTACTGGTAAGTGTTACCAGTAGTTTCTCGAACTGTTATAGACCTCATATCGACACGACTTATCAAGCTGTTGGGGTCTGACGTTTACCATCCCTAGGCGAGATATGCGACATATCAGACGACGAGACCGGACTGTACGTTAAGTGTTACTGGTTGGATTCACAGGAGTATGAGCGGGCTTGCTCGTCGATCTTCTGATCGCTCAATACCCGGGTGGCCATTACGTTTAGCAGACCGCTTGTGGCTTGTGGGTGCTTGATATGATCATCACCTGCTGCCGGCGTATTGACGAGTCTTTAGAGTCCTACACAGAGGTTTCCTGGCTCAAGCGAAACAAAATAGGAGCGCATATGAGATATGTGCGGGACCGAGAATAATACCAGTATGTGATACTGTATTCTATTCTCCCGATGAATGTATCGAATGGTTGTATGCGATATAACCTAGTTATCGAATCGAGGATTGATTCGATAAGCCGATACATTGAATATTAGTCGGTCGTATGCGATATGACCGGATCGTTAAATCAAGTGTTGATTTAATGATTTAATGCATAATTATATATTTGATATATTACTTTGCATTAACTAGTATTGGTTCACTTTAAATGGATTTTCTCACTTGAATATCACAAGTTGTATATGTGATATACTTTTGTGCACTTGATTGTATCATGTTTGATGATACATGTTTACTTGGTTAAGTGTAAAGAATTAAACCATGGTTAAGTTAATGATTAGGGTTTTCTTTTTCTTACTTATTTATTTATTTATTTATTTTGGCAAAGATAAGAAATGAAATAGTTGCTAGTTTTGTTTTTCTTTGAAGCTTCTTGAAGCTTTGACTAAAGTGACCATTTTGTCTCATACTTAACCCTAACCATTCCACTTAACCCTAGTACATTCTCTACACCTAACCAAGGTTAGAAAATGATAAGTGTTGATTTTATTTTCTATTTTCTTTAACACTTATCATATTCTATCTTCTTCTTCTTCTTCATCTTCAAGAAGAAAGCTCACTAGCTTTAATGGCATCTTTAGTAAAAGAGTGAGAAATCCAATTCTAAAATGAACCCACTTCTTATTTCTTCATCCTCTACCTCTTGCCAAGTAGTATAGGGTGTTTTCTTCACAAGTTTCATGACTTAGTGAAGTGGGAGCTTGATCTTGTGATGCCTCGACGTAGATCATCTTCGGCATCGTAGTCGATGACCTAGCCCGCCTATTTCTCCGATGAAGCCGACACTAGAGTCCAAGATCCGATTTGTACAGCGGAGGGACATCTACACGGAGCTATGGAGGTGGAGAACCGGATCTACAAAGGTTGTATTTCCGTTCACTTAGTTAAGTTGTTAATTAGTTGCATGTTTCGCCTAAAATTCTAGTTAACGATCCGTATTAGGGTTTCCCGACACTTGTAATTTTTGAAAATAGCATGGTTGATGCCTTGTGAGACCTCATTAGTGTGCCTAGGAACCCTACACCTAGAATATCACATATTTCGGATTTCATGCCTAACATTGTAATGTAAGTCGACGTTACTCAACCCACGGGCTTGCGGGGAGGCGGAACAGGTAAAAAACGATTTTTACAAATAAGGTAACATCGACTTGAACACAAGATCTTTGCTAAACCATAACTAACAAACTAACTAGAGGTATTATCTACTCGGTAAGAAGATTATTCCTAAAGTTCTAAGTCCTTCTCTTCTTTCCGCTGTCCTCCTTCTCCTTGCAAGCTCCTTGGAGTAGAAATGGAAATCACCTCCTCGTCGGCTTCTTGAAGTAGTAGAAGATCCACCCGAGAGTTCCAACCTTGAGCTAAACCTCTAAAATGAGGCAACTAGATCACTTGGGGTGCTAGACTAAGTGATCTAGAATGAGTAGAGTGTGATTATGAGTAGCTTATCTCATTAAACCCTTGATTCTCAACTCATGAGACACTAGGGTTAGAGAGGAAGAAGAAGAGAGCAAGCTTTTAGGAGAGATAATGTATTTGTGAAAATGGTTATAAATAATAGAATGGCTAATATATATATGACCACATGACATGGAAAATATCTCACAAAAATATCTCATAAAATATCAATGGTCAAAAATATCTCACAAAACATCTAAGGTCAACAAGTCAATCCAAGTCAAGTGTTCAACATAAGTAGCCATGCTACCAAAAAATCATTTATCAAAAATAATAAATACTTTTCTTTTTCTCATAATTGTTTTGACCAAGTCAATGGTCAAAATCCTAATGAGATGTCTCCTTCTATACTCCTCACATCCGTATATACATACCCGCATCCGTGTTCCAAGAAACACAAATACAATGAGACAAAACTAATCCAATAATCAAATACTAGGATCCGGCTTAAACCAAAGCCCACTAGTATTGTCCGCCCGAACATCACACGCGCAGAAGTACACGTATGTGTTCGAACCCTGTCATAAAACCATACTGTCACGACCCGAAAGTACGGAACGTGACCGGCACTTAGATTACGAAACGTCTAGAGGCGCAACGTAACCTAAGTAAGCCGAAGCCCAGAAATCTAAACAATAAAAGAAGAAGTAAAAGAAAACAAGTTTAAAAGCATCTGCAAATTTTCCTAAAAATTTCGGCAGAGTCTCCTCTGTAAAAACAGGCCCCAACCGGGTACAAATAAGAATAAATACATACAAACAATAAAAAGTATCTCCAAACGGGAGCTAGCTCAACGTCAACAGGTGGAAACAACCACACCAATGCACAATAATATACAACGCCAAAAGGCGAGGCTCAAAACTTAAAAGAAACAATACCACCAGATATCATAATAATACAAGCGCGACTCTAAGGTCGAAACAAATAAATGGTCCAGTAATCTATCAAGTAATATAAGTTTGGTTGATGGAGCTTTCTAGATACAAATGAAGTAATAAAAATACAATGGCGGTCCAGATACAAGTGAACCAACCTAGCGTGCAAATCACCCGGAATGAAATGATGTGCCAGCAAGCTGCTAAGGAACCCTGTACATCAACCTGTAATAAAATTTGGCACAACGGGGGTGAGTTGCCAACTCGTGAGTAGAAGATATCTGCGAAAAGAAATCGAATGCACGACGCTGTCCTAAGTCATAATAATATACTAATATATTACTAGTCATCTAGTAAAGACAGGATAATAAGCTACGTGTAAGTGCAAATGCTCCGTGCTCGTGTCAGTAGCTCATATAGTACTATGTCATAAGAATGAATATGCATGCACCATGAATGTAAAATAACCAATCCTGAAATTTGGATATATCTGTATAAGAAATCTTTAGCTTTTATCATAGTAAAATGTGTATAGAAATCTGAAATAGCAACAATGAAATCCATAGAAATCCGTGTCAAGTATCGACACAAAACATGTAAATCTCAAGTCTCAATACCTCATAATCTCAATGTCTCATAGTCTCAATATCTCGGGCTCCGTCAGTCCGGATCAGCCCATATCATCAAATCTCACGACAACGGTCGGTATCCTCCGGATATCCGCCGCGCCAGACATCACCGGTAGGTAGCCTTCCCCTGCCAGGCTCATCATCTACAACTCGATCTTCTTTCCCCGGGATACCATACCGGGCCCACCATGTACCAGAGACGGTTCATCCACTCCTCGAATCGGGTCTCGAAATCCAACAGAAAACATGAAATCTCATGGTCGACGATACATACATCACGAGAAAACGCATCTTATGTTTTAAAAAGCGAGGAGGAGAGAGAGAGAGAAGTTTTTTTTTTATATATTCTTGCGGTTTTCCCCAAAATCCAGAAATCTCATAGAAAACCAAAATCCTAAAATCTTGAGTAAGTATATGATAAGTGTCGGCATATGCCCATAATACTGCATGATAACATGGAAATGTGAATGCATGAAATATCTAAGTAATCAATGCCATGTCTATACTAACACCAGAGAGCAATCACAATATTATATCAATCTAGCTGTTAGCTGATTGCATCAATAATGATAATATGATCTAAAGTGTACGTGACATAGCAATTACCGATGATGATGTGTGTGAGCCGTCAAATAAGTGTGTGTGGAATATGCGCATCATCGGTAATGGTGCTAGTGTCCTAACAGGCAGAGTTTGATTCTGATTATAGAATATATGTATGAACATGCAACATGATGATTACAATCTGAATGTAAAAATGGATCTGTAATAACCACTTATTGTAATATACAAGACTAACTACAACTATAAGACTCGAGCCTAAACTAGTGTCCATCTAACCTCCTAAGGAACTAAACCTAAGGAACTAGTCGATAAGAAATAAGAGTACATCTAAACTCTGCATCCATATCTCTAATAGTCGGCGATCCAGCCTTAATAGCGTCACGTACATAGTACGACTTCCTCGAATCAAGAGTGCAGATCAATCATCACATCTATAGCTCGTATGGTAAAATCCATCGTACGGCATCCCAAAATCGGGGTACAGGTCAAGTCTCACCTACGTGTCTCATCATTCGTAATACCATCGTCAACACATGTCATGATCAAGGTGCTACACTGTATCACATGCATCAATCATATATCATTGCCAGCATAAATATACATCGTTAATTTATCCTCAGAAATATCATGTCTCATGTATCATATTATGGTTAAGTTACACTTATATGATATCGAAATCATGTCACACCTATATGATATCGTAATCGAGTCACACATATATCATATCAGAATTTCAATCACATGTTACGGTCCGGGTGCTGTTCTAGAGTCCTACATACCTCAATATCATCACCACCCTTTATTATCTATGTATACCTATTCATTAACTCATTTCCTAATGATCCGCTATCATCATAACACGACCGTAGCCAAGAATCATGGCATCAAGCCCAGCTATACTGTTCATTCCCATGTATCATATCACATCATTGTATCCCATATACCTGTTGTATATATATATATACCTACACCTAGTCCTATATATATACACATACACGTATACACCACGTCGAGTTTCAGTGTGTGCGTGTGCGTGTATCTATCTGAAACCTACGAATCTTTTCCAAGGTATTCATCCTCTGGTATGGTCTTCCTAAATCAGTCTAGTCCAGCCTAGGGTCATTACTAGGGTTTTACTTATTAAGAATCTAGGGTCACATCTGGCTTTCTAATGTCAATAAGTACTATTCCTATTCTACGTTGCGGGGGTGCTAAACTCCATCCACCCGACTTCCCCCCGTAGATATACATCTACTCACCTGGTCCGTGTCTGCCGAAGACGGTGTCGCCATCCTCTTCTTCCTCGCCCGCAGTCCATGTGAGGGGTACCTATACGCAAACATATATAGTATCGTAAACTGAATCACGGACAAAAGTCAAAACGACGCACGGAACGAGCATAGGTTAAAACATATGTCTCGTTCACGCAAAAGAACCAATTATCGCTCGATATCGGCATACAAACTCCGATGGATCGAGATAAACATCAACAAATAACTCATAGTTTTAAAACTCATTACTTATAATATAAAACATGATTTAATCCATCGAAACCCTAAAAATCGATCAAATCGTCCGATTTCGTAAAACCCGAAAATGCCAATTTACCGTTTTACTTCAAAACTTACTGTTTAAATGAAACCAATGGTCATGATACTCATTAAATAACCTAACTAGATTATAGAAACCATTACCATATTTTTCTCACACTAATTTGTATAAAAATAGATTTCTAGTTTGCAATTTTATCCATTTCGACACTTTGCAAGCAAAAATTTCATAATATCACAACTAAACATGGTTTTACATGAATTAACTTACTAAACTACAATTCATGATGATAATAATATAATGACACTATAATTTAGATTTTAAACCTCATTTATTTAAGAATTTCCAAAAACTAGTTAGCAAAAATAGTAATTTTTATCACAATATATCAATTATCAATAAAACTAGTAACTAAATTGAGTTTTTCATTCCACCAACAAGTTAATATTCTCTTTAAAACCACTCTCTAGTATTATAAACTTTAATTGAAATTTTATTTCACCAAAATATACAATATATAGAAATCTAGTTTGCAAATTTGGTTTAATTTAACAATTTTGGATAAGCAATTTACAATCTATCATCCATACAAGAATTTCCACTTCTAAAAATGTTAAACTAGTTATTATAACCCTAATTAATTAATAAAAATCATAACTTGATTTTACAACCCTAACTTGAATTTTGAAAACTTAAATAGAAACCACAATTAATTTTGCAATTAAGCTAGATTAATAAAGCAAACAACAATTTAATTATGGTTTAGGATTTTATACCTCAAGTGATGTGGATCAACATAAAAACTTAGCCTTCCAAAGATGCTAATTTTGCTCCAAAAACCAAACTAAAATGAGCAAGAATGGTGGGTAGGAATTTATATAGGAATTTGTGGATTTTTTATTGAATTTTTAATGAATTTTTGATGTTTTTTGTAACAAAACCAAGGGGCTAAAGTGGGGGGCTGCCATGGGGAAGTGGCTGGCCAAGATTAGGAGGTGAGGGAGAGAAAGAAATGAGTGAAGAAAGATGTAGAGAGTTCCCCCAAAATATCATATCTTTATGTCTTTTCAACCTTTTATTTAATTTTCTTTTATTTCCTTTCTAAAACAACTAAAGAAAACTCTAGAATCATGGACAAATTTGCAAATAAATTTTGCATGATGCACACTAAATTCTAATATGCCATGGTTTATTTTTATAAATTAAACCCATTCAAATTTGTAATTTACACTAATTTAGTGTAAAAATAAAGCTTATGTTAATATTTAAAATAATTAATTTAGGAAAAATATTTAATTAAACTAAAAAATTTATAAGTGGCTAAATAAACACCATTTACTAGTAATAACATAATTAAAATAAGTATTTTTAAATTTATAGTGAAAAATAATTACGGTTTAGTTTTACGAAAAATACGTTTTACTTTACCGAAAATAAAAAAAAATCACTTAAACGATTTTATTTATTTAATTATTTTTAAAACGTTACACATACGACCTCTACTCGTTTCGCCCGAAACTGGAAAACTCTCTGTGTGGGACTCTAAAGACTCGACACTACACTGGCAGTAGGTTTAACCATAGGCCGCAAGCGGTACTAGCTGTACGTAACGATCCCCAGGTAGATGTCGATAAGAAGGCCGATGAGGAAACCCATCCGAACTCCTACTGAGCCTGTCTGTGAAAATCTCCGTACTGTCCAGGCTGTTCGTCTAAGAGTATCGCATATCGGGCCAAGGGGGCGGCAAGCGTCAGACCTCTAATAGAGGTATAAGTCGTGTCGGAGTACAGTCTAAAACACCCTGAGAAACTACTAGACTACCTACCAGTAAATCTCACTTGCCCTGGCCAGGGACTTTGTGTAATGGCGTTTCGAACACAGCGCGACATCAACCCCCAATACCAGGAGAGACGAATCCTATCTAACCGCCACTGCTTCCAAGTGCTTCGGGACTGCACCCAACTACTACCTGTTTGCACGCCTCAGCAGAGCCGTGGTAGGGTAGTAATCTAAGAACAGTGGGAACACACTTGAGGCGAAGCAGCAGTGTCAAGTCAACGGACTAAGCTGTACTCATATCACCTAGGAAATGCTACCTGACGATAGGTATTGTACCAATCAGCAGTTCCCGACGAGTCCTGTCTAGTGTACTCGTAACCTAACGACTACCTGCATACTATCTTCATTACGACGTACTGATGGCAGTGGGACAGACCATTTCCCCTGCTGGGATGAGAAGCGTATACACTAGTCTACTCTGGAGTATCGATGCCCCGTCTCGATAATCCTATGACTAGGGACCTGTATAAGGATGTGCTTGTAGACTACCCAGCCCCCACTAGTGTGACTGCCATCACAACGCTGGTAGTCAAGAAAAGATCCTAAGGGCTCTATCAATATGTATTAGCGATACGTCAAAAGAAACATATACACATATTAATATAGATACAAACCAAGTAGCATACTACTATATCGAGCAAGACTGTTACAAATCCGTGTATATATCCCAAGCTTCCAAAATGTAATATACAAACTAGTACTATACAATAATGGCCTCTAGGGCATATCACACTAACAATCTCACATTTGCACTAAGGTCATGTGCTGGCATATCGCAGACCTATCATCTCGAATAGCCTTTCTAACTGCGTCTGAGGGATGGCCTTTGTGAATGGATATGCAGTGTTGTCCTCTGTAGCAACTCTCCGAACCTCGATCTCCTGGCGATCCACGATCTCCCTGATCAGGTGATACCGCCTCAAGATGTGTCTGGACTTCTGATGGGACCTGGGTTCCTTCGCTAAAGCTATAGCCCCGTTGTTGTCACAATACAGAGGTATTGGATCAACAATGGAAGGAACCACCTGAAGTTCTGTTAAGAACTTCCTCATCCAGACTGCTTCTTTTGCGGCATCAGAAGCTGCGATATACTCCGCTTCCATCGTCGAGTCAGCAACGGTGTCCTGCTTGGAACTCTTCCAACAGACCGCCCCTCCATTGAGGGTAAAAACATAACCCGACATGGACTTGGAGTCATCCTTGTCACTCTGGAAGCTGGAGTCAGGAAAGGCCTCGATCTGGAGGTCTTTTCCGCCGTAAACCAAAAACATATCCTTAGTCCTTCTTAGGTACTTAAGAATGTTCTTTACTACTGTCCAGTGCTTCTCCCCAGGGTTTGACTGATAGCGGCTTACCACGCTCAGTGCGTAAGCAACATCTCGTCTGGTACACAACATCGCATACATTATAGAGCCTACCGCAGAAGCGTAGGGTATAATAGACATGTGATCCCTTTCCAAATCAGTCTTGGGAGACATCTCTTTGGAGAGGGTGATTCCGTGACAAGACGTTAAATTACCGCGCTTAGAATCATCCATACTGAATCTTTTCAGTATTGTGTCGATGTACCTGGACTGCGAAAGTCCCAACATCCTCTTAGATCTATCACGATAGATCTGGATCCCCAGAATGTAAGAGGAATCACTCAGGTCTTTCATGGAGAACCTGTGTGACAAGAATCCTTTGACCAATTGTAGCATAGGAATGTCATTTCCTATCAAGAGAATGTCATCCACGTACAAGACGAGGAATACAACAGTTCGTGCTACAATCTTACTATAAATGCATGGCTCATCTGGATTTTTGATAGAGTCAAATTCTTTGACTGTCTCATCAAAACAGATGTTCCAACTCCACGATGCCTGCTTTAGTCCATAAATGGACTTAAGCAACTTGCACACTTTTCCGCTGCTCCCACTCTGAATGAAACCCTCTGGCTGGTCCATATAGACACACTCTTCCAAATTTCCATTTAGAAAAGCGGTTTTTACATCCATCTGCCAAATCTCATAATCGTGGAAGGCAGCAATGGCAAGAAGGATCCGAATGGATTTGAGCATAGCCACTGGAGAAAAGGTTTCGTCATAGTCCAAACCAGGTCTTTGACGAAATCCTTTTGCTACAAGTCTAGCCTTATAGGTTTCAACCTGTCCATCTACACCAATCTTCTTTCTGAAGATCCATTTGCAGCCTACGGGTTTTACCCCTTCTGGAGCAATGTCCAAAGTCCATACTTTGTTGGTGTACATGGACTCCATCTTGGTCCGCATTGCATCCAGCCATTTTACCGAGTCAGTGCTCTGAATGGCTTGCTGGAAGTTCGTCGGCTCATCATTATCAATGATGCAATCCTCTCTATCCCCGTCTACGAGAAAACCGTAGTATCTCTCAGGCGGATGAGACAGCCTACTACTCCTGCGGAGTGGTGCAGGAATATCCTGTTCTTTTGGAACTTCTGGTTCCATCAAGCTTTCAGTAATAGCTTGTGGTTCTGGAATTTCTTCCAGTTCTATTGCACTCCCACTTTTTTCTTTTTCTAAGAACTGATGTTCCAGAAAGTGGGCATGACGAGAAACAAAAACCTTTTGTTCCTCTGCGTAATAGAAAAGATACCCCCTGGAGTTCTTTGGGTATCCCACAAATTTACACAGTACTGAGCGTACCTTGAGTTTGTCCGCATGCTGCTTTTTAACAAAAGCTGGACATCCCCATATCTTCAGATACTGAAGATAGGGTTTCTTCCCACTCCACATCTGATATGGAGTGGTAGGCACAGTCTTGGTAGGAACCTTGTTCAAAAGATATGCAGCTGATTCTAGTGCATAGCCCCAGAAAGATCGCGGTAACTCAGTGTTACTCATCATGGAATGTACCATATCCAATAGGATTCGGTTCAGTCTTTCCGATACACCGTTGTGCTGTGGTGTGTATGGAGGAGTAAGCTAAGAGAGAATTCCATTCTCTTTTAGGTAATCCACGAACTCGGCACTCAAGTATTCACCACCTCGATCAGTTCTCAGTGTCTTGATACTTTTGCCGGTTTGTTTTTCCACTTCATTCTTATATTCTCGGAATTTCTCAAAGGCCTCGGATTTATGTTTCATCAATAAAATATGTCCATACCTAGAGAAATCATTCATAAAAGTAATGAAATAGGAATAATCACTTCTTGCATGTGTAGACATTGGACCACACACGTCGCTGTGTATGAGTCCCAAGAGCTCACTTGCACTTACTCCGTGTCCAGTGAACGAAGTCTTTGTCATCTTTCCTTTGAGACATGATTGACAAGTTGCATAAGATTGATATTCGAACGGATCTAAATATCCTTCTTTATGTAACTTGGTTAACCTTATCTCATTGATATGACCTAGTCTACAATGCCATAAGAAAGCTTGATTTAATTCTGGAGTCTTTCTTTTATGTGTGTTCTGGACATTGAAAACTTATAGTTGGTTCAATACGTATATACCGTTGTTTAGAGTACCTGACCCAATCAGACCATGATTAAGGTGGATGTTTACGACATCTCTTATAAATGTAAAATCATAACCTTCTTTTGATAACAAAGATACAGAAATGATATTACAAGTCAAACTAGGTACACAAAAACAGTCGCGCAAAACCAAAATATGTCCACTCGTCAATTCAAGGTGATATTCCCCTACGGACACAGCATCCACGCTCTCTCCGTTAGCAACCCTGAGGGTCATATCACCGGTTTTCAGAACTCTACGGCTTCTCAGTGCCTGCAAAGAATTGCACATATGAGATCCTGATCCGTTATCCAATACCCAGGAAGTAGAGTTGATTGACAAACAGTTTTCAATTACAAACACACATGAAGCCGAAGCCACAACTTTCCTCGGGTCCTGATTCTTGGCCTTCCAAGCCTTGCAATCTTTCTTCCAATGGCCATTCTTATCACAGTAGAAGCATTCTTCCTTTCCTACTGTCGGCCCTGCCACTTTTGCTTTTCCCTTGGCTTCCACCTTACTAACACCGCCTCTCGGTTTGGTAGGGGCCTTCTTCTTCTTTCCTTTGTCTTTCGCCTTGGACCTAGAAGAGGAAGCATCACCAACAAATAGAGCGGGTGTTTCCCTGGATTTCTGCAGGGTGCCCTCTGCACTCCTCAACATGTTGAGCGGTTCCGGAAGTTCAACTTCTTTACCTTGAATATTAAAATTCAAGATAAACTGGCGTAGGTAGAAGGAAGGGACTGGAGAATCAAGTCTGTATACAGCTCATTCTCTAACGTGGTCCCGAGGTCTGCGAGCTCCTCAATGTAGCCATTCATCTTAACGACGTGTTCCCCTACAGATGATACGATGGCCAACCTTGCCTGAAATAGCTTCTTCGAGGTCTCGTATCTTGCGATACGAGATTGCTCTCCATATAATTCCTTGGTATGGAGGAATATGGATTCAAGATCCATATTCTCGTGCCGCCTCTGGTGTTCATTATTCATGGAGGCCAGCACGAGGCACTTGACCTTCGCGCAGTCAATCTCCCAAGTCTTGTGGATTTTCTTATCCGTGACACTGGATTCTGGACCTGGGACGGCAGGGGCTTTAGTGGTAAGGACATACCCCAACTTGTCATAAGTGATTATCATTTTGACATTCCTGAACCAATCTTTATAGTTTAGCCCTATCAATATATTTTTATCTAATAGTAACTTAAGGCCCGTCATGTTTGGTCGCTGCAATTAGGAGAGAGAGAAGAAACACTTTAGCATGATGCTCTTGCAAATTTAGAATGGTTTTTAGTTTATCTAAACATGATGGCTCCCACTGTTTCTCGAATCCTCCCTCAAACCATAAAATAAGAATTAGTCAGGATTAATCTCACCGTACAATACTTGCTTAACCGTTCAGCCAGGCCATGTCGGTACTTCGAGGGAGGTTTTACGACGCTTTCGCGAAGTTCCTTAATTAAATAACCTCTTTTCCCAGGGGGCGTAGCCCCGCTAACACCTTTTTAGACACCTACTTGGTTTATAGCATTGATCGTTAAGTGAAAAAAATCTCACGAGGAGTAGCATATACTCACAGTAGGATCGGGATCCAAATATCATCGTGTGATAAAGTTGAAGGAATCCTACTAAAATTATCACACTCCAAATGGTATGCAATACTAGCAAGTTTCAGTTTCTTTAGAAACTCCCGATCTGGATTTTTGCCCCATGCTCTTTGACCTTGACGAAGGCCAACATATCATAAGTCACATGTTAAGTTCTACCCGTCATTATCCAGGTTAATTTGAACCCACCCGTACATACCCTTGACGAAGGCCAAAATAGCAGTACAACTGTCCCAAACCAACGCATCTATCTATGCTACAGATAAATATTCAGCAGCTACCAATCACTATGCCTTGGTGAAGGTCAAAATACATAGCTTGAATACTACTGAATATTTAACTGAAATGACGGAGGGCTATGAATGGTTTTGGCGAAACTGTGAACGTAGTGAACTTGATATAATCGAAGGAACCTGATAGCTTTTAAAAGGAGTGGTTTAAGCTCCGCATTTAAAAAATTTGTTGTTTTGAAAAAAACCGAGTGGTTTTTAAAAGTGTTCCAACGATTCAACTTTGGTTTGTTTGCTTAGCATTAATATAATGCAGTCCCATCAATTAATCCTACCATTGCAGAAAACAACAAAAATATAACGTACGCTTATACCATCCGCATTCGCCACGGGGCCCCGTCATCACCCGTTAGGTTACTTAACTAACGACAGAGCGGGGGCTGAACTGGCGTGGATGCAAAATATAAGCAACGTCTACTAGATATCATATATAGATATATACATTCGTCAGACGCAATGATAGGCATTCCAGATCACAGATGAACACATTGGATATACTAGGAATCCGCGTTTCGTTCGAGCCTGTAACGAAAGACGGATTACACGGTCGTGATGAATAGACAAACCCCACCATAGACCCCTACGGGTGCGGCAAACTACCCGCCAAATACCCTAAGTGAAGCAACCTCGCTCAACAAAGTGAGTAGGCTACTCGGCACTTCAAAGTACCCTGTAGTTTGTGCACCCCACCTTGGGTCTATCCTAGGAGCAAAAACAGTAAAAGAAATAATACAACGGTGGCTACAACCTCAACCCGGATGTGTCCCGCAAAAATAATATTACATCATTTTACAAATTTTACATTGAATGAAAGAATGAAAACCCTCATCTCACACTCCGGCTATTTATCACGACGGTCCAACAAGTACATATACACAAACCAATATAATCATCACAGAAATGTGCAACCTCCAACTAAACGACATATAGCAATTAGCGAAAGTTTACAAACACATTTAACAGAACTCGAAACATTAAACGACATTAAACTGCGACTTCGAAACACCCGGTATTGCCACAGTGAAGAATTTTCAGTAAAATCAAAATTGGCAAAAACAAACAACTCCTGAAGCCCTAGATCCAAGTCACAAAGCCACACACCAAAATTCAAGGCATTTCGCTCCAATTGGTCCGAGCTCGCCGGAATTTGGAGCATTATGGCCGGCCATTTTTGGGTAGAAAAGTCTCGTTTTTGGTGTGTGTCTATTTTGTTAGTGTATATGCCCTAGATGCTATTATTGTATCATATTAGCTTGTATATTACTTAATGGAAGCTTGGAATATTCACTGTTGTATTAACAGTCTTGTTCAAAATGGTAGTATGCTACTTGGTTTGTTTCTACTTCAATATGTGCATGTGTTTATTTTAGCATATCGTTTATACATATTAGTAGAGCCCATAGGATCTTTGCTTGATTACCAGCATTGTGATGGAAGTTGATTGATCACTATCTTCGTGTGTTTTGTAAAATGTATCACAATCAAAGAAATTTATACCGCAATCAATTGACGGTGTCTATTGTAGGTTCGTCGGTGAATGCAGATCGTCCACTGGTAAAGTGTGATTTGATCGATCTTGTTTTAGTTGCGATGGAAATTAAAACATAAAAGAAAATGATTCAAGAATTGTGAAATTTCGTTTTGAGAATCATCACAAACTAGATCTAAAATCAAGAAAATATCCAAATAGTTTGAATTATCAAGATTTGTAGAGAGGCTTGTCGGAATCAATCGAATCGATAGTGATGATAAATGCTTATTATTACAAATTCTTATCTATTGAAAATTTGTTGCTAGATCGATGACAATCAACGAGGTTTAGAGATCTATCGAAGAAATTAAGGTTTCTTTATCATCATCCCTTGTCCTTTCGTTGATTAGCATTCAAATTCTAGCCTCTAGAAATTCAATCATCGATTGTTGATCTCTAATTTAGAGCGAAAACATTCAAGAAAGCATCTCGCTCAAAACTAGGTCATCATTGATTCAATTTCATAGGGTTTACAAAACTCATAAGACTTAAGAATCGTTCAAGAATTCATCAACATCATCTACCTATTCTTTCGATTCCGATTCAAGCGGAGTTTTACTCATGTATCATTATAAAGCAATCAAGAACTAAGAATATCATAATGCAAGAATGAATAGAAAGCAAGCATAAAGATTTTCACCTTTTCTTAATCGATGTTTCGTTACAATACACTCAAAGAATACAAGATTTGAGAAGGAACTAAATCATCGAATTGGCTTCGCATCGTCTTCTTGAGTCGCGGATCGTCTTGGATCTCTTGCTCGGATGAAGATCGGCATTGCTTCAAAAGGCTCGTTCGATGCTTGCTAGATTTGGTACTCGATGAATCTTGATTTGGATCAAATTGTCTCACTCAATTTGTTTAGAATTGATTTCGATCTCACTAGAATTTTCTCCTAAATGATGAACAACCCCCAAACCCTAGATCTAGATCCCTTTTTATAACCATTCATTTGAATCTTCCCTACAAAGATAGGTTGTTAGAGAGAGACTTCTAGAAGAAGTTTGTTGGAGGGAATTTTCTAGAATAAGGAATATTCTAGGATAAGTTTGTTAGGCCGAGCCTTCTGGATAAAGCCACGTGCTATTTGGGAGTCTTCTAGAAGCCTGGCCGTTACGATGAAGACACGTGGAGAAATATGAGCTGGTGACGTGTCTAACAGGCCGCGGATCTACGGCGGATCGGCTAACTCGGCCGCGGATCCGCGGCCGATTGGTGGAGTTGCTGCATGAAAATTTCTGTGCTGATTTGTGTTGGCTTCATGGTACTTTCCTGATGTCTAGAATATTTTTATACTTTCTTGTTTACTGCCAGATTACAAGTCTTGGACTTGGTGTATTTTTATCAGCACTTTGAGCTGTTATGGCTCTTTTACCTGGAGAATTTACTGCAAAAATCTCGAGACAAGGATTGATATATACAGATCAATGCAATTAGTAATAAACACTTAATTTCCCTTTAGGATGTCGATTATAACTATAACACAGTGTATTTGGTATTTTACAGATGAATTCGTAATCTGTGTTATAATTACAATAAACACCTATATATGAATGATAATAGTAGGGAAATTAACGTGTTGAGAATGCACTATTTTCGACTGATCAAATTCCCCCAAATTTAATTTTGGTCGTCTCGAGCAAACATCTTTATTTTAAAAAGAATGAGAAAATAAAGAAAGAGATAAGCTAACTAGCACACTTTCGTAGGCAACACGATTGCACTGAGCATGTGCAACAAGCCTTTAAACCTCTAGGTGTCCCTAGTAGGAGGAGTGTTGTCTCCTGAGGGTTTTCAGCGGATTGCACCCACAAAATCCAATAATAAAAGGAAGACCGTGAAAGTTACATATAAAGATAAGAATTGTAAAAGAAAGACTTTGAAAATTAGAGTTTCCAACTAATACTAGTTTTTCAGTTGCTATGAGCCCTATGTTAATAGTCATGAAAAGATGTTAGAAATCACATCATCTCTCAATAAAATATCGTCTTTATTCTTCATTCCTACCTTTCTTCCAAACATCGATCATATAACCCTACGTGTGTGTAAAGGACATCCCTACACTCGGAGAATTAAATTCAAGCTATCATATTCTTGTCCATCTATCTCAGTACTTTTTAATTAATGAATATTTAAATGGATTTGCTCATACATTTTTCATGCGACCGTTAATACTTCTTGAGGTACTAACCGACCGATTACTCATGTGCTTGCTTAATAGGTGTATTAGTATTTTCCTCGTCTTGCAACACCTAAGGCTTAGCAGTGACTCCCAAACCAGTTGGTCTAAGGCACTAGGTGATGAAGCACCCTTGCTATATTTTTTTATTGCTGCCTTGGTGATAACAACACCAGTGTTCATTTTTCTTTTCACCATTTTATTTTTTATTTTCCATTTATTATTTCCTTCATACTTTGGCTTTTAGACAAGAGCATTTCAATGTATCCTCTATTATCCCGAGCTTCAAGACGTGTGTAAGTGCGAATAGTAGGGTATCAACATTCAAATGTTTGGCGTCCAGAATAGAAACTATTTTTCAGACTTATTTTTATCCGCAGATTAGTGACTTCTTTCATCTTACTAACCTTTGGGACAACGGCTCATAACTACTTATTACTAGTTTCATTTAAGAAAACTTCTAACTTTCTAAGTTTTCTTAAACTATTCTAATCTTTTGGATGTAATTTTTCACTATCTAATTTTTTATTATCTTATTTATGTACAAATTTTTTTTTATATGTATATTTTTTTATATGTTTTGTGCTTATGCAAAGTATGATGCAATGATGCGCAAATAAGCATAAACCTCCCCCAAACTTGTTTTCAACAGTGTCTTCACTGTTACTATCTGTTAAAAGCTCAGAAACCTATAAACTTGGGAGGCGAAAATTTGTTACAGGGGATATGAAATATGATTGTGGAAAATCTCCCCCAAACTTATTTCTTATTCATGTACAAAAACTTTTATGATTTTGTTTTATATTTTTTTTAATATTTTTCTAAAATTTATTTACAAATTGACTCACCTCCATTCTAAAGATGTAACAAAATTACCAAGTCATGGAGGTGAGGTGGAGGATAATTAGTCAATATAAAGCGGCTCCTGTAAAAACAGGAGCTCCTCCGAGGGGTCAGTGGAAAAAGATGGTTTTAGTCTATGTCCATTCACTTTAAAAATTGTACCGTTTTCAACATTTTCTATCTCAACTGCCCTGTGGGGGTATACATACCGCACAACAAAAGGTCCTTTCCACCGAGATTTTAGCTTACCCGCATGAAGATGGAGTCGTGAATCATAAAGAAGGACATGTTGACCAGGTGTAAAAGTTTTTCTCAAAATATTTTTATCGTGAAATACCTTAGTCCGATTCTTTATAATTACAGTATTATCATAAGCTTCATCGCAGAGTTCGCTTAGCTCTTTTAATTGCAGCTTCTGAAAGTTGCAGACTTGATGTAAGTCAACGTTAAGTTCTCTAATGGCCCACATTGTTTTGTGCTCAATCTCGACCGGAAGGTGACAAGCCTTACCAAACACTAGACGATATAGAGACATACCTAAATCGGTTTTATATGCAGTACAGAATGCCCAAAGAGCATCCGTCAATTTGGTGGACCAATCTTTTCGATTTTTAGAAACAGTTTTCTCCAAAATTTGTTTGATTTGTCTGTTTGAAATCTCAGCTTGGCCGCTCGTTTGGGGATGATAGGGTGTAGAAAGTTTGTGGTTGATTGTATATTTCCGCATCAAAGTCTCGAAAGACCGATTGCAGAAATGTGTCCTGTTATCGCTAATGATAGCGCGTGGGTGTCCAAATCGTGAAAAGATGTTTTCTTTTAAGAACTTAATGACAACCTTTTTGTCATTAGTACGGCAAGGAATAACTTCAACCCATTTCGAGACGCAATCAACCGCAAGCAATATGTACAGATTCCCGAAAGAGTTGGGAAAAGGACCCATAAAATCTATACCCCAAACGTCAAAAATTTCAACCACCAAGATGGGTTGAAGTGGCATCTCATTTCTCTGGGAAATCCCACCCGTGTGTTGACACTGTGTACAGGTTTTGCAATGATCAAATGAGTCTTTGAACAAAGTCGGCTAATAAAAACCGCATTGCAAAACCTTCTCCGCCGTCTTTCGAGAACCAAAATGACCCCCATATACCTGATCATGACAGAAAGATAGAACACTCTTGAATTCATCATTAGGGACACATCTGCGAATGATCTGGTCGGGACAATACTTAAACAGATACGGTTCATCCCAGTAAAAATGTTTTACTTGGGATAGAAATCGATGTTTGTCCTGTTTCGACCATTCACCGGGAATAAGTCCCGTAGCAAGATAATTCACAATATCCCCGAACCAAGGTTCAGTGGATACATTCAAGAGTTGTTCGTCTGGAAAAGAATCATTGATCGGCAGGGTCACAGGAGAAGAAGAGATGCGTGACAGATGGTCGGCTACAACGTTTTCACATCCTTTCTTATCTTTAATAACAAGACCAAATTGTTGTAATAGAAGGATCCAACGTATTAGCCTACCTTTAGCATCCTTCTTCACCAAAAGATGTTTCAAGGCGGAGTAGTCAGTGTACACAACAATTGGTGAGCCGATCAAGTAAGGCCTGAATTTTTCTAATGCAAATACAACTGCCAAAAGTTCTTTTTCGGTAGTTGTATAGTTAATTTGAGCATCGTTCAGGGTCTTACTTGCATAATAGATCACATGTGGAATCTTTTCAATATGTTGTCCTAAGACTGCACCAACTGCAAAATCTGATGCATCACACATAAACTTAAACGGGTGGTTCCAATCTGGAGAAGATAGAACGGGGGCTGTAGTGAGAGAGTGTTTCAGTGAGTCAAAGGCTGCCTCACAATCCGAGTCAAAGTGAAAGGTCGTATCCTTGGCCAAGAGAAGAGTTAAAGGTATAGTAATTTTGCTAAAATCCTTAATGAATCTCCTGTAAAAGCCTGCATGGCCAAGAAAAGATCGTATATTTTTGACGCATTTGGGATGAGGAAGGTTTTGAATGACATCTATTTTAGCTCTGTTAACCTCAATGTCTTTCCGTGAAATCACATGTCCAAGCACAATTCCCTCTTGGACCATGAAATGGCATTTTTCCCAATTCAAGGTTAAGTTCTTCTCTTTACAACGAGTAAGAACTGCGTCAAGATGTGATAGGCAGTCAGCAAAAGAATCTCCAAATATCGAGAAATCGTCCATGAAAATCTCCAGAAAATTCTCGACCATGTCCGATAATATCCCCATCATACACTGCTGAAATGTAGCGGGAGCATTGCATAACCCAAAGGGCATGCAACTATAAGCAAAAGTACCAAAAGGACAAGTAAATGTGGTTTTGTCTTGATCCTTTTTGGCAATAGGGACTTGGTTATAGCCAGAGTATCCGTCCATGAAGAAGTAATAATCTCGTCCAGCTAAGCGTTCCAGCATCTGGTCAATAAAAGGTAGAGGAAAGTGGTCTTTCCTCGTGGCGGCATTGAGTTTTCTATAATCAATACATACATGCCACCCAGTTTGAGTGCGTGTCTGGATTAACTCATTAGCCTCATTTGTTATGACTGTGATGCCAGATTTCTTAGGGACAACATGAATTGGACTTACCCATTGGCTATCGGAGATTGGGTAAATGATACCATTGTCAAGACATTTGACGATCTCTTTCTTCACCGCATCCTTCATGACGGGGTTTAACCGTCTCTGTGGTTCTCGGGTTGGCTTGGCTTCATCCATCAGATGTATATGATGTTCTACAATCAAGGGACCAATCCCTTTGATGTCAGCCATAGTCCAACCAAACGCCTGGCTATTAGATCTCAATACTGTCAAAAGAGCGTTCTCTTGCTCTGAGGCTAGAGAAGCGGATATGATCACCGGTAAAGACTCATTCTCACCTAAATATGAATATTTAAGATGAGAAGGTAAAAGTTTGAGATCTAATGTCGGTGGATAAACTATAGAAGGTGGGGTCAGCGAATGATATTCGGAGTCAAGGAGAAGCTCGTAGCCTGCATAGGATACGGACTCAGAAAGTGATGAGTCAAGAGTTTCAGTCTCAAGCGTGGAAAATGTGTCCTCACTAATATGTGACAAATCAAACATTGATGTGCTAGTGTCGTCGAGATCTTCAAAGCAAAGTTCATCAACTTCGCAACTTTCGGGAGCAATCTCGTGGACAGAACAAACATCAAGTATATGAGCAGAGGGTTCAGATGGCTGACTTCCAATTTTATAGATGTTCAGTTCAATTGTCATTTTTCCAAATGATAGGTTCATTGAACCGTTTTGACAATTAATGACAGCATTGGAAATGGCAAGGAATGGCCAATCCAAAATCACCGGAATTTGGTTGTGTGGTTTCCTACAGGTTGTGTATCGAGAACAATAAAGTCCACAGGGAATATGAATTCCCCGACTTTTATCAACACATCCTCCAGTTCACCCCTAGGTTTGGTGATTGAACGGTCTGCCATTTGGAGAGTGCAATGAGCTGGTTTCAACTCTCAAATCCCTAACTGCTCGTAGACAGAATATGGAAGCAGGTTAACACTTGCGCCCAGGTCAAGTAAAGCACGGTTAATGTTTTTACCTCCAATAGAAATCGATATAGTAGGACATCCTGGGTCCTTACGTTTCTTTGGTAACTGTGGGGTAAAAGCAGTGCTAACATTATTAGTCATGAAAACCCTTTTAGGCACTTGAGTCTTCCTCTTCCTAGTGCAAAAGTGTTTGAGAATTTTCGCATAAGCGGGGACTTGTTGAATCGCATCTAGAAGAGGGATATTGATGTTAACCTGTTTGAACATTTCCATAATCTTCTCCATATGTGGACTCGATTTGTTACCCCTTAACCGATTCGGATAAGGAGCTTTAGCAATAATAGCTGGGTCCAACATTGGAGAAGGTGGTGTGTGTGGAGCTGATCTCAGAATAGGAGTGGGGATCGTCTTTGGTGGACTAGAAGAAATATGCTGAGGTGTCGAGCCTTGAGGAAAACGGAGAATAAGCTCGCTAGAAAATGGTGAGGTAGACGAAGTAGAGTCAGAAGTAGAAGTGTGTGTGAAAGGAAAAGTCTCAGTCTGGGTGTTATTGATTAATTCTTCCTGAGTATCAATCGCTTCCCCAACATGATTAATCAGCACTCTTCCGGATCTCAACGTTGTGATGGCATTCACATTGTAGTATTGTGAATGCCTAGAATTGGTAGGGGTTGAGACGTTTCCCTTTCTCTCTAGCACTCATTTCGGCATTTATTCGTGCAATTTGTGCTTCCATCGATTTAATACTCTTACTATGGGAGTCAGAGTTTTTCTGGATGCGACAGAAGTCTTTATTTCAGCCGAAACTTGCATGAAATTTGTCAGAAGCAAATTCATGGTTTGTGCGAATGAAGAGAATTCATCAGTACCGGTCAACTGCAAAGAACCAGACGGTGCAGAAATGTTGACCGGATTTTGAAAGTTTTGTGATTGATATGGGTACTGAGTCAGTTGAAGTGGTTGCTGTTGTGGTGGAAGGGCCCTTTAGAAATTATTTTGGTTTGAAACCGTGTTTTGATTTTGTTGTTGGTTCCAAGAAAAATTAGGGTGATTCCTCCAACCCTGATTATAAGTGGAAAAATACGGATCGTTTCTAGGTCTTTGTTGGAAAGCAGTATTGGTATGCTCTTGACCTAGAAACGGAGAATTTAAAGGACATTCTTCCGTAAGATGTGATGGATCAGAACAGCATCCACAAAAAATTTTGAAGAGTGACATCTGGTTTAGGAAGGCTGCTAAAAATTTATGTTCCATAGATTCGAGTTTCTTTTACATTGCTGCCATTTCAGTTCTAACTCCTATGGAAACATCAATTTGGTGAATGCCACCTCTAGACGATGACTAGTTTACACTCTCCCACTGTAAAGATTTTTCAGCAAAATCTTCTAAAAATCTCCATGCTTCACCATCGTCTTTAGTCATGAAGGTGCCTTGACACATGGATTCAAGGTTCTGTTTTGTTGTAGGATTAATGCCCTCATATATGATTCTGCACAGATCCCATCTAGGGATTCCATGATGAGGACATTGAACTAAAAGATCCTTGAAGCGTTCAAAACAATTCGAGAATGGTTCATTTGGAAGCTGGGTAAATTGATTTATTTCGCTACGGACTCGAGCTGTTTTATGATTAGGGTAGAATTTCTTAAGGAATGCTGTTACGAATTCTCCCCAGTTCGAAATGGAATGTGCGGCTGTGTTATAAAGCCACTTCTCGGCTATATCGCACGAAGTAAATGGGAGAAGACGTAATCTCATAGCATCCACAGAAAGCTGTGAAGTACCCATCATTGCGCATATATTTTCAAATTTGGTAATAAAAACTTATGCGTCTTCAGACTCGAGACCGTGATATTTGGGTAAAAGATTGATGTATTGGGGTTTGATTTCAAAATTGTCCCCATTGGCTGGTGGAATGGTGAGACAGGTCGAAAGAGGACCTCGCATAGGGTGGCATCTCTCTTGGAGAGAGATGCGGGGTGGATTCTGCGCACCTGCGGACAGCGGCAGAGTAGTGGTAAAGAAGTTCGATGGAGAACCGTCCATCAAAGTGGGTGTGGTAGTGGGTGTAGAAAAAGAAGATGTAGAAATACCGACTTCGGAGTCGATAGAAGGAACGCGGATAAGACGGGCACTAGAATCCCGTGTCCAGCTGAGCATGCACTAAATAGTTTAGCACAAGTGACAGCGTTGGATGATAATTAAGGAAAAGATGAGATTGGTGTTTGGTTTGAAAAATACGGACTTTTGAAAAATGCACACACACAATGCACAAGCACCTCTAAATCTAGTGGTCACCTAGGTCAAGGCTCTAGACCGCTCCTAGACTTCCAGAAGACAAGTCGCAAGATAGATCCTCTACCGTCTCTTTACCCCTTCTGTGGCTAGGTAAGTGCCAGGTAAGTGGGAGGTTCTCCACTACATAAGTAGTAGGCCTAATTAAGTAACCACTTGCCTTAGACACACTTGCCTTAGACACCACAAAAGAAACGCGGATAAGCAATAGATTACCCACGACCTCCTTCTGTCCTAAGTGAGCGCAACAGTCCTTAGAGTCTTGTCTAGATTTCTTTTAGTTAATGAGGGTGATGCGGATGTAAGTTTGTGATTTTTGGAGCTTAGGATGGGTAATGAAATCCCGACCTAATCTGAATTTTGGTCGTGCCCCTTAATTTCCATGTTAAAAAATGCAAACAACCAAGATCAAACACGCAAAAAAATTTCTTTTTGCGGCGCTGCGAATTTTTGCAAAGAAACCTGCAGAAATTGGTTAATGGAGCAAATCAGAGAGGAGATAAGAAAGTCAGAAATTCACCTAGAAAATTTGGTGCACTAAAACCCTAACTTCACCATGTTTCCGCCGTAATAAGCCACTAATGCCGCAGTTCCGCCGCAGTACAGAGAGATCCCTGCATAAAAATTTCAGCAAATGTTCCAAATGCCTCTCTGGACTTTTTGAGATGTCCTAAAAAAAATGTTTCTCTCGCTCCACAGATTCCAGATCTCCTTACAACAAATCACAACAAATCGTTAAGCGCTTGTTACGGATTTTGATCTAAAAACTGATGGAATAATAAATTTTCAAACTCAAATTACAAAAACGAACAAATTAGCACACTATCCCCGGCAACGGCGCCATTTGATTGATCATTATCTTCGTGTGTTTTGTAAAATGTATCACAATCAAAGAAATTTATACCGCAATCAATTGACGGTGTCAATTGTAGGTTCGTCGGTGAATGCGGATCGTCCACTGGGAAAGTGTGATTTGATCGATCTTGTTTTAGTTGCGTTGGAAATTAAAATATAAAAGAAAATGATTCAAGAATTGCGAAATTTCATTTTGAGAATCATCACAAACTAGATCTAAAATCAAGAAATGGTAGAAATTAAGAAAATATCCAAATAGTTTGAATTATCAAGATTTATAGAGAGACTTGTCGGAATCAATCGAATCGATAGTGATGATAAATGCTTATTATTACAAATTCTTATCTACTGAAGATTTGTTGCTAGATCGATGACAATCAACGAGCTTTAGGGATCTATCGAAGAAATTAGGGTTTCTTCATCATCATCCCTTGTCTTTTCGTTGATTAGCATTTAAATTCTAGCCTTTAGGAAATTCAATCATCGATTGTTGATCTCTAATTTAGAGCGAAAACATTCAAGAAAGCATCTCGCTCAAAACTAGGTCATCATTAATTCAATTTCCTAGGGTTTACAAAACTCATATGACTTAAGAATCGTTCAAGAATTCATCAACATTATCTTCCTATTCTTTCGATTCCGATGCAAGCGGAGTTTTACTCACGCATCATTATAAAGCAATCAAGAACTAAGAATATCATAATGCAAGAATGAATAGAAAGCAAGCATAAAGATTTTCACCTTTTCTTAATCGATGTTTCATTACAATACACTCAAAGTATACAAGATTTGAGGAGGAACTAAATCATCGAATTGGCTTCGCATCATCTTCTTGAGTCGTGGATCGTCTTGGATCTCTTGCTCGGATGAAGATCGGCGTTGCTTCAAAAGGCTCATTGGATGCTTGCTCGATTTGGTACTCGATGAATCTTGATTTGGATCAAATTGTCTCACTCAATTTGTTTAGAATTGATTTGGATCTTACTAGAATTTTATCCTAAATGATGAACAACCCCCAAACCCTAGATCTAGATCCCTTTTTATAACCATTCATTTGAATCTTCCCTCCAAAGCTAGGTTGTTAGAGAGAGACTTCTAAAAGAAGTTTGTTGGAGGGAATATTCTAGAATAAGGAATATTCTAGGATAAGGTTGTTAGGCCGAGCCTTCTGGATAAAGCCACGTGCTCTTTGGGAGTCTTCTGGAAGCCTGGCCGTTACGATAAAGACACGTGGAGAAATATGAGCTGGTGACGTGTCTAACAGGCCGCGGATCCACGGCGGATCGGCCAACTCGGCCGCGGATCCGCGGCCGATTGGTGGAGTTGCTGCATGCAAATTTCTGTGCTGATTTGTGTTGGCTTCATGGTACTTTCCTAATGTCTAGAATATTTTTATACTTTCTTGTTTACTGCCAGATCATAAGTCTTGGACTTGGTGTATTTTTATCAGCACTTTAAGCAGTTCCGGCTTTTTTACCTGGAGAATTTCCTGCAAAAAATCTCGAGATAAGGATTGATATATACACATCAATGCAATTAGTAATAAACACTTAATTTCTTTTTAGAATGTCGATTATAACTATAACAAAGTGTATTTGGTATTTTACAGATGAATTCGTAATCTGTGTTATAATTACAATAAACCCTATATATGAATGATAAGAGTAGGGAAATTAACGTGTTGAGAATGCACTATTTTTTACTGATCGAAAGTCACACTAGTGGGGGCTGGGTAATCTACAAGCACATTCTTATACAGGTCTCTAGTCATAGGATTATCAAGACAGGGCATCGATACTCCGGAGTAGACTAGTGTATATGCTTCTCATCCCAGCAGGGGAGATGGTCTGTCCCACAACCATTCGTACGTCGTACTGGAGATAGTATGCAGGTGCTCGTTAGGTTACGAGTACACCGGACAGGACTCGTCGGGAACTATTGGTTGGTACTATACCTATCGTCAGATAGCAGTTCCCAGGTGACATGAGTACAGCTTAGTCCGTCGACTTGACACTGCTACTTCGCTTCGAGTGTGTTCCAACTGTACTTTGATTACTACCCTACCACGGCTCAATCGAGTCGTGCAAACAGGTAGCAGTTGGGTGCAGTCCCGAAGCGCTTGGAGGCAGTGGCGGTTAGATAGGATTCGTCTTTCCTGGTATTAGGGGTTGATATCGCGCTGTGTCTGGAGAGCCATTACACAAAGTCCCTGGCCAGGGCAAGCGAGATTTACTGGTAGGTGTTCCAATAGTTTCTCAGGGTGTTCTGGGCTACACTCCGACACGACTTATACCGCTAGTAGGGGTATGACGTTTATCTCCCCTAGGCCTGATATGCGATACTCTTAGACGAACAGACCGGACTGTATGGAGATTGTCACATTCAGGCTCAATAGGAGTTCGGATGGGTTTTCCTCATTGGCCTTCTTATCGATATCTACCTGGGGACCGGTATGTACAGCTAGTACTGCTTGCGGCCTGTGGTAATGTTAGATATATATGCCCTAGAGGCCTTCATTGTATAGGATGCTAGGGATATGTATGTACATGACAATCTTGCTTGATATGATAGTACGCTATTTGGTTTGTCTTTATCTTAACGTGTGATATATTTTACTTTGTATTTATATAAATGTTGATAAAGCCCATCGGGTGTTTGCCTGACTACCGGCGTTATGATGGCAGTCATACTTATGGGAGCTGGATAGTCAATAGGCACATCCTTAAATGTCCCTGGTCGCAGGAGTATCGAGACTGGGTATCGATGCTCCAGAGTAGACTAGGGTATACATATCTAGACCCTGACGAGGGGCGATGGATTGGTCCCGCAACCATTGGTGATGTGCACCTAAGATTGTATACAGATTCTCACTGAGTGTGAGTACACCGGACAGGACTCGCCGAGAACTGACTGGATGGTATTATACCTAACGTCAGATAGCAGTTCTCAGGTGACATGTGTGCGGATAGTCTGTTGACTTAAGGTCGTCATTTGTCTCGTGTGAGTTCCCACTGTGCTTTGATTACTACCCTACCACGGCTCAAAGGAGTCGTGCAAACAGGTTTTAGTTGGGTACAGTCCGAGCCACATGGAGGCAGTGAGCGACTGTTAGGGATTCGTCTCTCCCGGTATAGGGAGTTGATATCGCACTGTGATCGGTTGGTCATTATCATAAGTCCCTGGCCAGGGCTGATTGAGAATTACTGGTGGACTGATCAGTAGATTCTCGGATGGTCTTGAGCCACACTGGCACGACCTCTACGGTTGTTAGGGGTCTGACGTTCACCACCTCCCTAGACCATACATGCGATACTCTTAGACGAACAGACCGGACTGCGCGGATATTGTCACGGACAAGCTCAGTAGGGGTTACGGACGAATTCGCTCGTCGGCCTCCTTTTCGACACGTACCTTGGTTGCCGTTACGTACAGCTAGTGCCACTGACGGACTTGTGGTTAAACCCACTGCCAGCGTACTGTCGAGTCTTTAGAGTCCCACACATAGGGTTTCCATGGATCAGGCGAGATGATGTAGATGTCCTATGGTCTTACGGCAGGGTTTCGATCGCATTCGTGTACTGGCTACTCAAATGACGATCGGACGGATAATACTGGTAGGCTTTGGCTTAAGCCGGATACTAGTATTGTAGTATTGGATTATACTGATCTCAGTGTATCCGTATTTTTCGGAATACGGATACGGGTATGAAAATATGGAAAAAGGCATTCTTGTAAATTCACAAGGTTGACCTTCTAGAAGGAGACACCTCATTATAGTTTTTATTCTTTTTCATTAAAGGATTAATGAGGTGGAATTAGGAGAGTTATGAAGCATGGGTTGAAAGCATGGCTATGGATTTATTTATTCACTTTGGAATTACAATTCAAGTAAGGTTGAATTTTATTTGATTAAAGAATTCCATGGTTGAATTATTGTGAAAAATACATAGCCATTCTCAGTACTCATTTTTTTCATTCATTCACACAAATGCTTTCTCTCTCCTAGGTTTTTCTTCTCTTCTTCTTCATGAAACTCATACACTTGCATGTGTTGCAAATCAATGAGTTTTGAGATCAGTTAATCCATTACACTCACTCTACATCTACATAGTCTTCTCACTTAGCAAGTTTGATCACTAAGTTATCTCATGGAAGTTGGAGCTTGATCGTAGGCACCTCGGGTGGATCAATCTTTGACGCAAAGGAGACCGGCAACCGAACTCTTCCGAACCCTAGAAGAAGCCAAAGAAAGGAGATCAAGAACAAGGAGCTTGAACCAAGGAGCAAGGAGAAACTTGAAGACCCGAAGGACTAGACACGAGAGTATAACTTCTTAACCTAATAGTTTGCACTCTCTTAGTTTAGTTTTGTTAGATAAGGCTTAATAAAGATCCTAAAGTGGAAAAAAGTTCATGATGCAGAGAAAAACTAGTTTCTTTTGATATGGGAAAAAACGTTTTTAAAGTATTTCGCCTCCCCGCGACCCGTGGGGTGTGCATCATAGACTTACACTGGTATTAGAGCCATATTAAACCTTATCTAACTTGTTAGCAAAGTGTTGGAAATTCGATCACCGGAAAAACCGGAAAATCACATCCAAAATGATCAGTTTCTGTCGATTTTGAAATCTGGTCCTAAAATTTTTTCAGAGGGCTTAAAAATACAGGCAGGGTTTTTTAGGAATACTGAAGAAATTTGGGCTCCTGAATCGATCAACTCACCACGGATCCGCGGCCAAACCCAGCGTTCGGCCGTGGATCCGCCGCCGAGTTGACTCGGATTCAGCCCAAATTTCTTCTATTATTCTTTATTTTTGGGATTTGTGTACTGTGTTGACCTGAGGGTAGATTCAAAATTGCTTAAACGATAGAAATTCTAATTGCTTTAGCTAATCGGTTCTTCTATAACGCTTTATGTGTTTTGAAACGTCCGCTAATCGCTATACGACGATTAGTGGGGGTTGCACATATCTGTAATGGTTTGTTTGTGTATATGATGTTATTGGACTGTCGATGATGAATAGCTGGGGGATGTGAGACGAGTGTTTTCTTTTCTTTCATTCAATGTAATTTGTGAAATTGATATAATATTATTTTTGCGGGGCACATCCAGGATGAGGTTGTAGCCACCGTTGTATTATTTATTTTTACTGTTTTTGCTCCTAGGATGGACCCAAGGAGGGGTGCATAAACTACTGGGTATTTTGAAGTGCTTAGTGGCCTACTCACGTTATTGAGGGAGACTGCTTCACTTCTGGTACTTGGCGGGTAGTTTGCCTCACCCGTAGGGGTCTCGGGTGGGGTTTTGGCTATTCATCACGACCGTGGAACCCGTCCTTCGTTATGGGCTTAAACGAAGTGCGGTATTCCTAATATATCCAATATCTTCATCTGTGATCTGGAATGCTTATTATTGCGTGCGACGAATGGATATATCTATATATGATATTTATTAGGCGTTGGTTATGATTTTCACCCGCGCTAGTCCAGCCCCCGCTCTGTCGTTAGTTAAGTAATCTAACGGGTAATGACGGGGCCCCATGGCGAATGCGGATGGCATAAGCATACGTTGTATTTTCGTTGTTTTCTGCAATGGTAGGATTAAATGATGGGACAACATTAATTCATTAATGCAAAGAAAATAAACCTAAACTAAATCGTTGGAACAATTTCAAAACCACTCGGTTTTCTTCAAAAAGCAAATTTTAAATGCGGAGCCTAAACCACTCCTTTTAAAAAACTATCATGGTTCCTTCAATCATATCAAGTTCATTACGTTAATGGTTTCGCCAAAAACCAGCCGTAACCCTCCGTCGTTTCAAATAAACAGCACATCGTATTCATGCTATGTTTGTTGGCCTACGTCAAGGCATAGTGTATGGTAGCAATGTGTTGCTTATTTGTTGCATAGATAGATGCATTAGTTTAGGACAGTCGTACAGCCTTGTTGGCCTACGTCAAGGACGAGTACGGATGGATCTAAATTAATCAGGACAACGACGGGTAGAACTTGACTTGCATCTTATGATTTGTTGTCCTACGTCAAGGTCATAAGAGCTTGGGGTAAAAATCACATCGGGAGTTTCAAACATAAAGGAAACTTGCAGATTTAGCATACCTTCTGGAGTGTGGTGACTAGAGTGGCTTCCATCTAGGGTATCATGCAATGATAATTGGATCCCGATCCCACTGATGAGTAGGAGGAAATTTTCTCACTTAACAATCAATGCTATAAACCAAGTAGGTGTCTAGAAAGGTGTTAGAGGGGATACAGCTCCAGGGAAAAGAGGTTATTTAATTAAGGAACTTCGCGAAAGCGTTGGAAAACCTCCCTCGAAGTACCAACACTGGCCTGGCTGAAAGGTTAAGCAAGTATTGTGACGTGTGATTAAATCCTGACTAATTCTTCTTTTAGGGTTTGAAGAAGGATTTGAGGAAACAGTGGGAGCCATCCTGTTTAGATAAACTAATAAACTAATCTAAACTTGCAAGAGCATATGCTGAGTGTTTCTTTTCTCTCTCTCTGGCAGCTACCATGACAGGACTAAAACTATTACTTGAAAAAATATACTGACCGGGCCAAACTATAAAGATTGGCTAAGGAACGTCAACATTACACTAACTTATGACAAAGTGGCATATGTTACCACCGCTGTTCCTCCCCCTATCCCAAGACCAGATTCCTCAGTTGCGGACAAGGAGGTTCGCAAAACCTAGGATCTAGACTGTGAGAGAGCTAAGTGTATCGTGCTGGCGTCCATGAACAATGAACTCCAGAAACAGCACGAGGGTATGGACATTATATCCATCTTTCTCCATTGTAAGGAATTGTATGGGGAACACTCCCGTATCGCGAGGTACGAGACCTCAAGGAAACTCTTCCAGATGAGGTTAGCTCCAGGATCACCTGTAGGAGAGCACGTCCTGAAAATGATCAGCCTCATTGAGGAACTCGCAATCCTGGGATGCGTGCTAGAGAATGATTTGTACATCGACTTGATTTTGCAGTCCCTTCCCCACACCTTCTCTCAGTTCATGCTGAACTTCAACATGCACGAAATGGAAGCTGATCTTCCAAAGCTCCTCAACATGTTGAGGGTAGCAGAGACCTCCTTGAAAAAGGAGAAGACCCCCGTTCTGTATGTTGGCCAATCATCCTCTTCTAAATCTAAAGCGAAAGCTAAAGGGAAGAAGAAGATGAAAGCCACCAAACCGAAAGGCGGGGTCATGAAGGTGTAGGGAACGAACAAGGCAGGAAGGATGAAGGCAGATAAGAACGAATGCTACTATTGTCACAAGCAAGGGCACTGGAAGAAGGATTGCATGGCCTTCAAAGCCAAGGACACGAAGCAAGCTGCTGCTTCTGCTTCAGGTGTGTTTGTAATCGAAAATGGTCTTTCAGTAAACTCTACATCATGGGTACTTGATACCGGTTCTGGTTCTCATATCTGTAATTCTTTGCAGGCTCTGAGAAACAGTAGAGCACTGAAGACAGGTGATATGACTCTCCGGATGGGCAATGGAATGCACGTAGATGCTATTGCAATAGGGGAATATCACCTGGGGTTGACTAGTGGGCACATTTTGGTGTTGTACAGCTGTTTTTGTATTCCTAGTATACTGTGTAATATTATATCAGTATCTTTGTTATCTAATGAAGGATATAATTTTGCGCTTGAAAGAAATGTCATGAACATTCTCCTAAATCAAGAAATGATTGGGTTTGGCACACTGGAAAACAGCATATACATACTTAATCAACCTCAAGTTTTCAATATTCAAAACACACTTAAAAGAAAGGCTCCAAATTCAAACCAAGCCTTCCTATGGCATTGTAGACTTGGTTATATAAACGAAACAAGGTTGACTAAGTTACATAAAGATGGATATTTAGATCCGTTTGAATATTCATCATATGAAACTTGTCAATCATGTATCAAAAGAAAAATGACCAAATCTCCGTTCACCGGACACGGAGAAAGAGCCACGGAACTCTTGGGACTTGTACACAGTGATGTATGTGGTCCAATGTCTACACATGCACGAAGCGGTCACTCCTACTTCATCACTTTTACTGATGGCTTCTTTAGGTATGGACATGTGTTCTTAATGAAGCATAAATTTGAGGCCTTTGAGAAGTTTAAGGAGTATAAAAATGAAGTGGAGAAAAAGACTGGTAAAAGCATCAAGACACTTCGATCTGATCGAGGTGGAGAATACTTAAGTACCAGTTTCCTTGAATGCTTAAAATGGAATTCTCTCTCAGCTTACTCTGCCTTATACACCTCAGCATAATGGTGTATCAGAAAGGAGGAATCGCACGCTACTGGACATAGTGCGTTCAATGATGAGTAGTGCCGAGTTGCCACTTTCCTTCTGGGGTTTTGCGCTAGAATCAGCAGCATACCTATTGAATAGAGTTCCGACTAAGTCTGTGCCTACAACTCCATATGAAATATGGAGTGGGAAGAGACCATGTCTCAAGTATATCAAGATATGGGGGTGTCCGGCATATGTTAAAAAGCATAATCCGGACAAGCTGGAGGCACGATCGGTTTTGTGCAAGTTTGTAGGATACCCCAAGCATTCAAGGGGATATCTGGTCTACCACACTGAAGAACAAAAGGTGTTTGTCGCTCGCCACATTGTCTTCTTAGAAAGCGAATTTCTTGCAAAAGAAATTAGTGGGAGCACGGTAGAGCTGGAAGAAATTCCAGAACCTCAAACTACTGCCGATGATTTAGTAGAACCTCAAGTTTCAATAGAGCCCGACGAACCAACGCCACTCCGCAGATCTAGTAGGTTTTCTCATCCTCCTGAAAGATACTATGGGTTTCTTGTAAATGGGGATCGAGAGGATTGCATCATCGATGATGATGAGCATACTAATTTTCAGCAGGCTATCACGAGTAAAGACTCGGTGAAGTGGCTGGATGCTATGAGATCCGAAATGGAATCCATATACACCAATAAAGTATGGACTTTAGAAGTTGCTCCTCCTGGGGTGAAACCAGTTGAATGCAAATGGATCTTCAAAAAGAAGATTGGTGCATTTAGACAAGTGGAAACCTACAAAGCTAGACTCGTTGCAAAAGGTTTTTGTCAAAGACCAGGATTGGACTATGATGAAACCTTTTCACCAGTAGCTATGCTTAAATCCATTCGGATCCTGCTTGCCATTGCTGCCTTCTATGACTATGAAATCTGGCAGATGGACGTAAAAACAGTTTTTCTAAATGGACATTTAGAAGAGAGTGTTTACATGGATCAACTAGAAGGTTTCTTAGACAGTGGGAGCAGCGGAAAGGTGTGCAAGTTGCTTAAATCTATTTATGGATTAAAGCAAGCATCGCGGAGTTGGAATATCTGCTTTGATGAGACGGTCAAAGAATTTGACTTTATCAAAAATGTAGACGAACCATGCATTTATAGGAAGATTGTAGAAGGAGCAGTAGTCTTTCTCGTTTTGTACGTCGATGACATACTACTGATAGGGAATGATGTCCCTATGCTACAATCAGTAAAGCTCTTCTTGTTACAGAAATTCTCCATGAAAGACTTGGGAGATGCATCCTACATTCTGGGCATTAAGATCTATCATGATAGATCCAAAAGGATGTTGGGACTTTCACAGTCCAGGTATATTGACACTATACTAAAGAGATTTAGTATGGAAGATTCCAAGCACGGTAATTTACCCGCTTGTCACGGGATCACCCTCTCCAAAGAGATGTCTCCAAAGACTGATGAAGAGAGGGCTCGCATGGGCATTATACCCCACGCTTCGGCAGTAGGATCCATAATGTATGCGATGTTATGTACCAGACTAGATGTAGCTTACGCACTTGGTATGGTAAGGAGGTATCAGTCTGACCCAGGTGAGAATCATTGGATAGCGGTAAAGAACATTCTCAAGTACCTGAGAAGGACTAAGGAGATGTTCTTGATTTACGGTAATGGGGACCTCCAGGTCGAGGCTTTTACCGACGCCAGCTTCCAAAGTGACAAAGATGACTCTAAATCCGTTTCGGGTTTTGTGTTTACCCTCAATGGAGGGGCGGTATGTTGGAGGAGTTCCAAACAGGATACCTTCGCAAACTCAACTATGGAGGCTGAGTATATAGCTGCTAACGATGCCGCGAAAGAAGCTGTCTGGATGAAGAAGTTCATCTCTGAACTTCAGGTGGTTCCGTCCATTGCCAATCCAATACCTTTGTATTGTGATAACAATGGAGCTGTAGCATTAGCGAAGGAACCAAGGTCTCATCAGAAATCCAGGCATATCTTGAGGCGGTATCACCTGATCAGGGAGATCGTGGATCGTCGGGGGATCGAGGTGCGGAGATGTAGGGTTCCTAGGCACACTAATGAGGTCTCACAAGGCATCAACCATGCCAATTTCAAATTTTACAAGTGCCGAGAAACCCTAATACGGATCGTTGACTAGAGTTTAGGCGAAACTAGAAACTAGTTAACAACTGAACTAAAGGGTAAACGGAAATACAACCTTTGTAGATCCGGTTCTCCACCTCCATAGCTCCGTGATGAAGTCCCCTCGCTGTACAAATCGCATCCCGGACTCTAGCATCGGCTTCATCGGAGAAATGGGTGGACTTGGTCGTCGGCTTCGATGCCGAAGATGATCTACGTCGAGGCATCACTAGATCAAGCTCCCACTTCACCAAGTCATGAAACTTGTGAAGAAAACACCCTATACTACTTGGCAAGAGGTAGAGGATGAATAAATAGGAAGTGGGTTCACTTTAGAATTGGATTTCTCACTCTTTTCATCAAGTCACCATTGATGAAGCAAGGTTTTCTTCAAGTGAAGAAGAAGAAGAAGATGAATATTATGATAAGTTATATTCAAATAGAAAAGAAAATCAATACTTATCATAATACAACCATGGTCAAGTGTAGAGAATGAACTAGGGTTAAGTGGAGTGGTTAGGGTTAAGCATGAGACAAAATGGTCACTTAGTCAAAGCTTCATGAAGCTTCAAGATGCAAACAAAGAAAGCCACCATTTTCTCTTTATGCCATTTATTTTCCAAAAAGAATAAATAAATAAATAAATAAATAAGAAACCATAACCCTAACCATTCATATAACCATACTTTAATCTTTACACAAACCCAAGTTAGCATGCATCATCAAACATGATACAAACTTGTGCACAAAAATATATCACATATACAATGTGCACAAACAAGTGAGAAAAACCATTTAAAGTGAACCAATACTAGTTAATGCAAATTAATATATCAAATATATAATTATGCATTAAATCATTAAATCAACACTTGATTTAACGACCCGGTCATATCGCATATAACCGACTAATAACCAATGTATCGGCTTATCGAATCAATCCTTGATTCGATAACTAGGTTATATCGTATACAACCATTTCGATACATTCATCGCGAGAATAGAATACGGTATCACATACACGCATTATTCTCGGTCCCGCACATATCTCATATGCGCTCCTATTTCGTTTCGCTTGAGCCAGGAAACCTCTGTGTAGGACTCTAAAGACTCGTCAATACGCCGGCAGCAGATGATGATCATATCAAACACCCACAAGCCGCAAGCGGTCTGCTAAACGTAACGGCCACCCGGATATTGAGCGATCAGAAGATCGACGAGCAAGCCCGCTCATACTCCTGTGAATCCAACCAGTAACACTTACCGTACAGTCCGGTCTCGTCGTCTGATATGTCGCATATCTCGCCTAGGGGTGGTAAACGTCAGACCCCAACAGCTCGATAAGTCGTGTCGATATGAGGTCCATAACAGTTCGAGAAACTACTGGTAACACTTACCAGTAAATCTCAGCAACCCTGGCCAGGGATTTCCGGTTATAGCCAATCGAACACAGCGCAACATCAACCCCCTATACCGGGAGAGACGAATCCCCTCCTATCGCTCATTGTCTCAATGTGACTCGGGACTGTACCCAAAAACCACCGTTTTGCACGCCCTCTTGGACGTGGTAAGGTGGAAATCAAAGCACAGTGGGAACCACACAAGACTCTATGACGATCTCGGGTCAACAGACTACTCTGTACCAGTGTCACCAGAGAACTGCCATCTGACATAAAGTATAATACCATCTGGGAGTTCTCGGCGAGTCCGTCCAGTGTACCCAGTCTCCACTGAGCACCCGTATATCATCTCTGATGTCAAACACCAATGGATATGGGATCATCCATCGCCCATCTTTATGGGTCGAGAAGGAATACGCTAGTCTACTCTGGTATATCGATGCCCCGTCTCGATATACCCATGACTAGGGACCTTGAAGGATGTACTTATAGACTACCATGTCCCCACTAGAATGATCCGCATCACAGTCCAGGTAGTCAAGTACACATCCTAAGGGCTTTACCAACATGTAACAGAGAGACAATCAGTGTACACGTTAAGGTAAAGATCAACCAGATAGCATACTATCATGTCGAGCAAGAAAGTCCTCCCTATATATGTCTAAGCATCCACTACAATATACATCCTATGTATAGTAATGGCCTCTAGGGCATACATATAACTAACAATCTCCCACTTGCACTAGGGCCATCTGATAGCAGTGGTTGTAGTATCTCATACTCAACCATCCCATAAAAGTCTCTCTCCGGGAAAAGGCCTTTGTGAGTGGATCCGCCGTGTTGTCCTCTGAGTCTACTCTCCTGACCTCGATCACCCTGGAGATCAACTATCTCCATGATCAGGTGATACTGCCTTAGAATATGTCTGGATCACTGATGGGACGGACGTTCCTTGGCATAAGTCACAACTCCATTGTCACACAATGGGAGGAACTAAGTTCATCTCATGAACAAATATACACCCAGACTGCCTCTTTGGTAAGTAGCGATGTATCGAGCCTTTATCGTCTAGTATGCCACGGTATCTAGCTTGGAACCCTTCCAACATACCGTCCCTTTACTGAGGGTAAAGATAATTCCTGTGACTGACCTTCAGTCGTCCTTATCATCCTGGAACCCTTCTAGTGATTCTCCCTAGGATCGGTTGATACCATCTCACTACAACTAGTGAGAATCCTAACATCCAATTAGATCTATCTCATAGATCCAAAACCCAGGATTTAGGAGGTATCACTTTGATCCTATCTGGAGAATCATTGTGATAAGTGGAGATTGACCGAGCGTAGCATAGGAAACTCCTTCCCTATCAAGAGTATGTTATCCACGTACTCTACGAGGATCATCACTATACTCCCTACTACCTTTTTGTTTATACAAGGTTCATCTACCATTTTGATGATGTCAAACTCTTTAACTAACACATCAAAACAGATGTTCCAACTCCGCGATACCTGCTTTATTCTATAAAGCATCTTGTACACGTTTCCGCTGCTCCCACTGTCTACGAAGCCCTCTGGCTGTGTACTTATAGACGTTCTCTTCTAAAACATCATTTAGAAAAGCAGTCATGGTACCCAACCGCCAGATATCGTAGTCATGGTATGTAGCCGTGGGAAGTAGGATCTGGATGGACTTAAGCACAGCCACTTGAAAAGGTTTCATCATTATCCACGCCTGGTCGATGACGAAAAGCTTTAACAAGTGTAGCTTTGAAAGTCTCAACTTTTCCATCTACACCAAGTAATCTTCTCAAGATATACTTTCTCCTGATGGGGATTTAACCCTTCAGATATAGCAACCAAAGTCCATACTTTGTTGGTGTACATGGATTCCATCTCAGATCGCTAAGCATCCAGCCATTCTTACAGAGTCCCACTCCTGATAGCCAGCTCGAAACTAGTTGGGTCATCATCTCATGATGCAATCCTCGCTCCCACTGTCATAGAGTAACCGAAGTATCTCTCAGGTGGGTGAGGAACCCTACTAGATCGGCGGAGAGGCTAAGGTTCGTTGGTCTTTACTGAATCCTTTGGTTCTATCAAATCATCAGCTGCAGTTTGTATAGCTGGAACATTTCCAGTTCTACATAACAGATCTTGCCTCAAGCTTGTCCGGATTTTGCTTTTAGACATAGGCCGGACAACCCCAAATCTTAACTATATCTTAAGATATGGGCTCTTCCTTTTCCATATCACACATGAAGTGGTAGGCAACTGATTTGATTCGAACCCTATTCAATAGGTATGCAGCTTCTCAAGTGCATAACTCCCAAAAGGAAACAGGTAACTCAGTAGTACTCATCATAGAGCACACCTTATCATATAGGGTGTGATTGCTCCGCCCCGATATACCATCGTGCTATGGTGTATACGGAGGAGTAATGCTGAGAGAGAATCTCATTCTCCTTTAGAAAAGTCCAGGAATTCCGTGCTCAAGTATTCTCCTCTTTGATTACATGAAAGGACATAATACTTATACCCGTTTTGGTTCTCTACTTCTAACTTATATTCTGTGAATACCTCAAAAGGTTCGGACTTGTGTTTCAACAGGAACATAGGTCTGAATCTCGAAAGATCATCAGAGAATGTAATGAAGTACAAGGAACCGGTCTTGGCATGTATAGACAGTGGACCTACATACATCAACATGTATCATCCCAAGAGTTCACTAACTCTTTCTCTGTTTCCAGTAAACGGAGCTATGGTCATCTTATCTCTGTGACATGACTGGCAAGTTTCATAAGATGCAAATTCAAACTGATTTAAATATGCATCTAAAATGTAACTTCAGCCAGTCGAATCGCATTGATATGACCTTGTCTACAATGTCTCAAGAAGAATTCGTTCATTTCTGAACTCTTCCTCTTGTGTGTGTTCCGTATACTAAAGAACTGTAGTTTGATTTAGAACATTAATGCTTTTAGATAACGTGCCTGAACCGATCAACTTTTGATATAGGAAATGTTCAAAACATTATCCAATAATACAAAATTTTATCATTTCTTTAATAATAAAGAGAGTGATATGATTTTGTATATCAGGTTCGATATCTAATAACATTTGTTCAGAATCAATGTATTGGTAATACAGGGTGACAGTGACCAACAGACTTGGCTGCAACACTTGCCCCGTTTTCTGCCTCATGAAACTTATCACCCGTTCTCAGTTTTTCTACCTTTTTGCAGCCCTATGTAACAGATTACATATCTGGGATCCTGATCCGGTATCATATACCCAGGATGCGGAGGATACTGAGAAACAGTTCTTTGTAACGAACACACCCGAAGATGATGCATCAGCATGCACTCTCTTCGTTTGGGCGGCACGGGAATTCTGGTAATCCCCAATTTCCTACTCTGTCTTATAACAATTATAAGTTGGAGCGGGACCAACGTTCCCCAGCTCAGTATAACAAGCGGGTTCGGTCAATATTCCGTATTGTTATCTTGATTAAGGCGTGATATGGTCGCTACCTGGAGAGAGAGAGAAGAATAACACTCAGCGTGCACTCTTGCAAGAATAGATTGGTTATTATTTTATCTAATCAGGATAGCTCCCACTGGTTTTATCAAATCTTCCTTCAAACCCTAAAAGGAAAGACTAGCCGGGATTAATTACACACTACAAGTTCGCCAATCTTTCAGCCAGGCCAGTGTCGGTACTTTGAGGGAGTTCCCCCATGCTTTCGCACGAACCTAATTAATGTAAACCTCGTTTTCCCAGAGGCGTAACCTCATTAACACCTTTCTAGACACCTAGTAGATCGGCTAATTATAATGTGTAAAACTCTCCCAGGAGTAACTCTTACTCACAGCGGGTATCGGGATCCAACTATCTCATAGAAGGTATGCAATCTCATTGCAAATTTCAACACTTGAAATTCCCGATAATATTTTGCCCCTAGCACCCTATGACCTTGATGGAGGTCAACAAACCATAGGCTACTAGTCAAGTTCAACCCGTCATTTCTTGATCGAATTAAACCCACCCGCACGACCCTTGACGGAGGTCAACAAGGCCGCACGACTACCCTAATCCAATCTGCATCATATGCATAAGTAGATAAATACTAGTTAGCTACTGCACACTACGCCTTGACGGAGGTCAACAAACGTAGCACGAATACTAAATAGGACTTATCTGAAATGACGGAGGGCTAAGACAGGTTTTTCTGAAAACCTATTGCGTAATGAACTTGATATCGTTGTAGAATCAAATGATTTTAAAATAGAGTGTTTTCGAGGCTTTTCTAGTTTTGCTAAAGGGGTCACTCCCGGTGAAGGGATCGTCGGCCCTTTCCTCGTCGAATGAGGTGCGGGATATATCATATATATCACTGTGCAAAGCAAAAACTCTTAAAAGCAATCAAAAGACAAACTGAGTGTGTAGCATCTGCCAGTTATTGCTAAAGGAGTCACTCCCTGTGAAGGGATCTCGGTCCTTTCCTCATCGAATAAGGTGCAGGATATATCACATATACCGCTGTGCAAAGCAAGAACTGTAGCTACCCTTTTTATTTTGAAATTCGATTCTACAACACCTTAGGTTTCTTTTATTTCATTAATCACATTAATGAAGTCCCATCATTTAAGTACCTAAACATCACAGATAAATACGACGTACACTTATGCCATCCGCATTCGCCTCGATGTCCCCTCGTGCACCGTTAGGTTAGGTAACTAACGGCAGAGCGGGGCAGGGCTAGCACGGGTGTAAAACATAAGTAACGTCTATATAATATATCATATATACTATATACAGTATCCATCAGAGAACATATCACATGATCACATCACAGATATCGCAGCAGAAGAAACATATGAAATATTGGATATACTAGGACATCCGTGTTTTCAATACGAGCCAGTATAAAACACGGATTCCACGGTCGCGATGAATAGCCAAACCCACACCCCTAGACCCCTACGAGAGCGGCAAGCAACCCTACCAATTCTGGAGTTATGATACCCGGACTCGACTCCTCGAGTTGGTCTCCCACTGGTCTCCAGAACCCGGTTACTTGTGCTCCCCTCCTTGGGTCTATCCTAGTGCGGAAAAGTAAATAATATACAAAGGGTGATATCTTCCGCAACCTGGAAGTGTCCCAATAAAAGAATATTACATACAAGTATTTACATGAATGAAAATGAAAAACACTCATCTCATATAAAAAACCCCGGCTATTCAAACACGACGATCCAATATAACATATCCAGCAACACATAACATCACATGTCATCAACGTAAATAAATATGCGCATCCCAATTGTCGTTGACATATAGCAACGAAACCGGCGATATCACATATTACACTTACGGTCACAGAAAAGAAAGTGTAAAACTACAACAGTTGGAATCCGCAATCTACATAGACATCGCATGCCTAATCAAATGAATTCTTTAGACATCGCATGCCTAACAATTATAAACCCTGCATTTTAGTCTCATTATCGAAAACTCTTTTCAATATCAAGTCGGGTAATTCAACAAGATTCCCGACATACTTATCGAATGCTCGTCGCAAACTTTAGTAGACGGCCGCACCCCCGATACCGTCGACGAAGTGCACCAAGGCGGAACACCGCTGCCGCGAGCACCCGAACGGATGCTTTCGGCGACGGGGTTCTCCTACAGTCACTTGGTCGGGGCTATGGGGTGATGCTGTCTATTAAGTTTACCCGGCGAGTATCCGCGTACGCTACGTGATTGCGACAGACTTTTGATCACATCAAAATTCCGTAGCAACCGATCAAGTGAGACTAAAGTGCTATGTTTATAACATTCATTCAGTTATCTCATAACTGCTTGTGAATTCCAATTATTGTATCCCTTTCCAGATAAATAGAAAATGTTAAACTTTCCGATCGAACATTCAAACACCCAAGTTTTCCCGAAACAGCTCAACACATGAAACAAGTTTAAAAACATCCAGTTCATGCCTCAGTACCAACGGTCCAGCCGTAGAAGGGTCAAGCCAACGCCTCACATGTGGCACGCCGTACTGCCCCAAACCCGAAGGTTCAAAGGGCAGTTCAAGACGGTCACATAATCGAGTTAAGGTTTGTTATCTTCTAGAGGGTCCATCGCGTTACTTGCACTACTTAGAACGTCATTAAACCATGGAAAAATCCAACACTTGGAAATTTCCCGACAGGGGAAAAATTGGGTATTTATATCCGGTCGAACTTTTTAACATATTCTAAAATTATCCGGAAAACACCTAGACAAAGTTTGATAATCCGATCAAATAATTGAATCCCCAAAACAACCCAGAATATTCAACTCTTGAATAAATATTAAAAATTCCCAGAAATTCCAGCACCATAAAAGAGGAATTACTGTGCGAAAATGGTTGGCTGATGTCATCAATTGGCCACGGAACCGCCGCAGAAGGCATGCTTCTGCCGCGGTTCCGCCGCTCTTTAGACACATCTTTAGGTAATTTTTGCACCGTAATTCTTAGAATTCCCTGCTGAGTTTTTTAAGCATTTTTAATCTGGAAAAAACCCAGTTTTTGAAAAAAGTCCAGAGAGCATATTGTATTAGGGTTTCGATGTTCGTTCGGATTTCAAACGTCGTCTACACTTCGCCTAAGGCTCTAGCTAGGCTCTGATACCACTGTAGGGTTCCTAGGCACACTAATGAGGTCTCACAAGGCATCAACCATGCCAATTTCAAATTTTACAAGTGCCGAGAAACCCTAATACGGATCGTTGACTAGAGTTTAGGCGAAACTAGAAACTAGTTAACAACTGAACTAAAGGGTAAACGGAAATACAACCTTTGTAGATCCGGTTCTCCACCTCCATAGCTCCGTGATGAAGTCCCCTCGTTGTACAAATCGCATCCCAGACTCTAGCATCGGCTTCATCGGAGAAATGGGCGGACTTGGTCGTCGGCTTCGATGCCGAAGATGATCTACGTCGAGGCATCACTAGATCAAGCTCCCACTTCACCAAGTCATGAAACTTGTGAAGAAAACACCCTATACTACTTGGCAAGAGGTAGAGGATGAAGAAATAGGAAGTGGGTTCACTTTAGAATTGGATTTCTCACTCTTTTCATCAAGTCACCATTGATGAAGCAAGGTTTTCTTCAAGTGAAGAAGAAGAAGAAGAAGATGAATATTATGATAAGTTATATTCAAATAGAAAAAAAATCAATACTTATCATAATACAACCATGGTCAAGTGTAGAGAATAAACTAGGGTTAAGTGGAGTGGTTAGGGTTAAGCATGGGACAAAATGGTCACTTAGTCAAAGCTTCATGAAGCTTCAAGATGCAAACAAAGAAAGCCACCATTTTCTCTTTATGCCATTTATTTTCCAAAAAGAATAAATAAATAAATAAGAAACCATAACCCTAACCATTCATATAACCATGGTTTAATCTTTACACAAACCCAAGTTAGCATGCATCATCAAACATGATACAAACTTGTGCACAAAAATATATCACATATACAATGTGCACAAACAAGTGAGAAAAACTATTTAAAGTGAACCAATACTAGTTAATGCAAAGTAATATATCAAATATATAATTATGCATTAAATCATTAAATCAACACTTGATTTAACGACCCGGTCATATCGCATATAACCGACTAATAACCAATGTATCGGCTTATCGAATCAATCCTTGATTCGATAACTAGGTTATATCGCATACAACCATTTCGATACATTCATCACGAGAATAGAATACGGTATCACATACACGCATTATTCTCGGTCCCGCACATATCTCATATGCGCTCCTATTTCGTTTCGCTTGAGCCAGAAAACCTCTGTGTAGGACTCTAAAGACTCGTCAATACGCCGGCAGCAGATGATGATCATATCAAACACCCACAAGCCGCAAGCGGTCTGCTAAACGTAACGGCCACCCGGGTATTGAGCGATCAGAAGATCGACGAGCAAGCCCGCTCATACTCCTGTGAATCCAACCAGTAACACTTACCGTACAGTCCGGTCTCGTCGTCTGATATGTCGCATATCTCGCCTAGGGGTGGTAAACATCAGACCCCAACAGCTCGATAAGTCGTGTCGATATGAGGTCCATAACAGTTCGAGAAACTACTGGTAACACTTACCAGTAAATCTCAGCAACCCAGGCCAGGGATTTCCGGTTATAGCCAATCGAACACAGCGCAACATCAACCCCCTATACCGGGAGAGACGAATCCCCTCTTATCGCTCCTTGCCTCCATGTGACTCGGGACTGTACCCAAAAACCACCGTTTTGCACGTCCTCTTGGACGTGGTAAGGTGGAAATCAAAGCACAGTGGGAACCACACAAGACTCTATGACGATCTCGGGTCAACAGACTACTCTGTACCAGTGTCACCAGAGAACTGCCATCTGACGTAAGGTATAATACCATCTGGGAGTTCTCGGCGAGTCCGTCCAGTGTACCCAGTCTCCACTGAGCACCCGTATATCATCTCTGATGTCAAACACCAATGGATATGGGATCATCCATCGCCCATCTTTATGGGTCGAGAAGGTATACGCTAGTCTACTCTGGTATATCGATGCCCCGTCTCGATATACCCACGACTAGGGACCTTGAAGGATGTACTTATGGACTACCATGTCCCCACTAGTATGATCCGCATCACAGTCCAGGTTGTCAAGTACACATCCTAAGGGCTTTACCAACATGTTAAAGAGAGACAATCAGTGTACACGTTAAGGTAAAGATCAACCAGATAGCATACTATCATGTCGAGCAAGAAAGTCCTCCCTATATATGTCCAAGCATCCATTACAATATACATCCTATGTATAGTAATGGCCTCTAGGGCATACATATAACTAACAGGAGAGTGGACACAAAAGACAACACAGCAGATCCATTCACCAAGGCCATCCCTCAAGTCCAGTTCGAGAGGCTGTTTGAGATGTTGGGCATGCAGTACGCCAGCAATTGGATCTAGTACAGACAGTGGGTACTCATTGCGCCAATTATAGGCCTTAGTGCAAGTGGGAGATTGTTGGATATATATGTCCTAGAGGCCTTCATTGTATAGGATGCTAGGGATATGTATGTACATGACAATCTTGCTTGATATGATAGTACGCTATTTGGTTTGTCTTTATCTTAACATGTGATATATTTTACTTTGTATTTATATATATGTTGATAAAGCCCATAGGGTGTTTGCCTGACTACCGGCGTTGTGATGGCAGTCATACTTGTGGGAGATGGATAGTCAATAGGCACATCCTTAAATGTCCCTGGTCGCAGGAGTATCGAGACTGGGTATCGATGCTCCAGAGTAGACTAGTGTATACATATATAGACCCTGACGAGGGGCGTTGGATTGGTCCCGCAACCATTGGTGATGTGCACCTAAGATTGTATACAGATGCTCACTGAGTGTGAGTACACCAGACAGGACTCGCCGAGAACTGACTGGATGGTATTATACGTAACGTCAGATAGCAGTTCTCAGGTGACATGTGTGCAGATAGTCTGTTGACTTAAGGTCATCATTTGTCTCGTGTGAGTTCCCACTGTGCTTTGATTACTACCCTACCACGGCTCAAAGGAGTCGTGCAAATAGGTTTTAGTTGGGTACAGTCCCGAGCCACATGGAGGCAGTGAGCGACTGTTAGGGATTCGTCTCTCCCGGTATAGGGAGTTGATATCGCACCGTGATCGGTTGGTCATTACTATAAGTCCCTGGCCAGGGCTGATTGAGAATTACTGGTGGACTGATCAGTAGATTCTCGGATGGTCTTGAGCCACACCGGCACGACTTGTACGGTTGTTAGGGGTCTGACGTTCACCACCTCCCTAGACCATACATGCGATACTCTTAGACGAACAGACCGGACTGCGCGGATATTGTCACGGACAGGCTCAGTAGGGGCTACGGACGAGTTCGCTCGTCGGCCTCCTTTTCGACACGTACCTGGGTTGCCGTTACATACAGCTAGTGCCACTGACGGACTTGTGGTTAAACCCACTGCCAGCGTACTGTCGAGCCTTTAGAGTCCCACACAGAGGGTTTCCCTGGATCAGGAGAGATGATGTAGATGTCGTATGGTCTTACGGCAGGGTTTCGATCGCATTCGTGTACTGGCTACTCGAATGACGATCGGACGGATAATACTGGTAGGCTTTGGTTTAAGCCGGATACTAGTATTGTATTATTGGATTATACTGATCTCAGTGTATCCGTATTTTTCGGAATACGGATACGGGTATGAAAATACGGAAAAGGGCATTCTTGTAAATTCACAAGGTTGATTTTCTAGAAGGAGACACCTCATTATAGTTTTTATTCTTTTTCATTAAAGGATTAATGAGGTGGAATTAGGAGAGTTATGAAGCATGGGTTGAAAGCATGGCTATGGATTTATTTATTCACTTTGGAATTACTATTCAAGTAAAGTTGCATTTTATTTGATTAAAGAATTCCATGGTTGAATTATTGTGAAAAATACATAGCCATTCTCATAACTCATTTTTTTCATTCATTCACACAAATGCTTTCTCTCTCCTAGGTTTTTCTTCTCTTCTTCTTCATGAAACTCATACACTTGCATGTGTTGCAAATCAATGAGTTTTGAGATCAATTAATCCATTACACTCACTCTACATCTACTTAGTCTTCTCACTTAGCAAGTTTGATCACTAAGTAATCTCATGGAGGTTGGAGCTTGATCGTAGGCACCTCGGGTGGATCCATCTTTGACGCAAAGGAGACCGGCAACCGAACTCTTCCAAACCCTAGAAGAAGCCAAAGAAAGGAGATCAAGAACAAGGAGCTTGAACCAAGGAGCAAGAAGCAACTTGAAGACCCGAAGGACTAGACACGAGAGTATAACTTCTTAACCTAGTAGTTAGCACTCTCTTAGTTTAGTTTTGTTAGATAAAGCTTAATAAAGATCCTAAAGTGGAAAAAAGTTCATGATGCAAAGCAAAACTAGTTTCTTTTGATGTGGGAAAAACCATTTTTAAAGTATTCCGCCTCCCCGCGACCCGTGGGGTGTGCATCATGGACTTACAGGTAAACCCACTGCCAGCGTAGTATCGAGTCTTCAGAGTCCCACACAGAGAGTTTCCCTGCACTGGGCAAAAGGTGTAGAGGCCGTATGGTTTTTACGGCAGGGCTTCGATCACTTACGTGCATTTGTGTTTGTATGATGTTCGGGCAGATAATACTAGTGGGCTTTGGTTTAAGCCGGATCCTAGTATTATATAGATGGATCAGTTTTTGTCTCTTAATATTCGTATTCTTCGGAATGCGGATGCGGGTGTGTATGCACAGTTGTGAGGAGTAAAGAAGGAGATGTCTCATTAGGGTTTTGACCATTGACTTGATTAAAACTAATATGAGGTGGAGGAAAATGTTTACTAATCTTTTTAATAATAATTGTGTTATGGCTAATTGGTTTGACCATTTGACCATGTTGACCATGGTTGACTTAGATATTTTTGTTAAGCACTAGATATTTTGCTTAGTATTAATGGTGACATGATAATGGTCAAATCAAGGTTGCCATCACAATTATCATGATAAAAGATTTGTTTTCTTTTTTTTCCATGGATCATTATCCCATTTGCTTTCTCTCTCTTCAAGAGAGCTCCCATGTTTGCTCTCCTTCTTCTTCCTCACTAGAAAACTCTTAAGCTCTCATGTGTTGAGAAAATTAGAGTTGAAATAGACAAACAAATCCATCTTCTTACTCTACATCACCTAGGACATCAAGCTTAGCAAACTTGTTGCCCTAGTTACCTCGGTTCTTGAGGTGGAGCTTGGACTATAGACTCTCGGGTGGATCGTCTTCGACTCAAGAAGGCCGTGGAGGTGGCTGCGATCCGGATCGATCCTTGGATCCTACGTAGACGAGGAGGACAGCGGAGAAGACCCAAAGGACTAGTAGCATGAGGTATAATCTTCTAGCACAGTAGATAAAACCTCTAGTTTGTTTGTTTGCAATGGTTTGGCAAAGATCCTTAAGCAAAATCTATGTTACCTTGTATGAAAATTTTGATTTTTACCTATTCCACCTCCCCGCTAGCTAGTGGGGTGAGAGACATAGACTTACAGTGGTATCAGAGACTGGCTAAAACATTACAAATATGTTAGCAAAGTGTTAGAAATTCGATCGCCGGAAAAATCGCAAAACACGAACTAAAAATGCTCTTTTCTGTCGATTTTCAAAACTGGTCCAGAAATTTTTTGAGGGACCTTAAAAATACGTGAAGGCTTTTTTAGGGACACCCAAGAAAAACGAGATCGTGAATCGGTCAGATCGCCGTGGAAGCGCGGCGAAACCAAGAGTTTCGCCGCAGATCCGTGGCCGAGTCAACTCCGAGTCAACTCGTTTTTCCTGCAGTGTATCTAGCTTCGTGTTTTGTGATTTTTCTGATATTTTGTTTCTACCCAGATTTTACGAGTACTGTGTTGTACTTGGGGTAGATTCAAATCTGGTAATCGATCGAAGTTCTAAGCACTTTAGCTAATCGGATCTTCTGTGATGTGATATATGTACTGAACGTCTACTAATCGCTATACGTCGATTAGTGGGGGTTGTACATATATGTGATCTGTGATGTTGGATTGTGTATATGAACTTGTTGGATCATCTTGGATGAATAGCCGTGGATGTGAGATGTGCGTTTTATCTTTCATTTGATGTAAATTGTAAATTGATGTAATATTATTTTATGGTCGCACATCCGGGTTAAGGTTGTAGCCACCTTTGTATATTATTCTTTTACTGTTTTCTGCTCCTAGGATAGACCCAAGGTGGGGTGCACAAACTACCGGGTATTTTGAAGTGCCGAGTGGCCTACTCACTTTGTTGAGGGCGGTTGCTTCACTTCGGGTATTAGGAGGGTAGTTTGCCGCACCCATAGGGGTCTAGGGTGGGGTTTGGCAATTCATCACGACCGTGTAATCCGTCTTTCGTTGCAGGCTCAAACGAAACGCGGATTCCTAGTATATCTAAAGTGTTCATCTGTGATCTGGAATGACCATCATTGCATATGACGAATGTATATATATCTATATATGATATATAGTAGAATTTGCTTATGTTTTACATCCGCGCTAGTCCAGCCCCCGCTCTTTCATTAGTTAAGTAACCTAACGGGTGATGACGGGGCACGTGGCAAATGCGGATGGCATAAGCATACGTTATATTTCCGTTGTTTTCTGCAGTGGTAGGATTAGTTGATGGGACGCATTATATTAATTCAAAGAAAACAAACCAAAGCCGAATCGTTAGAACAATTTCAAATCCACTCGGTTTTTCCAAAACGGCAAAACTTTTAAATGCGGAGCTTAAACCACTCCTTTTAAAAGCTATCAGGTTTCTTCGATTATATCAAGTTCACTACTTCACGGTTTCGCCAAAACCATTCATAGCCCTCCGTCATTTCATATGAATATTCAATAGTATTCAAGCTATGTTTGTTGACCTTCGTCAAGGCATAGTGATTGGTAGCTGCTGCGTGTTCATATGTAGCATAGATAGATGCGTTGTTTTGGGAGAGTCGTATTACCTTATTGACCTTCATCAAGGGTATATACGGGTGGGTTCAAATTAACCTGGACAATGATGGGTAGAACTTGACATGTGACTTATGATTTGTAGACCTTTGTCAAGGTCATAAGAGCATGGGGCAAAAATCCAGATCGGGAGTTTCTGAAGAAACTGAAACTTGCTAGTGTTGCGTACCATTTGGAGTTTGATAATGTTGGTAGGATTCCTTCAGGATTATCACATAATGATATTTGGATCCCGATCCTACTGTGAGTATCCGCTACTCTTCGGGAGATTTTTTCACTTAACGATCAATGCTATAAACTAAGTAGGTGTCTAGAACAGTGTTAGCGGGGCTACGCCTCCAGGAAAAAGAGGTTATTTAATTAAGGAACTTCGCGAAAGCGTCGTAAAACCTCCCTCGAAGTACCGACACTAGCCTGGCTGAACGGTTAAGTAAGAATTGTACGGTGAGATCAATCCTGACTAATTCTTCTTTTATGGTTTGAGGAAGGATTCGAGAAACAGTTGGAGCCATCCTGTTTAGATAAATTAAAAACCAATCTAAACTTGCAAGAGTATCATGCTAAGTGTTTTCTTCTCTCTCTTGCAGCGACCCCGTGACCAGACATAGCTTACATCTAGATAACAAAATGACTGAATCTAACTATAATGACTGGCAAAGGTCTGTCCAGATGTCCGTTGCCTATAACAAGCCGTGACACCTCTTTACTACTCAAGCCCCCGTCGTCCCAGGTCCAGTTTCCACCTCACTGATAATGATATCCGTAAGACATCGGAAAAAGATAATATGAATGCCAAGTGCCTTGTGTTGGCCTCAGTAGATGGTGTAAACCAAAGGCAACACGAAAAGATGGACTTAGCTTCCATCTTCCTCCATAACAAAGATTTATATAGAGAGCAATCTTGTATCGCAAGATATGAGACCTCGAACGAAATGCTTCAAGCGAGGTTGGATGTCGGGTCATCTGTAAGGGGCAACGTCCTTACGATGACTAGTTATATTGATGAGCTCTCGGACCTGGAGACCACGTTGGGAAACAGGTCATATGAAAACTTGTTTCTACAGTCCCTACCCTCTACTTACACCCTGAAGGAAACCAGGGAGACACCCGCTCTGCTTATTGGAGAATCTTCCTCTTCTGCACCCTGGGCGAAAGCAAAGGGTGAGAAGAAGAAGACCTCCACAAAGTCGATATGCGGTGTCAGAAAGGTAGAAAGAAAGGGAAGGGCAAAAGTTCCGGGACTAAAAGTAGGGAAGGAGGGACGTTCCTATTGTTACGGGAAAGGACATTGGTAGAGGGATTGCAGGGCTTTGAAAGACAGTAGCCAGGGTTCGATGCATGTTGTGGTTTCGGCTTCGGGTGTGTTTCTAATAGAAAACTGTATGTCAATTAACTCTACTTCCTGGGTACTAGATACCGGATCAGGATCTCACATCTGTAATTCATTACAGGCTTTGAGAAACCGTAGAGTTATCAGGTTAGGTGATATAACTCTCAGAGTTGCGAACGGAATGAGCGTGGACGCTGAATCCGTAGGGGAATATCATCTAGGATTGACAAGTGGGCAGATATTGATTCTACATAACTGTTTGTATGTACCTAGTCTAGTTTGTAATATCATATCTATATCCTTAATTTCTAAGGAAGGATATGATTTTACATTTGTAAGCGATGTGGTCCACATCCACCTAAATCAAAGTTCTGATTGGGTTAGGTACATTAGATAACGGTATATACGTATTAAATCAAGCTTAGTTTTCAGTATCCAGAATATGCTTAAAAGAAAGTCTCCAGAAACAAATCAGGCTTTCTTATGGCATTGTAGACTGGGTCACATCAATGAAACACGGTTGACGAAGTTACATAAAGAGGGATATTTGAATCCGTTCGAATACCAGTCTTATGCTACTTGTGAATCTTGTCTCATGGAAAAGATGACAAAGACTCCGTTTACTGGATACGGAGTAAGAGCGAGCGAGCTCTTAGGACTCATACACAGTGATGTGTGTGGTCCAATGTCTACACATGCGCGAGATGGTTATTCCTATTTCATTAATTTTACGGATGATTTCTCTAGGTATGGACATATCTTCTTAATGAAGCATAAATCCGAGGGCTTTGAGAAATTCCGGGAATACAAGAATGAAGTGGAAAAACAAACAGGAAAAGTATCAAAACACTGGGATCTGATCGAGATGGTGAATACTTAAGTGCCAAGTTCCTGGGCTATTTAAAAGAGAATGGAATTCTCTCTCAGCTTACTCCTCCATACACACCACAACACAACGGTGTATCGGAAAGGCAGAATCGAACCCTATTGGATATGGTTCGTTCCATGATGAGTAAGGCTGAGTTACCGCGATCCTTCTGGGGTTATGCACTAGAATCAGCTACATATCTTTTGAACAAGGTTCAACCAAGACTGTGCCTGCCACACTATATCAGATGTGGAGTGGGAAGAAACCCTGTCTAAAGTACCTTAAGACATAGGGATGTCCAGCTTTTGTAAAAAAGCAGCATGCGGACAAGCTCAAGGCACGCTCAGTACTGTGTAAGTTTGTGGGATACCCTAAGAACTCCTGGGGGTATCTTTTCTATTACGCAGAGGAATAAAAGATTTTTGTTTCTCAGCATCCCCACTTCTTGGAAACTGAATTTTTAGAAAATCAGATAAGTGGGAGCGCAATAGAACTGGAAGAAATTCCAGAACCACAAACTATTACTGAAAGCTTGGTAGAACCAGAGGTTTCAGAAGAACAGGATATCCCAACGCCACTCCGCAGAAGTAGTAGGCAGTTTCGTCCGCCCGAGAGATACTATGGTTTTCTCATAGACGGGGATCGAGAGGATTGCATCATTGAAAATGATGAGCCTACTAGCTTCCAGTAAGCCATTCAGAGCGATGACTCGGTAAAATGGCTGGATGCAATGCGGACCGAAATAGAGTCCATGTACACCAACAAAGTATGTACTTTGGACATTGCTCCAGAAGGGTTAAAACCCGTAGGATGCAAATGGATTTTCAGAAAGAAGATTGGTGTAGATGGGCAGGTTGATACCTATAAGGCTAGACTTGTTGCAGAGGGTTTTCGTCAAAGACCTGGTTTGGACTATGATGAAACTTTTTCTCCAGTGGCTATGCTCAAATCCATTTGGAACCTTCTTGCCATTGCTGCCTTCCACGATTATGAGATCTGGCAGATGAACGTAAAGACGGCTTTTCTAAATGGTAATTTGGAAGAGTGCGTCTATATGGATCAACCAGAGGGTTTCATTCAGAGTGGGAGCAGTGGTAAAGTGTGCAACTTGCTTAAGTCCATTTATAGACTAAAGCAGGCATCGCGGAGTTGGAACATCTGCTTCGATGATACTGTTAGAGAATTCGACTTTATCAAAAATCCAGATGAACCATGCATTTACAGTAAGATTGTAGGGAGAACTGTGGTATTCTTCGTCTTGTACGTGGATGACATTCTCTTAATAGGAAATGACATTCCTATGCTACAATCAGTCAAAAGATTCTTGTCACAGAGGTTCTGCATGAAGGACCTGGGTGATGCCTCCTACATTCTGGGGATCCAGATCTATTGTGATAGATCTAAGAGGATGTTGGGATTTTCACAGTCCAGGTACATCGACACCATACTGAAACGATTCGGTATGGATGATTCAAAGCGCGGTAATCTACCGGCTTGTCCCGGAATCATCCTTTCCAAAGAGATGTCTCCCAAGACTGATTTGGAAAGGGCTCGCATGTCATCTAAACCCTACGCATCTACGGTAGGCTCTATAATGTATGCGATGTTGTGTACCAGACCAGATGTAGCATACGCATTGAGCGTTGTAAGTCGGTACCTGTCGAACCCAGGGGAGAAACACTGGATAGCAGTAAAGAACATTCTCAAGTACTTGAGAAGGACTAAGGAGATATTCTTGGTGTATGGAGGAAAAGACCTCCAAATCGAGGCCTTTGTTGACTCCGGCTTCCAGAGTGACAAAGATGACTCCAAATCCATGTTGGGTTATGTCATTCCCCTTAATGGAGGGGCGGTCTTTTGGAAGAGCTCCAAGCAGGACACCGTTGCAGACTCGACAATGGAAGCGGAGTACATATGTAACACCTTAGGATGCGATTAGGGGTTAATTAAGCGATAGTATGGTTTTTAGTAAAAAGTTTACCAAATCGATTTTCAAATAATTTATAAAAATTAATGAATATTTTATTAGTATTTAATTTGGGCTTGCACACACATGTGCATGTTAACCTAGGATTATTTTGGGGTTAAACCATGCTTAAGTAGCCATGGTGCATTAACCCATTCCATTAGGGTATTTTGTAGTTAATTAAGTAAATTAGTTTTCAAAAAAAATGGTTTTTCCTTTTAGGGTTGACTTGAGAGAGGGAGGAAGAGAGAGAGAGAGAGAGGGAATGATGAAGGTGAAGCATGGGAGACAAAGCAAGCTTAGCATTAAATGAGGAAAGAGAGTGTGCCATACTTGCTCCCATACCCACCCTCTCTCACCCTCTCTCTATTCTTTTTGAAATTCAATTTCTTTCTCTTATATTTCCTCCTCTCTCTCCCCCAAGCTGAAGCTTTTGCTGCCCTTCATCAAAATCCCAACCCAATTCACCTAATCCTCACTACACATCACCAATATTTCACTTCACCCTTCTCAAAACTTAAGCCAAAGCCCATGGAGAAAAAATCGTAGATAATTGAATCGTAATATTTACTTTTTAACGTGATATCATCTTTTTCTTTCTTTTTAGCTTTGGAAAGTAAGCGTTTTGAGCAAGTTTGAGGTAGTTCTCTTCTTACTGATAATTAGCTAGTTTTTATATAGTGTTGTCTTGTAGTTTCTGTTTGAACCATAAGTTTCAGACTTTGCGCATAATATCATATTTTTGGTTAAGTTTGGGTGTCCCGATTGAATCTGCTATCACTTAGGGTGTTGGTTTGAAAAGTTGCCATTACAGAGAGGTGTATGTGATACCTAGAACCCACCACGAGAACCTGAGCCCAATCCCCAACACTTAGGCCATAATTTTATTCATTCTGGCCGCAAATTGCGGCCAGACTTAGGAGCTGGGGGTCGTGTCGGTGTCGGGGGGGGTCTCTGGGGTTATTTCTATGCTCTTGGAACCTGCAACTTTCACAAATTCCTTGTGTAGCAAAATCTAGGACCTTTTAGCATTAATTCGAGCATTTTGGCTTTTTGCATTGCGGATTATCTGTTACGTGTTTTAGTGTTTGGTTCGCTGTGTAGCTGTAGGGTTTGGTTAGGGGTTTCTGCACGTGTTTAGCCGCTGAGGGAAACACTCGGGAGTGCTTGAGAGTTGGGTTTTGTTGCTATTGTTTGCGTGCGTTATCGATAAATTTCTAATGAACACTTGTTATGTTGTTGTGGTGTGATTCTAGGGTTGCAGGCGGGGACTTCGGACGCCGCGAAGAAGGGGAAGGAGGTGATCGGATACATATAGATCGAGATCACCGGTGAGTAGATTTAACATCTACGGGGAAATCTCCCGTATGGCGTTATGCATCAGGGCTTGATAGGATGTTGTAGCCTCATGTTATATTCATATATATATATAGGTTGTGCATAGGTACCATAGTTGCATACCCCTCTCTTGTCACCTATGGACATAGTAGTTATGAGACACCGCACTGTTACCAACGGTTCATGCTGCACGAGCACTAATTGTATGTTACGCATACACCGTTAGTAATTGCCATGACACTCGCACTATAGAATTGCTATGAACCATACATCGTTTAGATTACCTCATCATTGATGATTAGACATGATTATGTTCCTTGTGTGCATACATATTTGCGTATCTACATACTTGCATATTGTACACTCATACTTGTGTATATACCTACTTGTACATCCATATTGGCGCACTTACACATTTGTACATACATAGATGATGCTGGCTTGATTTTGGAGAATTGGGGACCGCATGTTATATTTTCAAAACTGGATCCACTTAATAGAGCGGTCTGCCCTTTTTGTTCATAGTACGACTTTATGCTGCATACATCGCGTTGCATGGATTTACACATTGAGTTTTGGATTTCATGTGATTTCTGGATTGGAGAACCGTGGTATTATTTTAAGAAAGTATGCATTGTTTTGAAAACCCGGTTTCTCTTGATATGATATTTCAGTACGTCCACCATGTGTTTTCTCGGTTCTGAGACGTGTAACTTGTGGAACCCGATTCGAGGAGCTGGATGAGGCCGATTGCGGGTACATGGTGGACCCAGTAAGGTACCTCGGGGAAAGAAAGGGATGTCGCGCAGTAGACGATGAGCCTGGCTGAGGGACTACTACCTAACGGTGATTGGTTGGACTCAGCGGTTATCCGGAGGATACCGACCGGAGTCGAGAGATGGATGGGTTGACCCGTACTGCCGGGGACCCGAGGGCCGATTCTGCAGACGGAGCCAGTGGGCCGATCCGGAATGACGGAGCCCGATATATGAGGATTTGCGTGTCGATACTGGACACGAGTATTTCATGATATTTTCGAGTGCCGATATTGGGCACTCAGGTTTCCATGAGATTTACAGGATATGAGGGCCGGATAGAGTGACGGTGCCTGAGTTATTGGGACTCGAGGTGTATTTGGTAGACACCGGGTTTTTCCACGACGATGATTCGTGTAGATGATATTTTATCTCATGCTCAGCATTCATTTTTATGCATTGTATCATGTAGTTGTAGTACCTGATAGAGTACCTTGCATGATTATTGCATACCCAGATTACCATATTGATGTCTTTAGCTGCACATGTTAGAGTATAGCATCACGTGCATACCTACGATTACCTATATATGTTATTTACTATTCACGAGTTGACAACTTACCCCCGTTGTGCCACAGTGTTTCAGGTTGACCCTCAGTGTAGTCGCGGCAGGGCTACCTCATTGTAACTTTTTGTTGCGGATCCCACTACAGTTGGCGCGTGGGCCATTTTTCTTATAGGTGGGTTGCGGGTATCCGTTTATATTTCATTGTACATTCTTTTGTATCTAGTACTCTCCATCTACCATCTCATGTATTGACTTAGAGACCAGTTGTGTGGACGATGTTGTATATTATTTTATATTCTGGGTGTCGAGCTCGTGTGAGCCGACTTTATTTATGCAGGTTTATCTTTTATGATGTTTTACTTATATTGCTCATTTCTTCGCTACGGCGTCGTATATTATTCTCGTGGTGTTTGTTTCCGCCATTGGGCATGATTGCTCCCGTTTGGGGATGCCTCATCTATATTATATGTCATTTTACTTGTATCATGTCTTGTACCCTTTTCAGGGCTAGATTTTACAAAGGAGGTGCTGCCGAAATTTTTAAGAAAATAACTTAAACTTTAAAGATTTTTACTCGAGTTTTCTAAATGTTTTAAACCAATGTTTTCATCACTCACTACTTTTAATGGTTTTGATTTTCTGGGTTTCGTCTTACTTAATCGCGTTACGCCTGTAGACGTTACGTGGTCAAGTACCGGTCACGGGCCGAATTCTCGGTCATGACAAAGTTGGTATCAGAGTGAGGTTTTACCTTTCGGAGCGTAGGATGACCTTGGTATGATAGAGTAGGTAGCTGAAGCAGAGTTGCGTAGCGTGTATATATTCCGCGGCATACTCACGACAAGGTACTCCGCCTAAGTGACCTTAGGACTTATTGGTTGAAATTCCTCCGTGATTATATACATCCTTGTGATTCGATTTCCGTATTCTTATCGAATCTTGTTTTCATTTCCATCCATTATGCCGCCGAAGACTACGAGGGCGCAGAGAGCGGCCGCGAGAGCCGAGATCAGAGTTGACTCGTCTGAGACGAGAACTGACCCGGGCGGTACGCCAGTTGTACCAGAGCAGATTGATCCCCCTTCGACAGACCATATTGCTATGCTAAGGGCCGGTATGCAGGAGTTGCGCCAGATGATGGGATCGTTAGTTGAGGCCATTCGAGCGCAGAGACAGGAGGTTGTTCCACCTACTACGGGGACCGCAATGGTACCTACAGTTCAGGAAGTTGCACCTGCAGCTAAAAAGGTGATCGCAGTGTCGTTATCAGAGTTCATGAGGCTAAAGCCTCCAGTTTTCACAGGCACTGATGCAGCTGAGGACCCGCGGTGATATATCGATAGGATGGCCAGGATATGTCGCTCACTTAGATGCTCCGACGCGAGATGGGTGGAGTTCGCGAGCTTTCGTCTGGAAGGTCTTGCGCAGAAGTGGTACGAGTCTCTAGAGAAGGGCAGAGCCGTAGGTCTTCCTCCTATGACCTGAGCTGAGTTTGTGACGGTGTTTCTTTCCCGCTTTCTCCCACAGAGTGTCAGGGATGCTCGAGCATGCAGTTTCGAGTCGCTACGTCAGACTCCGGAGATAACAGTGGCAGAGTACGACGTACTGTTTACCGAGCTATCTACGTATGCCCCATATTTGGTAGCTACTGAGAAGATGTGGATCAAGAGGTTTGTTCGAGCCTTGCTTACCCCGTTGTTTCTCGCCATCAGCGCACAGCATTGTGATACTTATGCAGCAGCAGTAGATGCGGCCCTATTGGTCGAGGAGCGTCTTGCCGAGACTTCAGTAGTTCCAGAACCGAAGAGGGTTTGTACTGATACATTAGCACAGAGACAGCTATTTAGATGCAGCGACATGTTTCGTTCATGTACGGGGGGTAGCAGAGGCTCGGGATGAGGCTAGTTATTCAGCTCTTATCCCCGGGAGGGCCAGTAGTCATCATCTGGATGTTTCCGGTGCGGGAGTACTTATCATCGTGTTCGAGATTGTCCGGAGCCACGTGAGGGCAAGACAGCAGTACCGCATGTCACTTTACCACCTTCTCCACCTCAGAGGGCGTTGCCTCTTGCACCTGTTGTTACTCCGCGTCAGACTTATGCGTAAAGAGTTAGTGGTCACGGAGGGTTTATTCAGAGAGGACGGGATGGCCGAGACAGAGAACAGCCAATTGCCGACAGAGGACAGCCAGTTGCCAGTAGAGGATCGCCAGTCGCAGGTAGAGGGCAGGCACGGGTCTTTGCTTTGACACACCAGGACGCACAGGCGTCCAAAGCAGTGGTCTCAGGTACTCTTTCAGTATGTTCTTTTGACGCACACGTGTTGTTTGATCCGGGATCTACACACTCGTATGTTTCCTCACACTTCATGCCGAGTTTGGGCAGCGAGTCGTGTTCGTTAGATCTGCCGCTTGTTGTGACCACTCCAGCTGGTGAGTCATTTATTGCTAGACACGTGTTCCGGTCGTGTATTGTCCATATTGGTGAGAGAGTTGTCTATCGACTTGATCCTTCTGGAGATGTTGGACTTCGACATCCTCCTGGGCATGGACTGGTTAGCTACGTGCTATGCGTCTGTGGACTGCCGCGAGAAGAAAGTTAGGTTTTTTTTTCCCGGCGAGTCGGTTTTTGTTGTTCGGGGGGACCGTGGTGCCGCCCCTCACAGTTTGATTTCAGCCTTTCACGCTAGTCGGCTTTTGAGGAAGGGATGTCAGGGATTCTTAGCTTCCATTCGTGATACCGGAGCCACAGTAGATTCGTTGGACCGGGTTCCTATCATACAAGAGTTTTCTGACGTCTTTCCCGATGAGTTGCCTGGATTGCTGCCAGAGCGTGAGATGGAGTTTTGCATTGATCTGATTCCCGGCACGGAGCCGATTTCTATACTGCCTTACCGGATGGCCCCGGCGGATCTTAGGGAGCTGAAGGATCAGTTGCAGGAGTTGCTAGATAAGGGACTTATACGTCCGAGTGTTTCGCCGTTGGGTGCTCCTGTCCTATTCATTAAGAAGAAAGACGGCAGTTTGTATTTGTGTATTGATTATCGTCAACTGAACCGGGTTACTGTGCAGAACAGATATCCCTTGCCTCGTATCGATGATTTGTTCGACCAGCTTCAGGGTGCGGGACACTTCTCGAAGATTGAGCGATCAGGCTACCATCAATTGCGAGTTCGGCAGGAGGATATTCCAAGGACGGCTTTTCGTACGCGTTACGGCCACTATGAGTTTTTGGTGATGTCGTTCAGACTCACCAACGCACCAGCAGCGTTTATGGACTTGATGAACCGCATCTTTAGGCCGTATCTTGATCAGTTCATCATCGTATTCATCGACGACATCTTAATGTACTCCCGGAGCCGAGAGGAGCATGAGCAGCACTTGCGTATTACGTTGCAGACCTTGATGGGGCATCAGCTGTTCGCTAAATTCTCTAAGTGCACATTCTGGCTCGACTGGGTAGACTTCTTGGGTCACGTGGTGACGAGAGATGGCATACATGTGGACTCGAAGAAGATCGAGGCCGTTCAGCATTGGCCCAGACCAGCATCAGTTATGGAGATCCGCAGCTTCCTAGGACTGGCCGGCTGCTACCGACGATTTGTTCAGGACTTCTCCCGTATCGCTGCACCGTTGATCGGGTTGACCCGGAAGGGAGTCGCTTTTGTTCGGACGGAGGCGTGCGAGCATAGCTTTCAGCAGTTGCAGACTCGTTTGACTACGGCGCCGGTGTTATCATTGCTTTCAGGATCGGGCGGATTTGTGGTCTATTGTGACGCTTCTCGAGTGGGGATAGGGTGTGTATTGATGCAGCACGACAGGGTCATCGCTTATGCTTCTCGGCAGCTGAAAAAACACGAACAGAACTACCCTACTCACGATTTGGAGATGGCTGCAGTGGTGTTTGCACTCAAGATCTGGAGACATTACCTATACGATGAGTCGTGCCAGATATTCACGGACCACAAGAGCTTGAAGTACATATTTCAGCAGCGTGACCTGAGTCTGAGACAGCGACGTTGGATGGAACTAGTGAAGGACTACGATTGTGAGATTTTGTATCATCCGGGCAAGGCGAACGTAGTGGAAGACGCTTTGAGTCGGAGGCCCAGAGATAGTTTATCCTATTTGAGCATAGTTCCGAGGCAGTCGTCGGCAGATTGGCAGATTTTATGCGATAGCCGAGTGCAGTTCAAGTTCACTCTGACCGGGGGACAGCTTGCGCATATCCGTGCACGTCCACAGTTGCTTGACCATATCCGTGAGGCGCAGCCCAGTGATGGCCGTCTTTCAGAGATCAGGGAGCAGGTTAGGCAGGGCAGAGACTCCGAGTTCGTGATCGATGATCAGGGGATACTGCGATTTGGGACTCGACTATGCGTACCAGATTCCGAGGGACTGAGGCGTGAGATTCTCGAGGAGGCGCATTGATCGGTGTACAGTGTTCATCCAGGTTCCACCATGATGTACCATGATCTGAGAGATGTTTACTGGTGGGAAGGGATGAAGAGGGACGTCACAGACTTCGTTTCGAGATGCCTGACTTGTCAGCAAGTCAAGGCCGAGCACCAGAGGCCCGCGGGAGAGCTACAGCCGTTGCCCATTCCGGAGTGGAAATGGGAGCATATTTCTATGGACTTCATTGTGGGTCTACCCAGGACCAGTTGAGGGTATGACTCCATTTGGGTGATCGTGGATCGATTGACGAAAGCGGCTCACTTTCTGCCAGTGAAGACCACTTTTGGATTTGCTCAGTATGCCCAGATATACATCGACGAGATTGTACGATTGCATGGAGTCCCGACTTGTATCATGTCCGACCGAGGCACCCAGTTCACCAGCCGATTATGGCGGAGACTTCAGGAGGCTTTGGGCACCCGCTTGAGTTTCAGCACGGCATTTCATCCGCAGACCGACGGCCAGTCAGAGCGGACTATCCAGACTCTTGAGGACATGCTTTGAGCTTGTATTCTAGATTTCGGTGGCAGCTGGGATCGTCATTTACCCTTGGTCAAGTTCTCCTACAATAATAGCTTCCAGGATACGATTCAGATGGCATCTTTCGAGGCCTTATATGCGAGGTGATGTCAATCGCCCGTCTGTTGGACAGAGCTCAGTGAGAGCAGTATTTTGGGGCCGCAGATCATACAGGAGACGACCGAGAAGATAAAGGTTATTCGAGATAGGATGAGGTCAGCTCAAAGTAGGCAGAAATCGTATGCTGACAGACGCCATCGCAGACTCGAGTTCGCCGTTGGCGATCATGTTTTTCTGAGGGTCTCTCCGATGAAGGGCGTGATGAGATTTGGGCGGAAAGGGAAGCTTAGTCCCAGATTTGTAGGTCCTTTCGATATCCTCGAGCGTGTCGGGGCAGTTGCATATTGTTTGGCTCTTCCACCCAGCTTTCCGGATGTTCACCCCGTATTTCATGTGTCGATGCTTCGCAGATACCTTCATGATCCTTCTCACATGATTCAGCACCAGACCGGTTAGCTTGAGCACGATCTTTCGTTCACCGAGCTGCCAGCAGTGATATTGGACCGGCAGGTGAAGAAACTTCGATCCAAGGTCTTGCCATCTGTGAAGATTCTTCGGCGCAGCCCGAATGGTGAAGAGATCACTTGGGAGGCCGATGGCGAGATGCGGAAGAAGTTCCCTCATCTCTTTGAAGGTACGCCTAGTAAAATTTTTTAAATTCGGGGACGAATTTCTATAAGGGGGGAAGATTGTAACACCTTAGGATGCGATTAGGGGTTAATTAAGTGATAGTATGGTTTTTAGTAAAAAGTTTACCAAATCGATTTTCAAATATTTTATAAAAATTAATGAATATTTTATTAGTATTTAATTTGGGCTTGCACACACATGTGCATGTTAACCTAGGGTTATTTTGGGGTTAAACCATGCTTAAGTAGCCATGGTGCATTAACCCATTCCATTAGGGTATTTTGTAGTTAATTAAGTAAATTAGTTTTCAAAAAAAAAATGATTTTTCCTTTTGGGGTTGACTTGAGAAAGGGGGGAAGAGAGAGAGAGGGAATGATGAGGGTGAAGCATGGCAGACAAAGCATGCTTAGCATTAAATGAGGAGAGAGAGTGTGCCATGCTTGCTCCCATACCCCCTGATCAGTCGAAAACATTGCATTCTTAACACATCAATTTCTCTACTCTTTGTGATCATCTAAAGGTGTTTGGTATAAATATAGCACATATTAGCAATCCGTCTGCAAAATATCAAATAACATGTGCTATAGTTATAATCAACATTCTGAAAGGGAAATTACGTGTTTTATTACTAATCGCATTGATCTGTATATATCAATCCTTGTCTCGAGACTGTGTACAGGAAATTCTCCAGGTAAAAGAGCCGGAACTGCTAAAAGTGCTGATAAAATACACCAAGTCCAAGACTTGTGATCTGGCAGTAAACAAGAAAGTATAAAAATATTCCAGACATCAATAAAGTACCTTAAAGCCAGCACCAAACCACCATGGAGATTTCATGCAGAGAATCCATCAGATGGCCGCGGATCCGCGGCCGAATCAGGCCGATCCGCCGCGGATCCGCGGCCGATCCGACTCGTCGGCGGCAGGAACTTTTTGCAGATGACTTCTTTCAACGGCCAAACTTCTTCAAGACTCATCAGTTTCTCGAATTATCCAGAAGCTTCCCTCTAACAGCAAGTCTTCTCTTGTAAGCTAGATAACTAACCTAATCTAGAAGCTTCTTCTCAACTACCAAGCTTACAAGAGAAGCTAGACCTAGCTTCTAGGGGAAGCCAAAGGGAAAGACTACAAAAAGGCATCTAAGGCTTCATTAAAGGGGTGGTTCGGTTGTTGAATTTTAAGGGTAAAAATCTAGTGAGTTCCAAATCAATTCTAAGCAAAAATTAAGTGACACAATTTGATCCAAATCAAGATTCATCGAGTACCAAATCGAGCAAGCATCCATCGAGCCATTTGAAGCAACGCCGATCTTCATCCGAGCAAGAGATCCAAGACGATCCACGACTCAAGAAGACGATGCGAAGCTAATTCGATGATTTAGTTCCTCCTCAAATCTTTTATTCTTTGAGTGTATTGTAACGAAACATCGAATAGTAAAAAGTGAAGATCTTTATTCTTGCTTTCTATTCATTCTTGCATTATGATATTCTTAGTCCTTGATTTCTTTATAATGATGCATGAGTAAAACTCTGCTTGCATTGGAATCGAAAGAATAGGTAGATGATGTTAATGAATTCTTGAACGATTCTTAAGTCTTATGATTTTTGTAAACCCTAGAAAATTGAATCAACGATGACCTAGTTTTGAGCGAGATACTTTCTTGAATGTTTTCGCTCTAAATTAGAGATCAACAATCGATGATTGAATTTCCTAGAGGATAGAATTTGAATGCTAATCAACGAAAGGACAAGGGATGATGATGAAGAAACCCTAATTTCTTCGATAGACCCCTAAATCTCGTTGATTGTCATCGATCTAGCAACAAATCTTTAATAGATAAGAATTTGTAATAATAAGCATTTATCATCACTATCGATTCGATTGATTCCGACAAGTCTCTCTACAAATCTTGATAATTCAAACGATTTGGATATTTTCTTGATTTCTACTATTTCTTGATTTTAGATCTAGTTTGTGATGATTCTCAAAACGAAATTTCACAATTCTTGAATCATTTTCTTTTATATTTTAACTTCCAACGCAAATAAAACAAGATCGATTAAATCACACTTTCCCAGTGGACGATCCGTATTCATTAACGCGGTACATCGACACCGTTAATTGATTGCGGTATAAATTTCTTTGATTGTGATACATTTCTAAATACATACAAAGAAACGATCAATCACCCCCCCTCTCACTCTCTCTCTATTCTTTTTGAAATTCAATTTCATTCTCTCATATTTCCTCCTCTCTCTCTCCAAAGTTGAAGCTTTTGCTGCCCTTCATCAAAACCCTAACCCAATTCACCAAATCCTCACTACCCATCACCAATATTTCACTTCACCCTTCTCAAAACTTAAGCCAAAGCCCATGGAGATCATTTGGAGCTTGGAAAGTTAGTGTTTTGAGCAAGTTTGGGAAGGTAGTTCTCTTCTTACTGATAATTAGCTAGTTTTTATATGGTGTTATCTTGTAGTTTCTGTTTGAACCATAAGTTTCAGACTTTGCGCATAATATCGTATTTTTGGTTAAGTTTGGGTGTCCCGATTGAATCTGCTATCACTTAGGGTGTTGGTTTGAAAAGTTGCCATTACAGAGAGGTGTATGTGATACCTAGAACCCGCTACGATAACCTGAGCCCAATCCCCAACACTTAGGCCGCAATTTTATTCGTTCTGGCCGCAAATTACGGCCAGACTTGGGAGCTGGGGGTCATGTCGGTGTCAGGTGGGTCTCTGGGGTTATTTCTAGGCTCTTGGAACCTGCAACTTTCACAAATTCCTTGTGTAGCAAAATCTGGGACCTTTTAGCTTTAATTCGAGCATTTCGGCTTTTTGCGTTGCGGATTATCCGTTACGTGTTTTAGTGTTTGGTTCGCTGTGTAGTCGTAGGGTTTGGTTAGGGGTTTCTGCACGCGTGTAGCCGCTGAGGGAAACACTCGGGAGTGCTTGAGAGTTGGGTTTTGTTGCTATTGCTTGCGGCATTATCGATAGATTTCTAATGAGCACTTGTTATGTTGTTGTGGTGTGATTCTAGGGTCGCATGTGAGGACTTCGGACGCCGCGAAGAAGGGAAAGCAGGTGGTCGGAAACACATAGATCGAGATCACCGGTGAGTAGATTTAACATCTACGGGGAAATTGCCTGTATGGCGTTGTGCATCAGGGCTTGATAGGATGTTGTAGCCTCATGTTATATTCATATTCATATATATATATATATATATATATATATATGTAGGTTGTGCATAGGTACCATAGTTGCATACCCCTCTCTTGTCGCATATGGACATAGTAGTTATGAGAAACCGCACTGTTACTAACGGTTTATGCTGCACGAGCACTAATTTTATGTTACACATACACCGTTAGTAATTGCCATGACACTCGCACTATAGAATTGCTATGAACCATACATCGTTTAGATTACCTCATCATTGATGATTAGACATCATTCTGTTCCTTGTGTGCATACATATTTGTGTATCTACATACTTGCATATTATACACTCATACTTGCGTATATACCCACTTGTACATCCATATTGGCGCACTTACACATTTGTAGATGCATAGATGATGCTGGCATGATTTTGGAGAATTGGGGACCGCATGTTATATTTTCAAAACTGGATCCACTTAAAATAGCGGTTTGCCCATTTTTTTCATAGTACGACTTTCCCGTGGTCGTGTGGATAGCCTATGCAATGAAACTTAGACCCCTACGAGTGCGGCAAGTTACCCACCAAAACCTGAAGCGAGGCAGCCCCCTTCAGCAAAGTGAATGGACCACCCAGCACTTCACGGAATCCGATAACTTGAGCACCCCACCTGGGTCACCTTATACCCCTTACGAGTGCGGCGAATAGCCCGCCAATTCTAGAGTAAAGCCCCCTCCGTCTCAAAGCCATGAGATGAGGGCCCGTTGCCCTCTAGAATCCGGCTATCCGTGAACTCCACCATGGGGTAATCCTAGTACAGAAAATAAATTATGTACAACGGGTACATCGACCTCAACCCGGTCGTGCCCGAAAAGAATAATATACAAACAGGCGGTGACGGCAGTCCACATATCGGACGCTCGCCCCGCAATATCAAATGTACAAATAAAACTAAACGGTACTAACATTGCACCAAGCTATCCACCACGACAAATTCGCAACATCACAGCACAACACAGAACATCAACGTGAATGACACGTTCGCAAAACCCGTCTAAAAGAGTTATAACAATTAGACGAGATTTACCGCTCGAGTGATATTCACGGTCGCAGATATAAAGTAAGCACTGTGAACTAACGTATTTAAAATTCTCAATCGACAAAATTTCCCGAAGTGGACCCCAAGTACAAATCCAGCACTCAAAATAATCTGGGCCAAAACTAAAAAATTCCAGAAACCACATTTCCATACGAAAAACCAGCACAAGAAAAATGGTGCACTGAAGCCACATAACTGCGGCGGAACCGCGGCCAAAACGTGGTTAGTGCCGCGGTTCCGCGGGGTTACTGTGGATCCACGCCACCAAATTTCTACAGAGGTCTTAAAAAAGCCTGCCTGTTTTTTTGACGTACCCAAAATAAATTTTAGACCAAAAAAAAATTCGACAGAAACTTTAACATTGAAAATGCGGTTTTGGAAATTTCGTTCGATCGATATTTTAAACACGTTAGAACAAGCTAGTAAAGGTTAATGGCGTGGCTGTGATTCTATGTTGGGTTACGGCAACGCCCCGGCCGTCAATCCGAGGCCAAATGCGGAACAAAAACATTTCAAAACTTGGCGCTACCATAACCTTTACCCGGATCGAACCATTAACGCTAAACTAGCAACTACAAAGAAGTGAGAGTGGCTATACCGATCGATCCGTGTCCTTCGGCTTTTGGCCACCATCCGAAGCTCCACGCGGCATCTCCGATCTCCGGTCTTCTCGTCAGAAGGGCACCACATCAATGAGTCTTTTTACGGGCTCCCGCTTCATCCGAAGCAACTCGGACACGAAGTTTGCTAGCCGACGTGTCCAAGGTGAAGTAGAGAATGTGTGCGATCACTTTGTCTCAAGCATCCATTGATTCTCAACGCATGAGAGTGTATGGATGGAGGTTGGAGATGAAGCCATGGTGGAAATGGTGAGTTAGAGGAAGAAGAAGAAGAAGAGACTTTCTTTTGTTTTTGTGTTGAGATGATAATATGAGAGCTCTAGAATAAATCAAGAGCAACCCCAAAGCCTAAAATGGCTTCCCTCTCTCTCTCCAAGCATCATATCAACACAATAAACAAATCCTAATGTGACATTAGCACAATAAAATGTTAGTGTATATGCCCTAGGGGCCATTATTGTATCATACTAGATTGTATATTACTTAATGAAAGCTTAGGATATTCACAGTTGTATATACAGTCTTGCTAAAAATGGTAGTATGCTACTTGGTTTGTGTCTACATTAATATGTGCATATGTTTCTTGTAACGTATCACTTATACATATTAGTAGAGCCCATAGGATCTTTGCTTGATTACCAGCGTCGTGATGGCAGTCACACTAGTGGGGGCTGGGTAGTCTGTAAGCAACATTCTATACAGGTCCCTGGTCGTTGGATTATCGAGATAGGGCATCGATATTCCAGAGTAGACTAAGTGTGTACGCTTCTCATCCCAGTTGGGGAGATGGTCTGTCCCACAGCCATCAGTACGTCGTACTGGAGATAGTATGCAGGTGTTCGTTAGGTTACGGGTACACCGGACAGGACTCGTAGGGGAACTGATTGGTTGGTATTATACCCATCGTCAGTTAACAGTTCCCAGATGACATGAGTATAACATAGTCCGCAGACTTGACACTGTTACTACGCCTCGAGTGTGTCCCACTGTTCTTAGATTGCTACCCTACCACGGCTCAAAGGAGTCGTGCAAACAGGTAGCAGTTGGGTGCAGTCCCGAGCACTTGGAGGTAGTAGTGGTTAGATAGGATTCGTCTCTCCCGGTATTGGGAGATGATATCGCGCTGTGTCAGAGAGCCATTACGCAAAGTCCCTGTCCAGGGCAAGCGAGATATACTGGTAGGTTCCATTAGCTTCTCAGGGTGTAATGGACTTCGCTCCGACACGACTTATATAGCTATTAGGGGACTGACTCTTGCCTCCCCCTAGGCTTGATATGCGATAGTCTTAGACGAACAGACCAGACTGTACGGAGATTGTCATATCAGGCTCAGTGGGAGTTCGGATGAGTTTCCTCATCGGCCTTCTTATCGACATCTACCTGGGGATCGTTACGTACAGCTAGTGCCGCTTGCGATCTGTGGTTAAACCCACTGCCAGCGTAGTGTCGAGTTTTTAGAAACCCACACAGAGAGTTTCCCTGCTCCAGGCGAAACGATATAGAGGTCGTATGGTTTTATGACAAGAGTTTGGACGCGTACGTGTGTTTGCGCACGTACGACTTTTCGGACAGTTTTTAGTAGCCGGCTTTGGTTTAAGCCAGATTCTAGTATCGGGTTATTGGATTTATACAGTCTAAAGTTTTTCCGTGTTTTCACGGATTGGAGGGGCGTTCTCGTAATTTGTCGGGAAGCTTCTAGAAGAGTGGTGACTAAGGGGTTAAGGTGGCATTGCATTAAATGAGATTAGTGACTCATTTGTGTGATTCATCAAAATCATTAATGCATCATAAATGCTTAATGACTCATGGAGATGAATCACTCATAGATATTTATGAACCATGGTTGTTAATTCTATTATTTGATTTTTGGATAAATAATAATGCTTCATATATATTATGATAACATCATTATCTCATTTCATTCTCATCTTCACCTTCTCTCTCCTCAAGCTCACTCTCTCTTCAAACCCTAACCCTAGCCTCTTATGTGTTGAGATCAAGAGTTAGCTAGACTAATACATCCATAACCTCACTCCATATCCCCTAGGTATCTTAGATTAGCACTTCAAGCAACCTAGTTATCTCAAGTTTGAGATTAAGCTTGGCGTAGGAGCTTTCGGGTGGATCGTCTTTGATTCGAGGAGGCCGTTGAGGTGCCGATGTTCCAAGGAGCCTACGAGGAGTGGAGGATCGCGATGAAGACCCGAAGGACAAGTAACGTGAGGTATAACTTCGTATCCGAGTAGTTAAACCTATAGTAGATAGTTAGCAATGGTTTAGATAACGATTCATGCGCTCAAGTCCGTGTTACGAAGCTTTGATATCGTTTTTCATATATTCCGCCTCCCCGCAAGTTCGTGGGGTGCGTGACATAGACTTACAGTGGTATCAGAGCCAACTAAACCATTACTACCTTATTAGCAACTGATTAGAAGTTCGATCGACGAAAAATACGAAAAACGAAAAACCAAAACCCTAAGTTTCTGTTAATTTTAAAACTGTCTGAAAAAATATTTGACATACCTTAAAATTCATAGCAGGGATTTTAATGAAAACTGAGAAAATACGATACCCTAACTCGGCAACTCGACCGCGGAACCGCGGCACAAAGGTGCTTTTGGCCGCGGATCCGCCGCCGAGTCAACTCCGAGTTGACTCGGATTTCCTCTGTAATTCATATTTTGTGGTTTTCTGTTTTCCAGTATGTTCTGTTGTGTACCCAGATTTCTTCAGTATAGGTTTACTTTTTGGGGTAGACACAGAATATTGTATTCAATCGATGTTCTAAGATATTTGCTAATTGGGTTTTTATCTGTAATGTTTAATATGTTCGTAAACCTCCCCTAACTTCTAGTATGTCGGTTGGCAGGGGGTTGCACATTTCTGAAATGTTTACTGTTTGTGTATATGAATCGTGTTGGACTGTTGTGATGATTAGCCGGGGTTTGAGATGTATTTAATATTCATTCAATGTAAATGTAATTTGATGTAATATTCTTTTGCGGGGCATATCCAGGTTGCGGTTGTAGCCACCGTTGTATTATTTCTTTTTACTGTTTTTGCTCCTAGGATAGACCCAAGGTGGGGTACACAAACTACCGGGTACGTCGAAGTGTTTAGTGTCCTACTCACGTTGTTGAGGGAGATCGCTTCATTTCGGGTACTTGGCGGATAGTTTGCCGTACCCGTAGGGGTTTAGGGTGGGGGTAATGGCTATTCATCACAACTGTGTAATCCGTCTTTTATTGCAGGCTCAAAGCAAATGCGGATTGCTAGTATATCCAATAAAGTTCATCTGTGATATGAAATGCTTATTATTGCGTCTGACGAATGTACAATATTTATATATGATAGCTATTAGACGTCACTTATGTTTTACACCCGCGCTAGCCCAGCCCCTGCTCTGTCGTTAGTTAAGTAACCTAACGGGTGATGACGGGACCCAGTGGCAAATGCGGATGGCATAAGAGGGCGTGGTATTTTCGTTGTTTTCTGTAATGATAGGATAAATGATGGGACGCATTATTATAATGCAAAGAAAATAAACCAAAGTTAAATCATTGGAACAAATTTAAAAGAAACCACTCAGTTATTTTAAAAGAGCAAAATTTTTAATTGCGGAGCTTTAACCACTCCTTTTAAAAAGCTATCAGGTTCCTTCGATTATATCAAGTTCACTACGTTCACGGTTTCGCCAAAACCAGTCGTAGCCGTCCGTCATTTCTTATGGATGGTCAGTAGTATTCAAGCTATGTATTTTGACCAACGCCAAGGCATAGTGTTTGGTAGCTGCTGGGTATTCATTTGTTGCATAGATTGATGAGTTAGTTTGGGACAGTCGTATTATCATTTTGGCCAACGTCAAGGATATGTACGGATGTGTTCAAATTAACCTGGATAATGACGGGTAGAACTTGACATGTGACTTATGACATTTTGACCAACGCCAAGGTCATAAGAGCATGGGGCAAAAAATATACATCGGGGATTTCTAAAGAAACTGAAATTTGCAGAGGGATGCATACCATTCTGGAGTTTGATGAATGTTAGTAGGATTCCTTCAACATTATCATACGATGATATTTTGGATCCCGATCCTACTGTGAGTATATACTACTTATCAGGAGATTCGTCACTTAACGATCAATGCTATAAACCAAGTAGGTGCCTAGAAAGGTGTCAGCGGGGTTACGCCCCCAGAGAAAAGAGGTTATTTAATTAAGGAACTTCGCGAAAGCGTTGGAAAACCTTCCTCGAAGTATCGACACTGGCCTGGCTGAACGGTTAAGCAAGTATTGTACGGTGAGAATTTTCCTGGCTAATTCTTCTTTTATGGTTTGAGGAAGGATTCAAGAAACAGTGGGAGCCATCCTGTTTAGATAAATTAAAAACCAATCTAAACTTGCAACAGCATTATGCTAAAAAGTTTTCTTCTCTCTCTCTTAATTGCAGCGACCTTGTGACCACACATATGTTACATCTAGATAACAATTTGACTGAATTTGACTTATATGACTGGCAAAGGTCTGTCCAGATGTCCATTGCCTATGACAAGCTGGACCACCCTATTACTACTCAAGATCTCGCCGTCCCAGGTCCAGTTTCCACTGTTGCGGATATGGATATCCGTCAGACAAGGGAAAAAGATAAAGCGAAAGCTAAGTGCTTCGTGTTAGCTTCAGATGATGGTGTATACCAGAAGCAGCACGAGAAGACGGACTTAGTTTCCATCTTTCTCCATAATAAAGATTTATATGGAGAGCAATCTCATATCATAAGATATGAAACCTCGAACGAATTAATTCAAGCGAGGTTGGCTGACGGGTCATCTGTAGGGGACAACGTCCTTACAATGACTAGCTATATTGATGAGCTCCAGGACCTGGAGACCACGTTGCAAGAGTCAAGTACTGACTTGATTCTACAGTCTCTACCTTCTACCCTGAAAGAAAACAAGGAAGTAGAAGGAAAGAGAAGGGCAAAAGTTTCGGGACTTAAAATAGTAAAAGAGGGACGTTCCTATTGTTATGGGATTGGGCATAGGCAGAATGATTGCAGGGCTTTGGAAGCCAGTAGCCAAGATACAAAACTTGTTGTGGCTTCAGCCTCAAGTGTGTTTGTTATTGAGAACTGTTTGTCAATAAACTCTACTTCCTGGGTATTAGATACCGGAGCAGGATCTCATATCTGTAATTCATTACATGCTTTGAGAAACCATAAAGTTATAAAGGTAGGTGATTGGTCTCTCAAAGTTGCAAACGGAATGACAGTGAATGCTGAATCTGTGGGAGAATATCGCCTAGGTTTGACAAGTGGGCATATATTGATTTTACGTAACTGTTTATATATACCTAGTATGACTTGTAATATCATATCAGTGTCCTCACTTTCAAGAGAGGGATATGATTTTACATTCGTAAGCGATGTAGTTAACATCCACATAAATCAAGTTCTGATTGGGTCAGGTACATTAGATAACGATATATACGTATTAAGTCAAGCTCAGGTTTTCAATATCCAGAATACACTTAAAAGAAAGTCTCCGAAATTAAATCAGGCTTTCTTATGGCATTGTAGACTAGATCACATCAATGAGAGAAGGTTGACTAAGTTACATAGAGAAGGATATTTGAATCCGTTCGAATATCAATCTTATGCTACTTGTGAATCTTGTCTCATGGGAAAGATGACAAAGACTCTGTTTTCTGGACACGGAGTAAGAGCAAGCGAGCTCTTAGGACTCGTACACAGTGACGTGTGCGGTCCAATGTCTACACATGCGCGAGGTGGTTATTCCTACTTCATTACTTTTACGGATGATTTCTCTAGGTATGGATATGTCTTCTAAATGAAACACAAATCCTAGGCCTTTGAGAAATTCCAAGAATACAAGAATGAAGTGGAAAAACAAACAGGCAAGAGTATAAAGACACTGAGATCTGATCGAGGTGGTGAATACTTAAGTGCCGAGTTCTGATTGATAGAGTTTGTGCTTGTTCAAGTTTAGTTTTAAATACCGCAATCAAGACGGTTTCGCTTGTAGCTAGCCGGTTGAGTACGGGTCGTCCGCAGGGAGATGGGAGTCTTTTTCAATGTGTTTTAACGAGTTAAGTCCGGTTTTTCAGATTTTGTTTGTGATTATCTAAGTGTTGAGTTGATATTTAAAGAGAGCTTGTTAGGGTTAGGATTATGTTAGTTTGAGTTAGGAGTCTCCACATCTTTCGTTGCCCCTCTTAATATCGGTGTTACGGTAATCGGCAACAACGGGGATTAGCACGACTAGGAAGGACTTTGCGAGTATAAGCTAGGCTTTCCAACGCATAAGTCTTCCTTTTGGTGCTTGTCCGTCCGTTCTTGGCTCTTAGCCATAACCTCCGGTTAATTCAACCACAACCGGTCTCACTACGGAATCACCGCTATCATGTAGGATAGGGTGCCGTAAGGAGCGGATTGTGGTTCAATTAACGGGAGTCGATTTAAGCTGTTGGGCAAGGAAAGAGTGTGAGAGATTTCCTTCTCTCAAACTTCCCTTATCCTACCCTAACAAGTATTAACTACTCACACATCATGATAAGGAAAAACAAAACAAAACAAAAGAGGAAGATAGAAAGAAGGAGATTTGAAGAATACGACTAACTATTTGCGACCTCACCTTGGCGAGGATCAAGCGTAAGCATCATTGTCGTATGTAAGGATAAAGAAAAAAGAGAAGAAAGAAACAACAAGGAAATAACAACAACTACTTAACGAATTTAAAGTTACAACAATTATAGCAAAAGTAAGAAAAGCATGATAATAAAATGATCTTCTTTATTCACCATTCCTCACTCACAAAGCTCACTACAAGTTTAATGGAGAAGAGATGAGAAGAAGAAGAACATGTAAACTAAAACTTAGCAAAAAGAAAATACAAGAATGGACCCTTTCCTTCACAAAGTTCTGGGCTATTTATAGGCCAAAAAATGAAAACCTAGGGCAACCACCAGAACACCTCTGAAAAGACCCAAATACCCCCCAAAGCCCATCTTCTTTGGCGCCAGAAAGGCCGCGGATCCGCGGCCTATACCCCCTATTGGCCGCGGATCCGCCGCACTTTAGTAGGGTTAGGGTGTGGGCTTTGGGGTACTTCCCTGTTCTTCTGTCCCCTCTTGTCTGGTACATGTATTTTCTGAAAATACTTTCACATTTCTTCCAGAATTTCTGTTGAGGAAAGGTGGACTTTTTGTGGATGTTTTTGTCATGATTGCCTCGAGCTCCGCGTAGATCTCTTGGATCTTGTGCTACCATTGAGCCTTGTGCATGAGAATGACATTGATTTGACATTTTGTCTTCCTAAACTGGTATCTGGCAACATACGGATGAAGAGCGGAGACCGTGTTTTCTCAGTGGTTGGCAGGAACCCGGATTTTTTCGTGTTTTCCATGAATTTCACCGTTTTAGAACCGAGAACCTGTATCCTGCAATTGACTAGCAAACACGGCTCAAGAGTATCTACCGATATGCAATGTGATAAAAATTGGGCGGTATGAAAATGCAAAAATCTGATATAAACAAATACCCCCAAACTTATCATTTGCTCGTCCCGAGCAAAGCCCATTTATTCACAAAAAATTTCCTAACCTCACTTTCGCAGGGAACGCGATTGCACTGAGCATGTGCAACAAGCCGTTAAACCTCTAGGTGTCCCTAGTAGGAGGAGTGTTGTCTCCTGAGGGTTTTCAGCGGATACTACCCACAAAATCCGGTCAAGTAGGTTTTGTAAAATAACTAAGATTCAAACCCTAAAGTTTTGTTTCAGAAAATAACAATTCTATAATCCTAAGTGTAGACTATCGAACCTTTATTTTTCACACCTCACTTCTTATTTAACTACAGATTTTATATGTCTTTACGTGCAGTGCAAATAGTGTCGTTAAGTTCCAGAAGGATCGATTAAAGTCATCATGTCGCACAATAAAGCCCAGATAACAATTTTAAAAGGATCACATAAGTTTTATAAAGAGTTAAGCATTTTTCAAGTTTCGTTTTCCAGTAAGGTTTCAACTTCAGAATTTCTATCTTCCATAACAGGAAACTAAGTCGTATTTTTCACTCCACCTTTTTCTTGTTTTCATTTCATACACACCTCTGTGAACGTGCAATAGTCTTTATCATAGAATAAAACCTTCATATCTCCGTTAAAATTTTTATAAAAGCCTGTCTTTTATCAAGATTATTCTCACACAAAGAACCGTTAGGAATTTTAACTCGGAGAGAACACTTGCTTGACTTTGTTTTAAACTGGACTTTCTAGGTTTCTTAGCGAGCTTTAGGCCAATGCACCCAAACCAGTTGGTTTTAGGGCATTAGGTGTAGAAACACCCCAGCGGACTTAATTACTCAAGTTACCTAGGTCCAAAAACAAAAGATAGTTTGGCGTGAAAATCAGATGATTTAATACGAACGGAGATATAACCGGCAGTTCAATTATTTTTTGGATAAAAGACGTGTTTAGTGGGTTTGGTGTGTAATCATTCCAATCAAGTTTCAGATGGGTTATTTTTCAGACTTAGCTCCAATTACGGCATCAATAACATTCCTTCATATTCGCTTTACTTCATAAACTATTCTTGACATTACTTATTTCAGAACAAACCTATTTGATCCTCAGAAAATCATTTATCTGTTTAAAAGTTTAAACATGAAAGACTTGTCATCTAATTCCTCAAAATCTTACGACACGTGTAGTGTGATGTAAAGACGTATATCAGCTATAGTTAACTTCAAAGGAGAGTTATCTTTCAGGTTTTCAAAATCTAAACATAAGATTTAGTCATTCCTATTTTTTCAAACAAAAACCGTCGAATTATGAATCAGAGTTCTTCCACAAGCTAACTTGAAAAAAAAAATTATATTTTTTTAAGAAAATTTTTAAATTTTTATGGATTTTATGGATATTAATATGCAGATGCAAAATATACATATGAATGCGAAGGTAAGAAATGCGTACCGAGCGTACCCCCAAACTTAAACTGGACAGTGTCCTCACTGTCGTAGCATGAAGAGATCATTTGAAGGGTCAAAATTGTCAGTTAGGTATACACACAAATTTTTATTTTGTTTTTGGTTTTAAGAAAAAAAGAAAAAGAATATCCACAAAAAATGTACAAAATGGTATATACATACCCCCAAACTTATTTGGAACAGTGTCCACTTGTTCTTGGCTGGATAACCGAAGTTTGGAGGTAGGCAGAGGAAGATCATGCAGGGTAAACCGGCTCCTGTAAGACCAGGAGCTCCTCTGTTGGTTCGGCACTAAGGTACGGTTTGCATCGGTGTCCGTTTACTTTGAAAAGTGAACCGTCCTTTGGATTCTCCAAATCCACAGCGCCCTGCGGATACACATTCCGCACAAAATACGGCCCTTTCCAGCGAGATCTGAGCTTTCCTGGATGGAAGTGAAGTCGGGTGTCGTAAAGCAGTACCTGCTGACCAGGTACGAAGGTTTTGCGCAAAAGGTGTTTATCGTGAAACACTTTCGTTCGATTCTTAACGACAATCGCGTTATCGTAAGCCTCATCCCTAAGCTCGTTCAGTTCGTTCAACTGCAGCTTCCGATGGCTGCCCGCATCCTCAAGAGACAGATTCAGCTCTTTTATCGCCCAAAATGCGTGATGCTCTATTTCGACAGGAAGGTGGCAGGCTTTTCCGTACACAAGCCGATAGGGAGACATGCCAAGGTCGGTCTTATAAGCGGTTCTAAATGCCCAAAGGGCATCAGTGAGTTTCAGAGACCAATCCTAACGGTTCTTAGAAACCGTCTTCTCCAGAATCTGCTTGATTTGCCGATTTGAAACTTCGGCCTGCCCGCAGGTTTGGGGGTGGTAGGGCGTAGAAAGCTTATGATTAATGGAGTATTTCCGCATCAAGGCTTCGAAAGTTTTATTGCAGAAATGACTTCCATTGTCGCTAATGATCGCTCGGGGGTGGCCAAACCGGGAGAAAATGTTTTCTTTAAGGAACCTAACGACAACCATGTTGTCGTTAGTCCGGCTCGGCACAGCCTCGACCCATTTAGAGACGTAATCAACAGCTAGAAGGATGTACAAGTTCCCGAAAGAGCTGGGAAACGGCCCCATGAAATCTATCCCCCAAACATCGAAAATCTCCACAACCAAGATCGGTTGGAGCGGCATCTCATTTCTCCGGGATATCCGGCCCATGTGTTGGCACCGGGAGCAAGTCTTGCAATAGTCGTGAGCGTCTTTGAAAAGTTGTGGCCAGTAGAAACCACATTGCAAGATCTTCTCAGCTGTCTTTCTGGGCCCAAAATGCCCGCCACACGCTTGATCGTGGCAAAACGACAGCACACTCTTGAATTCCTCATCAGGGACACACCGACGAATAATCTGGTCGGGACAGTACTTGAACAAGTAGGGTTCGTCCCAGTAAAAGTGTTTTACTTGGGATAAGAAGTGAAGTCTGTCCTGACTTGACCATTCGGCCGGTAGTAATCCCGTGGCCAAATAGTTCACAATATCTGCGAACCAGGGTTCGCACGATACTGTCAAGATCTGTTCATCCGGGAAAACGTCGTTGATCGGAATTGGAAGCGAAGGCGAAGAAGGAAGTCGTGAGAGATGGTCGGCAACTACGTTTTCACATCCTCGTTTGTCCTTAATGACAATGTCAAACTCTTGAAGCAAGAGGATCCAACGTATTAACCGAGATTTGGCATCTTTCTTCGCAAAAAGATGGCGCAGAGCTGAATGGTCAGTGTAGACAATGACTGGAGAGCCGATGAGGTAGGGCCTGAACTTTTCTAAAGCAAATACAACAGCTAAGAATTCCTTCTCAGTTGTTGTATAATTAAGTTAGGCGTCGTTCAGGGTTCGGCTTGCGTAATAGATTACATGCGGCATCTTGTTGATGTGTTGTCCAAGGACAGCACCAATGGCAAAGTCGGATGCATCGCACATAATCTCAAATGGGTGCGTCCAGTCAGGTGAAGAGAGAACGGGAGCAGAAGTGAGTGAGCGTTTCAGTGACTCGAAGGCAGTCACACAGCTCGAGTTGAAGTCGAATGGTGTGTCCTTGGCCAGCAAAAGAGTCAAGGGCCTAGCAATCTTGCTAAAGTCCTTGATAAACCGTCTATAAAAACCGGCATGGCCAAGGAAGGCTCGGATATCTCTGACGCATCGGGGAGGAGGCAGATTGGAAATGACCTCAATCTTTGCTTTGTCAACCTCTATGCCATTTTGCGAGATGATATGTCCTAAGACAATACCTTCGCGCACCATGAAGTGGCATTTCTCCCAGTTCAAAGTGAGATTCTTGTCCTTACATCGGGTAAGGACAGCGTCAAGATGCAGCAAACACTCGTTGAAGGAATCGCCGAAGATGGAGAAGTCATCCATGAAAATCTCCAGAAATTTTTCCACCATGTCTGAGAAAATTCCCATCATACACCGCTGGAAGGTAGCGGACGCATTGCATAACCCAAAGGGCATGCGTCGATATGCAAACGTGCCGAAAGGACAAGTGAAAGTGGTCTTGTCCTGGTCTTTTTCGGCGATGGGAATTTGATTATAGCCGGAGTAGCGATCAAGAAAGCAGTAGTACTTGTGTCCGGCCAATCGTTCAAGCATCTGGTCAATGAAAGGTAGCGGAAAGTGGTCTTTCCGCGTTGCGGCGTTGAGTTTTCTGTAATCAATGCAAACTCGCCACCCAGTTTGGGTGCGAGTAGGGATTAACTCGTTCGCCTCGTTGGTTATGACCGTGAGGCCCGACTTCTTGGGGACAACATGAATGGGGCTAACCCACTGGCTATCAGAGATAGGGTAAATGATACCACTATCTAGACATTTGACGATCTCCTTCTTCACAGCCTCCTTCATGACTGGATTAAGACATCTTTGTGGATCCCGGGCTGGTTTGGCATCATCCATCAGATGAATGTGATGCTCAACGATCAGGGGACTAATCCCCTTGATGTCTGCCATGGACCAGCCAAAAGCTTGCCTGTTGCTGTGCAAGACCGCGAGAAGGGCTTTCTCTTGCTCTGGAGCTAGAGAAGCCGAAATGATGACAGGGAGGGTCTCGTTCTTACCTAAGTAAGCGTACTTAAGGTGAGATGGCAAAGGCTTGAGTTCGAGCGTTGGAGGTGAAACGATGGAAGGCAAGATTGGTGCAAAGGTCTCGAACTCAAAGGACTCCAGCAAAGGTTCAAAGCGAGTGTAGGCAACCGAGTTGGATGGTTCAGGTAACTCATCTGGAAAGTCGAAGGATTCAAACTCGGGTTGTGCGCAGCTAAGATCGTTTGAAAATGTGAAACACTCGTAGTCGTTGTCGGGCGCAGAAACAGCAGCAGGTTCGAAGAGAAACGCACTAGTGGCGTCAAGATTATCGTGTTCAAACAGAAACTCCTCGAATTCACACTCTTCTGGGGTGATCTCCTGGATCGAGCAGACGTCCAGTATATGAGCATTAGGTTCGGCGGGCTGATTCCCCAACCTAAAAATGTTGAGTTCAATTGTCATATTTCCAAAAGAGAGGTTCATCGAACCATTGCGACAATTGATCACAGCATTTGAGGTTGCGAGAAATGGGCGACCGAGTATCACCGGAATTTGATTCCGGGGGTTAGCTACAGGCTATGTATCTAATACAATGAAGTCAACGGGGAATATGATGTCCCCGACTCTTATCAACACATCCTCTAGCTCACCCCTAGGATGGGTGATCGATCGGTCGGCCATTTGGAGAGTGCAGTGCGTGGGTTTTAGCTCTCCGACGCCTAATTGCTCGTATACTGAATACGGAAGCAAGTTAACACTGGCACCAAGATCTAATAGTGCGCGGTTGATGTTCTTATCCCCAATGGTAATTGAAATCGTAGGACAGCCAGGGTCCTTCCGTTTTTGTGGTAAAGATTGGGTAAGAGCATCACTCACAGCACTAGCCAAGAAAACTTTCTTTGGTACCTGAGACTTCCTCTTTTTCGTGCACAAGTCCTTTAAGATTTTCGCGTAAGACGGGACTTGTTGGACAGCATCTAAAAGAGGAATGTTAATGTTAACTTGCTTAAATAACTCCAGAATCTTCTCCATTTGTGGATTTTGTTTGTTAGACCTCAACCGGTTTGGAAATGGAACATTTTGAAAATTGGTTGAGTCTAATGCTGGAGGAGGAGATTGTGGAGTTGGAACGGATCCCAGAATAGGTGTCTTCGTGGAGTGAGAAGTGGGTCCGTTCAGAGCAGAAGAAGAGGGAGGGGAGCCTTGTGAAGAACGGAGAATAGGCTCAGAAGACGAAGAAGAAGAAGAAGAAGAAGCGGCCGGGGTTTCATCGTTGATCCGTTTGCCAATGTTGTTTTGCAGCATCCTTCCCGATCTCAGTGTGGTCACGGCACTCACATTATGGTTTTGTTGTTCAAGAGCAACATGTGCATTATGTGGGTGACCGGGATTTGGAAGTGGCTGGGACGGGAGCTTCCCCTTCTCTCGCTCGCTCAAGGCCGCGTTCAGCTGTGCAATCTGGGCCTCGATGGTCTTGATGCTTTGCCCGTGTGTGGCAGTGTGTTGCACTAAGGATTGAATAGAAGACTGGATGTTGGCGGTGGATTGAGTCGATTGTTTAACGAACGCCTCCAGACTTCGCTCGAGCGAGGAAACCTTATCGTTGTTTGACGGAACAAAGTTGTTTGGTGGAAAAGAATTGTTGGGTGCAAAGTTGTTCGTCTGATTTTGGAAAGGTTGGGGTTGGAAGGGCTGCTGATACTGAGTTTGCTGTTGCGCTTGTTGTTGCGGTGGAGGGGGCCTTTGGAAATTGTTGCCTTGGAATTGATTCTGATTCTGATTCCAGGCGAAATTGGGGTGGTTCCTCCAACCGGGATTGTAGGTGGAAGAGTATGGATCATTCCTCGGTCTTTGCTGGAAGGCAGCATTAACCTGATCCTGTCCTTGCGGGGGTGGATTGTAAGGACACTCTTCGGTCAAATGGGAAGGATCGGAACAACAAGCGCAGATGGTACGAAGGGGGAGAACAGGGGCAGGAGCAGAAAATTTGCTCTCTATCGCTTCAAGCTTTCTTGTTATAGCAGCCATTTCAGCTTTCATCGCAATAGAGACGTCAAGTTGGTGGATTCCTACCCTAGACTGACCGGTAGAAGTGGAGGTAAAAGAAGAAGAAGTCGGTCTGGTGCTCTCCCACTGTAGCGTTTGCTCCGCAAGGTCGTCAAAGAACTGCCACGCTTCCTCGTCAGATTTCGATAGGAAGTGGCCCTAACAGATGGTTTCCAACAACTGCTTCGTTGCTAGGTTCAGTCCCTCGTATAAGGTTTGGCAAAGTTGCCATTTCTCTATACCGTGGTGAGGACACTGAACAAGAAGGTCTTTGTACCGGTCAAAGCACTTCCAGAAGGGTTCAGAAGGAAGCTGGGAGAATTGGTTGATTTCATTTCGAATCCTTGCGGTTTTATGATTCAGATAGAATTTTTTCAGAAACGCTTTAACAAACTCGTCCCAGCTGGTGATTGAGTGGGAAGCGGTGCTATACAGCCATTTTTCAGCGAGATCGCATAAAGTGAACGGAATGACCCGTAGACGTATAGCATCGTCCGACAGCTGGGTGGTTTTCATCATGGCACAGACGTTTTGAAATTTGTTAATGAAGATATAGGCATCTTCAGATTCAAGCCCATGAAAACGTGGAAGCATGTTGATGAAATGGGGCTTAATTTCAAAGTTGTCCCCATTGGCCGGAGGAAGAGAAAGGCAGGTGGGAAGTGCAGAACGGGTGGGATAGAAACGATCCTGGAGCGCGATTCGCTGCGGCGCTACAACAGGCGGAGGTGGTGGGAGATTGGTCTCCGTAGGAGGTGGAGCCAATCCAGCGGTGGTCAAAGAGATGTTCGGATTAAATCCTGACATCGCGGAAGAAGAGGTTGGTGAAGGTGAAGATGTATGAACAGAATTTCGGTCAACGTCGGAGTTGGCCGGCAAAGGAAGGGGTGAAAGAGGAGTGGACGGAGTATCGACTTCGGAGTCGATCGCGTAGTCGGTCGCGACTAACGTAACGCGGACTAGACGGGCGCTAGTATCCCGAGTCCAAACGGACATACACTAAACGAGTTTAGTATAGTCAAAGCGGAGAAGGTGAGGGTAAGAAAACGTCAATGGAGAAAGGCGATGGATGGTAGGTGAAAAAATGGATTTGGCGACAAAGGGCAAGTTTTTATAAAAGTTTTTGGTTTTTTTTTTTTTTTTTTTATTTTTAGAAAGAGATTTACAGAAATATGTACGGAAATACGGCTTAAGCAATCACAAACAAGATATGCACAATCACACCTAGATCTAGGGTAACCTAGGTCTGCTAGACCTGCTCCTGAACTTGATTGTCGAAGTTAAACAGTGTCGAGAAACGGGCTTAAAAATACACTGATCACGAGGCCAGGTAAGTGCAGAGATAAGGGGAGGTTGTCCAACGCTTTCGCGAAGTTCCTTAATTAAATAACCCTTTCTCTTTCGGCGGTTGCGCCTTTAACACTTTCCTAGACACCCCGTAAACAATATACGGTTAAGCGAGGTTCTAAACACGGTTTATCTTCTCCTAATGAGCGTGAAGTCCTTAGGTCTGAAGTCTAGTATTTTTTAATTTACAATGGACAATGCATATGCTTTAGTGATTTTTGGGGTCCTGGGAAGGGTGATGAAATCCCCACCCAATCTGGATTGGTTTCAAGCCCCTTAAGTCCGTATTAAAGAAATGCAAAGCAGTAACAAATCAACTGCAAACAATTTTTTTATTTTGCGGCGCAAAGAATCCTGCACAAGAACAGTTTATTGGAAGGGGGAGAAGAATTTGCGCAAAGAAGGCTGCAGAAAACACAGTTCAGTGGAGTTCAGAGAAGTGGAGAGAAGAGAGAGACTCACCAGAAAGAAAATGCACCCCTGAAGCCACCAAGTGGCCGCTGATCCGCGGCCTAAGCCCTCTGTTGCCGTGGATCAGCGGCATGAACAGGGATTTGGGGCTCCGTTTTTCTGTTGTGACCTCCTGTTGGTGTTCTCTGCTTGTATGGATCTTCTGAATTTTTATTGTCTCACTGTACTTGCTCCAGATCTTGACAGTAGACCGTTTGTTCCGTTTTGATCCGCCGCGGTGTAGCCGCGAAATGTGGGTCTATCTTCCCACGTCTTTGGCACTGTACTTGAACTCCGTATTATCCGGCGTCTTTGGCGTCGATCTTGAACTTCGTATTTTCCTGCACACTTGCACAAAAGCTAATCAAAAAAACAAGATGGTTTTTTACAAAGTAAGTATTTTTTTTCGTTTTTTGGTTATATTTATACTTACAAATTAACCCGAAATTACACAAGGAAATAAACTACCGTCTCCCCGGCAACGGCGCCATTTGATTGATAGAGTTTGTGCGTGTTCAAGTTTAGTTTTAAATACCGCAATCAAGACGGTTTCGCTTGTAGCTAGCCGGTTGAGTACAGGTCGTCCGCAGGGAGATGGGAGTCTTTTTCAATGTGTTTTAACGAGTTAAGTCCGGTTTTTCAGATTTTGTTTGTGATTATCTAAGTGTTGAGTTGATATTTAAAGAGAGCTTGTTAGGGTTAGGATTAGGTTAGTTTGAGTTAGGAGTCCCCACATCTTTCGTTGCCCCTCTTAATATCGGTGTTACGGTAATCGGCAACAACGGGGATTAGCACGACTAGGAAGGACTTTGCGAGTATAAGCTAGGCTTTCCAACGCATAAGTCTTCCTTTTGGTGCTTGTCCGTCCGTTCTTGGCTCTTCGCCATAACCTCCGGTTAATTCAACCACAACCGGTCTCACTACAGAATCACCGCTATCATGTAGGATAGGGTGCCGTAAGGAGCGGATTGTGGTTCAATTAACGGGAGTCGATTTAAGCTGTTGGGCAAGGAAAGAGTGTGAGAGATTTCCTTCTCTCAAACTTCCCTTATCCTACCCTAACAAGTATTAACTACTCACACATCATGATAAGGAAAAACAAAACAAAACAAAAGAGGAAGATAGAAAGAAGGAGATTAGAAGAATACGACTAACTATTTGCGACCTCACCTTGGCGAGGATCAAGCGTAAGCATCATTGTCGTATGTAAGGATAAAGAAAAAAGAGAAGAAAGAAACAACAAGGAAATAACAACAACTACTTAACGAATTTAAAGTTACAACAATTATAGCAAAAGTAAGACAAGCATGATAATAAAATGATCTTCTTTATTCACCATTCCTCACTCACAAAGCTCACTACAAGTTTAATGGAGAAGAGATGAGAAGAAGAAGAACATGTAAACTAAAACTTAGCAAAAAGAAAATACAAGAATGGACCCTTTCCTTCACAAAGTTCTGGGCTATTTATAGGCCAAAAAGTGAAAACCTAGGGCAACCACCAGAACACCTCTGAAAAGACCCAAATACCCCCCAAAGCCCATCTTCTTTGGCGCCAGAAAGGCCGCGGATCCGCGGCCTATACCCCCTATTGGCCGTGGATCCGCCGCACTTTAGTAGGGTTAGGGTGTGGGCTTTGGGGTACTTCCCTGTTCTTCTGTCCCCTCTTGTCTGGTACATGTATTTTCTGAAAATACTTTCACATTTCTTCCAGAATTTCAGTTGAGGAAAGGTGGACTTTTTGTGGATATTTTTGTCATGATTGCCTCGAGCTCCGCGTAGATCTCTTGGATCTTGTGCTACCATTGAGCCTTGTGCATGAGAATGACATTGATTTGACATTTTGTCTTCCTAAACTGGTATCTGGCAACATACGGATGAAGAGCGGAGACCGTGTTTTCTCAGTGGTTGGCAGGAACCCGGATTTTTTCGTGTTTTCCATGAATTTCACCGTTTTAGAACCGAGAACCTGTATCCTGCAATTGACTAGCAAACACGGCTCAAGAGTATCTACCGATATGCAATGTGATAAAAATTGGGCGGTATGAAAATGCAAAAATCTGATATGAACAAGTTCCTGGGTTACTTAAAAGAGAATGGAATTCTCTCTCAGCTTACTCCTCCATACACACCACAACACAACGGTGTATCGGAAAGGAGGAATCGAACCCTATTAGATATGGTTCGTTCCATGATGAGTAACGCTGAGTTACCGCGATCATTCTGAGGATATGCACTAGAATCAGCTGCATATCTTTTGAACCTAGTTCCTACCAAGACTGTGCCTACCACACCATATCAGATATGGAGTGGGAAGAAACCCTATCTTCAGTATCTAAAGATTTGGGGATGTCCGGCTTTTGTTAAAAAGCAGCATGCGGACAAGCTCGAGGCACGATCAGTACATTGTAAGTTTGTGGGATATCCAAAGAACTCCAAGGGGTATCTATTCTATTACGCAGAGGAACAAAAAGTTTTTGTTTCTCGTCATGCCCACTTTCTGGAAAATCAGTTTTTAGAAAAAGGAACAAGTGAGAGCGTAGTAGAACTGGAAGAAATTCCAGAACCACAAGCTGTTACTGAAAGTATGGCAGAACCAGAGGTTTCAGAAGAAAGGGACATCCCGACGCCACTCTGCAGGAGTAGTAGGCAGTCTCATCCGCCCGAGAGATACTACGGTTTTCTCATAGACGGGGATAGAGAGGATTGCACTATTGATTATGATGAGCCTACTAGCTTCGAGCAAGCCATTCAGAGCGGTGAGTCAGTAAAATGGCTAGATGCAATACGGACCGAAATGGAGTCCATGTACACTAACAAAGTATGGACTTTGGACATTGCTCCAGATGGGGTAAAACCCATAGGATGCAAATGGATCTTCAAAAAGAAGATTGGTGTAGATAGACAGGTTGAAACCTATAAGGCTAGACTTGTTGCAAAGGGTTTCCGTCAAAGACCTGGTTTGGACTATGAAGAAACATTTTCTCCAGTGGCTATGCTTAAATCTATTCGGGTCCTTCTTCCTATTGCTGCCTTCCACGATTATGAAATCTGGCAGATGGACGTAAAGACGGCCTTTCTAAATGGAAATTTGGAAGAGAGCGTTTATATGGATCAGCCAGAGGGATTCATTCAGAGTGGGAGCAGCGGTAAAGTATGCAAGCTGCTTAAGTCCATTTATGGAGTAAAGCAGGCATCGCGGAGTTAGAATATCTGTTTTGATGATGCTGTCAAAAAATTTGACTTTATCAAAAATCCAAATGAACCATGCATATACTGTAAGATTGTAGAGAGAGCTGTAGTATTCCTCGTCTTGTACGTGGATGACATTCTCCTAATAGGAAATGATTTTCCCATGTTACAGTCAGTCAAAAGATTCTTGTCACATAAATTCTCCATAAAAGACCTAGGTGATGCCACCTACATTCTGGGAATCCGGATCTATCGTGATAGATCAAAGAGGATGTTGGGACTTTCGCAGTCCAGGTATATAGACACCATAGTGAAGAGATTCAGTATGGATGATTCTAAGCGCGGTAACCTACCGGCTTGTCACGGAATCACCCTCTCCAAAGAGATGTCTCCCAAGACTGATTTGGAAAGGGATCGTATGTCGATTATACCCTACGCTTCTGCGGTAGGCTCTAAAATGTATGCGATGTTATGTACCAGACCAGCTGTAGCATACGCACTGAGCGTTGTAAGCCGGTATCAGGCAAACCCAGGGGAGAAGCACTGGATAGCAGTAAAGAACATTCTCAAGTACCTGAGAAGGACTAAGGAGATGTTCTTGGTATATGGTGGAAAAGACCTCCAGATGGAGGCCTTTGCCGACTACGGCTTCCAAAGTGACAAAGATGACTCCAAGTCCATATCGGGTTATGTCTTTACCCTCAATGGAGGGGCGGTCTGTTGGAAGAGTTCCAAGCAGGAGACCGTTGCTGACTCAACAATGGAAGCGGAGTACATAGCTGCTTGCGATGCCGCAAAAGAAGCTGTCTGGATGAAGAAGTTCCTCACAGAACTTCAGGTGGTTCCTTCCAGTGTTGGTCCAATACCTCTGTATTGTGACAACAACGGCGCTATAGATTTAGTGAAGGAACCCAGGTCCCATCAGAAATCCAGACACATCTTAAGGCGGTATCACCTGATCAGGGAGATCGTAGATCGTCGGGAGATCGAGGTGAAGAGAGTAAAGACGGAGAATAACATTGCTGATCCATTCACAAAGGCCCTTCCTCAGACGCAGTTCGAGAGGCTATTCGAGATGATAGGTCTATGATATGCCAGCTCATGGCCCTAGTGCAAGTGGGAGATTGTTAGTGTATATGCCATTGGGGCCATTATTGTATCATACTAGATTGTATATTACATAATGGAAGCTTGGGATATTCACAGTTGTATATACAGTCTTGCTAAAAATGGTAGTATGCTACTTGGTTTGTGTCTACTTTAATATGTGCATATGTTTCTTGTAACGTATCACTTATAGATATTAGTAGAGCCTTAGGATCTTTGCTTGATTACCAGCGTCGTGATGGCAGTCACACTAGTGGGGGCTGGGTAGTCTGTAAGCAATATCCTATACAGGTCCCTGGTCGTTGGATTATCGAGATAGGGCATCGATATTCCGGAGTAGACTAAGTGTGTACGCTTCTCATCCCAGTTGGGGAGATGGTCTGTCCTATAGCCATCAGTACGTCGTACTGGAGATAGTATGCAGGTGCTCGTTAGGTTATGGGTACACCGGACAGGACTCGCAGGGGAACTGATTGGTTGGTATTATACCCATCGTCAGTTAACAGTTCCCAGATGACATAAGTACAGCATAGTCCGCAGACTTGACACTGCTACTTCGCCTCGAGTGTGTCCCACTGTTCTTAGATTGCTACCCTACCACGGCTCAAAGGAGTCGTGCAAACATGTAGCAGTTGGGTGCAGTCCCGAGCACTTGGAGGCAGTAGTGGTTAGATAGGATTCGTCTCTCCCGGTATTGGGAGATGATATCGCGCTGTGTCAGAGAGCCATTACGCAAAGTCCCTGGCCAGGGAAAGCGAGATATACTGGTAGGTTCCAGTAGCTTCTCAAGGTGTAATGGGCTTCGCTCCGACACGACTTATATAGCTATTAGGGGACTGACGCTTGCCGCCCTCTAGGCTTGATATGCGATAGTCTTAAACGAACAGACTGGACTGTACGGAGATTGTCAAATCAGGCTCAGTGGGAGTTCGGATGAGTTTCCTCATCGGCCTTCTTATCGACATCTACCTGGGGATCGTTACGTACAGCTAGTGCCGCTTGCGATCTGTGGTTAAACCCACTGCCAGCGTAGTGTCGAGTCTTTAGAGTCCCACACAGAGAGTTTCCCTGCTCCAGGCGAAACGATATAGAAGTCGTATGGTTTTACGACAAGAGTTTGGATGCGTACGTGTGTTTACGCACGTACGACTTTTCGGACAGTTTTTTACTAGCCGGCTTTGGTTTAAGCCAGATTCTAGTATCGGGTTATTGGATTTATACAGTCTAAAGTTTTTCCGTGTTTTCACGGATTTGAGGGGTATTCTTGTAATTTTTCGGGAAGCTTCTAGAAGAGTGGTGACTAAGGGGTTAAGGTGGCATTGCATTAAATGAGATTAGTGACTCATTTGTGTGATTCATCCAAGTCATTAATGCATCATAAATGCTTAATGACTCATGGAGATGAATCACTCATAGATATTTATGAACCATGGTTGTTAATTCTATTATTTGATTTTTGGATAAATAATAATGCTTCATATATATTATGATAACATCATTATCTCATTTCATTCTCATCTTCACCTTCTCTCTCCTCAAGCTCACTCTCTATTCAAACCCTAACCCTAGCCTCTCATGTGTTGAGATCAAGGGTTAGCTAGACTAATACATCCATAACCTCACTCTATATCCCCTAGGTAGCTTAGATTAGCACTTTAAGCAACCTAGTTATCTCAAGTTTGAGATTAAGCTTGGCGTAGGAGCTTTCGGGTGGATCGTCTTTGATTCAAGGAGGTCGTTGAGGTGCCGATGTTCCAAGGAGCCTACGAGGAGTGGAGGATCGCGATGAAGACCCGAAGGACAAGTAACGTGAGGTATAACTTCGTATCCGAGTAGTTAAACCTCTAGTCGATAGTTAGCAATGGTTTAGATAACGATTCATGCGCTCAAGTCCGTGTTACGAAGCTTTGATAATCATTTTTCATATATTCCGCCTCCCCGCAAGTTCGCGTGGTGCGTGACATGGACTTACATAAAAGAGACCATGAGTCACTAAACATGTCTATGTCACATTAAATGCACCTCATCATGAACTAAGCTCACCATTTTCACAAGAATAAACATTAACCCAAATGTTTAGTCCAACCAAAAAATACGGCAACATCTAAAGTAAATTCATGACGGATCATAAGGATGCCCCTCACCTGTATATACATAGCTGCATCCGCATTCCGACTGAATGCGAATGCGATGAGACTAAAGTAATCCAACAAATCTAATATTAGGATCCGGCTTAATCCAAACCCCACTAGTATGATCCGTCCGATCATGATCCGTGCACTACTGCACTATATGATCGAACCCTGCCATAATACCATACGACCTCTACAACGTTTTGCTCAAAACTTGAGAAACTGTCTGTGGGGGACTCTAAAGACTCGCCAATACTTTGGCTGTGGATTTAACCACTAGCACATCAGTGGTACTAGCTGTACGTAACGGGCTACCAGGTATTGACCAAAAGGGAGGTCGATGAGCGAACTCATCCTGACACCCTACTGAGCCTGTCAGTGACAATATCCGTACAGTCTGGTCCGTTCGACTATGAGCATCGCATGTCGGGCCTAGAAGGTTGGTAAAAGTCAGACCCCCAAAAGCGGTACAAGTCGTGTCGGAGTGTAGCCCAGAACACCCTGAGATACTACTGGAATACCTACCAGTAAATCTCTTGCCTTGGCCAAGGACTTTGTGTAATGGCTCTTCTAGACACAGCGCGATCTCATCCCCAAAACCGGGAGAGACGAAACCCCTGCCGATCCGCTCGCTGCCTCTATATGGCTCGGGACTGTACCCAACTAAAACCTGTTTGCACGACTCCTTTGAGCCGTGGTAGGGTAGTAATCAAAGCACAGTGGAAACTCACACGAGACAAATGATGATTTCAGGTCGATGAACTAACCTGTACACATGTCACCAGGGAACTGCTTTCTGACGCTAGGTATAAAACCAACTAGCATGTTCCCGGCGAGTCCTGTCCGGTGTACTCATAACCCAATGAGCACCTTTATACGTTTTAGGTGAACCAACTGACACTAATGGATTGTGAGACCAGCCACCGCCTCTCGTCGGGGTCTCGATCGTATACACTAGTCTACTCATGGAGTATCGATGCCCAGTCTCGAAACTCCCACGACTAGGGACCTTTTAAGGATGTGCCTATAGACCCCAGCTCCCATGTATATGATCGCCATCATACTGCTGGCAGTCAAGCAAGAATCCTAAGGGCTTTATCAACGTGCAATAGTGATCTGTAATATCACATAAAGCATGTAAACGATGATAAAGATAAACCAGATAGCATACTATCATCTTGAGTAAGACTGTCCTCCTGGCATAGGTCCTCCCTCAATCATTGCAATCGCGTGCCTGCGATCCAATAATTGACTTTGAGGGCACTATATCCAACAATCTCCTACTTGCACTCAAGGCTAATTATTACGATGTCGCATACTCACAGCCCGTGTGATACCGAACACCCAACTTCTCTTCTGATCAGTCTCACAAAACCCGTTTGCGAAACTATTGCGTTCGAGGAATAGCCTCAGTGAGTGGATCTGATTTGATGTTTCTTTCTATGTCTCTCTTAATCTCAAGTTCGAGGAGAAAACCATCTCCCGAAATGAGCAATACTTGTCTTAGAATATGTCTGGATATCTGATGGGACCTAGTTCACAAATGAACTCCAAATCCAAACTTCTTAGACTGTATCGTCAACTGAACTTAATCATTATCCTGCGCCATGCCTCCCTCAGTATCAGCTTGGACCACCTGTCCAAACTACTGCCTCTCGTCATAGGGAAAACTTTAACTCTGACAGTTACTCTGTCATCCAGGTCACATTGGAAGCCTGGAATGATAACTGTCTCCCGAAGGAGGATTCCATTATCATATCCCTAGAACATCCACTTATGTTCTAAAACTGCTTCCAAATATTTCTCCAGGATAGGATTAATATCAACTTATTGCATCTAGTGCAAAAGCAACATCTGGTGTGGTACTTGATATCTCATGATTGACTCAATTGCCTAAGCAAGTGCTATGTCAATCATGCACATCCCTCTCCTCTTTAGTCTGTAAGACACCTTTAGAGAGGGTGACTCCATCACCTGCAGGTACACTACCGTGCCAGGAGTCGTCCATTCTAAAACACCTGTAGAATGCTGTCTAAATATCCAGATTAGGAAACTATCCAAATCTAGATCTAATACCATAGATCTAGTAATCAGAATGGTCAACTGCATCTGCTCTCTTGTCGGGATGGGATCACTACTCTACTTGTAATGGGGAGACTCTGGCCACTTCTGATATTATATCTATATCCTATGTGGAGAAACCATTGTATGACAACCAAAGTATAACCGATCGTAGTAAGAAATATCACTTTCTACTATGTGTATGTCATCCAAATACCAGGACATCACACCCTTCTACCTTCTTAACAGATCCATTCCCTATTCTGATGATGTCAAACCTATGACTGTCACATCAGAAATAGATGATCTATCTCCGCTATACTTGCTTAAGTCTATAAATAGACATAAGCTACTTGTCCACTATGCTTCCGCTGCTCCCACTGACTACGACAACCCTCTGGCAGAGTCATATACACGTGCACTTCTAAAACTAGTTTAGAACGACGCTATACTCATCCTCCTGCCGGGTCTCATAGCCTGGAACAACAGTAGTGTCAAGTCTGGGTAAACAAGAACCTCCCTGTCACCGTACTTGAAGCTACCGGAGTACCTCTCGGGTGCCTGAGGTTACCCACCATATCTACGGAGTGGCCAATGGAATGTCAAACCTGATTGAATCTTTAAGTTCTTATCAAATTTTCAGTAATCGTTTGTGGTTCTGGAATCACATCCAGTTCTACCATACTCCCACTACTGTTTCTGAAAAAAATCCATTTTACCAAAACTGTGGCCAGTCAAGAACAATATCACTATTGATCTTCCAGATGGTAGAAACTCAACCCTCGTCATAGCCCGGGTTAACCCACAAACAGCCATTACATAAACGTGTCTTGAGTTATCCAGAGTCTGGTTTTAAGAATAAGCCGGACAACTTCCCGTACCTTAACATTGTTAAGATATGAGCCGTTCTATATCCAATATAGAAATAGAGGCACTGATTTAATTGGAACCAGATTCAAATCATGCAGCTGTCTCCAGTGCATATCAATTACATGGAGAGAGGCCGTTCAACATTACTCAACTTAGGAGTGCGTCCAAATATGAGTAATCTGAAAGAGAAACAAGTTTCTCAAAACCATTACTATCAACTGAATACTAAACACAAGTATCTACATCTTCGATTACCTTGAAGAATCCTGATACTTGCAACACGTGGTTCTCTACTTTACTCCTGTACCTATAACTTCTCAAAACTTGGACATTGTATTTCTACGAAACACTTGTCTAAGAACTAGAGAAGTCATAAGTAAATAGAATATAGTACGAGGACCAACCCCTCTGTCCTAATGGACACAGGACAACATACAATACTCTGTATAAGTCCCTTGAGTTGAATAACTCAAACCCTGTGCGTCGTAGGTTGAAAACTGTACTATGGTCATGAAGAATTACACCACTGTTTAATGCTCCTTACCTAACCATCAACTGATATAGGTAAATGTCATGGACATAATTTCAAAAGGTTATATCTCACTTTATAAAAAATAAACGTACAGATATATCAATTTGAAATTGGTGCATAACAACGGATATTCAAAACCAAATATTTGCCGTCCGGCAAACAACCCAGGCGATTTCCTCAAATATCACCAATTACAACAAATTCCGATATAATGAGAATGATCACTTAATTCCCAATAACTTACTCCCACTCATCATCTGTAAAACCATACAGATACGAGAATCAAACCTGGCAAATACATACCCTGGAGTAAGGACTAATTGGGAAATCAGTTTTCTTTTAACAATACACAGTGAAATTGAAACATGTAAATGTTTTGAAGGGGTATCCGGGCATTCCTAGTAATGCCTCTTCCATTATCAGATTCACAACTGTAACCGTATATTTCTTTGCCATCTCTCCAAATCCCTTTATAAGTATTTAGTCATTACCTTCTGTACACCCCTTTAGGCTAAATGGTTTTCTTCCTTCCCCACCGTTCGACACCAGCCTATGGTTTGGAAGAAGACTATCCAATAAGCATAATGGGTGTACTCTCCTAATCCTAGGAGTACTCGCAGCATGAGAGAAGGTGAAGATAAAAGACAACTGAATAAACCTTATTCCTATTTGTCCTGAACCAGAATCCATCCTCGAATCTGGAACAAGTTCCTTCGAGTTTGTATATAACCATACGATGGATTTATCCAATGGAATTGGATGTTCGTAGAGATACGGGGTGTTCTGGAAAATTACAAAGGTGAAATATGAGTGGCGATGAAATACTTGGTTTGGTCGTGAATGATAGCAGTCGCAATTTACTTTGCCCTCTTTCTAATCCCTTTATTTGTCTTTACTTAATACCTTCTGTACACCACACTTAGGCTAATTGGTTTTCTTTATTCCCTACCTTTCGGCACCTGCCTATGGTTTGGAAGAAGACTATCCAATAAGCATAACAGGTGTACCTTCTCCTAATCCTAGGAGCCCTCATAACCTGAAAGAAGGTAAAAGCAAAAGACAACTGAATAGTCCTATTCATTATCTCCAGAACCAGAATCCATCCTCGAAAAAGGTTCCTTCGAGTTCGTATATAACCATACGATGGATTTATCCAATGGAAGTGGATGTTCGTAGTAATAAGAGGTGTTCTGGAGAGAAGGGTAAAAATAGGAGTGGCAATGATGTTTGCAACTCAGACAATCCAAAAGCCAGTGTTTTAAGAAAGTTCGGTCAACTTGGTTACTGAGTTATAGTCTAGGGCCGGGCCATGGTCGCAGCCAAAGAGAGAGAGAAAATAAACACTCTGCGTGCACTTTAACCTAGATCAGAATGGTTAATCAGTTTATCTAATCAGGATGTCTCCCACTGTTTCCTCAAATTCTCCTTCAAACCTGAAAGAAGAATTAGTCGGGATCACCCGAGGAGTAAACCAACTCATCAGTGGGAATCGGGATCCAACTATCATCGCATGATAACTTGATGGAATCCACTCAAGTCACCACACTCCAGAAGGTATGCGCATGCCTGGCAAGTTTCAGTTTCTTTAGAAACTCCCGATGTGTGTTTTTACCCCTAAGACCCAAGTGACCTTGACAATGCCAACATATCAAAGAGTCCTAGTCAAGTTCAACCCGTCATTATCTTGATTGCGTTAAACCCACCCGTACGAGTCCTTGACAATGCCAACATAACCGTACGACTGTCCTAACCAATCCATATATCCATGCGATAGAAAAGCATTACAGAGCTACCGAACACTACGCCTCGGCAATGCACGACATACGTAGCATGAATACTAAGCAATACTAATCTTAAATAACGGAGGGCTACGGCTGGTTTTTGGCGAAAAACCTTTAACATAATGAACTTGATATCGTTGAAGGAACCAGATAGCTTTTTAGAAAAATATAGTGGCGAAAACCTTTGCTAAAGAGGTCACTCCCGGTGAAGAGATCTTGGCTCTTTCCCCGTAGAATGAGGTACAGGATATTCCAAACTGAATACCATAATGCAAAGCAAAAATTAATCGACTATAGTGAAGTTATTACCCTGACGCAAACTTCTGCCCAAGGGATCACTCCCGGTGAAGGGATCTCGGCCCTTGGCTCGTCGACTAAGGTGCTGAATATTCATAACCGAATACCACTGTGCAAAATAAAAGAGAACGTCCTTGTAATAACAGCTTTTTGAAAAATGTTCCAACAACATCGAATAGGTTTGTTTAGCTTGCATTGATCCGAATCAATGCAGTCCCATCAATTGATCATACCACAAAAGAACGAAAATATGATGTACGTATATGCCATCCGCCTTCGCCACTGGGTCCCGTCATCACCCGTTAGGTTACTTAACTAACGACAGAGCGGGGACTGGATTAGCGCGGGTGTAAAACATATACAATATCTACTAATATATATATCAATATATAATAATCGCTCAAGGCGTGATAAAATGCAACATCACAGAAAAGTAATAAGTATCACAGAACAATACAGATATCTGGGAGCCCCAGGTTTCCGTTGAGCCGCAACTGAAACCCGACGTTCCCCTGGTCGTATGGATAGCCTGTGCAATGAAACCTAGACCCCTACGAATGCGGCAAGTTACCTGCCAAAACCTGAATCGAGGCAGCCCCCTTCAGCAAAGTGAATGGACTACCCAGCACTTCACGGAATCCGGTAACTTGAGCACCCCACCTGGGTCAACCTATACCCCCTACAAGTGCGGCGAATAGCCCGCCAATTCTAGAGTAAAGCCCCTTCCGTCTCAAAGCCATGAGATGCGGGCTCGTTGCCCTCTAGAATCCGGCTATCCGTGCACTCCACCGCAGGGTAATCGTAGTACAGAAAATAAAATATGTACAACGGGTACATCGACCTCAACCCGGTTGTGCCCCAAAAGAATAATATACAAACAGGCAGTGACGGCAGTCCACATGTCGGACGCTCGTCCCGCAATATCAAATGTACAAATAAAACTAAACGGTACTAACATTGCACCAAGCTATCCACCACGACAAATCCGCAACATCACAGCACAACACAGTACATCAACGCGAATGTCACGTTCGCAAAACCCGTCTAAAAGAGCTATAGCAATTAGACGAGATATACCGCTCGAGTGACATTCACGGTCGCAGATATAAATTAAGCACTGTGAACTAACGTATTTAAAATTCTCGATCGACAAAATTTCCCAAAGTGGGCCCCAAGTACAAATCCAGCACTCAAAATAATCTAGGCCAAAACTAAAAAATTCCAAAATCCACATTTCCATACAAAAACCCAGCACAAGAAAAATGGTGCACTGAAGCCACATAACTGCGGCGGAACCGCGGCCGAAACGTGGTTAGTGCCGCGGTTCCGCGGCGTTACTGTGGATTCACGCTACCAAATTTCTACAGAGGTCTTAAAAAAGCCTGCCTGATTTTCTGACGTACCCAAAATAATTTTTAGACCACAAAAAAATTCGACAGAAACTTTAACATTGAAAATGCGGTTTTGGAAATTTTGTTTGATTGATATTTTAAACACGTTAGAACAAGCTAGTAAAGGTTAATGGCGTGGCTCTGATACCATGTTGGGTTATGGAAACGCCCCGGCCGTCAATCCGATGCCAAATGCGGAACAAAAACTTTTCAAAACTTGGCGCTACCATAACCTTTACCCGGATCGAACCATTAACGCTAAACTAGCAACTACAAAGAAGTGAGAGTGGCTATACCGATCGATCCGTGTCCTTCGGTCTTTGGCCACCATCCCAAGCTCCACGCGGCATCTCCGATCTCCAGTCTTCTCGTCGGAAGGGCACCACATCAATGAGTCTTTTTACGGGCTCCCGCTTCATCTGAAGCAACTCGGACACGAAGTTTGCTAGCCGACGTGTCCAAGGTGAAGTAGAGAATGTGTGCGATCACTTTGTCTCAAGCATCCATTGATTCTCAACGCATGAGAGTGTATAGATGGAAGTTGGAGATGAAGCCATGGTGGAAATGGTGATCTAGAGGAAGAAGAAGAAGAAGAAGAGACTTTCTTTTGTTTTTATGTTGAGATGATAAAATAAGAGCTCTAGAATAAATCAAGAGCAACCCCAAAGCCTAACATGGCTGCCCTCTCTCTCTCCATGCATCATATCAACACAATAAACAAATCCTAATGTGACATTAGCACAATAAAAGAGACCACGAGTCACTAAACATGTCTATGTCACATTAAATGCACCTCATCATGAACTAAGCTCACCATTTTCACAAGAATAAACATTAACCCAAATGTTTAGTCCAACAAAAAGATACGGCAACATCTAAAGTAAACTCGTGACGGATCACAAGGATGTCCCTCACCTGTATATACATACCTGTATCCGCATTCCGACTGAATGTGAATGCGATGAGACTAAAGTAATCCAACAAATCTAATACTAGGATCCAGTTTAAACCAAACCCCACTAGTATGATCCGTACGATCATGATCCGTGCACTACTGCACATATATGATCGAACCCTGCCATAATACCATACGGCCTCTACAACGTTTCGCCCGAAACTTGAGAAACTGTCTGTGGGGGACTCTAAAGACTCGTCAATACTTTGGCTGTGGATTTAACCACTAGCACGTCTGTGGTACTAGCTGTACGTAACGGGCTATCAGGTATTGACCAAAAGGGAGGTCGATGAGCGAACTCATCTTGACACCCTACTGAGCCTGTCAGTGACAATATCCGTACAGTCCGGTCCATTCGTCTATGAGCATCGCATGTCGGGCCTAGAGGGTTGGTAAAAGTCAGACCCCCAAAAGTGGTACAAGTCATGTCGGAGTGTAGCCCAGAACACCCTGAGATACTACTGGAATACCTACCAGTAAATCTCTTGTCTTAGCCAAGGACTTTGTGTAATGGCTCTCCTAGACACAGTGCGATCTCACCCCCAATACCGGGAGAGACGAAACCCCTGCCGATCCGCTCACGGCCTCCATGTGGCTCGGGACTGTACCCAACTAAAACCTGTTTGCACGACTCCTTTGAGCCGTGGTAGGGTAGTAGTCAAAGCACAGTGGGAACTCACACGAGACAAATGACGATCTCAGGTCGATGAACTAACCTATACACATGTCACCAGGGAACTGCTATCTGACGCTAGGTATAAAACCAACTAGCATGTTCCCGGCGAGTCCTGTCCGGTGTACCCATAACCCAATGAGCACCTGTATACGTCTTAGGCGAACCAACTGACACCAATGTCTTGTGAGGCCTGCCACCGCCCCTCGTCGGGGTCTCGATCGTATACACTAGTCTACTCATGGAGTATCGATGCCCAGTCTTGAAACTCCCATGACTAGGGACCTTTTAAGGATGTGCTTATAGACCCCGGCACCCACGTATATGATCGCCATCATACTGCTGGCAGTCAAGCAAGAATCGTAGGGGCTCTATCAACATGCAATAGTGATCTGTAATATCACCTAAAGCATGTACACGATGATAAAGATAAACCTGATAGCATACTATCATCTTGAGTAAGACTGTCCTACCGGCATAGGTCCTCCCTCCATCATTGCAATCGCGTGCCTGCGATCCAATAATTGACTTTGAGGGCACTATATCCAACATTAACCTGCTTCCATACTCTGTTTATGAGCAGCTCGGGATTGGAGAGTTGAAACTAGATCATTGCACTCTCCAAATGGCAGACCGTTCAATCACCAAACCTCGGGGTGAACTGGAGGATGTGTTGATAAAAGTCGGGGAATTTATATTCCCTGTAGACTTTATTGTTTTCGATACACAACCTGTAACGAACCCACAGAACCAAATTCCGGTGATTTTGGGTCGACCATTCCTTGCCACTTCCAATGCTGTCATTAATTATCGAAACGGTTCAATGAACCTATCGGTTCAATGAACCTATCTTTTGGAAAAATGATAATTGAACTGAACATCTATAAAATTAGAAGTCAGCCATCTGAACCCTCTGCTCATATACTTGATGTCTGTTCTGTCCACGTGATTAGTCCCGAAAGTTGTGAAGTTGATGAACTTTGCTTTGAAAATCTCGACGACACTAGCACATCAATGTTTGATCTTGCACATCTTAGTGAGGACACATTTTCCACGCTTGAGTCTGAAACTCTTGACTCATCACTTTCCGAGTCTGTATTTTATGCAGGCTACGAGCTTCTTCTTGACTCCGAATATCATTCGATGACCCCACCTTCTATAGTTTCTCCGCCCGTATTAGATCTCAAACTTTTACCTTCTCATCTTAAATATGCATATTTAGGTGAGAATTAGTCTTTACCTGTTATCATATCAGCTTCTCTAGCCTCAGAGCAAGAGAACGCTCTTTTGATGGTATTGAGATCTAATAGCCAGGCATTTGGTTGGACTATGGCTGACATCAAAGTGATTAGTCCCTTAATTGTAGAACATCATATACATCTGATGGATGAAACCAAGCCAACCCGAGAACCACAGAGACGGTTGAACCCCGTCATGAAAGAAGCGGTGAAGAAAGAGATCGTCAAATGCCTTGACAATGGTATTATTTACCCAATCTCCGATAGCCAATGGGTAAGTCCAATTCATGTCGTCCCTAAGAAATCTGGCATCATGGTCATAATAAATGAGGCTAATGAGTTAATCCAGACACGCACTCAAACTGGGTGGCGTGTATGTATTGATTATAGAAAACTCAATGCCGCAACAAGGAAAGACCAATTTCCTCTACCTTTTATTGACCAAATGCTAGAGCGCTTAGCTGGACGTGAATACTACTGCGTCATGGACGGATACTCTGGCTATAACCAGGTCTCTATTGCCAAAAAGGATCAAGATAAGACCACAATCACTTGTCCTTTTGGTATTTTTTCTTATAGACGTATGCCTTTTGGGTTGTGCAATGCTCCCGCTACATTTCAGCGATGTATGATGAGGATATTCTCGGACATGGTCGAGAATTTTCTGGAGATTTTCATGGACGATTTCTCGATATTTGGAGATTCTTTTACTGACTGCCTATCACATCTTGACGCAGTTCTTACTCATTGTAAAGAGAAGAACTTAACCTTGTATTAGGAAAAATGCCATTTCATGGTCCAAGAGGGAATTGTGCTTGGACATGTGATTCCACGAAAAGGCATTGAGGTTGACAGAGCTAAAATAGATGTCATTCAAAACCTTCCTCATCCCAAATGCGTCAAAGATATACGATCTTTTCTTGGCCATGCAGGCTTTTACAGGAGATTCATTAAGGATTTTAGCAAAATTGCTAGACCTTTAACTCTTCTCTTGGCCAAGGACACGACCTTTCACTTTGACTCGGATTGTGAGGCAGCCTTTGACTCACTTAAACACTCTCTCACTACAGCCCATGTTTTATCATCTCCAGATTGGAACCACCCTTTTGATCTTATGTGTGGTGTATCAGATTTTGCAGTTGGTGCAGTCTTAGGACAACACATTGAAAAGATGCCACACGTGATCTATTATGCAAGTAAGACCATGAACGATTCTCAAATTAGTTATACAACTACCGAAAAAGAACTTTTGGCAGTTGTATTTGCATTAGAAAAATTCAGGCCTTACTTGATTGGCTCACCAATTGTTGTATACACTGACCACTCTGCCTTGAAACATCTTTTGGCGAAGAAGGATGCTAATGGTAGGCTAATACGTTGGATCCTTCTATTACAAGAATTTGATCTTGTTATTAAAGATAAGAAAGGATGTGAAAACGTTGTAGCCGACCATCTGTCTCGCATCACTTCTTCATCTATGACCCTGCCGATCAATGATTCTTTTCCACACGAACAACTCTTGAATGTATCCACTAAACCTTGGTTCGGAGATATTGTGAATTATCTTTCTACGGGAGTTATCCCCCATGAATGGTCGAAACAGGACAAACATCGATTTCTATCCCAAGTAAAACATTTTTACTGGGATGAACCGTATCTGTTTAAGTATTGTCCTGACCAGATCATTCGCAGATGTGTCCCTAATGATGAATTCAAGAGTGCTCTATCTTTTTGTCATGATCAGGCATGTGGAGGTCATTTCGGTTCTCGAAAGACGGCGGAGAAGGTTTTGCAGTGCGGTTTTCATTGGCCGACTTTGTTCAAAGACTCATTTGATCATTGCAAAACCTGTGCACAGTGTCAACACACGGGTAGGATTTGCCGGAGAAATGAAATGCCACTTCAACCCATCTTGGTGGTTGAAATTTTTGACGTTTGGGGTATAGATTTTATGGGTCCTTTTCCCAACTCTTTCGGGAATTTGTACATATTGCTTGCGGTTGATTACGTCTCAAAATGGGTTGAAGCTATTCCTTGTCGCACTAATAACAAAAAGGTTGTCATTAAGTTCTTAAAAGAAAACATCTTTTCGCGATTTGGACACCCACGTGCTATCATTAGCGATAACGGGACGCATTTCTGTAATCGGTCTTTTGAGACTTTGATGCGGAAATACGCTACCAACCATAAACTTTCTACACCCTATCATCCCCAAACGAGCGGTGAGATTTCAAACAGACAAATCAAACAAATACTGGAGAAAACAGTTTCTAAAAATCGAAAAGATTGGTCAACCAAATTGACGGATGCTCTTTGGGCATTCCGTACTGCATATAAAACCGATCTAGGTATGTCTCCTTACAGACTAGTGTTTTGTAAGGCTTGTCACCTCCCGATCGAGATTGAACACAAAGCAATGTGGGCCATTAGAGAACTTAACTTTGACTTACATCAAGCCTGCAATTTTCGGAAGCTGCAATTAAATGAGCTAAGCGAACTCTGTGATGAAGCTTATGATAATGCTGTAATTGTAAAGAATCGGACTAAGCTATTTCACGATAAAAACATTTTGAGAAAAACTTTTACACCTGGTCAACAAGTCCTTCTTTATGATTCACGACTCCATCTTCATGCGGGTAAGCTAAAATCTCGGTGGAAAGGACCTTTTGTTGTGCGGTATGTATACCCGCACAGGGCAGTTGAGTTAGAAAATGTTGAAAACGGTACAATTTTCAAAATAAATGGTCATAGACTAAAACCGTATTTTTCCACTGACCCCTCGGAGGAACTCCTGTTTTTACAGAAGCCGCTTTATATTGACAAATTTTCCTCCACCTCACCTCCATGACTTGGTAATTTTGTCACATCTTTAGAATAGAGATGAGTCAATTAGTAAATAAATTTTAGAAAAATAAAAAAAATAATATAAAACAAAATCATAAAAAGCTTTTGTACATGAATAAAAGAATAAGTTTGGGGGAGATTTTCCACAATCATATTTCATGTCCCCTTTAACAAATTTTTTCCTCCCAAGTTTACAGGTTTTTGTGATTTAGCAGATGGCAACAGTGAGGACACTGTTGAAAACAAGTTTGGGAGAGGTTTGTGCTTATTTGGGCATCATTTTGTATCATATTTTGCATAATCACAAAACTTTTAAAACATATAAAAAATTTTAAAAAAATTAAAAGATAAAAATATTTAATATTTAATTTTATAATAAAAGATTAGATAGTGAAAAATTACATCTAAAAGATTGGAAAAATTTAAGAAAACCAAGAAAATTAGAAGTTTTCTTAAACTAAACTAGTAATAAGTAGTTATGAGCCGTTGTCCCAAGGGTTAATAGTAGAGGATACCTTGAAATGCTATTGTCTTAAATCCAAAGTATGAAGGAAATAATAAATGGAAAATAAAAGATAAAATGGTGTAGAAAAATGAACACTGGTTTTGTTATCACCAAGGAAGCAATAAAAAAATATAGCGAGGGTGCTTCATCACCTAGTGCCTTAGACCAACTGGTTTGGGAGTCACAGCTAAGCCTTGGGTGTTGCAAGACGAGGAAAATACTAAATACACCTAATCTGCAAGCACATGAGTAATCGGTCGGTTAGTACCTCAAGAAGTATTAACGGTCGCATGAAAAATGTGTGAGCAAATCCATCTAAATATTCACCGACTAAAAAGTACTGAGGTAGATGGACAAGAGTATGATAGCTTGAATTGAATTCTCCGAGTGTAGAGATGTCCAATTCACACACGTAGGGGTATATGATCAATGTTTGGAAGAAAGGTAGGAATGAAGAATAAAGATGATGTTTTATTGAGGAATGACGTGATTTCTAACATCTTTTCATAACAATTGAGATAGGGCTCATAGCAATCGAAAAGCTAGTATTAGTTGGAAACTCTAATTTTCAAAGTCTTTCTTTTATAGTTCTTATCTTTATATGTAACTTTCATAGTCTTCCTTTTATTATGGGATTTTGTGGGTGCAATCCACTGAAAACCCTCAGGAGACAACACTCCTCCTACTAGGGACACCTAGAGGTTTAAAGGCTTGTTGCACGTGCTCAGGGCAATCGTGTTGCCTACGAAAGTGTGCTAGTTGGTTTTTCTCTTTCTTTATTTTCTCATTCTCTTGAATAAAAGAAGTTTGCTCAAGACGACCAAAATTAAGTTTGGGGGAATTTGATCAGTTGAAAATATTGCATTCTTAACACATCAATTTTCCTACTATTTGTGATCATCTAAAGGTGTTTGGTATAAATATAGCACATATTAGAAATCCGTCAGCAAAATATCAAATAACCTGTGCTATAGTTATAATCAACATTCTGAAAGGGAAATTACGTGTTTTATTACTAATCGCATTGATCTGTATATATCAATCCTTGTCTCAAGACTGTGTGCTGGAAATTCTCCAGGTAAAAGAGCCGGAACTGCTAAAAGTGCTGATAAAATACATCAAGTCCAAGACTTGTGATCTGGCAATAAACAAGAAAGTATAAAAATATTCCAGACATCAATAAAGTACCTTAAAGCCATCACCAAACCACCATGGAGATTTCATGCAGAGAATCCATCAGATGGCCGCAGATCCGCGGCCGAGTCAGGCCGATCCGCCGCGGATCCGCGGCCGATCCGACTCGTCGGCGGCAGGAACTTTTTGCAGATGACTTCTTTCAACGGCCAAACTTCTTCAAGACGCTTCAGTTCCTCGAATTATCCAGAAGCTTTCCTCTAACAGTAAGTCTTCTCTTGTAAGCTAGATAATTAACCTAATGTAGAAGCTTCTCCTCAACTACCAAGCTTACAAGAGAAGCTAGACCTAGCTTCTAGGGGAAGCCAAAGGGAAAGACTATAAAAAGGCATCTAAGGCTACATTAAAGGGGTGGTTCGGTTGTTGAATTTCAAGGGTAAAAATCTAGTGAGATCCAAATCAATTCTAAGAAAAAATTGAGTGACCCAATTTGATCCAAATCAAGATTCATCGAGTACCAAATCGAGCAAGCATCCATCGAGCCTTTTGAAGCAATGCCGATCTTCATCTGAGCAAGAGATCCAAGACGATCCGCGACTCAAGAAGACAATGCGAAGCTAATTCGATGATTTAGTTCCTCCTCAAATCTTGTATTCTTTGAGTGTATTGTAACGAAACATCGAATAATAAAAGGTGAAGATCTTTATTCTTTCTTTCTATTCATTCTTGCATTATGATATTCTTAGTTCTTGATTTCTTTATAATGATGCATGAGTAAAACTCCGCTTGCATAGGAATCGAAAGAATAGGTAGATGATGTTGATGAATTCTTGAACGATTCTTAAGTCTTATGAGTTTTGTAAACCCTAGGAATTTGAATCAACGATGACCTAGTTTTGAGCGAGATGCTTTCTTGAATGTTTTCGTTCAAAATTAGAGATCAACAATCCATGATTGAATTTCCTAGAGGCTAGAATTTGAATGCTAATCAACGAAAGGACAAGGGATGATGATGAAGAAACCCTAATTTTTTCGATAGATCCCTAAATCTCGTTGATTGTCATCGATCTAGCAACAAATCTTCAATAGATAAGAATTTGTAATAATAAGTATTTATCATCACTATCGATTTGATTGATTCCGACAAGCCTCTCTACAAATCTTGATAATTCAAACGATTTGGATATTTTCTTGATTTCTACCATTTCTTGATTTTAGATCTAGTTTGTGATGATTCTCAAAACGAAATCTCACAATTCTTGAATCATTTTCTTTTATATTTTAATTTTCAATGCAACTAAAACAAGATCGATCAAATCACACTTTCCCAGTGGACGATCCGTATTTATTAACGCGCTACATCGACACCGTTAATTGATTGCGGTATAAATTTATTTGATTGTGATACTTTTCTAAATACACACGAAGAAACGATCAATCACCCCCCCCCCTCACTCTCTCTCTCTCTATTCTTTTTGAAATTCAATTTCATTCTCTAATATTCCCCCCCCTCTCTCCCCCAAGCTGAAGCTTTTGCTGCCCTTCATCAAAACCCTAACCCAATTCACCAAATCCTCACTACCCATCACCAATATTTCACTTCACCCTTCTCAAAACTTAAGCCAAAGCCCATGGAAATCACTTAGAGCTTGGAAAGTTAGCGTTTTGAGCAAGTTTGGGAAGGTAGTTCACTTCTTACTGATAAATAGCTAGTTTTTATATGGTGTTGTCTTGTAGTTTCTGTTTGAACCATAAGTTTCAGACTTTGCGCATAATATCGTATTTTTGGTAAAGTTTGGGTGTCCCGATTGAATCTGCTATCACTTAGGGTGTTGGTTTGAAAAATTGCCGTTACAGAGAGGTGTATGTTATACCTAGAACCCACCACGAGAACCTGAGCCCAATCCCCTACACTTAGGCCGCAATTTTATTCGTTCTGGCCGCAAATTGCGGCCAGACTTGGGAGCTGGGGGTCGTGTCGGTGTCAGGAGGGTCTCTAGGGTTATTTCTAGGCTCTTGGAACCTGCAACTTTCACAAATTCCTTGTGTAGCAAAATCTGGGACCTTTTAGCTTTAATTCGAGCGTTTCGGCTTTTTGTGTTATGGATTATCCGTTACGTGTTTTAGTGTTTGGATCGCTATGTAGCCGTAGGGTTTGGTTAGGGTTTCTGCACGCGTTTAGCCGCTGAGGGAAACACTCGGGAGTGCTTGAGAGTTGGGTTTTGTTGCTATTGTTTGTATGCGTTATCGATAGATTTCTAATGAGCACTTGTTATGTTGTTGTGGTGTGATTCTAGAGTCGCAGGCGGGGACTTCGGACGCCGCGAAGAAGGGAAAGCAGGTGGTCGGATATACATAGATCGAGATCACCGGTGAGTAGATTTAACATCTACGGGGAAATCGCCCGTATGGCGTTATGTGTCAGGGCTTGATAAGATGTTGTAGCCTCATGTTATATTCATATATATATAGGTTGTGCATAGGTACCATAGTTGCATACCCCTCTCTTATCGCATATGGATATAGTAGTTATGAGACACCGCACTGTTACTAATGGTTCAGGCTGCACGAGCACTAATTGTATGTTACACATACACCGTTAGTAATTGCCATGACACTCGCACTATAGAATAGCACTATGAACCATACATCGTTTAGATTACCTCATCATTGATGATTAGACATCATTCTATTCCTTGTGTGCATACATATTTGCGTATCCACATACTTGCATATTGTACACTCATACTTGCGTATATACCCACTTGTACATCCATATTGGCGCACTTACACATTTATACATACATAGATGATGCTGGAATGATTTTGGAGAATTAGGGACCGCATGTTATATTTTCAAAACTGGATCCACTTAAAATAGCAGTTTACCCTTTTTGTTCATAGTATGACTTTATGCTGCATACATCGCATTGCATGGATTTACGCATTGAGTTTTGGATTTCATGTGATTTCTGGATTGGAGAACCGTGGTATTATTTTAAGAAATTATGCATTGTTTTGAAAACCCGGTTTCTCTTGATATGATATTTCAGTACGTCCACCATGCGTTTTCTCGGTTCTGAGAAGTGTGACTTATGGAACCCGATTCGAGGAGCTGGATGAGGCCGATTGCGGGTACATGGTGGACCCGGTAAGGTACCCCAAGGCAAGAAAGGGATGTCGCGTAGTAGACGATGAGTCTGGCTGAGGGACTACTACCTACCGGTGATTGGTTGGACCTGGCGGTTATCTGGAGGATACCGACCGGAGTTGAAAGATGGATGGGTTGACCCGTACTGCCGGGGGCCCAAGGGCCGATTCCGCAGACGGAGCTCGTGGGCCGATCCGGACTGACGGAGCCCAATATATGAGGATTTGCGTGTCGAAACTGGACATGAGTATTTCTTGATATTTTCGAGTGCCGATGTTAGGCACTCAGGTTTCCATGAGATTTACAGGATATGAGGACCGGATAAAGTGATGGTGCCTGAGTTATTGGGACTCGGGGTGTATTTGGTAGACACCGGGTTTTTCCACAATGATGATTCGTGTAGATAATATTTTATCCTATACTCAGCATTCATTTTTATGCATTGTATCATGTAGTTGTAGTACCTGAAAGAGTACCTCGCATGATTATTGCATACCCAGATTACCATATTGATGTCTTCAGTTGCACATGTTAGAGTATAGCATCACGTGCATACCTGCGATTACCTATATATGTTATTTACTATTTACGGGTTGGCAACTCACCCCCGTTGTGTCACAGTGTTTGCAGGTTGACCCGAGTGTAGTCGCGGCAGGGCTACATCATTGTAACTTTTTGTTGCGGATCCCGCTACAGTTGGCGCGTGGGCCATTTTGCTTATAGGTGGGTTGCGGGTATCCGTTTATATTTCATTGTACATTCTTTTGTATCTATTACTCTCCACCTACCATCCCATGTATTGACTTAGAGACCAGTTGTGAGGACGATATTGTATATTATTTTATATTCTAGGTGTCGAGCTAGTGTGAGCCGACTTTATTTATGCAGTTTTATCTTTTATGATGTTTTACTTATATTGCTCATTTCTTCGCTACGGCGTCGTATATTATTCTCGTGGTGTTTGTTTCCGCCGTTGGGCGTGATTGCTCCCGTTTGGGGATGCCTTATCTATATTATATGTCATTTTACTTGTATCATGTCTTGTACCCGTTTCGGGGCTAGTTTTCACAAAGGAGGTGCTGCCGAAATTTTAAGAAAATAACTTAAACTTTAAAGATTTTTACTCGAGTTTTCTAAATGTTTTAAACCAATGTTTTCATCACTCACTAATTTTAATGGTTTTGATCTTCTGGGTTTCGGCTTACTTAATCGCGTTACGCTTATAGACGTTACGTGGTCAAGTGCCGGTCACGGGCCGAATTCTGGGTCGTGACAACATAGCTGCTTGCGATGCCGCAAAAGAAGCTGACTGGATGAAGATGTTCCTCACAGAACATCAGGTGGTTCCAACCATTGTTGATATAATACCGCTGTATTGCGACAACAACGGTGCTATAGCTTTAGCAAAGGAACTCAGGTCCCATCAGAAGTCCAGACACATCTTGAGGTGGTACCACCTGATCAGAGAGATCGTAGATCGCCGGGAGATCGAGGCGAGGAGAGTAGATTTGGAGAATAACACTGCAGATCCACTCACGAAGGCCATCCCTCAGACACAGTTCGAGAGGCTGATCGAGATGATAAGTCTTCGATACGCCAGTTGTTAGTTATGTATATGCCCTAGAGGCCATTGTTGTACATATGATGTATATTATAATGGATGATTGGATATATATAGAGAGGACTTTCTTGCTCATCATGATAGTATGCTATTTGGTTTCACTTTATCTTAACATGTTGACTTGTATTGGTTTACTGTCTTACTCTCACATGTTGATAAAGCCCTTAGGATCTGTACTCGACTACTGGGACAATGATGAGATCATATTAGTGGGGCCATGGTAGTCGATGAGTACATCCTATAACAGTTCTTAGTCAAGGGTGTGTCGAGACAGGGCATTGATACACCAGAGTAGACTAGCATATACGCATCTTGACCCATATGACGGGCGATGGATGATCCCATATCCATCGGTGTTTGACATCAAGGATGGTGTATTGGTGCTCAGTGGAGACTGGGTACACTGGACGGACTCGCCGAGAACTCCTAGATGGTGATATACCACACGTCAGATGGCAGTTCTCCGGTGACACTGGTATAGGGTAGTCTGTAGACCCGAGATCGTCATAGAGTTTTGTGTGATTCCCACTGTGCTTTGATTTCCACCTTACCACGTCCAAGAGGGCGTGCAAAACGGTGGCTTTTAGGTGCAGTCCCGAATCACATGGAGGCAATGAGCGATAGGAGGGGATTCGTCTCTCCCGGTATAGGGAGTTGATGTTGTGCTGTGTTCGATTGGCTATAACTGGAAGTCCCTGGCCAGGGCTGATATAGATATTTACTGGTAAGTGTTACCAGTAGTTTCTCGACCCGTTATGAGCCTCACATCGACACGACTTATCGGTTACTGGGGTCTGACGTATACCACCCCTAGACTTGATATACGACATATCAGACGAAGAGACCGGACTGTACGGGAGTGTTACTGATTGGATTCACAGGAGAATGTACAGGCTAGCTTGTTGATCTTCTGATCGCTCAATACCTGGGTGGCTGTTACATTTAGCTGACCGCTTGCAGCTTGTGGGTGTTTGATATGATCATCACCTGCTACCGGCGTATTGACGATTCTTTAGAGTCCTACACAGAGATTTCTTGACTCAGGCAAAACGGAGTAGGGGCACATATGTGACATGTGCAGGACCGAGGATAATGCGATATGAGATACCGTATTATATTCTCGCGATATTTAGATATGAGCCGGGTCATCGGATCAAGTGTTGATTCGATGAATCGGTACATGATATATTAGTCGGTTATATTCGATATAGCCGGATTGTCGGATCAAGTGTTGATTCGATAATTTAATGTATAATAATATATATGATATATTGCATTACATTATCTAATATTGGCTCGCTTTATTATTTCATTTTCTCACCAGGTAATACATTGATATATATGCGATATATGTTAATTGTATTATTTTCTTTTGTTACAAATATATAATATATATGTGTTATATATTATTGTAACATGATATGATTAATAATGAAACATGTTTTGTGGAGATTAAATAAGGTTAGGGTTTGATTTGGGTTAGTTTCTTCATGCACCTTCTAGAAGGATTTCTTTTGTCATGAGTTAGATATTATGGTTGATATTTTCTTATGACTCATTCTTTAATCCAATCAAACCCTAGCCTTTGTTAATTCTCTACAAGGGTTATCCTTGTCATCCTTAACCATGGTTCCATTATTAATTATATATTCATTTCATTATTCATCATAAAAGGTTGAATTGATTTTTCATCTTCTTCTTCAATCTTGAGCTTTGAGAAAGCTTACTAGGTTTTCATTTTGTGATGTTTAAGTGTGAGAATTTGATATAAAAAGAAAGCATAAATACTACTCCATCATCCTCATCTAATCTAACCAATTAGATTAGGGTGTTCAGCTCATTAGAGTGAGAGAGCTTGAGTTATAGAAACTTCGACGTAGATCATCGGAGAAAAGGAACACTATAAGCTAGCATGGATCGTTCGAGTCGTGGAGCCTCTCTTGAGTCTGGGAGATCGTGGATCACAGCGAAGGGACTTCTACTCGGAGCTTATGAAGTGAAGGAGCGGACTACAAAGGTTGTAATCCCTCAGTTTTAGTTGTAAAGATGTTTACTTGCATGTTAAACCCTAATAATCTAGCAAAGATCCCGGCTTTAGGTTGTTCGGCACGTCTAAATTTTTATTCGGGCATGGTTGATGCCTTATTAACCCTTGTAAGAGTGCCTAGGAACCCTACAGTGGTATCAGAGCCTAGCTAGAGCATTAGGCGACATGTATACGAAGTTAAAACTCCGATCGAACCCCGAAACACCGATTTTGACCCCCTCTCTGGACAATTTTTAAAAATGTGATTTTTCCTGTATTAAAAATACCTAAAAAATTCAGCAGGGGATTATAAATATTACTGTGGAAAACGACAAAGTAAATCGTACGGACCGCCGCGGAACCGCGGCAATAGCTTTCTTGTGCCGCGGATCCGCTGCCGTATAGTGGAATTTGACTTTGATTTTTGTACAGTAAGACCCGTAGCTGTTATTTCATATTTCTGGGTATTTAATCTGACTCAAGTGTTGAGTGTTCTGGGGATTATTTTGAATTCGTTGATTCGATCGGAAAATTTAATTTCGTTCTTTTCCGGATAATTTAGAAACTGTTAAAATGTTCTAACGGATATCATTAACTCACTTTTTCCCGGCACGAAAAAACTTTCAAGTGTTGAATTTTTCTTGGGTTTAAATCTTTCGGAAAAACGTACAAGTAATGCGATGGACCCTCTAGAAGAACACAAACCTTAACTCGATTATGTGACCGTCTGAACCGCCTCTAAACCTTAGGGTTTGGGGCAGTACAGCGTGCCACATGTGAGGCGTTGGTTTGACCCTTCTACGGCTGGACCATTGGTACTGTGACAGATTCTGGGATTGTTTGAACTCCGCTCAAGTATTGAGCTATTTAGGAAATCTTGGGTATTTGATTAATCCGATCGGAAAGTTTAATACTTTCTATTTATCTGGAATGTGATACAATATGTGGAATTCATATAGTTAGGCATGAAATGCGAAGTATGTGATATTTCGGATTTATGATGTCTAAAGTGATTGTGGATTCCAAATGTTGTAGTTTTACAATTTCTTTTCTGTGACCGTAAGTGTAGTATGTAGTTGTATTGCCGATTTTCGTTGCTATACATCAATGACGATCGGTGTATGCATACTTACTTACATTGATGATATGAGATATTATATGTTGCTGTGATATGTTATATTGGATCGTCGTGTTCTGAATAACCGGGGGTTTTATGTGAGATGAGGGTTTTATTTTCATTCATGTAAAATTCATTTGTATGTAATATTCTTTTATTGGGGCACTTCCGGGATGAGGTTGATGTCACCAGTGTATATTATTTACTTTTCTGCATTAGGTAGACCCAAGGAGGGGAGCAAAAGTAACTGGGTTCTAGGGGTCCAGTGGGAGGCCATCTCGAGGAGTCGAGACCGGGTCTCCTAACCCTAGAATTGGCAGTGTTACTTGCCGCTCTCGTAGGGGTCTAGGGATGTGGGTTTGGCTATTCATCGCGACCGTGGAATCCGTGTTTTAAACCGGATCGTATTAAAAACACGGACATCCTAGTATATCCAATATTTCATATATGTTCTTCTGCTGCAATGTTCTGTGATGAGATCATATTACTGTCTGAGACGAATGCTTATACTATATACATATATGCTGATATATAAATATTACTGCTTTCGTTTCTTATGTGATGCTTAGGAAGCATAAACTGATGGGATTTATTAATGAGATTAATAAAAGAAAAGAAACCTAAAAGATGTTGTAGAATCAAAACTTTATAAAAAGGGTTGCTACAGTTTTTCTTTGTATAGCGGTATATATGATATACCCTGCACCTTATTCGATGAGGAAAGAGCCGAGATCCCTTCACCGGGAGTGGCCTCTTTAACGAAATTGGCAGATGCTACAAACTCGCGGTTTAGTTTTTGATAGCTTATAAAGTTTTTGCTTTGCACAGCGGTATATATGATATATCCTGCACCTTATTCGATGGGGAAAGAGCCGAGATCCCTTCACCGGGAGTGACCTCTTTAGCGAAACTACAAAAGCCTCAAAATCACTTGTTTCTACAACGATATCAAGTTCATTACGCTCATGGTTTTCTGAAAAACCTGCGTAGCCCTCCGTCATTTCAGATAAAGACTAGCTAGTATTCGTGCTACGTTTGTTGACTATGTTAAGGCGTAGTGTGCGGTAGCTAATTAGTACTTATCTGTTAAAACATGAGATGTGATTGGATTAGGGTAGTTGTACGACTTTGTTGACTATGTTAAGTGTAGGTGCACGGCAGCGCCCCGGCCGTCATTCCGAGGCCAAAATGCGGAAACGAAACTTTTACTAAACCTGTAAACTGGCGCTACCGCGTACTAAAAACCCGGATCGGGCCATTAACCTAATGCTAGCAAACATGAGAATGGGTAGGAAGCTATACCGAGCGATCCGTGTCCTTCGGTCTTCGGCCTCCATCCTGATCTCCTCGCGGAATCTCCGGTCTTCATCTCCTCGTCGGAACGGGCACCATATCGCCGGGTTCTTTTACGGGCTCCCACTTCTGGACCGAGGCAACTCGGGCACGAAGTTGGCGAGTCGATGTGTCCAAGAATACTGTAGGCTAGTGTAGAATAGTTTGTCACTATTGGGGTTGAAGTTGCCATGTTTTTGGTGGAGGAATAAGATGAACTTTTTGAGATGGAGCTATATGATTTTTGCAATCAAAATGAGACCCAATCACTTCTCCAAAAAATTGGGACAGCCCTTATAAGAATGGCCGGCCCTTCTTGGTGAAGGGAAAGAGAGAGAAAAGCCAAGGGGTGGGGGGAAAGCAATAATGCAAGCAAGTAATGATGAGGAGTCATGATCACACCAAAAGTCTCAACCTACTCCCATCATATAAAGAAAGCAATGATGAGCAAAAGAAGTCAATGGAAGTAAGGACCATCATGAAGCAACTACTTGCAAATAACACCCTCCACTATTCAAATTTGCTTGCTTGCAAATAAGCCCCTCCACACCAATTTTCAGCCAAAGAAAGAACAAAGGAAAAATGGCCGAAACGGAATGCAAACTGGCAACTTCAAAAAGACGATCCCGTAATAAATTACAGGAAAACCCCGCGACTGTATACATAGCCGCATTTGTATTCCGACCGAATATAAATGCAATGAGACAAAATCTATACTGTACAATACTAGGATCCGGTTTAAACCAAAGCCCGCTAGTATTATCCGTCCGATCATGATCCGTGCAATACCGGACGTACATGATCGAACCCTGCCATATCTTCATACGGCCTCTACAGCGTTATGCCCGAAACTTGAGAAACTGTCTTTGGGGGACTCTAAAGACTCGTCAACACTTTGGTTGTGGATTTAACCACTAGCACGTCAGAGGTATTAGCCATACGTAACGGGCTACCAGGTATTGACCAAAAGGGACGTCGATAAGCGAACTCATCCTGACACCCTACTGAGCCTGTCAGTGACAATATCCATACAGTCCGGTCCGTTCGTCTATGAGCATCGCATGGCGGGCCTATAGGGTTGGTAAAAGTCAGACCCCCAAAAGCGGTACAATTCGTGTCGGAGTGTAGCCCAGAACACTCTGAGATACTACTGGAATACCTACCAGTAAATCTCCTGCCTTGGCCAAGGACTTCGTGTAATGGCTCTCCTAGACACAGCGCGACCTCACCCCCAATACCGGGAGACGAACCCCTGCAGATCCGTTCACTGCCTCCATGTGGCTCGGGACTGTACCCAACTAAAACCTGTTTGCACGACTCCTTTTAGCCGTGGTAGGGTAGTAATCAAAGTACAGTGGGAACTCACACGAGACAAATAACGATCTCAGGTCGATGAACTAACCTGTACACATGTCACCAGGGAACTGCTATCTGACATCAGATATAATACCAACTAGCATGTTCCCGGCGAGTCCTGTCTGGTGTACTCATAACCTAATGAGCACCTGTATACATCTTAGGTGAACCAACTGACACCAGTGGCTTGTGAGACCAGCCACCGCCTCTCGTCGGGGTCTCAACTGTATACACTAGTCTACTCTGGAGTATCAATGCTCTGTCTCGAAACTCCCACGACTAGGGACCTTTTAAGGATGTGCTTATAGACCCCGGCTTCCACGTATATGATCGCCATCATACTGCTGGCCGTCAAGAAAGAATCCTAGGGGCTGTATCAACGCACAATAGTGGCCTGTAAGGTCACCAAAAGCAGTACACGATGATAAAGATAAACAACATAGCATACTATCATCTTGAGTAAGACTGTCCTACCGGTATAGGTCCTCCCTTAATCATTGCAATCACGTGCCTGTGATCCAATAATTGACTCTGAGGGCACTATATCCAACAATCTCCCACTTGCACTCAAGGCTAATTATTGCGATGTCGCATCCTCACAGCCCGTGTGATACTGAACACCCAACTCCTCTACTAATCAGTCTCACAAAACCTGTTTGCGAAACTATTACGTTCGAGGAATACCCTCAGTGAGTGGATCCGCTCTGATGTTTCTTTCTATGTCTCTCTTTATCTCAAGTTCGCGGAGAAACCCATCTCCCGAAATGAGCAATACCTGTCTCAGAATATGTCTGGATATCTGATGGGACCTATCTCATAAATGAACTCCAAATCCAAACTTCTTAGACTGTATCTTCAACTGAACTTAATAAGTATCCTGTGCTATGCCTTCCTCAGTATCCACCTGGACCACCTGTCCAAAATACCGCCCCTCGTCAGAGGGAAAACTATAACTCTTACAGCTACTTTGTCATCCAGGTCACCTTGGAAGTCTGGAATGATAACTGTCCCCTGAATGAGGCTGTCGTTATCATATCCCTAGAACATCCTCTTATGTTCTAAAACTGCTTCCGAATGCTTCTCCAGGATTGGATCAATATCAACTTATTGCATCTAGTGCAAAAACAACATCTGGTGTGGTACTTGACATCTCATGATTGACTCAATTGCCTAAGCAAGTGATCTGCCAATCATGTACATCCCTCTCCCCTTTAGTCTGTAAGACACCTTTAGAGAGGGTGACTCCACCACCGGCAGATACACTACTGTGCTAGGAGTTGTCCATTCTAAAACATTTTTAGAATGCTGTCTAAGTACCCAGATTGGGAAACTACCCAAATTTAGATCTAAACCATAGATCTAGTAACCAGAATGTTAGATATAATATCCAAGTCTTATATGGAGAAACCACTGTGTGACAACCAAAGTATAACCGATCGTAGTATAGGAATATCACTTCCTACTCTGTGTATGTCATCCAAATACCAGGACATCACACCCTACTACCTTCTTAACAGATCCATCCCCTATTCTGATGAAGTCAAACCTATGACTGTCACATCAGAAATAGATGATCTATCTCCGCTATATCTGCTTTAGTCTATAAATAGACATAAGCTACTTGTCCACTATACTTCCGCTGCTCCCACTGACTACGACAACCCTCTGGCAGAATCATATACTCGTACGCTTCTAAAGCCAGTTCAGAACGATGCTATACTCATCCTCCTGTCGGGTCTCATAATCTGGAACAACAGCAATGGCAAGTCTGGGTAAACAAGAACCTCCCTGCCACCGTCCTTGAGGCTACCGGAGTACCTCTCGGGTGCCTGACGTTACCCACCTTATCTGCGGAGTGGCCATTGGAATGTCAAATCAGATTGAATCTTTAGGTTCTTATCAAATTTTCAGTAATCGTTTGCAGTTCTGGAATCACTTCCAGTTCTACCATACTCCCACTACTGTTTTCTGAAAAAATCCATTTCACTTAAAACTGTGGCGAGTCTAGAACAATATCACTATTGATCTTCCAGATGGTAGAAAGTCAACCCTCGTCATAGCCCGGGTCAACCCACAAACAGCCATTCCGGAAACGTGCCTTGAGTTATCCAGAGTCTAGTTTTAATCATAAACCGGACAACTCCTCGTACCTTAACATCGTTAAGATATGAACCGTTCTATATCCAATATAGAAACAGAGGCACTAATTTAATTGGAACCAGATTCAAATCATGCAGCCGTCTCCAGTGCATGTCAACTAAATGGAGAGAGGCCGATCAGTATTACTCAACTTAGGAGTACCTCCAATTATGAGTAATCTGAAAGAGAAGCAAGTTCTCTTAATTATTACTATCAACTGAATACCATACACAAGTATCTACATTTTCGATCACCTTAAAGAATCCCGATACTTGCAACGCCTGGTTCTCTACTTTATTCTTATACCTATAACTTCTCAAAATTCGGACCTTGTGTTTCCACGAAACACTTGTCTAAAAACTAGAGAAGTCATAAGTAAACCGAATATAGTACGAGGACCAGCCCCTCTTTTCTAATGGACACTGGACAATATACAATCCTCCGTATAAGTCCTCTGAGTCTAATAACTCGAACCCTGTGCGTCGTAGGTTGAAAACTGTACTTATGGTTAAGAAGAATTACACCGCTGTTTAATACTCCTTACCTAACCATCCACTGATATAGGTAAATGTCATCGACATAATTTCAAAAATTTATATCTCACTTCATAAAAAATGAACGTACAGATATATCAATTTGAAATTGGTGCATAACAACGGATATTCAAAACCAAATATTCGCCGTCCGGCAAACAACCCAGGTGACTTCCTCAAATATCACTAATTACAAGGAATTCTGATATAATGAGGATAATCACCTAATTCCTTATAGCTTACTCCCACTCATCATCTGTAAAACCATACAGATGTAAGAAACAAACCTGGTAAATACATACCCTAGAGCAAGGGCTAATTGGGAAATCAGTTTTCTTTTAACAATACACAGTGAATTTGAAACATTGAAATGTTTCATAGGGGTATCCGGGTATTCCTAGTAATGCCTCTTCCATTATCCATATTCACAACTGTAACCGTGTATTTCTTTGCCATCTCTCCAAATCCCTTCATATGTCGTTAGTTATTACCTTCTGTACACCCTCTTAGGCTAAATGGTTTTCTTCCTTCCCTACCATTCGGCACCAGCCTATGGTTTGGAAAAGCCTATCCAATAAGCATAATGGGTGTACTGTCCTAATCCGAGGAGCACTCGCAGCACGAGAGAAGGTAAAGATAAAAGACACCTGAATAAACCTTATTCTTATTTCTCCTGAACCAGAATCCATCCATGAACTGGAACAAGTTCCTTTCGAGTTTGTATATAACCATACGATGGAATATCCAAATAACTGTGGATCTTCGTAGTGATATGGAGTGTCCTGGAGAAATACAAAGGTGAAGTGGGAGTGGTAATGAAATACTTGGTTTGGTCGTGAATAGCAGTCGCAATTTACTTTGCCCTCCTTCTAATCCCTTTATTTGTCTTAACTTAATACCTTCTGTATACCACACTTAGGCTAATCGACTTTCTTCATTCCCTACCGTTCGGCACCAGCCTAAGGTTTGGAAGAAGACTATCCAATAGGCGTAACGGGTGTACTATCCCCTAATCCAAGGAGCACTAGCAACCTGAGAGAAGGTAAAAGGAAAGGACAACTGAATAGTCCTATTCGTTTTCTCCAGAACCGGCAATCATCCTCGAATAAATTCCTTCAAGTTCGTATATAACCATACGATGGTTTTATCCAATGGAAGTAGACGTTCGTAGTAATACGGGGTGTCCTGGAGAAAAGGGTAAAAGTAGGAGTGGCAATGAGGTTTGCAACTCCGACAATCCAAAAGCCAGTCTTATAAAGGGTTAATCTTGGTCACTGAGTCATAGTCAAGGGTCGGGTCATGGTCGCTGCCAAAGAGAGAGAGAGAAAAGAAACACTCAGCGTGCACTCTAACCTAGATCAGAATAGTTATCACTTTATCTAATCAGGAAACCTCCCACTGTAACATCAAATTCTCCTCCAAACCTGAAAGGAGAATTAGTCGGGATCACCCGAGGAGTAAACCAACTCATCAGTGGGAATCGGGATCCAACTATCATCGCATGATAATGTGATGGAATCCACTCACGTTATCACACTCCATAAGGTATGCGCATATCTGGCAAGTTTCAGTTTCTTTAGAAACTCCCGATGTGATTTTTACCCCATGCTCTTATGACCTTGACGAAGGCCAACATATCATAAGTCACATGTCAAGTTCTACCCGTCATTATCCAGGTTGATTTGAACCCACCCGTACCTACCCTTGACTTTGGCCAATAAGGCAGTACAACTGTCCCAAACTAACGCATCTATCTATGCAGCAGAAAGGTAACAAGCGGCTACCATACACTATGCCATGACGAAAGCCAACATACATAGCATGAATACTAAGTGCTAACTTTCTGAAATGACGGAGGGCTACAAATGGTTTTTGGCGAAAAACCTTTAACGTAATGAACTTGATATCGTTGAAGGAACCAGATAGCTTTTTATAAAAATATAGTGGCGAAAACCTTTGCTAAAGAGGTCACTCCCGGTGAAGGGATCTCGGCTCTTTCCCCGTAGAATGAGGTGAATGATATTCCAACTGAATACCACGATGCAAAACAAAAGTGATCGACTATAGTGAAGTTATTGCCCTAACGCAAACTTCTGTCTAAGGGGTCACTCCCGGTGAAGGGATCTCGGCCTTTGCCTCGTCGACTAAGGTGCTGCATATTCATAACCGAATACCACTGTGCAAAACAAAAGAGAACGTCCTTAAAAAAACAGCTTTTTGAAAAATGTTCCAACAACATCAAAATAGGTTTGTTTAGCTTACATTGATCCGAATCAAAGCAGTCTCATCAATTGATCACACCAATAAAAAACGAAAAAAATGATGTACGTATATGCCATCCGCATTCGCCACTGGGTCCCGTCATCACCCGTTAGGTTACTTAACTAACGACAGAGTGGGGACTGGACTAGCGCGGATGCAAAACATATACAACATCTACTAGTATATATATCAATATATAATATTCGCTCAAGGCGTGATAAAATGCAACATCACAGAAATGTAATAAGTATCACAGAACAATACAGATATCTGGGATCCCCGGGTTTCATAGAGCCGCTACTGAAACCCGACGTTCCCCTGGTCATGTGGATAGCCTGTGCAATGAAATCCTAGACCCCTACGGGCGCGGCAAATTACCCGCCAAAACCTGAAGCGAGGCAGCCCCCTTCAGCAACGTGAATGGACCACCCAGCACTTCACGGAATCCGGTAACTTGGGCACCCCTCCTTGGGTCAATCTGTACCCCTACGGGTGCGGCGAATAGCCTGCCAATTCTAGAGTGAAGCCCCCTCCGTCTCAACGCCATGAGATGCGGGCTTGTTGCCCTCTAGAACCCGGTTATCCGTGCACCCCTCCTTGGGGTAATCCTAGTACAGAAAGTAAAATATACAAACAACGGGTACATCGACCTCAGCCCGGTCGTGCCCCAAAATAATAATATACAAATAGGCAATGACAGCAGTCCACATGTCGGACGCCGCCCTGCAATATCAAATGTACATATACAACCAAACTGTACTACCATTGCAACCAGGCTATCCCCACGACAAATCCGCAACATCACAACACAACACAGAACATCAATGTGAATGTCACGTTCGCAAATCCGTCTAAAAGAGCTATAGCTGTTAGACAGGATTTACCGATCAAGTGATATTCACGGTCGCAGATATAATGTAAATACTGTGACTAACATGTTTAAAATTTTCGATCGACTAAATTTACCGAAGTGGGCCCCAAGCACAACTGTAGCACTCAAAGAAAATCTGGGCCCAAACAGAATATACCAAAAACCCCATTTTCAAGTCAAGGAGTACTGTAGAAATTTTGAAGCAGTGAAGGCACAGAACGGCGGCGGAACCAGAGCAGAAAGGGGGTTATTGCCACGGTTCCGCGGCGAGGCCGTACGATCATGCAGTCAAATTTTCTCAGAATTCCTATAAAACCCTGCTCGTATTTTTACAACGTACCAAATAATTTTTAGAGCACAGGAAAAATTTGACAGAAACTGGTCTTGAAAATACGGTTTTTGGAAAATCCGTTCGATCGAACTTGTAAACACGTTAGAGCAAGCTAGACTAGATTAATGGCGTGGCTCTGATACCAGTGTAAGTGCACGGCAGCGCCCCGGCCGTCATTCCGAGGCCAAAATGCGGAAACAAAACTTTTACTAAACCTGTAAACTGGCGCTACCGCGTACTAAAAACCCGGATCGGGCCATTAACCTAATGCTAGCAAACATGAGAATGGGTAGGAAGCTATACCGAGCGATCCGTGTCCTTCGGTCTTCGGCCTCCATCCCGATCTCCTCGCAGAATCTCCGGACTTCATCTTCTTGTCGGAACGGGTACCAAATCGCCAGTTTCTTTTACGGGCTCTCACCTCTGGACCGAGGCAACTCGGGCACGAAGTTGGCGAGTCGATGTGTCCAAGAATACTGTAGGCTAGTGTAGAATAGTTTGTCTCTATTGGGGTTGAAGTTGCCATGTTTTTGGTGGAGGAATAAGATGAACTTTTTGAGATGGAGCTATATGATTTTTGCAACCAAAATGAGACCCAATCACTTCTCTAAAAAATTGGGACAACCCTTATAGGAATGGCCGGCCCTTCTTGGTGAAGGGAGAGAGAGAGAGAAAAGCCAAGGGGTGGGGGGAAAGCAATAATGCAAGCAAGTGATGATGAGGAGTCATGATCACACCAAAAGTCTCAACCTACTCTCATCATATAAAGAAAGCAATGATGAGCAAAAGAAGTCAATGGAAGCAAGGAACATCATGAAGCAACTACTTGCAAATAACACCCTCCACTATTCAAATTTGCTTGCTTGCAAATAAGCCCCTCCACACCAATTTTCAGCCAAAGAAAGAACAAAGGAAAAATGGCCGAACCGGAATGCAAACTGGCAACTTAAAAAAAACGATCCCATAATAAATTACAGGAAAACCCCGCGACTGTATATACATACCCGCATTTGTATTCCGACCGAATACAAATGCAATGAGACAAAATCTACGCTGTACAATACTAGGATCCGGCTTAATCCAAAGCCCGCTAGTATTATCCGTCCGATCATGATCCGTGCAATACCGCACGTACATGATCGAACCATGCCATATCTCTATACGGCCTCTACAGCGTTTCGCCCGAAACTTGAGAAACTGTCTTTGGGGGACTCTAAAGACTCGTCACTACTTTGGCTATGGATTTAACCACTAGCACGTCAGAGGTATTAGCCATACGTAACGGGCTACCAGGTATTGACCAAAAGGGACGTCGATTAGCGAACTCATCCTGACACCCTACTGAGCCTGTCAGTGACAATATCCATACAGTCCGGTCCGTTCGTCTATGAGCATCGCATGGCGGGCCTATAGGGTTGGTAAAAGTCAGACCCCCAAAAGCGGTACAATTCGTGTCGGAGTGTAGCCCAGAACACTCTGAGATACTACTGGAATACCTACCAGTAAATCTCCTGCCTTGGCCAAGGACTTCGTGTAATTGCTCTACTAGACACAGCGCGACCTCACCCCCAATACCGGGAGACAAACCCCTGCAGATCCGTTCACTGCCTCCATGTGGCTCGGGACTGTACCCAACTAAAACCTGTTTGCACGACTCCTTTTAGCCGTGGTAGGGTAGTAATCAAAGTACAGTGGGAACTCACACGAGACAAATAACGATCTCAGGTCGATGAACTAACCTGTACACATGTCACCAGGGAACTGCTATCTGACATCAGATATAATACCAACTAGCATGTTCCCGGCGAGTCCTGTCTGGTGTACTCATAACCTAATGAGCACCTGTATACATCTTAGGTGAACCAACTGACACCAGTGGCTTGTGAGACCGGCCACCGCCCCTCGTCGGGGTCTTGACTGTATACACTAGTCTACTCTGGAGTATCGATGCCCTGTCTCGAAACTCCCACGATTAGGGACCTTTTAAGGATGTGCTTATAGACCCCAGCTCCCACGTATATGATCGCCATCATACTGCTGGCCGTCAAGCAAGAATCCTAGGGGCTCTATCAACGCGCAATAGTGACCTGTAAGGTCACCAAAAGCAGTCCACGATGATAAAGATAAACCAGATAGCATACTATCATCTTGAGTAAGACTGTCCTACCGGTATAGGTCCTCCCTCAATCATTGCAATCACGTGCCTGTGATCCAGTAATTGACTCTGAGGGCACTATATCCAACATTAAGAGTCGTACAGGTGGGTTTAATTCAATCGGGAAATGACGGGTTGAACTTGGCTAACAATTATGATTTGTTGACTATGTTAAGGTCATAAGTTGCTAGGGGCAATAGCATTATCGGGAATTTCAAGTGTTAAAATTTGCAATGAGATTGCATACCTCCTATAAGATAGTTGGATCCCGATACCCACTGCAAGTAAGAGTTACTCCTGGGAGAGTTTTACACTGGATAATTAGTCGATCAAGTAGGTGTCTAGAAAGGTGTTAACGGGGTTAAGCCTCTGGGAAAACAAGGTTTATTTTAATTAGGTCCGTGCGAAAGCACGGGGAACCTCCCTCAAGTACCGACACTAATCTGGCTGAAAGATTGACGAAATTGTAGGGTGTAATTAATCCCGGCTAATCTTACCTTTTAGGGTTTGAAGGAAGATTTGATAAAAACAGTGGGAGACATCCTGATTAGATAAGATAATAACCAATCTAATCTTGCAAGAGCATACGCTAAAGTGTTTCCTTCTCTCTCTCTAGGTAGCGACCATGTCAGGACTTAATCAAGATAAAAATATGGATGTATTGACTGAACCCGCTTATTATACTGAGCAGGGGATCGTTGGTCCCGTTCTTTCTTATAAGAGTTATAAGACTGAACAAGAAACAGGAGAATATCTGGATTCTCATGCCGCCCAAACAGAGAACATGCATGTTGATGCACCTTCTTCAGGTGTGTTAGTTATTGAGAACTGTTTCTCAGTTCACCCTACGTCCTGAGTATTAGATACCGGATCAGGATCCCATATATGTAAAATGTTACATGGGCTACGTAAAGGTGGAGAACTGGGAAAAGCTGATCATTCCGTTCAGGTAGGGAATGGTGCAAGTATTGCAGCCAAAGAAGTTGGCGAATATCACCTAATATTACCAAGTCGTAATACACTGATTCTGAATGAGTGCTATTATATACCGAACATGATGTGCAATATTATATCAGTTTGTTTATTAAGTAAAGAAGGATATAATTTTGTAGTAAAGGATAATATTATGAACATATTCCTAGATCAAAAGTTGATTGGATCAGGTTCGTTACATAATGGCATATTCATTCTCAATCAAAATACAGTCCTTAATATACAAAACACACACAAGAGGAAGAGTTCAGAAATAAACGAATTCTTCTTATGGCATTGTAGACTTGGTCATATCAATGCGACACGACTGGCTAAGTTACATAAGAATGGATATTTGAATCCGTTCGAATTATCATCTTATGATACTTGCCATTCATGTCTCAAGGGAAAAATGACCAAAACTCCGTTTAGAAAACACGGAGAAAGAGTTACGGGACTCTTAGGACTGGTACATAGTGATGTATGCGATCTTATGTCTACGCATGCCAGGAACGGTTCTTCCTACTTCATTACATTTACTGACGATCTCTCAAGATTCGGACATGTGTTCTTGATGAAACACAAGTCTGAAGCTTTTGAGAAATTCAGAGAATATAAGCACGAAGTAGAGAACCAAACGGGAAAAAGTATTAAGATCCTTCGATCTGATCGAAGAGGAGAATACTTGAGCAATGAGTTCCTAGATTATCTAAAAGAGAATTGTATTCTCTCTCAGCTTATTCCTCCTTATACACCACAGCACAACGGTGTATCGGAGCGGAGGAATCGCACCCTATTAGATATGGTGCGCTCTATGATGAGCACTGCTGAGTTACATATTTCCTTCTGGGGTTATGCATTTGAAACAGCAGCATTCCTATTGAATCAAGTTCCGTCTAAATCTGTACCTACCACACCATATAAGATATGGAGTGGGAAGAGACCATATTTTAAACGAGTTAAGATATGGGGTTGTCCGGCCTATGTCAAAAGGCAAAATCCGGACGAACTCGAGGCACGATCAGTTCTTTGCAAGTTTGTAGGATATCCTAAGAATTCCCAAGGATACTTATTCTACCACGCTGAAGAACAAAAAGTGTTTGTTTCTCAATATGTCACCTTTTTGGAAAAGGAATTTCTTGCAAAAGAAATTAGTTGCAAAAAGGTAGAGATGGAAGAGGTTCCAGCAATAAAAACTGCAACTGAAGATTTAGTGGAACCAGAGGATTCAGTAGTACCTGACGAACCCCAGCCTCTCCACCGATCTAGCAGGGTTTCTCATCCACCTGAGAGATACTACGGTTTTCTCATTGAGGGTGGGAGCGAGGATTGCATCATGGAAGATGATGACCCGACTAGTTTCGAGCATGCCATCACGAGTGGTGACTCTATGAAATGGCTGGATGCAATGCGATCTAAGATGGAATCCATGTACACCAACAAAGTATGGACTTTGGAAAATGCTCCTGAAGGGGTAAAACCCATTGGGAGCAAGTGGATCTTTAAAAAGAAAATTGGTGTAGATGGAAAAGTTGAGACTTTCAAAGCTAGACTTGTTGCAAAGGGTTTTCGTCAACGACCGGGTGTGGATTATGACGAAACCTTTTCTCCAGTGGCTATGCTTAAGTCTATCCAGATCTTACTTGCCATTGCTGCATACCATGACTACGAAATCTGGAAAATGGATGTTAAGACCGCCTTTCTAAACGGTGATTTAGAAGAGTGCGTGTACATGACTCAGCCAGAGGGCTTCGTAGATAGTGGGAGCAACGGAAAGGTGTGCAAGCTGCTTAAATCCATTTATGGGTTAAAGCAAGCATCGCGGAGTTGGAACATCTATTTTGATGTTGTAGTCAAAGAGTTTGACTTCATCAAAAATATAGATGAACCTTGTATTTATAAGAAGGTTGCAGAGAGTAAGGTTGTATTCCTCGTATTATACGTGGATGACATACTCTTGATAGGAAATGATGTTCCTATGCTACAATCAGTCAAGCTCTTCTTATCACAAAGATTCTCAATGAAAGATCTAGGTGATGCCTCCTGCATATTGGGAATCATGATCTATAGAGATAGATCTAAACGGTTACTGGGATTGTCCCAATCCAGGTACATTGACACCATACTAAAGAGGTTTAGTATGGAAGAATCCAAGCGTGGGAACCAACCCACGATCTCTGGACTCACTCTCTCCAAAGAGATGTCTCCCAAGACTGATTTGGAGAGAGCTCGTATGCAAGGGGTACCCTATGCTTCGGCAGTAGGCTCTATCATGTATGCGATACTATGTACCAGACCCGATGTAGCATACTCACTAAGTGTAGTGAGTCGGTATCAAACAGATCCTGGAGAGAGTCATTGGACAGCTGTGAAGAACATTCTCAAGTACTTACGAAGGACTAAGGAGATGTTCTTGGTGTATGGTAACGGAGAACTCCAGGTGGAGTCCTTTACCGATTCCAGCTTCCAAAGTGATAAGGACGATTCTAAGTCGCACTCGGGATTTGTCTTTACCCTCAACGGAGGGGCGGTATGTTGGAAGAGTTCCAAACAGGATACCGTTGCAGACTCGACGATGGAGGCTGAATACATCGCTGCCAACGATGCTGCCAAAGAGGCTGTCTGGATAAAGAAGTTCATTAGTGAACTTGGTGTGGTTCCATCCATTGAGCATCCAATACCTCTGTATTGCGATAACAATGGAGCTGTGGCTTTGTCCAAGGAACCCAGGTCCCATCAAAAGTCCAGACATATTCTGAGGCGGTATCACCTCATCAGGGAGATAGTTGATCGCCGGGAGATCGAGGTCAGGAGAGTAGATACGAAGGACAACACTGCGGATTCACTCACGAAGGCCATTCCCCAGATACAGTTTGAGAGATTATTCGGGATGCTAGGTATGAGATACTACAGCAGCTGGCCTTAGTGCAAGTGGGAGATTGTTAGTTATGTATATGCCCTAGAGGCCATTGTTGTACATATGATGTATATTATAATGGATGATTGGATATATATAGAGAGGACTTTCTTGCTCGTTATGATAGTATGCTATTTGGTTTCACTTTATCTTAACATGTTGACTTGTATTGGTTCACTGTCTTACTCTCACATGTTGATAAAGCCCTTAGGATCTGTACTCTACTGGGACTATGATGAGATCATACTAGTGGGGCCACGGTAGTCGATGAGTACATCCTATAACAGTTCCTAGTCGAGGGTGAGTCAAGACAGGGCATCGATACACCAGAGTAGACTAGCGTATACGCATCTTGACCCATATGATGGGCGATGGATGATCCCATATCCATCAGTGTTTGACATCAAGGATGGTGTACGGGTGCTCAGTGGAGACTGGGTACACTGGACGGACTCGCCGAGAACTCCCAGATAGTGATATACCACACGTCAGATGGCAGTTCTCCGGTGACACTGGTACAGGGTAGTCTGTAGACCCTAGTTCGTCATAGAGTCTTGTATGATTCCCACTGTGCTTTGATTTCCACCTTACCATGTCCAAGAGGGCGTGCAAAACGGTGGCTTTTGGGTGCAGTCCCGAATCACATGGAGGTAATGAGCGATAGGAGGGGATTCGTCTCTCCCGGTATAGGGAGTTGATGTTGTGCTGTGTTCGATTGGCTATAACTGGAAGTCCCTGGCCAGGGCTGATATAGAGATTTACTGGTAAGTGTTAACAGTAGTTTCTCGACCTGTTATGAGCCTCACATCGACACGACTTATCGGTTACTGGGTCTGACGTATACCACCCCTAGACTTGATATGTGACATATCAGACGAAGAGACCGGACTGTACGGGAGTGTTACTGATTGGATTCACAGGTGAATGTACATGCTAGCTTGTTGATCTTCTGATTGCTCAATACCTGGGTGGCTATTACATTTAGCTGACCACTTGCAGCTTGTGGGTGTTTGATATGATCATCACCTGCTACCGGCGTATTGACGATTCTTTATAGTCCTACACAGAGGTTTCTTGACTCAGGCAAAACGGAGTAGGGGCACATATGTGATATGTGCAGGACCGAGGATAATGCGATATGAGATACCGTATTATATTCTCGCGATATTTAGATATGAGCCGGGTCATCGGATCAAGTGTTGATTCGATAAATCGGTACATGATATATTAGTCGGTTATATTCGATATAGCCGGATTGTCGGATCAAGTGTTGATTCGATAATTTAATGTATAATAATATATATGATATATTGCATTACATTATTTAATATTGGCTCGCTTTATTATTTCATTTTCTCACCAGGTAATACATTGATATATATGCGATATATGTTAATTGTATTATTTTCTTTTGTTACAAATATATAATATATATATATATGATATATATTATTGTAACATGATATGATTAATAATGAAACATATTTTGTGGAGATTAAACAAGATTAGGGATTGATTTGGGTTAGTTCCTTCATGCACCTTCTAGAAGGATTTCTTTTGTCATGAGTTAGATATTATGGTTGATATTTTCTTATGACTCATTCTTTAACCCAACCAAACCCTAGCCCTTGTTAATTCTCTACAAGGGTTATCCTTATCATCCTTAACCATGGTTCCATTATTAATCATATATTCATTTCATTATTCATCACATTATTCATCACAAAAGGTTGAATTGATTTTTCATCTTCTTCTTCAACCTTGAGTTTTGAGAAAGCTTACTAGGTTTTCATTTTGTGATGTTTAAGTGTGAGAATTTGATATAAAAAGAAAGCATAAATACTACTCCATCATCCTCATCTAATCTAACCAATTAGATTAGGGTGTTCACCTCATTAGAGTGAGAGAGCTTGAGTTATAGAAACTTCGACGTAGATCATCGGAGAAAAGGAACACTACAAGCTAGCATGGATCGTTCGAGTCGTGGAGCCTCTCTTGAGTCTGGGAGATCATGGATCGCGGCGAAGGGACTTTACTCGGAGCTTATGAAGCGAAGGAGCAGACTACAAAGGTTGTAATCCCTCACTTTTAGTTGTAAAGATGTTTACTTACATGTTAAACCCTAATAATCTAGCAAAGATCCCGGCTTTGGGTTGTTCGGCACATCTAAATTTTTATTCGGGCATGGTTGATACCTTATTAACCCTTGTAAGAGTGCCTAGGAACCCTACAGTGGTATCAGAGCCTAGCTAGAGCATTAGGCGACGTGTATACGAAGTTAAAACTCCGATCGAACCCCGAAACACCGATTTTGACCCTTTCTCTGGACAATTTTTTAAAATGCGATTTTTCCTGTATTAAAAATACCTAAAAAATTCAGCAGGGGATTATAAATATTACTGTGGAAAACGACAAAGTAAATCGTACGGACCGCCGCGGAACCGCGGCAATAGCTTTCTTGGTCCAAAGTGTTTGTAAGGAGCTTGTGCACATTTTTAATGAAGTGGGGATGATGTTTTGAAGAGTATTTTGGTGTGTTTTGAGGTGATTTGAGGAGGAGGAAGGAAGAGGGCTGCCATGAGAGGAGAGGAGGGAAGAATGATGAGGAAATAATGAAGGGGAAGAATGAGCCATGACCATGTTTGACCCCTCACCCTCTCTCTCTCATGCCCATACCCTTTATTTTATTCTTTTCTTTTCCTTTTTCTTTTCTTTTCTTTTCATTTAAAACAACAACTATGCAAGAAAATGAAGAGAAAGCCATGATAAAATGTAACAAGTGCTAAAAATGACTTGGTGCATGTCACATGCACAAAACTAGTTTAATGCACGATTAGCGATATTTAATCGCGATTAGCATTAAAAGAAATATATTTAATTATATAACAATCTATAAATGCTCAAATCTTATAAAACACACTCTTTTTAGTAATTCCTATAATTTTCCCAATATTTTCCACTTTATCGGTATTTAATTATACCGCATATTAAAATATTCACAATATTTATTACTTAATTATTTAAATTCCCCAAAAATAATATTTTATTTTTCTGAAATGTTACATACCGCAAACCCTAGGGTTAGACGGCGGTTCCGACGGTCATAGAATCGAGTTAGGGTTTCATTCTTCTAGAGGGTCCATAGAATTACTTGCAAGATTTTTGAATGTTTTTAACTTAGAGAAAATCCAACCTTTGGAAAATTTCCAGCGAGAGAGAAAATGGGTTACTGTTATTCGTTCGAACTTTTTAACGTCGTCTAAAATACCCGAAACGATGTTAGAATTACGACTACGAAACACTCCGAATTGCCTTTACAGAAAAATAACATCACATGCAATTTCAGTAAAAACAAGCAACACCTGAAACACCAAAACCCAGAGACTAGAACACCACAAAAAATTGAAGCCGGAAGCCTACTAAAAAACAGGTGAGGCCGGTTTTTCTGTGCATATGGAAGGCCAAAATCCTGCGAGGAGGGCTCAAGTTTCTGTGGTGTTCATGTTACATCATATGTAACATTCTGCAACTGCTTAAAAAAAATTTTGAAGAATTTTAAAATTCGACAGAAACTAGATTTTTAATTTCGATGTTTCGAAATTGTTTTGGTTTCGTAATTCAACAAATATCTTCTAATTCTCTAGCTTGGCTCTGATATCACTGTAGGAATGCCTAGCACGACAATAAGGTTTCGGAAGGCATCATCCATACCATTTTCAAAAAATTGTCATGCTAAACAACCCTAATCCTAGAATCTTAACTAGAGAATTAGACAATACAACATGTAAACAATTTTACATCTAAGTGAACATGGAATACAACTTTTGTAGACTGGTCCTTCACTTCAATAGCTCCGTGTAGTAGTCTTTTCTCTCCAAGTAGTGATCTTCCGGACTCTATAATGGCTCCACAAAATGAAAGGAACAAGCTTGCACGAAGTCTTCAAGGCCGAAGATGATCTACGTCGATGAGACACCAACCCAAGCTACTTCTTCACTAATTAGGGATTAGTGGAGGTAACACCCTAAACTAAATGGCTAATCTAGTAGAGAATGATGAAGTATTATTTTTGCTCACTTTAGAATTAATTTTCTCATTAATTTTCTTCACCTCTCCAAAACCTGGGCTCTCTTGATGAAGAAGAAGATGAAGAGGATAATGTTGTGTGTGAGAATAGAAACCATGGGTGAGATAATATCTCATATTAACTCATGTTGAGACTTAACCATGGCTTAAGGTAATGGTAAAGTTAATTAATATTTTAAGTAAAACAAAACCAGTGGACTAAATCAATGGTTCCATAAGCTTCCACAAGCTTCAACCATGAGCAAATTTCCAACTAATTTTTGATTTACTTTAAATAAATAAACCCTACATTATAATGAGAATGGTGTGAGTCTCATACACCCATGTAGCATGTATCATCAAGCATGACACAAAAAGAAACAAAATTAACATATATCACATATATATTAAAAGCATAAGTGAGATAAAGAAAATCTTAAGTGAGCAAATATTAGTTAATGTAAATTAATATATCAAATAAACAATTATACATTAAATTATTAAATCAACGCTTTATTTAATAATCCGGCTATATCACATATAACCGACCAATATCATATGTATCATCTTATCGAATCAACACTTGATTCGATAACCCGGCTATATCACATATAACCGACAGATATCACATATCGCGAGAATAGAATACGGTATCACATACTCGTATTAATCTCGATCCCGCACATATCACATATGTGCTCCTACTTCGTTTCGCCTCAGCCAGGAAACCTCTGTGTAGGACTCTAAAGACTCGTCAATACGCAGACAGTAGGTGATGATCATATCAAGCACCCCCAAGCGTTCAGCGGTACTAGCTGGATGTAACGGCTACCCGGGTATTGAGCGATCAGAAAATCAACAAGCAAGCCTGCTCATACTCCTGTAAATCCTGTCAGTAACACTACATTACAGTCCGGTCTCTTGTCTGATATGTTGTATATCTAGTCTAGAGGTGGTAAACGTCAGACCCCAGTAACCGATAAGTCGTGCAGATGTGAGGCTCATAACAGGTCGAGAAACTACTGATAACACTTACCAGTAAATCTCCGTATCAGCCCTAGCCAGGGACTTCCTGTTATAGCCAATCGAGCACAGCGCAATATCAACCCCCAATACTGGGAGAGACGAATCCCCTCCTATCACTCATTGCCTCTATGTGACTCGGGATTGTACCCAAAAACTACCGTTTTGCACGTTCTCTTGAACGTGGTGTAACATTTCTGAAATATAAAATATTATTTTTGGAAATTTAATATTAAAATAATATATATCGCGAAAACTACCCGATTTACGAAATTGGGATTATCGTAAAGTGGTATAAGTGTATACCAATATTTGGAAATTATCGGAGAATAAAATGATTTATTTATTTTAATGATATTTATCGGATTTTGGATAAAATCCGTGTTTGTACATTTTTCAAATTTTTCCATGTCATGTGCATGTGTGCATGTGTGTGTTTGTGAGTTTTGGGAGATAGAGAATGAGAAGGAAAAGAGAAGAAAAGAAAAGCTACGAGAGAAAAAGAGTTAAGAGCATGAAAGGAATAAAATTCGATGCCTTGAGATATTTGTGAACAAAACAAAAGAGATATTTGTTGTGAAAGAGTGAGGTTAAGGTTGTGAGAGAGTGAGGGTAAGGGAGAGTGAGGCTAAGAGAGAGAGAGAGGGTTACTTGGCTGCCCCAAACCCCTTCATTCTCCATTATTTTTTCAACTCCTCCATTCTTCTTCATCCCCTCACTACCCCCATGCCACATCTCCAAATACTTGCCAAAACCTTATGCCTCCTTCATTAAAAACATGCACAAACTCATCCTTAACACATTGGACCAACCAAGTTTGGATTTTGAAGACTTGGGCAACTCAAGAAAATTCTTTGGTTGCTTTTAAGGTAATCCATTCACTTTAGAATCGTATTTGTGTTAATATATCCTATTCTAGTTTAGATATCGATTTAGTTAGGGTTGTGATCTTAGAAATTATAAGATGTTGTTGAGTGGTTAAGTGAGGTGTAGTGAGTGTTTACTAGACCTTAGAGAGTGTTTTACTGGCCAAGACCCGAGAATAGAAACCAAAACACAGAAGTTAGAATTGCCCGATATCGTATTTTGTGGGAATTGTGATAGGATTCTGAGATCTGCTATGACCCGGAGGACCTGAAAAATATTTAGCGAACACAGAGAGACGTGCAGGCAACCAGGAACCTACCCTAGAAACCCGAGCCCATTTCCCCTTATCCGGGCCGCAGATTTAATCCATATGGCCGCAATTTACGGCCACTTTGTGGTGAAATATGGTGATTTTTGGTCTGTGGCATTGTTATCCTATATCTAGAGCAACCCCATGTGCAGAATTGGCTAATTTTACCTGAGTCAAAATCTGGAGGTGTTTTCCCTTGTTGCTGATTTAGTGTTATGCGATTTGTGAAACTTGGTTTTGTATTTGAGTTTGGATTCCGTCGTTGGAAGTTTATACGTCAACGGACGAGAGTTATTTGATTGTGTTTTTCATGCGAAGCTATAGGTTTTAACCTACGAGCGAACCGTATGCCGTATCGGTTTTCGGATATTGATATTATTTGCATTTCGATTGTGTATTGATTGTAGGCACTTCGCGTGGACTTCCGAGACGACGAAGAACATCGACTTCAGCTAAGAAAGGAGTTTAGCAGGTGAGTATATTTGTATCTACTGGGGAAGTCAGGTGGATGGCGTATAGCACCCCCGCAAGCATTGATATGGAATATCGTTTGATTATTATATCCTGATAAATGATATGCGACGCACATGATTATAGGATTTAATAAACGATAATATGATAAAAGTTGACACTAATGAACATAGTGATATATGAGAGTATGCAAAGTGAATGTGAATCACGATGTATAGATATGTAGTTGCACGAGATTAAGCATGAGATTTAGAGTAGCGTGACATGAGATTCTTATGATAAAATGCATATGTAAAATGACTTGATGTGAGAGTTCGATGCGATAAAAAGAGTATACGATGAGATATGATGACTTGGTGGATATGTCGTTATATGGATGCGAGTCGATAATAGATAGTTGATACCTTATCGGTCCCCTGATACGAGATTGATACGGAAGTGACCTGAGAGCAAGGTGTGTGTGTGTATATATATATATATATATATAAATAATGATGTGCATAAAGAGTGATATGCCGTACGAGACTTAGATCTGTACTCCCGTTGTTGTATAGGTTGATAGAATCCCTAATTGTTTGATGCCGCTGTACGATGGATTACCGTACGCGATGAGTTTTACCTGTTGATTGATCCATACCCTTGATTAGAAGATGTCGTACGATAGATTATACCGTATGTGATGTTGTGAGGATGGATGCCGATTGATAGATTCACCGACTCGGATATATTGTAGACACGTATACCTGGTAGAGTTTCGCTTACGATGTACCTTATGCTGCTCTCATGATATTCGCATTTCATTACATATACCTGTGCTAGTACACTTACACCATTATCGATGATGCGTATGTTACACTTACACAGATTGGCCGGCTCACACACCTTTATCATCGATAATTGCTATATCACTACACAGTAGAATTGCTACATCAAGCAATGATATAGCTTGTTATAGCTACATGTTAAGCTTCATATGATGTTGCGACATCTACGGAGAAATCGCCCGTATGGCGTTAAGCGTCAGGGCTAGATATGATATGATATGATATTAGCTGCATTGCTTATATGCACATATAGAGATTGTGCATGGACAACATTGCATCTTATTACTTGTTGTGCCTAGACTTGTACCCATTGGACACTACACTATTATTGATAGTTCATGTTGCAGGAGCACTAATTGTATGCTACACCCACACTATCGGTAATTGCCATGATACGCACAACACACATACATATGTAATATGGTATTGATTAGTGACATTAAGACATTGATTCTTGTGCGGTTGCGCATATGAAATACAATTGCATGCATACCTATATGCTTACATATACCCCTAAGTGGTAGGGTATTGTAATTTGACATTGAGACATTGATTCTTATTCCATTGTGCATATGAAATATAGCATACCTGTCTACCTACATGCTTACACATATGCCTTGCTATGCTATAACTACATATATACCTACATGGTAGTGCATCATTATTGAAAGGTATATACACATATCTTACTATAGCTATATGTACATCATGCATACATACTTACATGTACACCCTGATACTTGCTATAGCCACATGTTCACCTTTATATGATGTTGATTGGATTTTTGAGAATTGGGAACCGCATGATATATTTAATAACTTGATGCATTTAAATAGCGGTTTTTTCTTGATATGCTCATATTACTTTTTTATGTTGCATATATTATATTTCATGGATTTACGCATTGAGATATGGATTTCTTGTGATTTATGGATTTGAGAACCGTGGGGGTATTTCAAGAAATTCATGTATTGTTTTAAAACCCGGTTTCTCTTGATATGATATTTCAGAGCATCCACCATGAGTTTTCTCGGTTCTGAGACCTGTGTTAGATACCCGATTTGAGGAGCGGTAGGTACCGTCTGCGGATACATGGTGGACCCGGTATGGTTCTCCGAGGCAAGAGGTGATTTTCGTGGTATAGACGATGAGCCTGGCAGGCGGTCTAGTACCTACCGGTGATTGTATTTGGACTCGGCGGTTATCGTGGGGATACCGACCGGAGAGATGTACGGACATGACATCAGGGTCAGTCGTGGTGATGGCACCTGAGAGATGAGTATTTACGTGTCGATACTGGACACTAGTTTTCAAGATGTTTTCGAGTGTCGATGTTGGACACTCAGGTTCCATGAGACTTATAAATTTGAGGGCCGATCTGAGGATGCGGTGCCTGAGCTATGAGGATTTACGTGTCGATGTCGGACACAGGTTTCATGATATTTCGAGTGTCATTGTTGGACACTCAGGTTCCATGATTTTGATGTGTCGCGAGGGACACACGATGATTTATTATCCTCATATTTACCTGCATATGCTTTCATGATATTTATGTGCATGATGTTGTTATGTCATTGGTTGACACGTAGATGAGATCCACATGCATACAGGCATTTGATTATATGGTTGGATGATATCTACTTGCTGATAGGCATTGATTATGTTGTTGACACATATGCAGATACGGTCACCCTAGATATCATAGTATTACCTTTATGATATAGTTGACCTAGGAATCGTTGTTTATTTCGATTTCTACCTGATGATGTTTTCTACTCACGAGTTAGCAACTCACCCCCGTTGTGCCACAGTTTTGCAGATTGACCGCATGGATCAGTAGCAGCATCGCTGGCACACTGCTGTTTTCGGGTGATTTGCTTTGGTAGGTGGTACATGTTGGATCGTGCCACTCTTGTATTACTATTCCTATTGTATATAGTCAAATCCATCAAATCAGAAACTAGTGTTTGTATAAGTAGTAAGACTTCGCAAGACTTGTAGTTGCGAGATTTAGAGCGATGGGTTTTTTGTTTGCTTAGTGGGTTCGATGTCTCGCTTTACTTTATTCCTTATGTGGATCTTCGCTGTTGGGCGTCGTATACTTATATTCTGTCTTGCGTGGTTGTGACTCCGCCAATTGGCGAAGAGCTAGCTCCCGCTTGGGGATGCCATTATATTGTGTATATGTAGTTTTGGATCAAAATATACAAGGGAGGTGCTGCCCAAAATTTTAAAAGACAAAACATGATTCATTATACCTTTATTTCAAAACTTCATCTTTTCTATTTCTTAAAAAGGTTTAGATTGCTGGGTTTCGGCTTACTTAATTACCGTTACGCCTATAGACGCTGCGTGATTTAAGTGCCGGTCACGAACTAAATTCGGGTCGTGACAAAGTTGGTATCAGAGCACTAGGTTTAACCTTAGTTCGAGTTTAGCTTTGACTATGTGGAGTCTGGGGCGTAATCTATTTCGGAACCTACGCTTGACCTTACGGAACTTAGACTTGAACAGGAGGGTATTAGACCCGAACTTTCGTTACATAGGCTGACCCTGATTGATGGAGTAGGTAGCTTGAGTAGAGTGACGTACGGTACGTATGTGCCGCGGCATATTTACGATACGATACTCCACTTAAGTGACTTAGGATGTACATATATTGAGACTGGTGATTCTCTTCGTTCCCTTGATTTATACATCCGTTTAAGATCCTTGATTATGTTCGTTTCCATGATCATTCCCTCATTGATTCCGTTTCTCCTTATGATCATGTATCCATTCTGGATCTGTTGATTTATTTCATCCCTTTGATCTATTTTCGTCGATACATGATTGAGGTTTCTGTCACCATAGTTTGAGCGTAGATTAAGCTGCTGCTAGTGATGCGGTCATGGCGAGCTCATCGTGGACGAAGAATGACCATCGAGTTTTCTGGTGACATAGGAACGTATCGATGTAGTGTTGTGTTGTGACCTCTCGTTTGAGACGAGTGTGCAGTTTTGTACTGGATGATCGGGCCATTGTTAGAGGCTGCCTATTGTGAGAGGACTGTTGATGTGCAGCCTATCTCAGGGTTTGTGATGTCGTCTACCGTGCAGAAAAATGTCCCAATTGTTGCTGAGATTGATGTGATGTCGCTTCCAGAGATTATGAGCTGAGATCGCTGGAGCTTCCAGGCAGAGATGCGACAGGTGATAGCTAGTCTATCTTGAGTTGAGAGACGAAGTGATTTGTCAGAATTGATGCGCCGACGCAGACCCTGTTGATTTGAAGATTTTCAGTGTAGAGAATCTTACTCAGATATAGAGTAGATAGATCCAGAGATGACATGGTTCGTTGAATGATCCGATAGGAGATCAGTAACTGGACCGGTATCAGATAGAGGACCTCGCCCAGATGCGTTATGAGTTGATCGAGAACGGATGAATATGGAGTATTCCTCCGATGATTGGGACGAGTTCCCGAGGACGTGTTTGGCTAGATATCTTCTAAAGAGTGATGAAGATACCGAGTTCGTGATTTCAAGTCCGTGTGAGAGATTCCGGATTGACTGTAGCCGAGAACCATTGCCGTACGCAAATAGCGTGACGTGATGTTGAAGTGGATGATAATAAGGACGAGTGGAATAAGTGGTTCGTGCGTGATGCTGACGAGCTGTTATTACTCCCCGTCGAGATTAGAGATCGGATATGTATACAAAGGCGTTGGAATACGGCCAGTTTCCGAGGAAATGTAGTGCTTAGAACGCAGATGTCCAGAAAGCGAGAAAAGATTTATAAGAGTACCAGCCTCCATATAGTTCGGCATAGGCGAGATAGGGAGAGACCTTGAGCAGGTTCCTTTCAGGACACTGCTGCGATAAGTTTTGCACCGAGGATTAGTGGTGTCATGTGTATTCAGAGGGCCAGAGGCCGACGCCAGTGACGTGCTGCTTTACGAGTGATCTTACTAATTGGCCGAGAGTTGACCAGAGGAGTGCCAGAGCGGAATTGTTTCCGTAAGCACACCTGACCGGGCCGATGAGCCGATAAATTGCGAGATTGGTAATCCGCAGAGAAATGAGGACCCAGAGACAGAGGACGCCAGACCGTGAGCAGGAGGCAAGCAGATATTCTTGCTCTGCCAGTTTTAGGCGCACCGACATTTTTTTCTCGACATTGTAGGAGGTGTACCTCAATGTCATTTGTTGCGATTTACGTTGTAATCCGAGTTTCACGCTTATATCGCTTGGATTTGAGTTTTGATGATTGATTTTCATGATATTGTTTCCGTGCACCATGGCTGCACCTACTGGGTATTTACATTTTTGTGCATAGTTATTGCACTTGAGATACGTTTTACACACCGTTGTATTGGTTTATGATTTGTGTATGTTATTGCACTTGATATCGGTTTTGTGCCTTGGTTGCACGTATTTATGATTACGTGGATTTCAAACGGTTGGTTTGATTTTTGTGTATATGGTACGCACTCGATTTGTTTTTTGCACTCGGTATAGCTCACATATGCTTGCAGTGCATTGATACGTGTTTTGTGCACGCAGTTGCACACGTTTATGATTTTTATACACCTCGGTATGCTCAGTGTAGTTTTCATACGCATTTGAGTTATTGATGAGTTTCCGTGCAGTTGTGCACCGGATTTGATATTTCGTGCACTGGATGCACCGGAATTGATATTTCGTGCACTAGATGGAAAGGATTTGATATTTTGTGCACTAGATACACCGGATTTGATATTTCATGCACTAGATGCACAGGATTTGATATTTCGTGCACTAGATGCACAGGATTTGATATTTCGTTCACTGGAAGCACCTGATTTGATATTTCGTGCACTGGATGCACCGAATTTGATATTTCGTGCACTGGATGCACCTGATTCGTATTTTGTGCATTTGTTGCACCGGATTCGTATTTCATACATTGGTTGCACTAGATTTGCATTTCATGCGTTTGTTGCACCAGGTGGGTATTTCGTGCATTGGTTGCACTAGATTTATACTTCGTACATTGGTTGCACCCGATTTATGTTTGAGTATTCGTTTTACCAGATTTGTGTTTTCATGCGCGTGTGTACTTGATGTCCGTTTTCGTGCATGCTACTGCACTAGATGTTTTTACGGACCTGACGCGTTTTGGTTGGATTTTGCGCATATTAGGCGCTTAGTATTGGATTCAGTGCGCATCGGATGCGCTTGATTGAGATTTTATTCGTGCATGTTGGATGCACTTGACTTAGATTTTTATTCATGCATGTTGGATGCACTTGATTTAGATTTCATTCGTGCATGACGGATGCACTTGATTTGGATTTTCGCGCATGTTGGGCACATGATACGAGATGTTGTTGTCGTGCACATCCGTTGCACTGGACAGATGCTTTCATGCACACCCGTTGCACCTAGTTTTTCTCTTGTGCATATTCGATGCATTGGATTTGGTTTTCCGTGCGCACCAGACGCACGTGATGTTGGATACGCCTTTTAGGGCTGATTTTGCTCTTGAGCACTTTGTTTTCATGATGGGTACTATATTATGTAGTAGCCGAACATGACTGATCTGAGAACAGTGCCTGAGTACTTTGCATGCATAAAAAGTTTACCAAGAGATTTTCAAAAGGAGCTATAGTCTCGCTATTTTCTTACGTGTCCGCGAGCGACACGAACGTTTACAAAAGAAAACCTTTTGGGGTATTTTAAAACGACGGAACGTATATTTGAGCATCCATCACTTGTACCGTGAGCTACGCATAGCACGGCAATTTGAGAAAGATTTAGCATGAGTTATTCAGTTTTTAAAATGGTTTTCAAGGATGCGTACTATATATGTATTATAGTATTTGATTAGTGCATATGGGATTTCGGCAGTGGATTTCGAGATCTGTATCTCCATTGTGACTCCGATGATATGCGTGCAAGTCCGATGATTTACGTGACGCTTGATAGAGTTCGGCTTTTAGTTTCGCACTCATTTTCCGGTGCACAGGATGCACTGTGGTATTTCTGTATCTTCCGTGATTTCGGAACACCGTTTATTTGAGTTGATTATTGAAATGTTTTAATATGTGAGGAGTTAATTTAAATTCGGGGACCGAATTTATTTAAGGGGTGAAGATTGTAATATTTCTGAAATATAAAATATTATTTTTTGAAATTTAATATTAAAATAATATATTTCACGAAAACTACCCGATTTGCGAAATTGGGATTTTCGTAAAGTGGTATAAGTGTATACCAATATTTGGAAATTATCGGAGAATAAAATGATTTATTTATTTTAATGATATTTATCGAATTTTGGATAAAATCCGTGTTTGTACATTTTTCAAATTTTTCCATGTCATGTGCATGTGTGTGTTTGTGAGTTTTGGGAGATAGAGAATGAGAAGGAAAAGAGAAGAAAAGAAAAGCTACGAGAGAAAAAGAGTTAAGAGCATGAAAGGAATAAAATTCGATGCCTTGAGATATTTGTGAACAAAACAAAAGAGATATTTGTTGTGAGAGAGTGAGGGTAAGGAACAGTGAGGCTAAGAGAGAGAGGGGGGTTACTTGGCTGCCCCAAACCCCTTCATTCTCCATTATTTCTTCATCTCCTCCATTCTTCTTCAATCCCTCACTACCTCCATGCCACATCTCCAAATACTTGCCAAAACCTTATGCCTCCTTCATTAAAACATGCACAACCTCATCCTCAACACATTGGACCAACCAAGTTTGGATTTTGAAGACTTGGGCAACTCAAGAAAATTCTTTGGTTGCTTTTAAGGTAATCCATTCACTTTAGAATCGTATTTGTGTTAATATATCCTATTCTAGTTTAGATATCGATTTAGTTAAGGTTGTGATCTTAGAAATTATAAGATGCTGTTGAGTGGTTAAGTGAGGTGTAGTGAGTGTTTACTAGACCTTAGAGAGTGTTTTACTGGGCAAGACCCGAGAATAGAAACCAAAACATGGATGTTAGAATTGCCCGATATCGTATTTTGTGGGAATTGTGATAGGATTCTAAGATCTGCTATGACCCGGAGGACCTGAAAAATATTTAGCGAACACAGAGAGACGTGCAGGCACCCAAGAATCTACCCTAGAAACCCGAGCCCATTTCCCCTTATCTGGGCTGCAGATTTAATCCATATGACCGCAATTTGCGGCCACTTTGTGGTGAAATGTGGTGATTTTTGGTCTGTGGCATTGTTATCCTATATCTAAAGCAACCCCATGTGCAGAATTGGCTAATTTTACTTGAGTCAAATTCTGGAGGTGTTTTCCCTTGTTGCTGATTTTGTGTTATGCGATTTGTAAAACTTGGTTTTGTATTTGAGTTTGGATTCCGTCGTTGGACGTTTATACGTCAACGGACGAGGGTTATTTGGTTGTGTTTTTCATGCAAAGATATAGGTTTTAACCTACGAGCGAACCGTATGCCATATCGGTTTTCGGATATTGATATTATTTGCATTTCGATTGTGTATTGATTGTAGGCACTTCGCGTGGACTTACGATCAGTCGAAAATATTGCATTTTTAACACATCAATTTCCCTACCATTTGCACTCATCTAAAAGTGTTCGGTATGAATATAGCACATATTAGCAAAACATCTGTAAAATACCAAATAACGTGTGTTATGTATTATAACCGACACTTTGAGGGAAATTGAGTGTTTATCATTACATGCATCATCTGTATATAGCGCAACACTTGTCTCGAAAATCTGTGCAGGAAATTCCAGGAAAAGAGCCGAAACTGTCAAAAGTGCTGATACGCCAGGTCCAAGACTTGTTATCTGGCAGAAATCAAGAAATCAAAATAGAATTCCACACATCAGAAAAGTGCGACAAGGACAGCTCAAATCACTTCAGGAAATTCCATGTGGTGAAGCCTCCAATGGGCTGCGGATCCGCGGCCAAAAGCCCCTTCCCGCCGCGGATCCATGGCGCAATGATGACGTCACCGCTTCAAAATTTCCCCACGTGGCTTCTGTAACTGCCCAAGCTTCCAGAAGACTCCAGATGTCCACGTAGCTTCATCCAGAAGGCTCGTCCTAACAACCTAGCCCTAGAATATATCTTATTCTAGAATATTCCCTCCAACAAACTTCTTCTAGAAGCCTCTCTCTAAAAAAATTTTTGGAGGGAAATTTGAATTTTGAATTTTGAATCTAGGGTTAAGGTGGTTATAAAAGGAGACCTAGATCTAGGGTTTTGGAGGTTGTTCATCATTGGGGTTAATTAGTTCATTAATTAGTTCAAGGGTTGTTGATCAATTTCTACCCACAAGTTGAGTGACACAACTTGTGCATTCAAACCCTAACCCTAATCCAAAATCTAAAGCCAAAATTCAAGATCTCCGAGTACAATTCAAGCAAGAAGCCTTCAACCTTTTAGGAGCGAAGCCGATCTTCATCCGAGCAAATGATCCAAGACAATCCGCGACTCACGGAGACGTGCGGAGCCAAATCGATAATCTAGTCCTTTCCTCGAATCTTGTAGATCTTGAGAGAATTGTAACAAAATTGTTGATAAATAAAAAGTGAAATTCTTTATCTTGCTTACTTTTATATTTGAGCATTATGATTAGATCTCAATTCTTGATTGTGTTCTTTGATATGATGCTTGAGTAAAAACTCCGCTCGTGGAGGAATCGAGAAAATTGATAAGTTGATGATGATTAGATTCTTGTACGATTCTTAAGTCCTATGAGTTTTGTAAACTCTAGTAAATTGAAGTATCGACAACCTAGTTTCCAGCGATACTTCCTTGAATGTTTTTGCTCTTAATTAGAGATCCACGATCGATGCTTGAATTTACTAGAGGCTAGAATGTGAATGAAATCAACGAAAGGACAAGGGATAGATGATGAAACCCTAGTTTCCGCAAGAAATCCCTAATTCTCGTTGATCATCATCGATCTAGCATCAAATCATCAATGGATAAGAAAACGTAATCACAAGTTTTCATCACTACTATCGATTCGATCGATTCCTACGAGCCTCATTACAAATCTTGATTACTAATTCAATTTGGATAATTATTGATTCTCGATTCTTGATCTTTAGTATTTCTTTAAAATTCTTGAAACTAAATTTCAAAATTTATGAATCATTTTCTTTTCATCTTTTCATTTCGACTCATCTAAAACAATAGCAAGCAAAACACACAACTCTGTGGACGATCCGCGCTCACTAACGCGCTACATCGACACCGTTATTGATTGAGGTCAAAAAATTCTTTGGTTGTGATTTCTATACATTTTCTACCTACACACCGAGAAATCAATTCAATCAAATGGCGCCGTTGCCGGGGATGTGTGCTATTTTGTTTGTTTTTGTTGTTTGAGTTGAAAAATTATTATTCCATCAAATTTTCATTCAAGATTTGCATCGTGTGCTTAACTTTAGCGTTTGAATTTTTGCGAGGGAATCTAGAATCATTCTGCTGAGGGAATCAAGATTCAGAGGAGTTTTACAGAATACAGAGAAGTACAGGGACCTACAGGAATTTTTCCAAACCCTAATACCCCAGAGCACCGCGAATCCGCGACCGTATGAGTTGTTTGCGGCGGAACCGCCGCCGTTTAGGGCTTGCACTTTTCCAAAATTCTCAGGTATGCTCTCTGTGTTCCCTTCTTCTCTCTGATCTTGTCCAATAATCAATTTCTTGCAGGATTCATTGCAAAATTCAGCGCCGCTAAAAAATAAATTTGTTGCGTTCTTGAAATTGGTTGTTTGCATATTTTTAATACGGAAATTAAGGGGAAAAGACTAAATTCAGATTAGGTGGGGAGTTCATTACCCTTCCTAAGCCCCGGAAATCACAAACTTGCATCCGTATCACCCTCATTAATTAAAAAATATCTAGACATGACTCTAAGGACCGTCGCGCTCACTTAGGACAGAAGGAGGTCGTGGGTAATCTATTGCTTATCCGCATTTCTTTTGTGGTGTCTAAGGCAAGTGTGTCTAAGGCAAGTGGTTACATAATTAGGCCTACTACTTACGTAGTGGAGAACCTCCCACTTACCTGGCACTTACCTGGCCACAGAAGGGACAAAGAGGCAATAAAGGATTGATCCTGCGATTTGTCTTCTAGCAGTTAGGAGCGGTCTAGAGACTTGACCTAGGTGACTATTAGATAATAGGGTTGATTGTGCATGTTTGTGTGAATTTTCAAAAATCCGTTTCTTTTTTCCAAACAAACCAATTAATTTCTCCCCCCCCTCTTTTTACCTTTTTACCCTTTTCCCCCTCTTCTCTTCTTATAATGGGTGACCCGAACAGAAAATCTCTTGACGAGCATTGGTGTCCACAACCGGATATTAAATGTTTTCGTAATCCCTTTGGTATACCGTCCGGCTCTTCCATGTCCATAAGAGATCATATAGAACAAGCGGGAAGAAACAGTTGGCCACCTCAGTCTAGGTCCTATCAACCGTATCCTAATTCCACACCCGTTCCTGTTGATACCCCGAGTGAGGAAGCCCCGAGACGAATGTCCATTGCTGAGAATATAGCTAGGGCTAGAAGCCAAAGTTTCAATCTGAACTCATATCAACCGTATCCTAATTCCACACCCGTTCCTGTTGATACCCAGAGTGAGGAAGCCCCGAGACGAATGTCCATTGCTGAGCATATAGCTAGGGCTAGAAGCCAAAGTTTCAAACCGGACCAATATCAACCACCACCTCCACTTTCCAAAGAAGAGTTTGATAGGCGGTTTGTAGAATGTATGATGTCCAATAACCAACCGACGAACCAGTATCAAATTCTTCTTATCATAACGTTGACCCGACTCCTACCTAATTTTCACAACCATTCTATTCCTATCAATCAAATCCGACTTTTCCACCTTCTCTAAACGGTCCTTCTGATCAGTCATTTGGAAGTTTTAACTGTCCACAAGAATTTCAATCTTATCCTGAAACTCCTTATCGACTGAAGTCTAGTCTTGAGCAGACATTAGAGCAATATGTGGAATTGACGAACCAATTTAGGAGGGTAACAGCTTGGATGAAAGCAAATAATCTCGAACCAACCCAAAATTTCTCAGTACATAATTCGGGCATGGGACAAAACGAGAATTTGGGTAGTGAGAGAGAGATGTACACCTTTCCCAATCAAACATTCCCTTTCCAAACTGAAATCCACAACTCCAGTTTCACAGATTCATCGAGTGCTCCAAAGGATACACCAATTGACGATAGAATGTATGACAAGTTGTGTAATAATACAATGTTTGATTTACCCGACTGCGAAGGGTCCATTTCAAGTGAAACCATGCCAAAACCTTGTGATCTCTACACCTCCACTCTTGAACCAAAACTGATTGAAAATCGTGCTTTTGATGAGGTGTTTGAGAATTTTAACCTTCACTTGAATGAGGTGATTGACATTGGGGATATATTGATTGATGAACCCGAAATTTTGGATGATTTTGTCCCACCAATTCATCAGATCCTTTCACTTCCTTATGGCCATCATCTTGAGCCTTTAATTCTTCCCGAACCCCAAATACGTTTTGAAGTTGTTGATATTTGTATACCCGAAGAGCAGACCGAAACTCAGCCTTCATCTCCCACATCTGGTTACCGACACTCGACACATCGATACGTTTACCCATTTCCACTCTCTCTGGTTCTTCTTCTGTTCCTCAAATGATAGTGAGTGTTAATGAATCACGATCCGTTAGTACAAGTTCGACAAGCCCAGCAAGCCAACTTGATTTGGATATTATTGAAAATGAGGTAAATGAGTTTTTCACCTCCACATATTTTGACAAATCAAGTATGATAAATTCTGGCACAAAACTTTTTAACAGCAAAATGTTCGATCCCATCATTGATAAAAGTTTTGAAGAACTTTTTGCTGACGAACTTAAGATTTTAAACAACACGGATTTTTGATTAATCGACCTCCACTTAGAGAAGTTGAACCGCCACCATTCCTTCTTCCTAATCATTCACATTCATCCTCATTCTTTCTTTTCTCTAATTTAATATTCAAAACCATTCCAGGCCATCTCTTATCCCTCCCTCACTTTTTCTTGACACGATACAACACATTCTTCCACCAACCTATACGCTTTACCGATAAAATCTTTGAATAGTTGGTGTTAACTTTTGGTCTTTGTAAGGTCTTACTTTGACCAAATGACTCACCCCCTCTTAAAATGCTTCGAATTATCTAACTCATGTTTGGGGGGTGTATTTTTGGTTCTTGAAATAACTGCTGTCCTCAATATTGAGAGCCAAAAATAAGTTTGGGGGAGGATCTTCACTTAAATATTTTGCCCCTATTAATAAATGTTCTCCCAAGCTTACAGATTTTTTGAGGTTTAGCAGATAGCAACAGCGAGGACACTGTTGAAAACAAGTTTGGGGGAGGTTTGTGCTTATTTTCGCATCACTTGGCATACTTCGCATAAGCACAAAACATATCATTTAAAACATATAAAACCTATAAAAATTTAAAAAATTTCAAAAAAAAAAAAAATTTGTACATAAATAAGATAATAAAAGATTAGATAGTGAAAAATTACATCCAAAAGATTAGAAAAATTTAAGAAAACCAAGAAAATTAGAAGTTTTCTTAAACGAACTAGTAATAAGTAGTTATGAGCCGTTGTCCTAAGGGTTAGTAAGATGAAGGAAGTCACTAATCTGAGAATAAAAATAAGTCTGAAAAATATTTCCTATTCTGGAAACCAAACATTTTGAACGTTGATACCCTACTATTCGCACTTACACACGTCTTGAAGCTCAGGATAGTAGAGGATACCTTGAAATGCTCTTGTCTAAAAGCCAAAGTATGAAGGGAATAAAAAAATTGAAGAAAATATAAAATGGTGTTGAGAAAAATGAACAATGGTTTTGTTATCGCCAAGGCAGCAATAAAAAAATATAGCGAGGGTGCTTCATCACCTAGTGCCTTAGACCAACTGGTTTGGGAGTCACTGCTAAGCCTTAGGTGGTGCAAGACGAGGAAAAACACCGTATAAGCAACCACATGAGTAATCGGTCGGTTAGTACCTCAAGAAGTATTAACGGTCGCACGAAAATGTGTGAGCAAATCTATCTAAATATTCATCAAATTAAAAAGTACCGAGGCAGATGGACAAGAGTATGATAGCTTGAATTGAATTCTCCGGGTGTAGGGATGTATATTACACACACGTAGGGTTATATGATCGATGTTTGGAAGAAAGATAAGAATGAAGAATAAAGACGATGTTTTATTGAGGGATGATGTGATTTCTAATATCTTTTCTTGACTATTAAGACAGGGCTCATAACAACCGAAAAACTAGTGTAGTTGGAAACTCTAATTTTCAAAGTCTTTCTTTTACAATTCTTATCTTTATATGTAACTTTCACGGTGTTCCTTTTATTATGGGATTTTGTGGGTGCAATCCGCTGAAAACTCTCAGGAGACAACACTCCTTCTACTAGGGACACCTAGAGGTTTAAAGGCTTGTTGCACGTGCTCAGTGCAATCGTGTTGCCTACGAAAGTGTGCTAGTTAGTTTTTCTTTTTCTTTATTTTCTCCTTCTCTTTTTAATAAAACAATTCGCTCGAGACGACCGAAAATAAGTTTGGGGGAATTTGATCAGTCAAAAATATAGCATTTTTAACACATCAATTTCCCTACCATTTGCACTCATCTAAAGGTGTTCGGTATGAATATAGCACATATTGCAAAACATCTGTAAAATACCAAATAACATGTGTTATGTATTATAACCGACACTTTGAAGGAAATTGAGTGTTTATCATTACATGCATCATCTGTGTATAGCGCAACACTTGTCTCGAGAATCTGTGCAGGAAATTCCAGGAAAAGAGCCGAAACTGTCAAAAGTGCTGATACGCCAAGTCCAAGACTTGTAATCTAGCAGAAATCAAGAAAGAAAAATAGGATTTCACACATCAGAAAAGTGCTACAAGGATAGCACAAATCACTACGGGAAATTCCATGCAGTGAAGCCTCCAATGGGCCGCGGATCCGCGGCCAAAGGCCCCTTCCCGCCGTGGATCCGCGGCGCAATGATGACGTCACCGCTTCAAAATTTCCCCACGTAGCTTTTGTAACTGCCCAAGCTTCCAGAAAACTCCATATGTCCATGTGTCTTCATCCAGAAAGCTCGGCCTAACAACCTAGCCCTAGAATATATCTTATTCTAGAATATTCCCTCCAACAAACTTCTTTTAGAAGTCTCTCTCTAAAAAACTTTTTAGAGGGAAATTTGAATTTTGAATTCTAGATCTAGGGTTAAGGTGGTTATAAAAGGAGACCTAGATCTAGGGTTTTGGAGGTTGTTCATCATTTGGGTTAATTAGTTCATTAATTAGTTCAAGGGTTGTTGATCAATTTCTTCCCACAAGTTGAGTGACACAACTTGTGCATTCAAACCCTAACCCTAATCCAAAATCCAAAGCCAAAATTCAAGATCTTCGAGTACAATTCAAGCAAGAAGCCTTCAACCTTTTAGGAGCAAAGCCGATCTTCATCGCAGAAAGTGATCCAAGACGATCCGCGACTCACGGAGACGTGCGGAGCCAAATCGACGATCTAGTTCTTTCCTCGAATCTTGTAGATCTTGAGAGAATTGTAACAAAATTGTTGATAAATAAAAGGTGAAATTCTTTATCTTGCTTACTTTTATATTTGAGTATTATGATTAGATCTCAATTCTTGATTGTATTCTTTGATATGATGCTAGAGCAAAAACTCCGCTCGTGGAGGAATCAAAAAAATTGATAAGTTGATGATGATTATATTCTTGTATGATTCTTATGTCCTATGAGTTTTGTAAACTGTAGTAAATTGAAGTATCGACAACCTAGTTTCGAGCGATACTTCCTTGAATGTTTTCGCTCTTAATTAGAGATCCACAATCGATGCTTGAATTTACTAGAGGATAGAATGTGAATGAAATCAACGAAAGGACAAGAGATAGATGATGAAACCCTAGTTTCCGCAAGAAATCCCTAATTCTCATTGATCATCATCGATCTAGAATCAAATCATCAATGGATAAGAAAACTTAATCACAAGTTTTCATCACTACTATCGATTCGATCGATTCCTACGAGCCTCATTACAAATCTTGATTACTAATTCAATTTGGATAATTCTTGATTTGGATAATTCTTGATTCTCGATTCTTGATCCTCGATTCTTGATCTTTAGTATTTCTTTAAAATTCTTGAAACTAAATTTCAAAATTCATGAATCATTTTCTTTTCTTCTTTTTATTTTGACTCATCTAAAACAATAGCAAGCAAAACACACATCTCTGTGGACGATCCGCACTCACTAACGCGCTACATCGACACCGTTATTGATTGCGGTCAAAAATTTCTTTGGTTGTGATTTCTATACATTTTCTACCTACACACCGAGAAATCAATTCAATCAACTTACAAGATGACGAAGCACATCGACTTCTGCTAAGCGAGGAGTTTAGCAGGTGAGTAGATTTATATCTACTGGGGAAGTCGGGTGGATGGCGTATAGCACCCCCGCAAGCATTGATATGGAATATCGTTTGATTATTATATCCTGATAAATGATATGCGACACATATGATTATAGGATTTAATAAACGATAATATGATAAAAGTTAACACTAATGAACATAGTGATATATGAGAGTATGAAAAGTGAATGTGAATCACGATGTATAGATATGTAGTTGCACGAGATTAAGCATGAGATTTAGAGTAGCATGACATGAGATTCATATGATAGAATGCATATGTAAAATGACTTGATGTGAGAGTTCGATGCGATAAAAAGAGTATACGATGAGATATGATGATTTGGTTGATATGTCGTTATATGGATGCGAGTCGATAAGAGATAGTAGATACCTTGCCGATCCCCTGATACGAGATTGATACGGAAGTGACCTGAGAGATATGTATATATATATGGATAATGATGTGCATAATGAGTGATATGCCATACGAGACTTAGATCCGTACCCCCGTTGTTGTATAGGTTGATAGAATCCTTAATTGTTTAAGGTCGTTGTACGATGGATTATCGTACGCGATGAGTTTTACCTGTTGATTGATCCATACCCTTGATTAGAGGATCCCATACGATAGATTATACCGTACGTGATATTATGAGGTTGGAGCCGATTAATAGATTCACCGACTCGGATATATTGTAGACACATATATCTTGTAGCGTTTCGCTTACGATGTACCTTATGCTACGCTCATGATATTCGCATTGCATTACATATACCTGTGCTAGTACACTTACACCATTATCGATAATGCGTATGTTACACTTACACAGATTGGCTGGCTCACACACCTTTATCATCAATAATTGCTATGGCACTACACAGTAGAATTGCTACATCATGCCATGATATACCTTGTTATAGCTACATGTTAAGCTTCATATGATGTTGCGATATCTATGGAGAAATCGCCCGTATGGCGTTAAGCGTCAGGGCAAGATATGATATGATATGATATTAGCTGCATTGCTTATATGCACATATAGAGATTGTGCATGGACATCATTGCATATTATTACCTGTTGTGCCTAGACTTGTACACATTGGACACTGCAATATTATTGACAGTTCATGTTGCACGAGCACTAATTGTATGATACACCCACACTATCGGTAATTGCCATGATACGCACAATACATATACATATGCGATATGGTTTTGATTAGTGACATTGAGGTATTGATTCTTGTGCGGCTGCGCACATGAAATACAGTTGCATGCATACCTATATGCTTACATATACCCCTAAGTGGTAGGGTATTCTCATTTGACATTGAGATATTGATTCTTATTCCATTGTGCATATGAAATATAGCATACCTGTATACCTACATACTTACACGTATGCCTTGCTATGCTATAGCTACACATATACCTACATTGTATTGCATCATTATTGACATGTATATACACATATCTTGCTATAGCTACATGTACATCATGCATACATACTTACATGTACACCCTGATACTTGCTATAGCTACATGTTCACCTTTATATGATGTTGCTTGGATTTTTGAGAATTGGGAACCACATGATATATTTAATAACTTGATGCATTTAAATAGAGGTTTTTCCTTGATATGCTCATATTACTGTTTTATGTTGCATATATTATATTTCATGGATTTACGCATTGAGATATGGATTTCATGAGATTTACGGATTTGAGAACCTTGGGGGTATTTTAAGAAATTCATGTATTGTTTGAAAACCCGGTTTCTCTTGATATAATATTTCAGTGCGTCCACCATGAGTATTCTCGGTTCAGAGACTTGTGTTAGATACCCGATTCGAAGAGTAGTAGGTACCCTCTGCGGGAACATGGTAGACCCGGTATGGTTCTCCGGGGCAAGAGGTGATTTTTGTGGTATAGAGGATGAGCCTGGCAGGCAGTCTAGTACCTACCGGTGATTGTATTTAGACTCGGCGGTTATCGTGGGGATACCGACCGGAGAGATGTACGGACATGACATCAGGGCCAGTCGTGGTGACGGCACCTGAGAGATGAGTATTTACGTGTCGATGCTGGACACTAGTTTTCAAGATGTTTTCGGGTGTCGATGTTGGACACTCAGGTTCCATGAGACTTATAAATTTGAGGGTCGATCTGAGGATGCGGTGCCTGAGCTATGAGGATTTGCGTGTCGATATTGGACACGGGTTTCATGATGTTTCGAGTGTCGATGTTGGACACTCAGGTTCCATGATTTTGATGTGTCGCGAGAGACACACGTTGATTTATTATCCTCATATTAACCTGCATATGCTTTCATGATATTTACGTGCATGATGTTGTTGTGTCATTGGTTGACACGTAGATGAGATCCACATGCATACAGGCATTTGATTATATGGTTGGATGATATCTACTTGCTGATAGGCATTGATTATGTTATTGACACATATGCAGATACGGTCACCCTAGATATCATAGTATTACCTTTATGATATAGTTGACCTAGAAATCGTTGTTTATTTCGATTTCTACCTGATGATGTTTTCTACCCACGAGTTGGAAACTCACCCCCGTTGTGCCACAGTTTTGCAGGTTGACCGCATGGATTAGTAGCGGCATCGCTGGCACACAGCTGTTTTCCGGTGATTTGCTTTGGTAGGTGGTACATGTTGGATCGTGCCACTCTTGTATTATTATTCCTACTGTATCCAGTCAACTCCATCAAATCAGAAACTAGTGATTGTATAATTAGTAAGACTTAACAAGACTTGTAGTTGCGAGATTTAGACCGATGGATTTTATGTTCGCTTGGTGGGTTTGATGTCTCGCGTTACTTTATTCCTTGTGTGGATCTTCGCCATTGGGCGTCGTATACTTATCTTCTGTCTTGCGTGGTTATGACTCCGCCGATTGGTGAAGAGCTAGCTCCCGCTTGGGGATGCCATTATTATGTATATGTGGTTGTGGATCAAAATATACAAGGGAGGTGCTGCCCAAAATTTTAAAAGACAAAACATGATTCATTATACCTTTATTTCAAAACTTCACCTTTTCTATTTCTTAAAAAGGTTTAGATTGCTGGGTTTCGGCTTACTTAATTACCATTGCACCTATAGACGCTGCGTGATTTAAATGCCGGTCATGAACTAAATTCGGGTCATGACACGTGGTAAGGTGGAAATCAAAGCACAGTGGGAATCACACAAGACTCTATGACAATCTCGGGTCTACAGACTAACCTGTACCAGTGTCACCAGAGAACTTCTATCTAACGATAGGTATAATACCAACTAGGAGTTCTCGGCGAGTCCGTTCAGTGTACTCAGTCTCCACTGAGCACTCGTATATCATCTTTGATGTCAAACCCCAATGGATGTAGGATCAACTATCGCCCATCATATGGGTTAAGAATCGTATGCGCTAGTCTACTCTGAAATATCGATGCCCTGTCTCGATACACTCTCGACTAGGAACAATTAAAGGATGTACTTGTAGACTATCCTGGCCCCACTAGTATGATCTCCATCATAGTCCTGGTAGTCAAGTATACATCCTAAGGTCTTTATCAATATGTGAGAGCAAGACAGTATCACAATACAAGTCTACATGTTAAGAAAAAGTGCAACCAGATAGCATACTATCATGTCGAACAAGAAAGTCCTCTCTATATATATGTCCAAGCATCCACTATAACATACATCATATGTACAACAATGGCTTCTAGGGTATACATATAACTAACACTATCATCAGATAGCAGTTCTCTGGTGACACTGGTACATGTTAATCTGTAGACCCGAGATCATCATAGAGTCTTGTGTGGTTCCCACTGTGCTTCGATATCCTCCCTACCACAGCTCAAAGGAGTCGTGCAAACAGGTGGATTTTGGGTACAGTCCCGAGTCATATGGAGGCAATGAGCGATAGGAGGGGTTTCGTCTCTCCCGGTATAGGGAGTTGATGTTGCGCTATGCTCGATTGGTTATAACAGAAAGTCCCTAGCCAGGGATGTTGATGAGATTTACTGGTAAGAGTTATCAGTAGTTTCTCATACCGTTATAGGCCACACATCAGCATGACATATCAAGTTATTTGGGTCTGATGATTCCACCCCCAGACTCGATATGCGACATATCTGACGAAGAGACCGTATTGTACGATAAGTGTTACCTATAGGCTTCATGGGAGTTTGGATTGCTTGTTGATCTTCTAATCGCTCAATACCTGGGTAGCCGTTACGTCCAGCAAGTATCACTGACGGCTTGTGGGCGACTGATGTGATCATCTCCTACTGCTGGCGAATTGACGAGTCTTTAGAGTCCCCACATAGAAGTTTCTTAGTTCAATCGAAATGAAGTAGGGCACATATGCTGATATGTGCGAGAGCCTGATTAAATAAGAGTATGCGATACAGTATTCTAATCTGGTGGTTATTTGATATCAGTTAGGTTATATGTGATATAACCGGATTATTAATCAAGTGTTGATTTGATATGATTTGATAATATGATATACAGATAAATGATATTAGTAGGTTATATGTGATATAACCGGATTATTGAATCAAGTATTGATTTAATAATATGATATATATTTATATTTGATATAATCATATATTAACTAATATTATTGCTCACTAATTATTTTCTTCATAATATATATATATATATATATATATATATATATATTAATATATATTTGATATATGCATATATATATATATATATATATATATATATATTAAAAGAAGCATAGCATAGTTTTTCTATTTTTAGAAAATAAAAAAAGAGGTGGCAAATGGGGAGACTTTTGAGGAATGGGGTGAAGCATGGCTTTTATATTTGTTTATTCATTTGTGTTTAATATAGAAGTATTGTTGCATTTTTTATTGTAAAAGATATAGATGCTTCAATAAGTGAACACAAAGAGAAGCCATTCTTAACTTGCATTCTAGACTTGAGTTATTTTTTCCTCACTTGAGCTCATGTGATGAGTTCTCCTCTCTAGCTCTCTCCATCTTCTTCCTCACATCCTCCAATCTCAATCTCTCACATGAGTTGTGAACCCTTGAGCTTGTGAGAACCCTAGTGAGCTTTAAACCCCTACTTCACCATCCTACACTAGATTAGCACTTTGGTGTAATGTGTTTCCTTCACAAAAGAGTTTAGTGAAGAGATAGCTTGGATTAGAAAAACTTCGGATGGATCATCTTCGGCACGAAGATCACAAAGAAAGCTCGTGTTAGGTTACGGCAGCGCCCCGACCATCAAACCGTGGCCAAATATGGAACAAAAATTTACTAAACTGGCGCTACCATTACCCGATACCCGGATGAACCTTAAAGCCTAAACTAGCAAGCTATAAAAAGAAGTTAGAATGGTTATACCGAGTTGATCCGTATCCTTCGGTCTTCAACCATCATCCCCAAGCTCTTACTGTTTCCTTGATCGAATTTGGTTGCCGGTCTTCCTCCATCTACGATGATCCACCTGAGGGAAATGACGCAAGCTTCAATCTCGCCAAACGATGTAATCGACGCTCCAAGGTTGCTAGCAATGGAGAGTGGAGGTGTAGGAATGTGTCACTATTATTTTCGCTCAATCACATTTGCTCAATGAGCAACCATAGAAGATGAAGAAGGAGGTGAGGAAACAATGGCACGAGCAACTCAAGAAATGGCTAAGTGATGAAGTGAGAAAATGAGAGTGTGAGCAAATGAAGAGAGCAAGTGTAGAAATTATCAAGTGGAGAATACAAATGAGCAATGCCCACAAAAATATGTGGCTGCCCCCTCTCTTCCTCTCTCTCTCATGCAATCAAAAAATATCTCATCCATTTTCCATTAAACAATTGTGAACCATACCTCTCTACATGCTCAAACCCATGCTCATGCCAACTCACCCCTCAACCTCATTTCCTTATTTGATTTTCTAAAATGAAAATCCAATAATGAGGTGGCCATCTTCTAGAAGCAATTCCGTATAAATACGGAATGCAACCCGGTACACGTATCAAAATACATATACGTGTATTCGTACAAAAATACGAATAGCCAAAAGAGAAAATGAATAGTGAACAATAATATTAGAATATAAATACATATATAAATTATTAAATCGAAACCTGATTTAATAATCTGGCTTAATTCTAAGCCGCTAGTATTATCAACCGTCCGATTAAAGTTTGTGCAGCGTATGCACATATTTAATCGAACACCTGTATGCACCAACATACGTCATTTACACCATATCGCCTGAACCGTGAAAAAACCCTCTGTGTGGGACTCTAAAAACTCGTCAATACTCTAGCAGTGGGTTTAACCACAAGCACGTCAGTGGCACTAGCTGTACGTAACGGCTACCCAGGTATTGAGCGAAAGGGGGGCCGACGAACAAACTCATCCTGAACCCCTGCTGAGCCTGACAGTGACAATATCCGTACAGTCCGGTCTGTTCGTCTAAGAGTATCGCATATCGAGTCTAGGGGGGTGGACAAAATCAGACCCCTAACAACACGACATTTAGTGTCGGCATGAAACCCATCACCTCCTGAGAAACTACCGATCCTGGATCGGTAATTCTCGTCCACCATGGCCATGGATTTGTGGTGATGGCCACCTATGCACAACGCGACATCAACCCCCAATACCGGGAGAGACGAATCCCCGACGATCCGATCACTGCCTCCATGTGGCTCGGGACTGTACCCAACTAAAACCTGTTTGCACGACTCCTTTGAGCCGTAGTAGGGTAGTAATCAAAGCACAGTGGGAACTCACACGAGACAAATGACGATCTTAGGTCGACAGACTAACCTATACACATGTCACCTGGGAACTGCTATCTGACAATAGGTATAATACCAACTAGCACGTTCCCGGCGAGTCCGTCCAGTGTACTCATAACCCAATGAGCACCTGTATACTATCTTAGGTGAACAAACTAACACCAGTGGCTTGTGAGACCTGGCCACCGCCCCTCGTCGGGGTCTCGATCAGTATACACCAGTCTACACTGGAGTATCGATGCCCGGTCTCGATACTCTCACGACCAGGGACATTTAAGGATGTGCTTATAGACCCCCAGCTCCCACGTATATGATCGCCATCATAATGCTGGTAGTCAAGTAAGAATCCTATGGGCTCTATCAACATGGAATAGTGATGATAAAGACAAACCAGATAGCATACTATCATCTCGAGTAAGACTGTTCTACCGGTATAGGTCCTCACTCAATCATCATAATCACCTGCCTGCGATTACGATAATTGCCTTGAGGGCACTATTGCCAACAATCTCCCACTTGCACTTAAGGCCAATTATTGCGACGTCGCATACTCACAGCTCGTGTGATACCGAACACCCAACTTCTCTACTAATCAGTTTCGCAAAGGCCGTTTGCGAAACTATTGCGTTCGAGAAATAGCCTCAGTGAGTGGATCCGCTCCAATGTTTCTTTCTGTATCTCTCTATATCTCAACTTCACGGAGAAAACTATCTCCCGTAATGAGCTATACCTGTTTTAGAATTTGTCTGGATATCTGATGGAACCCAGTTCACAAATGAACTCCAAATCCAGCAAATTTCTTAGACTGTATCATCCACTGAATTTAATCAGTATCCTGCGCCATGCCTTTCTCAATATCCACTTGGACCACCTGTCCAACATACTGTCCCTTAAAAGAGGGAAAAACTATAACTCAGACAGCCACTCTGTCATCCAGGTCACCTTGGAAGCCTGAAATGATAACCGTCTCCTGAAGGAGGCTGCCATTACCATATCCGTAGAACATCCATTTATGTTCATAAACTGCTTCCCTACATTTTTCCAGGATTGGATTAATATATATTTATTGCAGCTAGTGCAAAAACAATATCTGGTGTGGTACTTGACATTTCATGATTAACTCAATTGCCTAAGCAAGTGATATGCTAATCATGCAGATCCCTCTCCCCTTTAGTCTGTAAGACAACTTTAGAGAGGGTGACTCCTGTTAGTGATATGTATGCCCTAGAGGCCATTACTGTACATACGATGTATATTGTAGTGGATGCTTGGACATATATATGGAGGACTTTCTTGCTCGACATGATAGTATGCTATCGATTGCTCTTTATCTTAACGTGTACACTGATTGTCTCTATGTTACATGTTGATAAAGCCTTTAGGATGAGTACTTGACTACCAGGAGTATGATGCAGATCATACTAGTGGGGGCAGTGTAGTCGCAAAGTACATCCTTCAAATGTTCCTAGTCGTAGGTGTATCGAGACAGGGCATCGATATACCAGAGTAGACTAGCGTATAGCTTATCGACCCATGTAGATGGGCGATGGATGATCCCATATCCATTCGTGTTTGACATCAGAGACAGTATACGAGTGCTCAGTGGAGACTGGGTACACTGGACGGACTCGCTGAGAACTCCCAGATGGTATTATACCAATCGTCAGATGGCAGTTCTCTGGTGACACTGGTACAGGTTTGTCTGTAGACCCGAGATCGACATAGAGTCTTGTGTGATTCCCACTGTGCTTTGAATTCCATCATACCACGTCCAAGAGGGCATGCAAAATGGTGGCTTTTGGGTATAGTCCCGAATCACATGGAGGCAATGAGCGATAGGAGGGGTTTCGTCTCTCCCGGTATAGGGAATTGATGTTGCGCTGTGCTCGATTGGCTATAATAAGAAATCCTTGGCCAAGGAAGCATTAGTGATATACTGGTAAGTGTTATCAGTAGTTTCTCGACCCGTTATGAGCCTCATATCGACACGACTTATCGAGTTACTAGGGTCTGACGTTTACCACCCCTAGACGAGATATGCGACATATCAGACGAAGAGACCAGACTGTACGGTAGTGTTACTGATTGGATTCGCAGGAGTGTTAGCAGGCTTGCTTATTGATCTTCTGATCGCTCAATACCCGGGTGGCCGTTACGTTTAGCAGACCGCTTGCGGCTTGTGGGTGTTTGATATGATAATCACCTACTGCCGGCGTATTGACGAGTCTTTAGAGTCCTACACAGGGGTTTCCTGGGTCAAGCGAAACGGATTAGGAGCACATATGTGATATGTGCGGGACCGAGATTGATACGATATGAGATACCATATTCTATTCTCGCGATTTGTGACACTGATCGGTTGTATGCGATATAGCCGGGTTATCGGATCAAGTGTTGATTCGATAAGTTGTTACACATGTTATTAGTCGGTTATAGCCGAATTATTAAATCAAGAGTTGATTTAATAATTTAATGTATAATTATATATTTGATATATTACATTACATTAACTATTATTAGCTCACTTATGATTTATTTTCTCACTTATTGTGCATAAGTGTATATGTGATATATATTTGTATCATGCTTGATGATACATACATGATGGGTGTATGAGATTTATACCATGTTTAGGTTAAATTAAGGTTTATTTATTATCTTAAGATTTACCAAAAGTGTTACACTTGGTCAAAGTTATCAAGCTTGAAGAAGCTTGGAGAAACTTTGACAAAGTCCACTCTTTTGTCATTTCCTTAGATATAACCTAACCCAACCCTTAACCTCATACTTTGGTTAATTCTCTACATGAGTTAAGCATGAGGGCTTAACTCAACCATGGTGCAATAATTCATTATATAAGTTTTCATTTGGATGAATTATTGTGATGAGTTCTTCTTCTTCTTCAAGCTCCATGAAAAAGCTTGCTAGCTCTAATGGTGCTATGAGAAAAAGTGTGAGAAAATCAATTCTAAAGTGAGCCCACTTCCTATTTCATCATCCTTTACTGCTTGCCATATAGTATAGGGTGTTCTCTTCACAAAGTTCTTGACCTAGTGAAGGAATAGCTTGAGTTAGTGTCTCCCCGATGTGGATCATCTTCGGCCTCGAAGTCTTCGAAGCAAGTACGTTCGTTTATTCAACGGAGCCTCTCTAGAGTCCGGGTTTTGAGATTGCAGCGGAGGGGACTACTACACGGAGCTATTTGAAATGAAGGACCGGTCTACAAAGATTGTATTCCTTGCTCACAACATATTGCAAAGTGTTTGCATTAGTTTTCCGTATTATTTCTAGTAAACGATTCTTAGTTAGGGTTGGCTAAAACGGTGAAATTTTAATTTGGCATGGACGATACCTCCCGAAATCTTGCTGCCGTCGTAGGTAACCCTTCAGTGGTATCAGAGCCATGCTAGAAATTAATACGGTTTTTGGTAAGATCACGAAACCGAAACTGCTCCGAAACTTTTAACATCAAAACCTGCATTTTGTCGTTTTTTAAATGACCTCAAAAAAAATTTCGAACAAGTACAGAGTGATGTATATGATATATCATGAACACTGTAAAAATTTCAGGGGGTTTCTTGCAAAAGTGGTCGGCCACCATAGGTCCCATATCGGCCAAAACCGAGCACCCCCCCTGAAATTTTGCCTGAGTTCCAGAGACTTGGTTTTGATGTTTCAGGTGTTGTTTGTTTTTGCTAATTTTGCATGTGATGTAATCTTACACTATAAACAATTCGGAGTGTTTCGTATTCATAGTTTTAACAATGTTTCGGGCGTTTCACATATTGTCTAGACAATGTTAAAAAGTTCGATCGAATGTCAAAAACCCATTTTTCGAAGTTTAACGTACTCGGAAAAATATGCAAGTGATTCCATGGACCCTCTAGAAGAACGAAACCTTAACTCGATTATGTGGCCATCAAAATCACCACTTGAACCCTAGGGTTTGTGGTAGTTTAGCGTTTCACATGTGAGGCGTTGGTTTGACCCTTCTACGACTGGTTCATAGGTACTGTGGCATATTCTGGGTATTATTAAAATTGTGCTCAAGTGTTGAGCTGTCGGGAAATTGTGGGAGTTTGATGAATCGATCGAAGAGTTTAACGTCGTCCGGATATTATGTGATAGGATACAATATTTGGAATCCACAAGTAGTTATGAGATAACTAGTTTGAATGTTATAAATCTAGCACTTTAGTCTCATTTGATCAGTTGCCATGGGATTTTGATGTGATCAAAAGTCCGTCGCAATCACGTAGCGTACGCGGATACTCGCCGGGTAAACTTAATAGATAGCCACGCTCCATAGCCCCGACCAAGTGACTGTAGGAGAACCCCGTCGCCAAAAGCATCCGTTCGGGTGCTCGCGGCAGCGGTGTTCCGCCTTAGTGCACTTCGTCGACGGCATCGGGGGGTGCGGCCGTCTACTAAACTTTCCGACGAGCATTCGATCAGGTTGTCGGGAATCTTGTTAAATTGCCCGACATGATATTGAAAAGTGTTTTCGAGATCGAGACTAAAATGCGGGGTTTATAATTGTTAGGCATGCGATATCTAAAGAATTCATTTGGTTAGGCATGCGATGTCTAAGGAGGTTGCGGATTCCAACTATTGTAGTTTTTCACTCTCTTTTCTGCGACCGTAAGTGTAATATGTGGTGTATCGCCGGTTTCGGTGTTATATGTCAACGACAACTGGGATACGCTTATTTACTTACGTTGATGACATGTGATATTATGTGTTGCTTGGATATGTTATATTGGATCGTCGCGTTTGAATAGCCGGGGGTTTTATGTGAGATGAGCGTTTTTATTTTCATTCATATAAAATTCATTGTATGTAATATTCTTTTATTGGGGCACTTCCGGGTTGAGGATGATGTCACCATTGTATATTATTTACTTTTCCGCATCAAGATAAACCCAAGGAGGAGAGCACAAGTAACCGGGTTCTGGAGTTCAGTGGGAGACCATCTCGAGGAGTCGAGACCGGGTCTCCTAACTCTAGAATTGGTAGGGTTTCTTGCCGCTCTCGTAGGGGTCTAGGGGTGTGGGATTGGCTATTCATCATGACCGTGGAATCCGTGTTTTATACAGGCTTAAAATAAAACACAGAAATCCTAGTATATTCAATATTTCATATGTTGTTCTTCTGCTGCGATATCTGTGATGTGATCATTTGATATGTTGAGATGGATACAAGATATAGTATATGTGATATATTATATAGACATTGCTTATGTTTTACACCCGCGCTAGCACTGCCCCGCTCTGCCGTTAGTTACCTAACCTAACGGTGCACGAAGGGACATCGAGGCGAATGCGGATGGCATAAGCGTACGTTGTATTTATCTGTGATGTTTAGGTAACTTAAAATGATGGGACTTCATTAATGAGATTAATGAAATAAAAGAAATCTAAAGATGTTGTGGAATCGAATTTTCAAAAACAGGTAGCTCTAGTTGTTGTTTTGCATAGCGGTGTTCCTTGTAGAACATTCAACACCTTATTCGATAAGGAAAGAGCCGAGATCCCTTCACCGGGAGTGACCTCTTTTGCAATAACTGGCAGATGCTACAACCCTCGGTTTTGTCTTTTGATTTCTTTTCTAGTTTTTGCTTTGCATAGTGGTATTTATGAAATATCCTGCACCTTATTCGATAAGGAAAGAGCCGACGATCCCTTCACCGGGAGTGACCTCTTTAGCAAAACAAGCAAAAGCCTCAAAAAACACTCTATTTTAAATCATTTGATTCTACAACGATATCAAGTTCATTACACAAAGGGTTTTCTTAAAAACCCGTCGTATCCCTCCGTCATTTCAGATAAGTACTACTTAGTATTCGTGTTGCGTTTGTTGACCTTAGCCAAGGCGCAGTTTGCGGTAACTGATTAGTTCTTATCTGTACAAGCATATGATGCGATTGAATTAGGATAGTCATGCGGCTTTGTTGACCTTAGCCAAGGGTCGCGCGGATGGGTTTAATTCAATCGGGAAATGACGGGTTGAACTTGACTAGCGCTTATGATTTATTGACCTTAGCCAAGGTCATAAGTTGTTAGGGGTAAAATATTATTGGGAGTATCAAGTGTTAAAATTTGCAATGAGATTTCATACCTCCTATGAGATAGTTGGATCCCGATACCCACTGCGAGTAAGAGTTACTCCTGCGAGAGTTTTACACATTACAATTAGCCGATCAAGTTGGTGTCTAAAAAAGTGTTAACAGGGTTACGCCCCTGGGAAAATGAGGTTTATTTTAATTAGGTCCTTACGAAAGCACGGGGAACCTCCCTCAAAGTACCGGCACTGGCCTGGCTGAAAAATTGGCGAACTTGTAGGGTGTAATTAATCCCGGCTAGTCTTTCCTTTTAGGGTTTGAAGGAAGATTTGACTAAAACAGCAGGAGCCATCCTGATTAGATAAATTAATAACCAATCTAATCTTGTAAGAGCATACGCTGAGTGTTTTCTTCTCTCTCTCTCAAGGTAGCGACCATGTCACGTCTTAATCAAGATAATAATACGGATGTATTGACCGAACACACTTGTTATACTGCGCTAGGGAACGTTGTCCCGCTCCAACTTATAATTGTTATAAGACCGAGCAGGAAATAGAGGATTACCAGAATTCCCGTGCCGCCCAAACGAAGAAAGTACATGATGATGCATCTTCTTCGGGTGTGTTCATTACAGAGAACTGTTTCTCGGTATCCTTTACGTCCTAGGTATGAGATACCGGATCAGGATCCCGCATATGTAATCAGTTACACGGGCTATAAGACAGGTAGAGAACTGAGAACGGGTGATAAGTTTTAAGAGTTAAAAATGGTGTAAGTGTTGCAGCCAAGTCTGTTGGCAGTTATCACTCTGTATTACCAAATACTTTGATTCTGAACGAATGTTATTAGATAACGAACCTGATATACAACATCATATCAGTCTCTTTATTAGTAAAGAAGGATATAATTTTGTATTGTTGGATAATGTTTTGAACATTTCCTATATCAAGAGTTGATCGGTTCAGGCACGTTATCTAAAAGCATATACATTCTAAATCAAACTACAGTTCTTAACGTACAGAACACACACAAGAGGAAGAGTTCAGAAATGAACGAATCCTTCTTGAGGTATTGTAAACTAGGTTGTATCAATGCGACCTGACTAGCTAAGTTACATTTAGATGCATATTTAAATCAGTTTGAATCTACATCTTGTGAAACTTGCCAGTCATGTCACAAAAATAAGATGACCATAGCTCCGTTTATTGGAAACAGAGAAAGAGTTATTGAACTCTTGGGATTGATACATGATGATGTATGTAGGTCCCCTGTCTACACATGCCAGGAAAGGTTCTTTGTACTTCATTACATTCACTGATGATCTCTCAAGATTCGGACATATGTTCCTGATAAACACAAGTCTGAAGCTTTTGAGAAATTCAAAGAATATAAGTTAGAAGTAGAGAACCACAACGGGTATAAGTATTATGTCCTTTGATGTGATCAAGGAGGAGAATACTTGAGCACGGAATTCCTGGACTATTGTAAAGGAGAATGAGATTCTCTCTCAGTATTACTCCTCCGTATACACCACAACACGTTGGTATATCAGGGGGGAGCAATCGCACCCTATGTGATATGGTGTGCTCTATGATGAGTACTACTGAGTTACTTATTTCCTATTTAGGGGTTATGCACTTGTGAAGCTGCATACCTATTGAATAGGGTTCCAATCAAATCACTGCCTACCACTCCATATGCGATATGGTATGGGAAGAGCCCATTTCTTAAGGATGTTAAGATTTGGGGTTGTCCGGCTTATGTCAAAAGCAAAGTCTGGACAAGCTCAAGACAAGGTCGGTTCTGTGGAAGTTTGTTGGATATCCCAAGCATTCGCAAAGGAATATCTTCTACCACACTGAGGAGCAAAAGGTGTTTTGTTTCTCATCATTCCGCATTTGGGAAAGGGAATTTCTTGTGAAGAAATTAGTGGTTAAGAGGTAGAACTGGAATGAGTTCCAGCTATACAAACTGCAGCTGATGATTTGGTAGAACCGAAGGATTCAATAGTTCCCAACGAACCTCAGCCTCTCCGCCGATCTGGTAGGATTCCTCATCCACTTGAGAAATACTTCGGTTTTCTCAATGACAGTGGGAGCGAGGATTGCATCATGAGATGATGACCCAACTGGTTTCGAGCAGACCATCAGGAGTGGGGACTCTGTGAGAATGGCTGGATGCTTAGCGATCTGAGATGGAATCCATTTACACAAACAAAGTATGAACTTTGGTTGCTTTATCTGAAGGGTTAAATCCCCATCAGAAGTAAGTATATCTTGAGAAGAGTACTTGATGTACATGAAAAAGTTGATACTTTCAAAGCTAAGACTAGTTGTAAGTGGATCTCGTCATTGACCAAGTGTGGATAATGATGAAACCTTTTCCAGTCCTTATGCTTAAGTCCATCCAGATCTTACTTGCCACTGCTACATACCATGACTACGATATCTGGCGGTTGGATGTCATGACTGCTTTTCTAAAGAGTGATTTAGAAGAGAGCGTCTAAAAGTACACAGCCAGAGGGCTTCATAGACAGTGGGAGCAGCGGAAACGTGTGCAAGTTGCTTTATGAGTTAAAGCAGGCATCGCGGAGTTGGAATATCTGTTTTGATGTGGTAGTCAAAGAGTTTGACTTCATCAAAATGGTAGATGAACCTTGTATATACAAAAAGGTAGTAGGAAGTATGGTGATGATCCTCGTATTGTACGTGGATGACATACTCTTGATAGGAAAGGAGTTTCATATGCTACGCTCGGTCAATCTCCTCTTATCACAAGGATTCTCCATATAGGATCAAAGTGATACCTCCTAAATCCTGGGTTTTGGATCTATGAGATAGATCTAATTGGATGTTAGGATTCTCACTAGGTGTAGTGAGATGGTATCAATCGATCCTGGGGAGAATCACTGGATTGCTTCCAGAGTGGTAAGGTCGACTGAATGTCAGTCACAGGCATTGTCTTTACCCTCTGTGGAGAGACGGTATGTTGGAAGAGTTCCAAGCTAGATATCATGGCATACTAGACGATAAAGGCTGGATACATTGCTACCAAGGATGCTACCAAAGAAATAGTCTGGATATATATAAGTTCATGAGATGAACTTCATTCCTACCATTGTGTGACAATGGAGTTGTGGCTTTGGCCTAGGAACTCCCGTCCCATCAGAGATCCAGACATATTCTTAGGCAGTATCAGTTGATCATGGAGATGGATGATCTCCAGGGAGATCTAGGTTAGGAGAGTAGACACAGAGGACAACAGCACGGATCGACTCACTAAGGCATATTTCCCAGTAGAGTCTTTTAAGGGATGGTTGAATATGAGATGCTTCAACCACTGCTGATTGTTGGGTATAAGATACTGCAACAGATGGCTCTAGTGCAAGTAGGAGATTGTTAGTGATATGTATGCCCTAGAGGCCATTACTGTACATATGATCTATATTGTAGTGGATGCTTGGACATATATAAAGAGGACTTTCTTGGTCGACATGATAATATGCTATTTGGTTGCTCTTTATCTTAACGTGTACACTGATTGTCTCTATGTTACATGTTGATAAAGCCCTTAGGATGAGTACTTGACTACCAGGACTATGATGCAGATCATACTAGTGGGGACAGTATAGTCGCAAAGTATCCTTCAAATGTTCATAGTCATAGGTGTATCGAGACAGGGCATCGATATACCAGAGTAGACTAGCGTACAGCTTCTCGACCCATGTAGATAGGCTATGGAATTGTTCCCCTCCGAACGGCGGCCAGCGACGTCGGGACATCACGTGCCTGAGGTTCGGGGCAGATGCTATTTGGTTTTTATCCGTCCATCTCTTCGAAGATGCCAAGTTGATTTATGGCACCGTGTATCGAAGGTTTAGACGGATGCGGCCGATGTAGCAGACTTTGTCAGATTCCCCCTCGCTTGAGGGGTTTTTGATTGTGGGGACGCTCTTCCCTGCAGGCGCAAGCCCCTGCAGTTAATTACGCTACCGCTTTGCGGTAACAACTTTCTCCTGCTCCAGAATTTCACTTCGTGTCGTGTGTGTTTGTTTTATTTGTGGTTGCCCGTGGATTGTATACGGAGACTGAGTAATGCCGTCGCCCGTAGGACGTGGATTAGTCCAAATCCGTATTTACTTAGATTTGGGTTTGGTGTTTTTAGTTTAAGGATACGTTAGTCGCGTTGCGGCTAAGATCAACTTAAACGTTCGTTAAGGATACGTTAGTCCTGTTTGAGACTAAGATCAACTTAACGGGACCATTTAGGTCCGACAAAAGAGCATTTGGGCTCTATTTTGCCAGTTTAGGGACGTGGTGGTCCGTCGCCAGTTTAGGGACGTAGTGGTCCATCGCCAGTTTTAGGGACGTGGTGGTCCATTATTAGTTTAGGGACGTTTCGGTCCGATATTAGTTTAGGGACGTTTCGGTCCATCGCCAGTTTAAGGACGTAGTGGTCCATCGCCAGTTTTAGGGACGTGGTGGTCCATTATTAGTTTAGGGACGTTTCGGTCCGATATTAGTTTAGGGACGTTTCGGTCCACGAGTTTAAGGACCCCGCAGTCCATATCGATGTATGGTCGTTGGGACCCGTCACCTCTTTGACGTCGTTGAGGAATTACAACGACGGATGTCAAAGGAGTTCAGAGATGTACCCTCGAACCGGATGTAAATTGATTTAGAAGAGCAATTTTGCTCAGTCAATTTAATTTAAGGACTTATGGCCAAAATTGGGCTAAGTCCAATTGAAATGTTCAACATTTTATTTGCTTTTGCATTGCATTTCTTTTTTTATTTTTATTTGGGCCTTGCCCAGAAAGGATGCAGAGCATCAATTTGTTTTGGGCTCTGCCCTTTTAGGAATGATGCAAGGCATCAATTTTATTTGGGCTCTGCCCTTGTATAAAGGATGCAAAGCATCAATTTATTTGGGCTCTGCCCATTTATTGCCTTGCAATTTAATTAGGCCCACTAGGTCCTTTTGATTTGGGCCTGGCCCTTTAAGAAATGCTTTGCATTTGTCAGGCGCATTGCGCCAATCAAAAAGCACAACAGTGCAAATTCATAAGTGCAAAGCACTATTAATTTGAGAATTTTTTTTAGATTCAAGAACCAATGGTTCATAAAAGAAGTGCAAAGCACTATTTGATTTCCTGCTCTAATTCAGATCAAAGAAGAACAAGTTTTTCTTTTTATTTCAAGAACCGAAGGTTCATAAAAGTGCAAAGCACTATTTTTTTTTATTTCTGTTTTTTTTTTTTATTTCTTGTTTTAGAGAGCCAGTGGTTCATAAGAAGTGCAAAGCACTATTAATTTAAAAACCTTTTAGGTTCAAGAACCGATGGTTCATAAAACAAGTGCAAAGCACTACTTGATTTATTTCTAAGAAAAAAACAAGTTTTTCTTGTTTTTTCTTATCTCAGAGAACCAAAGGTTCATAAAAGTGCAAAGCACTATTTTATTTTATTTTATTTTTATTAAAGATCATTGATCTTGTTTTTTTTAGATCTATGATCTGTTCATAAGAGAACTTTCTCTTTTTCTAAAGGTTTTTACCTTTTTTGTTCTTGAGGAGTTTCTCAGAGTTCTCTCTCTCTCTCTTTTTTTTTTAGAAAAATGTTCCTCCTCTTTAATTGAGGTCTGGGGTCCTTTTTATAGTGCCCATAAATTAGTTAAATTTGTTAAAGAAATCTTTTTCTGAGTGATTTGGGAATTTTCCCCACCGTTGGATCTTTGATCCAAGGGCTTCTGCTTTGCAGAAGAAAATCTTCTTGTTTTAACAAGAACAGAAAAGATTTCTTAAATCTTTTAATTCTGTTTGGCGCAGTGCCCCAGCGCGTGACACGTGTCGCGCTGTGCTGACACGTGTCGCGCATTTTTTTTTTTTTTTTTCGCGCAGCCCAGTTGCGCTGCGCTGACACGTGTCGCGCAGCGCGCAGTTGCGCTGCGCTGACACGTGTCGCGCAGCGCGCAACTGCGCTGTGCGCTGTTTTTTTTTTTTTTTTTTTTTTTTTTTTTTTTTTTTTTTTTTTCCCGCAGCGCAGTTGCGCTGCGCTGACACGTGTCGCGCAGCGCGCAGTTGCGCTGCGCTGACACGTGTCGCGCAGCGCGCAACTGCGCTGCGCGCAACCTTCTTTTTTTTCTTTTTTCTTTTTTTTTTTTTTTAGCAGCGCAGTTGCGCTGCGCTGACACGTGTCGCGCAGCGCGCAACTGCGCTGCCTCCCTTTTTTTTTTTTTTTTTTTTTTTTTTAAGAGCAAAGCTCTGAAGCTTTTGTGGAGCATATTTTAACTTTAATTTTAATTTTCTTTTTAATTTTCAAGACAGAGCTTTGCTCTGATTGGAGAAAAACAGAAGCATTGCTTCTTTTTCCATCTTCGAATTTAAACAGAGCTTTGCTCTGATTAAGGTAAACAAATGCCCCCCCACCGTTGCGCTTACGTGGTCTCCTAACGTGAGCGCAGCGGTGGCAGACTCCGAACCGTCGTGCCATCTTTTGGAAGCTGAAAGGGCACTTGATGCCTATAAATAGGACCTTTGGTCCTCGAAAATTTTTTACCACTTCAAGAATTTTGACTCAGAGCCTTGCTCTTGCCTAAGAATTTTCAGAGCCTTCCTCTTGATTTTTTTTTTTTTTTTTTTTTATATTTTTTTTTTTTTTTTTTTAAGAACTCCAGAGTTCATAACCATCATAGGTAAAAATTAAATTAAATTAAAGCTGATTAATAGAGCCTTGCTCTCCATAGATCCCTGGTCTAAAGAAAACCTATTTAGGGTTTCATTTAGCAGAGCTTTGCTCTAAAGAGGTCCAAAGAGAACTCAGGAGAATCCTGTTAGGGTTCCATTAATAGAGCTTTGCTCTATAAAAGATTTTTCTTATATCTTCTTAATTAATGGAGCTTTGCTCCTCCCAACTTATATGACACTCGAGAATATTATTATTATTATATCATTTTTTTTTTCCAGAGCGGAGCTCTCAATATTTTCAGGGAATTTTCTTCAAATTCTCCTCATAACTGATTTTGACTGGTGTCGCTCCTGTCTGCAGAGCATTGCTCTCGAGGAGTTTAACTTTTAACTTTCTGTATTTTCTTGTTTATTAATATCCCTATATTGTTTTCTTCAGGTATTATGGCGGTGCGTCTATACAGCTTGCACGAGTTCATCACTTATGAGGATATCCGTGTACAGGGCCGTTAACAGAACCAGGAGTTTACGGACGCTCAATGTGCAGAGGTCATGGGTCGCCTGAATGCCAGCGGTGGCTGGTTGCTACCTCGTCGTTCGGCCCTTTTGAAAGTCGTGCTGGGGTCAATATGGAGAGCACTCCCAGGTCTTCACGAGGCCTTACCGCTCAATGCGCTAGATGATGCCGAAGACAAGGTGCATTCAGTGTACCTGACGGGGCTGATTTCGAAGAAACGGCGAAACAACCTCGTTGACATCCTACATCAAATCTTTCAGCAGACGACAATCGTTGCTGCTTATCGAAGGCCGGAGGGGCTTGCCGATGATATTGACACCGAGGAGCGCGAGAGGCTGCGCATAAGAATAATTAGAAAGGCCAAAAGAAGTTTGGACGGCCTTACTTTTGAATTCCTCAATCCCTGCCCCGGATCTGAAGTTATTCCATTGTAATAATGTTTTCCTTTTACCGCTTTTCAAAATTGTAAGAATTTTTGCCAATATGAATGGAAACTTTTTACTTCAGCTTCTCCTATTTCCCGTCCTGAGTTTTCTGTCCATGCATAAATGAATGCGTCACGCATGCCAGATCAAATGTAGACCGGATATTCTCTCTGTCATCTTCTTTCTTTTAAAGTCAGCAGGCTGTCTTAATAACCATGGTTGATGGATGTCTAAAACGAGTATTCTGACTTCCTCAGGAAATAACGATGGCTTAGGCCGCAGGTTCAGGTCTAATGCCTAAGACTTTTCAATTCTATGAGCCGTGAGGGTCTCATAGAGGCTTTTCTCCCTACGGATCGAGAGGATCTCCTAGGTGGATTTTCTCCTTAGGAATCGTGAGGATTCCTAAGTGTGGTTTTCTCTTATAAGTCGTAAGGATCTTATAAGAGAATTCTCCCTCTCACGAATCGAGAGGATTCGTAAGTGGTTGTTTCCCTCCTCGTCGAAATTCGACTTCGGAGAGTGAGACCCGTGAATAGTATGCAAGAGACCAGTTTGGATTGACTTGCAGGGTCCCAGTGCTTAGAAAACAGGTTTTTTAATCCCTACTGCCTAAGGCTTTATCTCACGAGTCGAGACGCATCGAGAAAATCTCGCAAAGACATCAATTTCCTCACGAGTCGAAACGGATCGAGCAGATCTCGCAAGAACATCTTAACGTCGCATTTAACCTCTGCTCTTTACGACAGAAGCCCGTTAAGGTTGGTGGTACTTAGGGTTTTGGCCATCGTACCGTCGCATAAGCTGATATAGTCCTCGATAGGCAATCGTGCTGTTCGAGTAGCCCTGCGACTGCCGTGTCTCTGATCCCTTCGGGGGCTGGACAAGACGTCTTCAAGCAATCCTCCTTGGCAGTTTGACCGTCAGAAGAGCAAGCGCTAGGAATTTGCCATGCCGCTTTTTACTTGAGGTTAGGCTCATTTTGGAGAGCCCCGATGAGTCATAACCACTCCGCGCTGGTGTGGGGATGATCTCCGATAGTCTTTCGGGCTTTATATGAGTTGCCGTTAAGACCCTGAAGCTAGGAATTTGGCCTTTGCTTCGTTTGCTGGCATTGCGTCTGCTGTATCGAGACGAATGTTGCGGTGGGAACTAGGGATTTTGCCGTGGCTCCGTTTGTTTGATGACGTTACGTCTGCTGTGTCGAGACGAACGTTTGGGTGACATCTCGTCTGCTGTATCGAGACGGGCGTCAAAGTGGTGACCACTCCACACTGGAGCGAGATGATCTCCGATTGTCTTTCCGGTTTTATATGACTTGCCGTTAAGACCCTGAAGCTAGGAATTTAGCCTTCGCTTCGTTTGCTGGCATTGCGTCCTCTGTATCGAGACGAATGTCGCGGTGGGAACTAGGGATTTTGCCGTGGCTCCGTTTGTTTGATGACGTTGCGTCTGCTGTGTCGAGACGAACGTTGGGGTGACATCTCATCTGCTGTATCGAGACGGACGTCGAAGTGGTGACCACTCCACACTGGTGCGAGATGATCTCCGGTTGTCTTTCCGGTTTTATATGACTTGCCGTTAAGACCCTGAAGCTAGGAATTTAGCCTTCGCTTCGTTTGCTGGCATTACGTCCTCTGTATCGAGACGAATGTCGTGATTGTCTCTAGGTTACTGGTGAACAGCCGAGGTTTGGAACTAGGGATTTTGCCGTGGCTCCGTTTGTTTGATGACGTTGCGTCTGCTGTGTCGAGACGAACGTTGGGGTGACATCTCGTCTGCTGTATCGAGACGGACGTCGAGGTTGTCTCTAGGTTGCTGGTGAACCGCCGAGATTTGGAACTAGGGACTTTGCCGTGGCTCCATTCGTTTGATGACGTTGCGCCTGCTGTGTCGAGACGAACATCAAGGTGGTGACCACTCTGTGCTGATGCGAGATGATCTCCGATTGTCTTTCCGGTTTTATGTGAGTTACCATAAAGACGTTGAAACTAGGAATGTGGCCTTCGCTTCATTTGCTTTGTCATGTCTGAATCCCTGCTGGAGGAAGAACGCTGAGGTTGACATTTCGTCTACTGTATCGAGACGAACGTCATGGAGGTGACCACTTCATGTGAGATGGTCTCCGATTGTCTTTCCGGTTTTATGTGAGTTACCGTTAAGACGTCGAAGTTAGGAATGTGGCCTTCGCTTCGTTTGCTTTGGTGTGTCCAAATCCTGTTGGAGGAAGAACGCTGGGATTGATATTTCGTCTACTGTATCGAGACGAACGTCAAGGAGGTGACCACTTTATGTGAGATGGTCTCCGATTGTCTTTCCGGTTTTATGTGAGTTACCGTAAAGACGTTGAAGCTAGGAATGTGGCCTTCGCTTCGTTTGCTTACACTGCGTCTGGTATATTGAGACGAATGCTGAGGTGGAGCTGGGATTTTGCCATCACTCCGCTTTGTTTCGACCATGTGGTCTTTTGTTAACTTTGCATGTACACCCCGCTGGGCTGCGAAGGAACGCCGTTGTTGACATTGCGTCTGTTGTAACGAGACGAATGCTAAGGTGGAGTTGGGATTTTGCCGTTACTCCGCTTTGTTTCGACCGTGAGGTCTTTTGTTGACGTTGCATCTGCCTCCAGCTGGACTGCGGAGGAACGCTGTTGTTGACATTGCGTCTACTGTATCGAGACGAATGCTGAGGTGAAGCTGGGATTCTGCCATCGCTCCGCTTGATGGTGTAACATCTGTGTCCTGCTGGAATGAGGAGGCACGCCGTTGTTGGTCTCCAGGCTTTAGACGTGGCCATTGAGATTTGGAACTAGGGACTTTGTCATGGTTCCGTTTCGTTGCGATTCTGAGGTCAGTTGTTGACGTCATGTCTGCATCTGGTTGGAGTAAGGAGAAACGCCGTTGGTGGTCTCTAAGTTGTCGATGTTGACGTCGAGACCCTGAAGTTAGGGATCTTCATTTGCTTCATTTGTTGACATCGTGTCTGTAATATTGCGATAAATGTCGAGATTTTCTCTAGGTTGTCTATGAACCGTCGAGATTTGGCTTCGCTTTCTGATGGAGCCTGTTGGGAAGGTATGGTTCCCTCTTTATCTGCGCCCCTGGATTGTATACAGGGATCGATGTGATCTCACCTGTAGGGCAAAAGTTTCATTCATTTTCATATTATTATTTTATTTCCGCGATGCTCTATCATTTCAGCTTTTATATCGCGAAGGTCGCGATTGCCCAATCATCTCAGCTATTTTTCGCGGTGCCCAATCATTTCGGCTATTTATTTTATTTTTACTCGCTGTTTTTTTTTATTGCGAGTTGCCCAATCATTTCGGCTATTTATTTTATTTTTACTCGCTGCTTTTTATTGCGAGTTGCCCAATCATTTCGGCTATTTCGTATGCATACATTTTTACTTGCTGATTCTGTTTGCAAGTTGCCCCATCATTTCGGCTATTTTGTATACATTTTTTTTTGAGTAGGGAATTTGGGGTCTGATACCAATCTTGGCATCAGCATCGCTGCGACTGGAATATTGCCAGGAGCGAATCATCATTTGCCGTGAAAGGACTTGGAATTTGATACCGGTTTAGGCATCAGCATCGCTGCAACTGGGATATTGCCAGGAGCGAATCATCATTTGCCATGAAAGGACTTGGAATTTGATACCGATTTAGGCATCAGCGTCGCTACAACTGGGATATTGCCAGGAGCGAATCATCATTTTCCATGAAAAGACTTGGAATTTGATACCGATTTAGGCATCAGCGTCGCTACAACTGGAATAATGCCGGGAGCGAATCATCATTTGCTTCTGTCGATGTCGAACAAAGGTGGCTTAGTAAACAGGGTTAAGGGTCCTGTCGGCTAAGGCTTTTGACTTCATGGGCCGTAAGGGTCTCACAAAGGTATTTCTCCCTACAAGTCGTGAGGATCTTGTAGGTGTGTTTTCTCCTTGGGAATCGTGAGGATTCCTAAGTGTATGTTCTCTTATAAGTCGTAAGGATCTTACAAGAGTGTTATCCCCTCATGAGTCGAGGGGACTCACAAGGGTTGTTCACCGTGTGGACATATCCCCAGTCACGGATGGGACTTGGTTAGGGAAATGTTTATTCGCGCCCGTGGATTGTATACAAGGGCCAATATAGGACCACTTGTAGGGCAATGTCGAAAGTTGTGGGGGTTGCTTAAGCACAGGTTTAGGTCTCTGTAAGTTAAGACTTTCAAATCTTATGAGCCGTGGGGGTCCCATAAGAGAGTTCTCCTTACGAGTCGTGAGGATCTCGCAAGTGTATTTTCTCCTTAGGAATCGTGGGGATCCCTAAGTGTGTTGTTCCTTTGTGATTCGTAAGGATCTCACGCAGGTGGTTTCTCCTTACAGGGTCGAGAGGACCCTATAAGTGTTTCTCAACGAGGTTGCGCCCTTTCGGATTTTCACAAACACTCGCCGGTAGTCCTGCTGTTTTTACTCACGGAGCCCTTTCGGGTTTTCATCCGTGCCCATTTTGCTTGTGGACATACCTTTATTTTTTTTCTTTTTTTTTTTTACGAGGTCGCGCCCTTTCGGGTTTTCACGAACACTCGCCGGTAGCCCTGCTGTTTTTACTCACGGAGCCCTTTCGGGTTTTCATCCGTGCCCATTTTGCTTGTGGACGTACCGTTTTTTTTTATCTTTTATTTTATTCTTTTTTTTTTAACGAGGTCGTGCCCTTTCGGGTTTTCACGAACACTCGCCGGTAGCCCTGCTGTTTTTACTCACGGAGCCCTTTCGGGTTTTCATCCGTGCCCATTTTGCTTGTGGACGTACCGTTTTTTTTTATTTTTTATTTTTTTTTTACTAACACGTCAGCCTGAAGATGCTGCGGGTTGGGAGTAGTTTAACGACGTTTCGGTCATTTGCAAGTTTTAGGACATTGCGGTCCGTCGTTAGTTTAAGGACATCTCGGTCCGTTGTTAGTTTAAGGACGTTTCGGTCCGTTATCCAGTTTTAGGACGTAGTGGTCCGTTAGGCTTTCTCTATGAATGAGCATGATGCCCCCGGCGTGTCCATATTTTTCGGAGCATGCGGTCGTGGCGGGTTCACCTTCCAAATTTCGGACAACGCGAACTTGCCCTGTTGGTATTGGTCTTCAACCCAGTTTTTGAAGACGTAGCAGTCCTCGATCAGGTGACCTACTGTTTGGTGGTAAGGGCAATAATTAGGATTATTAACGTCGCCTGGCTGCAACGGACGTTTTGGATTCGGCAGATTAATGAGTCTGTTGCGCACTGCCAGCTCGAACAGTCCCCTTGATTTATCTTGCGGAAAAGAGTAAGGGCGTTCCAACTTTTCCTGGAGGGATTGCCGCTTGTTGTTTTGGCAAGCAATCGGTCTAGGGTCACCTGATTGTTGATGAGTGCTGGCGACGAGGGCCTTTTTTCCTTTTCTTTTATCCTTTTTGTTCGATCCTTTGTTTACGGGACCGGGATTCTTTCCGAGTAGCATGCGATTGCATGGCTGAACGTTCTCGCAGCTTCTCAATTCCTTTATTTTTGAAATAGATTCCCCGAGGGAAGAGTTGGGGGTAGCTTCTTCGTCAGAGTCGCTTCCAAAGGTGATAATTTGTGATCCCTTGAAATCGGCTATATGACAGTCGGCGGTGGCACTTTTGCGCTCATCTATCGCATTTTTCCGATGTCCACAAGCTTCACACTTTGTCCTGTCGGAGTGTCGCTTTTGAGCGACGTACCCTTGCCACCAACAGTTAAAGGATTCGCAGTCTTCGGTAGGATGTATGATCTTCTGATGATATAAACAGAAGTTAGGATGCATTTCTACCTCAGAGAAAGGATTTTCTTCGGAGGGCGGTAGCTTCATTCCTACTGACAGAGCTTTGGCGAACCGTTTCCTCGTCTTGAATTTGTTTTTACCCGCAGTGTATGGCTTTTGATTTGACGGGAATACCTTGGTTCTTTCCAGTATGGCCATTTCATGCTCTTGATTGGCTTTTGCTTTCAGACGAATTTCATTTAGGAAGGCATCGATCAAATTGTCTGACGGCCGCGGAATTTCTGTTTCAGGGCCCACCGTTGATTTCTCAGCGCAAGGATCCTCTTCATCATCCGTCAGTGAATGAGAAATCACATGACAAGTCGCTACGTAGTCTTCGGATTCATCCGATAAGTTTTCTCCATCGTTTTCATCCTCGACAAAAGAACAAGTTGCCCCCGGCGTGTCCGTCTTCTTTGGAGAGTGTGGCCGTGGGGGGTTTACCTTCCAGCTTTCAGACAGCGTGAACTTACCTTGCAGGTATTGATCCTCGATCCAACCCTTAAAGACGAAACAATCCTCAATCGGGTGACTTACCGTTTGGTGGTAAGGGCAATAATTGGGATTATTAAGATCGCCTGGCTGCAACGGACGTTTTGGATTCGGCAGATTAATGAGTCTGTTGCGCACTGCCAGCTCGAACAATCTTCTCGTTTTATTCTGAGGAAACGAGTAATGACGTCCTAGCCTCTCTTCGAGGGATGGGCGTGGACGCACGTTGTTTTGGCGAGCGACCGGCTTTGAGTTGCTCGACTGTTGCTGAGCGTTGGCGACGATGATCGCTTTTCCTTTCTCATTTCGGGGATCGGGTCTTGGAGGAGACGGTCTATGGCCCATCTGGTCCATTTGGGCTAATTTGTCGATCAAGGCCTGGAAGGTGGTCGGCCTGAAGAACATCATGAATTGCGAGATGGTCGCTTGCGGATCGAGAGTGCCCACAAACATGCCTACCGCAGGTGCCTCTTCTATGCATTGTTCGCATTTCGACCATAGGTTCCGCCATCGTGTTGCGTACTGGACCCACGTTTCGCTTGGCCTTATCCTGGCATTTATCAGTGCTGTTATCGGAGTGCGTTCACTAGCACTCGCGAATCTTTGTGTAAACAGCAGTTCCATCTCTGCAAATGTTTTGACAGAGTCGTTAGGTAGCTCCGAATACCATTCAAAGGCTATTTCTGCTAAGCTGCCGACGAATTGTCGTAATAACAATTTGTCATTGCCTCCAGTATTGCCGCATAAGGCCCTGAATTGAGCGACGTGCTGATGCGGATTCCCTGTCCCTTTATATACGTGGAATTTAGGGATCGTATATCCTGGCGGGTAACTGATTTGGTTATACCAGCTCGGATACGGTCGTCCGGTCCTAACAGTTTGCCCAGCCGCTTCATTCGCCTGATGAACCCGGATCTGCTGAGCTATATATTCGTCTAGGTCGACTTTGGAGATTGCCTCCTCTTTGGCTGTTGATAGAGCCGGCGGAGGATTTGACGTTTCTCCCCTGTCGTCTTCAAGGACGATCGGAGGATCTTCAGCAGGAGGGTCCGGCTGTAACATCATCCCTACCATATCTTGGAAGAGGAGCGCCATCTGTTTTATGTTAGCCGCTTGCTCTGCAGCTTCTTTGTCCCTCTTTTCGAGGACTCTGCGTAAAAAGTCAGCGTCGGTTTCTTGTTCTTGACGCTCATCCGAAGACGTTTCAGAGCTTTCTTTTGGCTCAGTGAGTGCAGCCATTGTAGTCATCATTTCCTGAAGCTTTTGTTGTTGCTCCTGGGCTTTCGTCACGGATCGGGTGAGCGGTCGGTGACCCGTAGAAGTGCGGCTTTCCTCCTTTCCAGAAGCCATATAAACAGTATGCACCACCATGCCCCCAGACTTGGGGCGTTTGTGTTCGGTGTCTTTGCGATTTGCCGAAGACACAGGGGCTTTTTGCGGCCTCCTTTTTTGAGTGATTGGAATTAAGGGAACCGTTGTAGTGGGCACCCGAGTAGCTTTTGCTTCTTGTGGTTTGACAGAGTAATCCTTCCCCTGCCGAACCTTCATCTTTTTCTGTCGTCGGAGGCAGTCTCGATCGATCACCGACTCTTGGACCTGTCGCCAGACTTTGTAAATTTTAGAGGACAGCCGTTGAGGGGGCTGCTCTAGTTTCTTCTCTGGAGTATTCTCCACAGGTGAAGGAGTTCGTTTCAACATCGCAGTAGGAGAGTTTCTGCACACCTTGTTGAGCAGTTCAAAGCTGTTCTTGGTTGGAACATCAGCATCGATCCTCACCATCGGAGTTGGAGGAGTAAGTCTAGAGGGGGAGTTGCCCCCAGCCTTCCTCGCTCGACGCCAGTAGCGATGTCGGGCATGTCGTGCTGATGGAGTTGTTTCAGCTATAGGGGTAACCTCCTCATGCCCCCTGTGTTGGTCATAATATACCGGTACCAGTTTTTTAAAGATCGACGTCCGTTGAACGGGGACGGCCAACTTGTCAGAAGCGGACTTCTGAGCATGGGAAACAACCTTGGTGATTTTGCCAGGAACGGGAGTTGGGATGGCTATCCGCTTCGGGATAACGCCTTCTGGTATGGCAGGCTTCTTCATGGGCCCGATGGATCTCTGGCCTAATCCATTAAAACCTGAAGCAGTGGAGTTGGGCGACCTGTTGAGAGGGGTCGCGGCAGTGGTGAGTCGATCGAAGACCGACTTCTTTGGAGCTTCTTGCAATGTCATTGGGGCGTTGAAGCTCATTGATGGGAGCATGGTCCCAAAAAATAGTCCAGTGGTGGCTTGAGCCACCTGCTCCACCGACATTTTGAAAAGGGAGGCCGCTTGGGGCCCATAAGTCACTCCTCCAGTAATGACGGAGCGAGAGTTGTTGCTGCAAGCGATGCAGTTCGAAGCCATTGATCTTCTGTTTTCTGCACGGAGCAAGACACCAAATCTTAGTACCTTGAATCCACAGGCAATCACAGCAAACCGCGATTTGTTCGCGAACACGACACACGAAGTGTGGAGTGGAAAGAGGAAGAGGTCCCACCGGGCGTGCCAGAATCTGTTCCCCTCCGAACGGCGGCCAGCGACGTCGGGACATCACGTGCCTGAGGTTCGGGGCAGATGCTATTTGGTTTTTATCCGTCCATCTCTTCGAAGATGCCAAGTTGATTTATGGCACCGTGTATCGAAGGTTTAGACGGATGCGGCCGATGTAGCAGACTTTGTCAGATTCCCCCTCGCTTGAGGGGTTTTTGATTGTGGGGACGCTCTTCCCTGCAGGCGCAAGCCCCTGCAGTTAATTACGCTACCGCTTTGCGGTAACAACTTTCTCCTGCTCCAGAATTTCACTTCGTGTCGTGTGTGTTTGTTTTATTTGTGGTTGCCCGTGGATTGTATACGGAGACTGAGTAATGCCGTCGCCCGTAGGACGTGGATTAGTCCAAATCCGTATTTACTTAGATTTGGGTTTGGTGTTTTTAGTTTAAGGATACGTTAGTCGCGTTGCGGCTAAGATCAACTTAAACGTTCGTTAAGGATACGTTAGTCCTGTTTGAGACTAAGATCAACTTAACGGGACCATTTAGGTCCGACAAAAGAGCATTTGGGCTCTATTTTGCCAGTTTAGGGACGTGGTGGTCCGTCGCCAGTTTAGGGACGTAGTGGTCCATCGCCAGTTTTAGGGACGTGGTGGTCCATTATTAGTTTAGGGACGTTTCGGTCCGATATTAGTTTAGGGACGTTTCGGTCCATCGCCAGTTTAAGGACGTAGTGGTCCATCGCCAGTTTTAGGGACGTGGTGGTCCATTATTAGTTTAGGGACGTTTCGGTCCGATATTAGTTTAGGGACGTTTCGGTCCACGAGTTTAAGGACCCCGCAGTCCATATCGATGTATGGTCGTTGGGACCCGTCACCTCTTTGACGTCGTTGAGGAATTACAACGACGGATGTCAAAGGAGTTCAGAGATGTACCCTCGAACCGGATGTAAATTGATTTAGAAGAGCAATTTTGCTCAGTCAATTTAATTTAAGGACTTATGGCCAAAATTGGGCTAAGTCCAATTGAAATGTTCAACATTTTATTTGCTTTTGCATTGCATTTCTTTTTTTATTTTTATTTGGGCCTTGCCCAGAAAGGATGCAGAGCATCAATTTGTTTTGGGCTCTGCCCTTTTAGGAATGATGCAAGGCATCAATTTTATTTGGGCTCTGCCCTTGTATAAAGGATGCAAAGCATCAATTTATTTGGGCTCTGCCCATTTATTGCCTTGCAATTTAATTAGGCCCACTAGGTCCTTTTGATTTGGGCCTGGCCCTTTAAGAAATGCTTTGCATTTGTCAGGCGCATTGCGCCAATCAAAAAGCACAACAGTGCAAATTCATAAGTGCAAAGCACTATTAATTTGAGAATTTTTTTTAGATTCAAGAACCAATGGTTCATAAAAGAAGTGCAAAGCACTATTTGATTTCCTGCTCTAATTCAGATCAAAGAAGAACAAGTTTTTCTTTTTATTTCAAGAACCGAAGGTTCATAAAAGTGCAAAGCACTATTTTTTTTTATTTCTGTTTTTTTTTTTATTTCTTGTTTTAGAGAGCCAGTGGTTCATAAGAAGTGCAAAGCACTATTAATTTAAAAACCTTTTAGGTTCAAGAACCGATGGTTCATAAAACAAGTGCAAAGCACTACTTGATTTATTTCTAAGAAAAAAACAAGTTTTTCTTGTTTTTTCTTATCTCAGAGAACCAAAGGTTCATAAAAGTGCAAAGCACTATTTTATTTTATTTTATTTTTATTAAAGATCATTGATCTTGTTTTTTTAGATCTATGATCTGTTCATAAGAGAACTTTCTCTTTTTCTAAAGGTTTTTACCTTTTTTGTTCTTGAGGAGTTTCTCAGAGTTCTCTCTCTCTCTCTTTTTTTTTTAGAAAAATGTTCCTCCTCTTTAATTGAGGTCTGGGGTCCTTTTTATAGTGCCCATAAATTAGTTAAATTTGTTAAAGAAATCTTTTTCTGAGTGATTTGGGAATTTTCCCCACCGTTGGATCTTTGATCCAAGGGCTTCTGCTTTGCAGAAGAAAATCTTCTTGTTTTAACAAGAACAGAAAAGATTTCTTAAATCTTTTAATTCTGTTTGGCGCAGTGCCCCAGCGCGTGACACGTGTCGCGCTGTGCTGACACGTGTCGCGCATTTTTTTTTTTTTTCGCGCAGCCCAGTTGCGCTGCGCTGACACGTGTCGCGCAGCGCGCAGTTGCGCTGCGCTGACACGTGTCGCGCAGCGCGCAACTGCGCTGTGCGCTGTTTTTTTTTTTTTTTTTTTTTTTTTTTTTTTTCCCGCAGCGCAGTTGCGCTGCGCTGACACGTGTCGCGCAGCGCGCAGTTGCGCTGCGCTGACACGTGTCGCGCAGCGCGCAACCTTCTTTTTTTTCTTTTTTTTTTCTTGTTTTTTTTTTTTTTTTTTTTTTTTTTTAGCAGCGTAGTTGCGCTGCGCTGACACTTGTCGCGCAGCGCGCAGTTGCGCTGCGCTGACACGTGTCGCGCAGCGCGCAACTGCGCTGCCCCCCCCTTTTTTTTTTTTTTTTTTTTTTAAGAGCAAAGCTCTGAAGCTTTTGTGGAGCATATTTTAACTTTAATTTTAATTTTCTTTTTAATTTTCAAGACAGAGCTTTGCTCTGATTGGAGAAAAACAGAAGCATTGCTTCTTTTTCCATCTTCGAATTTAAACAGAGCTTTGCTCTGATTAAGGTAAACAGGAATATCCTATATCCATTCGTGTTTGACATCGAAGACAGTATACGGGTGCTCAGTGGAGACTGGGTACACTGGACGGACTCACCGAGAACTCCCAGATGGTATTATACCTATCGTCAGATGGCAGTTCTCTGGTGACACTGGTACAGGTTAGTCTGTAGACCCGAGATTGTCATAGAGTCTTGTGTGATTCCCACTGTGCTTTGATTTCCATCATACCACGTCCAAGAGGGCATGCGAAACGGTGGCTTTTGGGTACAGTCCCGAATCACATGGAGGCAATGAGCGATAGGAGGGGTTTCGTCTCTCCCGGTATAGGGAGTTAATGTTGCGCTGTGCTCGATTGGCTATAACAGGAAGTCCTTGGCCAAGGCAGCTTCAGAGATATACTGGTAAGTGTTATCAGTAGTTTCTCGACCCGTTATGAGCCTCATATCGACACGACTTATCGAGTTACCGGGGTCTAACGTTTACCACTCCTAGACGAGATATGCGACATATCAGACGAAGAGACCGGACTATACGGTAGTGTTACTGATTGGAATCACAGAAGTGTGAGCAGGCTTGGTTATTGATCTTCTGATCGCTAAATACCAGGGTGGCCGTTATGTTTAGAAGACCGCTTGCGGCTTGTGGGTGTTTGATATGATCATCACCTACTGCGGGCGTATTGACGAGTCTTTAGAGTCCTACACAGGGGTTTTCTGGCTCAAGCAAAACGGAGTAGGAGCACATATGTGATATGTGCGGGACCGAGATTGATACGATATGAGATACCGTATTCTATTCTCGTGATTTATGACATTGATCGGTTGTATGCGATATAGCCGGGTTATCGGATCAAGTGTTGATTCGATAAGTTGTTACACATGTTATTAGTCGGTTATAGCCGGATTATTAAATCAAGAGTTGATTTAATAATTTAATGTATAATTATATATTTGATATATTACATTACATTAACTAGTATTAGCTCACTTATGATTTGTTTTCTCACTTATTGTGCATAAGTGTATATGTGATATATATTTGTGTACATATGTTTGTGTCATGCTTGATGATACATACATGATGGGTGTATGAGATTTATACCATGTTTAGGTTAAATTAGGGTTTATTTATTATCTTAAGATTTAACAAAAGAGTTACACTTGGTCAAAGTTATCAAGCTTGATGAAGCTTGGAGAAACTTTGACAAAGTCCACTCTTCTGTCATTTCCTTAGATATAACCTAACCCAACCCTTAACCTCATACTTTGGTTAATTCTCTACATGAGTTAAGCATGAGGGCTTAACTCAACCATGGTGCAATAATTCATTATATAAGTTTTCATTTGGATGAATTATTGTGATGAGTTCTTCTTCTTCTTCAAGCTCCATGAAAAAGCTTGCTAGCTCTAATGGTGCTATGAGAAAAAGTGTGAGAAAATCAATTCTAAAGTGTGCCCACTTCCTACTTCATCATCCTCTACTACTTGCCATGTAGTATAGGGTGTTCTCTTCATAAAGTTCTTGACCTAGTGAAGGAATAGCTTGAGTTAGTGTCCCCCCGATGTAGATCATCTTCGGCCTCGAAGTCTTCGAAGCAAGCACGTTCGTTTCTTCAACGGAGCCTCTCTAGAGTCCGGGTTTTGAGATCGCAGCGGAGGGGACTACTACACGGAGCTATTTGAAGTGAAGGACCGGTCTATAAAGGTTGCATTCCTTGCTCACTACATATTGCAAAGTGTTTGCATTAGTTTTCCGTATTATTTCTAGTAAACGATTCTTAGTTAGGGTTGGCTAAAAGGGTGAAATTTTAATTTGGCATGGACGATACCTCCCGAAACCTTGCTGCCGTCGTAGGTAACCCTTCAACTCCTTCACCTGCAGGTTCACCACCATGCCAGGAGTCGTCCATTCTAAAACACTTTAGAATATTTTCAAGTACCCAGATTGGGATACTTCCCAAATCTAGATCTAAAACCATATATCTAGTAACTAGAAACCCTGATATTATATCCATATCCTATGTGGAGAAACAACTTTTTGACAACCACAATATAACCGATCGTAGTATAGGAATATCTTTTCCTATCAAGTGCATGTTATCCCAATACCTGGACATCACTCTCTACTACCTTCTTACCAGATCCATCTCCTATTTTGATGAGGTCAAGGCCTATGACTGTCACATCAAAAATAGATGATCTATTTCCGCTATACCTGCTTTAGTCTATAAATAGACATAAGCTACTTGCCCACTATGCTTCTGCTGCTCCCACTGACTACAACAACCCTTTGGCAGAGTCATATATACGTGCACTTCCAAAGCTAGTTTAGAACGACGCTATACCCATCCTCCTGCCGGGTCTTATAGTCTAGAACAGCAGCAATGGCAAGTCTGGGTAAACAAGAACCTCCCTGTCACCATCTCTGAGAAGACCGAAGTACCACTCGGGTGCCTGAGGTTACCCACCAAATCTGCAGAGTGGCTAATGGAATGTCGAAACTAATTGAATCCTTAGGTTCTATTAAATTTTCAGTGATCATTTGTGGTTCTGGAATCACATCCAGTTCTACCATACTCCCACTTCTGTTTTTCTGAAAAAATCTATTTTACTAAAACTATGGCGAGTCAAGAACAATATAAATATTGATCTTCCTGATGGTAGAAAGTTAACCCTCGTCAAATCCCGGGATAACCCACAAACTGCCATTACTGAAACGTGCCTTGAGTTTATCCGGATTCTGGTTTTAAGCATCAGCCGGACAACTCCCTATACCTTAACATCGTTAAGATATAAATTGATTCTATATATATACAATATAGAAACAAAAGTACTAATTTAATTGGAACCAGATTCAAAATCATGCAGTTGTCTACAGTGCATATCAACCAAATGGAAAAGGCCAATCAGTATTACTCATCTAGGAGTGCATCCATATATGAGTAACCTGAAAGAGAAGCTAGTTCTCAAAACCATTACTTACAACGGAATACATAGCACAAGTATCTACATCTTCGACTACCTCGAAGAATCCTGATACTTCCAACAAATGGTTCTCTACTTTATTCTTATACCTATAACTTCTCAAAATCTGAACCTTGTATTTCTATCAAATACTTGTCTAGAACTAGAGAAGTTATGAGTAAACAGAATATAGTACGAGTACCAACCCCTCTGTCCTAACGGACACTGGACAATATACAATACTTTGTATAAGTCCACTGAGTTTAATAACTCAAATCTTGTGCGTCGTAGTTTGAAAAACTGTACTATGGTTAAGAAGAATTACACCGCTATTGAATGCACCTTACCTAACCATCAACTGATACAGGTAAATGTCACAGACATAATTTCAAAAAGTTATATCTCACTTTATAAAATAAACGTACAGATATATCGGTTTGAAATTGGTGCATAACAACGGATATTCAAAACCAAATATTTGTCGTCCAGCAAAAACCAGATGATTTCCTCAAATATCACCAATTACAACGAATTCCGATATAATGAGGATCTAATCACCCAATTCCCAATATCTTACTCCCACTCACCATCCGTAATAATATACAGATGTGAGAAACTGATCTGGTAAATACATACCCTAGAGTTAGATTCGAATTGGAAAAACAGTTTTCAATTAACATCGCATAGTGAAACTGAAACATGAAAATGTTTCGAAGGGGTAACCAGGTATTCCTAGTAATGCCTCTTCCACTATCCTGATTCATGACAGTAACCATATACTTATCTGCCCTCACTCCAATCCCTTTATTATGTCTTTACTTATTACCTTCTGTACACCCTTTTTTAGGCTAATTGGTTTTCTTCCTTCCCTACCCTTCGGCACCATCCTAAGGTTTGGAAGAAGACTATCCAATAAGCGTAATAGGTGTACTCTCCTTATGCCAGGAGCCCTCGCAACTTGAGAGAAGGTAATAGGAAAAGACATCTGAATAATTCTATTCTCTTTCTCCTGAACCGGAAACCATCCTCGAATCTGGAATGAATTCCTTCAAGTTCGTATGTAACTATACGATGGCATATCCAATAGGAGTGGATATCCGTAGTGATACGGAGTGTTCTGGAGAAATCTAAAGTGGATATAGGAGTGGCAAGGGTATACACGGTTTTGTCATGAATGATGGTGGTCGCAATTTTCTTTGCCCTTGATCGAATCCCTTTATAAGTCTTTACTTATTATCTTCTCTACACCACACTTAGGCTTAATTGGTTTTCCTCCTTCCCTACCCTTCGGCACCAGCCTAAGGTTTAGAAGAAGATTATCCAATAAGTGCAATAGGTGTACCCTCTCCTAATCCTAAGATCCCTAACAACCTGAGAGAAGGTAAAGGGAAAAGACAACCGAATAATCCTATTCAATCTCTCCAGAACCAGAATCCATCCTCGAATCTGGAACAAGTTCCTTCGTGTTCGTATGTAACTATACGATAGGTTTATCCAATGGAATTGGATGTTCGTAGTGATACGAGGTGTTCTGGAGAAACACAAAGGTGATATAGAAGTGGCAATGATATATGCGACACTGTGACATTTCCAAAAGTCAAATTGTTTTAAGAAGGTTCGGTTAACTTGGTTCATGAGTTTTAGTCAAGGGTTGGGCCATAGTCGCTGCCAAAGAGAGAGAGAAAAGAAACACTCAGCGTGCACTCTAACATAGATTTGAATGGTTAATCATTTTATCTAATCAGGATGGCTCCCACTGTTTCCTCGAATTCTCCTCCAAACCCAAAAAGAGAATTAGTCGGGATCATCTAAAATCACCCAAGGAGTAATTCTACTCATCAGTGGGAATCGGGATCCAACTATCATCGCATGATAACTTGATGGAATCCACTCAAGTCACCACACTCCAGAAGGTATGCGCAAACCTGGCAAGTTTTCTGTATGTTTGAAACTCCCAATGTGATTTTTTACCCCTAACGACTTCATGGCCTTGATAAAGAACAACGTGCCATAAGTCGCTAGTCAAGTTCAACCCGTCATTATCCAAGATTGATCTAAACCCACCCGCACAAGCCATTGATAGAGACCAACGTGACTATGCGACTGTCCTAGATAATCGCATATGCATGCTACAGACACGTATCACGCAGCTACCCTACACTATGCCTTGATAGAGGCCAATGTACATAGCACGAATACTACGAGATACCTATCTGAAATGACGGAGGGCTACGGCTGGTTTTTGGCAAAAACCTTTAACGTAATGAACTTGATATTGTTGAAGGAACCGAGTGGTTTTACAAATATATATAGTCGCGAAAACCTTTTCTAAAGAGGTCACTCCCGGTGAAGGGATCTCGGCTCTTTCCTCGTCGAATGAGGTGCAGGATATTCCAAACTGAATACCATGATGCAAAGCAAAAGGAAACGACTATAGTGAAGTTATTACGTTGACGCAAACTTTTACTCAAGGAGTCACTCCTGATGAAGGGATCTCGGCCCTTGTCTCGTTGAATGAGGTGCTGGATATTCATAACCGAATACGACTGTGCAAAGCAAAAGAGTACGTCTGTAGTATCCGTTTTTAAAAAATCTTGGTTCCAACAACATCATATAGGTTTGTTTTATTCTTGCATTGATAAGAATCAATGCAGTCCCATCAATTAATCACACCAGAAAAGAACAAAAATAAAATGTACGTATATGCCATCCGCATTCGCCACTAGGTCCCGTCATCACCCGTTAGGTTACTTAACTAACGACAGAGCGGGGACTGGACTAGCGCGGGTGCAAAACATATACAATATCTACTAGTATATATATAAATATATATAACAATCATCCCAGGCATGATATAAGCAACATCACAGAAGCAACACAGAATGGTGGATAATCTTGAAGCCCCCGGTTTCACTTGAGCCGCAAATGAGACCCGACGTTCCCTATCGTGTGGATAGCCTGTGCAATGAAAACCTAGACCCCTACGAGCATGGCAAGTTACCCTCCAAAACCAGAAGCGAGGCAACCCCCTTCAACAACGTGCATGGGCCACCAAGGACTTCACGGAATCTGGTAACTTGAGCACCCCTCCGTGGGTCAAGCTATACCCCCTACGAGTGCGGTGAATAGCCTGCCAATTCTAGAGTGAGGTCCCCTCCATCTCAACGCCATGAGATGCGGACCCGTTGCCTTCTAGAACCCGGCTATTCTTGCACTCCACCGCGGGGTAATCCTAGTACAAAAAAGAAAATAATATACAAGGGTGACATCGACCTCAACCCGGTCGTGCCCCAAACGAATAATATACAAACTGGCAGTGACGGCAGTCCACATGTCGGACGCTCGCCCTGCAATATCAAATGTACAAATGAAACTAAACTGTACTAACATTGCACCATAGCTTTCCACCACGACGATCCAACCACAACACAGTACAACACAGAATATCAATGTGAATATCACGTTCGCAAACTCGTCTAAAATAACATATAGCAATTAGACGAATTGTGCCGCTCGAATGACATTCACGGTCGCAGATAGTAATGTATGTACTGATAAACATTTAAACAGCGTTAAAACATTGACTTCGAAACACCCCGATTTGCCCCTGAACAACAGATAACATAATATCCAAAATTGGCAAAACAAACAATACCACTGCACCAATTTTCCAGAGACCAAACCACACCCAAAAAACGAAACCCTGAAGCCTTAAAATGGCCGTCCTCCTCGGATTTTTGAGCAATGTGCTCGGCCAAATTTTGGTGAAATGGGTTCGTATTTGGGGTATGGTCAAGTGGTCATGTCAGTAGTCTTCTGCAGTTGTTTAATAATTTTTTGAAGACTTTTAAAATCGACAGAGAATGGAATCAGCAGTGCACTGTTATCGGGTTGTTTCGATTTTGATACTTTAACATTGTCTAAACAAGCTAGTAAGAGGTTTAAAGGCTGGCTCTGATACCATGTTGGGTTACGGCAGCGCCCCGGCCATCAAATCGTGGACAAATACGGAACAAAAATTTACTAAACTAGCGCTACTATTACCCGATGCCCAGATCGACCTTAAACCCTAAACTAGAAAGCTATAAAAAGAAGTTAGAATGGTTATACCGAGTTGATCTGTGTCATTCGGTCTTCAACCATTATCCCCAAGCTCCTAGTGGCTCCTTGATCGAATTTGGTTGCCGGTCATCCTCCATCTACGATGATCCACCTGAGGGAAACGGCGCAAGCTTCAACCTCGCCAAATGATGTAACCGACCCTCCAAGGTTGCTAGCAATGGAGAGTGGAGGTGTAGGAATGTGTCACTATTATTTTCTCTCAATCACATTTGCTCAATGAGCAACCAAAAAAGATGAAGAAGGAGGTTAAGAAACAATGGCATGAGCATCTCAAGAAATGGCTAAGTGATGAAGTGAGAAAATGAGAGTGTGAGCAAATGAAGAGAGCAAGTGTAGAAATTATCAAGTGGAGAATACAAATGAGCAATGCCCACAAAAATATGTGGCTGCCCCCTCTCTTCCTCTCTCTCTCTCATGCAATCAAAAAATATCTCATCCATTTTCCATTAAACAATTGTGAACCATACCTCTCTACATGCTCAAACCCATGCTCATGCCAACTCACCCCTCCACATCATTTCCTTATTTGATTTTCTAAAATGAAAATCCAATAATGAGGTGGCCATATTCTAGAAGCCATTCCGTATAAATACGGAATGCAACCCGGTACACGTATCGAAATACATATACGCGTATTCGTACAAAAATACGAATAGCCAAGAGAGAAAATGAATAGTGGACAATAATACTGGAATATAAATACATATATAAATTATTAAATCGAAACCTGATTTAATAATCCGGCTTAATCCTAAGACGCTAGTATTATCAACCGTCCGATTAAAGTCTGTGCAGCATGTGCACATATTTAATCGGACACCTGTATGCACCAACATACGTCATCTACACCATATCGTCTGAACTGTGAAAAAACCCTCTGTGTGGGACTCTAAAGACTCGTCAATACGCTGGCAGTGGGTTTAACCACAAGCACGTCAGCGGCACTAGCTGTACGTAACGGCTACCCAGGTATTGAGCGAAAGGGAGGCCGACGAGCAAACACATCCTGAACCCCTACTGAGCCTTACAGTGACAATATCCGTACAGTCCAGTCTATTCGTCTAAGAGTATCACATATCGACTCTAGGGGGTGGACAAAGTCAGACCCCTAACAACACGACTTTTAGTGTCAACATGAAACCCATCACCTCCTGAGAAACTATCGATCCTGGATCGGTAATTCTCGTCCACCATGGCCATGGATTTGTGGTGATGGCCACCCAAGCACAACGCGACATCAACCCCCAATACCGAGAGTGACGAATCCCCGACGATCCGATCACTGCCTCCATGTGGCTCGGGACTGTACCCAATTAAAACCTGTTTACACGACTCCTTTGAGCCGTGGTAGGGTAGTAATCAAAGCACAGTGGGACTCACACAAGACAAATGGCGATCTCAGGTCGACATACTAACCTGTACACATGTCACCTGGGAACTGCTATCTAACAATAGGTATAATACCAACTAGCACGTTCCCGGCGAGTCCGTCCAGTGTACTCAGAACCCAATGAGCACCTGTATACTATCTTAGGTGAACAAACTAATACCAGTGGCTTGTGAGACCTGGCCACAGCCCCTCATCTGGGTCTCGATCAGTATACACCAGTCTACACTGGAGTATCGATGCCCGGTCTCGATACTCTCACGACCAGGGACATTTAAGGATGTGCTTATAGACCCCCAGCTCCCACGTATATGATCGCCATCATAATACTGGTAGTCAAGAAAGAATCTTGTGGGCTCTATCAACATGGAATAGTGATGATAAAGACAAACCAGATAGCATACTATCATCTCGAGTAAGACTGTTCTACCGGTATAGGTCCTCACTCAATCATCATAATCACCTGCCTGCGATTACGATAATTGCCTTGAGGGCACTATAGCCAACAGCTCGATCCAACTTCAAGTGGAGCCTAGTGGAGTCATAGGGACTACTATACGGAGCTTTTGAAGAGAAGGACACGGTCTACAAAGGTTGTAGCATCCTTCACTTAGTTAAAGTTTTTTTTGATATCATAGTTAAACCCTAATCATCTAGTTTTGATTCTTGTTTAGTGTTGATTAGCACCCCAAATTTTTTAAATTGGCATACTTGATGCTAGTAAAACCCAGTGGTGGTGCTAACAAACACTTTCAGTATAGAAAGGCGTTGAGCTTGGCAGGGGAACACTACCTACCGGTGACAGTATTAGACTCGGTGGATATCCGGAGGATACCGACCGGATTGATATGAGATAGATGGATATGAGGATCGATCTGATGAGACAGTGCCTAAGATATGAGGGACAATCTGATGATACGGCACCAGAGATATAGGGTTTACGTATCGATGCTGGACACGGGATTTATGATGATTTCGAGTGTTGATGCTAGAGACTAAGGATTTTATAACGATTTGATGTGTCGTTGATGGACACACGTTGGATGATACATATATATGACACAGATGATATGGTACCACATACTGACACAGACACGATATTATATATATTTATTGTAACACCTTAGGATTTCGATTTGTGTTAATTTAGCAATAATGCGGGTTTTCTGTAAAAAGTTTACCAATTTGGGTTCCTCACATTTTATAACATTTAATTAATAATTTATTATTTTTTGCTATGGCTTGTACACACATGTGCATGTTAATGTGAAGGTGTGTTTGTGTAAGTCTTGTTTAGTGATCATGACAACCTTAAGCTAATCCAATCCTTTGATTAAACCTTAACCTAGCATTTAACCCTAAATCCTAGATATTTTGAGTGAGGAGGAGATATTTTCCTTTGTGTTTTGGATTGGAGAGGAGATGGCATGGTGACTCATGTGAGAGCATGCTTGCATTTATGGTGATGGTGCACTCACCCTTATCCTTACCTCTCTTTCTCTTTTCATCTCACCCTCTCTTATTCTCTCTCACTTCATATCTTTCTCATCTCTCTTCATCTCTCTTCATCTCAACTGAACACTTACTCATTCACCACAAAACCTACACTAATCTTCATCAAATCACACCCAAATCACTTCATAAATCTTGTTTTGCCTCTACGATCCCTTGGAGCTTGGAAGATAGGATCTTTGAGCTTGTGTGGATAGGTAATGATCTCTTTCTGTTAAGTAAGTCTTTTTAATGTTGCGTAGCTTGTTAGTTTCAGTTTAGAACTCATAAAGTTTAGTTTTGTGCACATATCGTATTTTTAGTGTCTTTTTATGATATCTGTGATCTGCTGTGACCCAGAGTGTGTACTAGAAAATCTAGCAGTGTAGTTGTGTTGTACCAGAGACCCTAAGCCTTCACCTGAAACATGAACCCCTTTTGCTCGGTTTTGACCGGCAACACTTAGTGTAATTCCAGCGAGCTCGGCTAGGTAGTGGAGTTTGGATTTGGGTTTTTCAGGGTAGTTGTTTGCAGTTGTTTTGGTGTGTTTGGTCCTGCTTGATTTTTATGTTTTGTCTGTATACAAAATCTGGGATCACCTTGCTAGTTTCTTGTGTTATGATTATGTGTGTTAAGTTATCCGACACGGTACGTGTACTTTGTGTAGTTTTTGCTCTTGGGTTTGTTTCGTAGTGTCGCTGCGCACGTTAGCCAATAAACGAACACTTGAGAGTATATTTGGAGTTGGTGCATCGGTAAAACGTAGTTTGTACGTGTTATTAGTCGATTGCTAATATACACTTGTTATATTATTGTTTTATGATCTTAGGGATGCAGGCGAGGACTTCAGACACTGCGAAGAAGGGAAAGCGAGTGGTTGGCTTTACTTAGCCCAAGATCATCTGTGAGTAGATTTAACATCTACAGGGGAATCGCCCGCATGGCGTTATGCGTCTGGGATAGATTAAATGATATGATTCTTGATATTAAGTATATGGACATTGATTGTGCATATGCACCTTGTTGCTTACCTCATTTTCCTATTTGCATATGGATATAGTATTGATGAGACACAACACCATTATTAACGGTTCATATTACACGAGCACTAATTGTATACCACACACACTCCGTCGATAATTGCCATGACACGCACAACCCATATACATACGAGATATAGTTGAAACCTATACATATGTGATATTGTATTGGTTAGGGACATTGAGACATTGATTCATATTCTATTGTGCATATGACATATAGCATACCTGTATACTTACATGCTTACACATATGCCTTGCCATGCCTATATGCTAGCTACACATATACCTATATGGTATTGTACCATTAGAAATAGGTTTATACACATATGAGACATACCTGCATGTACATCTTGCATACACACTTACATGTACACCCGTATACCTTGATATAGCTACACATATACCTGGAGGGTATTACATCATTATTGATAAGTAGATACACATATCTTGCTATACCGATATGGTTACGCATACCTGGTTATAGCTACATGTTCACTTTTATATGATGTTGCGTCTGATTTCGGAGAAATTAGGAACCGCATGATATATTAATAACTTGTTGCAGTTAAATAACGGTTTTTCCTTTATATACTCATATTACTGTTACATGTTGCATATATTATATTTCATGGTTTTTCGCATTGAGATATGGATTTCATATGATGTTTTACTCCTGCGTATATATATTAGTGGTATGGGACGCTGATATATATATGTATATATATATGTGTGTGTGTGTGTGTGTGTGTATATCAGAGGTATGGGACGCTGTTATATATGTACACCTATATAATATATCATCATAATGATCTATGCAAATATACTTATTCATTACTTGATGTTTTCTGGATTTGAGGACCGTGGTAGTTTCATGAAATTATGTATTATTTGAAAAACCCGGTTTCTCTTAATATGATATTTCGATGCGTCCACCATGAGATTTCTCGGTTCTGAGATTGTGATATATACCCCATGCGAGGAGTGGAGTGGGTCGTGTGTGGGTACATGGTGGGGGCTCGGAGGTACCCCGGGGCAAGAAGATCGCAGGTGATGGCGATGAGTTAGTGGGGGAGTTCTACCTACCGGTGATAGTATTGGATTCGGCGGTGATCGCGGAGATACCGACCGGAGTAATGTACGTATGGATACATGGAATTTCGAGTGTCGAAGATGGACGTTCGGCTTTTGGTAGCGTATGATACGTACCTATCAGGGCCAGTCGTTGTGACGGCGCCTGATAGATCAGTTGTTATGTGTCAATGCTAGACACTAGTTTTCATGATGTTTTCGGGTGTCGATATTAGACACTCAGGTTTCATAAGACTTACAGGATGTGTTTTATTCCGTACTCGACATTTATTTGATATGCATTGCTTCATGTATTAGTAGTACCTGATAGAGTACCTTTCATGACTGTTGCATATACATATTGCCATTTGTTTCTATCATCTTGCATGTATTAGATGTCGCAGTACGTGCATACTTGCGATTGTCGGGTTCCTAGGCACACTAATGAGGTCTCACAAGGCATCAACCATGCCAATTTCAAAAATTACAAGTGCCGAGAAACCCTAATACGGATCGTTAACTAGAATTTTAGGGCGAAACAAGCAACTAGTTAACAACTTAACTAAGTGAACGGAAATACAACCTTTGTAAATCCGGCCCTCCACCTCCATAGCTCCATGGTGAAGTCTCCTTGCTGTCCAAATCGAATCCCGGGCTCTAGCGTCGGCTTCATCGGAGAAATGGGCGGGCTAAGTCATCGACTACGATGCCGAAGATGATCTACGTCGAGGCATCACAAGATCAGGCTCCCACTTCACCAAGTCATGAAACTTCTGAAGAAAACACCCTATACTACTTGGCAAGTGGTAGAGGATGAAGAAATAGGAAGTGGGTTCACTTTAGAATTGGATTTCTCACTCTTTTTCTCAAGTTGCCATTGAAGGAGGCAAGCTTATCATCTTTGATGAAGATGAAGAAGAAGAAGATCAATATGATAAGTTAATCATTATTCAAAAGAAAAATAATACTTATCATAAATTTAACCATGGTCAAGTGTAGAGAATGAATCATGGTTAAGTGAAATGGTTAGGGTTAAGCATGAGACAAAAGTGGTCAAACTTTCAACACTTCATGAAGCTTCATGAAAGATACAAAGAAAGCCACCATATCTATTTATCCTTTTAATTTCTAAAAAGAATAAATAAATAAATAAATAAGAAAATAAAACCCTAACCATTCATATAACCATGGTTTAATCTTTACACAAACCCAAGTTATCATGCATCATCAAACATGATACAAACTTGTGCACAAAAATATATCATATATACAATGTGCACAAACAAGTGAGAAAAACCATTTAAAGTGAACCAATATTAGTTAATGCAAAGTAATATATCATATATATAATTATACATTAAATCATTAAATCAACACTTGATTTAACGATCCGGTCATATCGCATATAACCGACTAATATCCAATGTATCGGCTTATCGAATCAATCCTTGATTCGATAACTAGGTTATATCGCATACAACCAATCGATACATTCATCGCGAGAATAGAATACGGTATCACATACACGCATTATTCTCGGTCCTGCACATATCTCATATGCGCTCCTATTTCGTTTCGCTTGAGCCAGGAAACCTCTGTGTAGGACTCTAAAGACTCGTCAATACGCCGGCAGCAGGTGATGATCATATCAAACACCTACAAGCCGCAAGCGGTCTGCTAAACGTAACGGCCACCCGGGTATTGAGCGATCAGAAGATCGACGAGCAAGCCCGCTCACACTCCTGTGAATCCAACCAGTAACACTTACCGTACAGTCCGGTCTCGTCGTCTGATATGTCGCATATCTTGCCTAGGGGTGGTAAACGTCAGACTCCAACAGCTCGATAAGTCGTGTCGATATGAGGTCTATAACAGTTCGAGAAACTACTGGTAACACTTACCAGTAAATCTCAGCAACCCTGGCCAGGGATTTCCGGTTATAGCCAATCGAACACAGCGCAACATCAACCCCCTATACCGGGAGAGACGAATCCCCTCCTATCGCTCATTGCCTCCATGTGACTCGGGACTGTGCCCAAAAACCACCGTTTTGCACGCCCTCTTGGACGTGGTAAGGTGGAAATCAAAGCACAGTGGGAACCACACAAGACTCTATGACGATCTCGGGTCAACAGACTACTCTGTACCAGTGTCACTAGAGAACTGCCATCTGACGTAAGGTATAATACCATCTGGGAGTTCTCGGCGAGTCCGTCCAGTGTACCTGGTCTCCACTGAGCACCCGTATATCATCTCCGATGTCAAACACCAATGGATATGGGATCATCCATCGCCTATCTGTATGGGTCGAGAAGGTATACGCTAGTCTACTCTGGTATATCGATGCCCCGTCTCGATATACCCACGACTAGGGACTTTGAAGGATGTACTTATGGACTACCATGTCCCCACTAGTATGATCCGCATCATAGTCCAGGTAGTCAAGTACACATCCTAAGGGCTTTACCAACATGTAACAGAGAGACAATCAGTGTACACGTTAAGGTAAAGATCAACCAGATAGCATACTATCATGTCGAGCAAGAAAGTCCTCCCTATATATGTCTAAGCATCCACTACAATATACATCCTATGTATAGTAATGGCCTCTAGGGCATACATATAACTAACAATCTCCTACTTGCACTAGGGCCATCTGATAGCAGTGGTTGTAGTATCTCATACTCAACCATCCCATAAAAGTCTCTCTCTGGGAAAAGGCCTTTATGAGTGGATCCGCCGTGTTGTCCTCTGAGTTTACTCTCCTAACCTCGATCACCCTGGAGATCAACCATCTCCATGATCAGGTGATACTGCCTTAGAATATGTCTGGATCACTGATGGGACGGACGTTCCTTGGCATAAGCCACAACTCCATTGTCACACAATGGGAGGAACTAAGTTCATCTCATGAACAAATATACATCCAGACTTTTTCTTTGGTAGCATCTTAAGTAGCGATGTATCGAGCCTTTATCGTCTAGTATGCCACGGTATCTAGCTTGGAACTCTTCCAACATACCGTCCCTTTACTGAGGATAAAGACAATGCCTGTGACTGACTTTCAGTCATCCTTATCACCCTAGAACCCTTCCAGTGATTCTCCCCAGGATCGGTTGATACCATCTCACTACAACTAGTGAGAATCCTAACATCCAATTAGATCTATCTCATAGATCCAAAACCCAGGATTTAGGAGGTATCACTTTGATCCTATATGGAGAATCATTGTGATAAGCGGAGATTGACCGAGCGTAGCATAGGAAACTCCTTCCCTATCAAGAGTATGTCATCCACGTACTCTACGAGGATCATCACCATACTCCCTACTACCCTTTTTGTATATACAAGGTTCATCTATCATTTTGATGATGTCAAACTGATTGACTACTACATCAAAACAGATGTTCCAACTCCACGATACCTGCTTTATCCTATAAAGCATCTTGTACACGTTTCCGCTGCTCCCACTGTCTACGAAGCCCTCTGACTGTGTACTTATAGACGTTCTCTTCTAAAACATCATTTAGAAAAGCAGTCATGGCACCCAACCGCCAGATATCGTAGTCATGGTATGTAGCCGTGGCAAGTAGGATCTGGATGGACTTAAGCATAGCCACTTGAAAAGGTTTCATCATTATCCACGCCTGGTCGATGACGAAAAGCTTTAACAAGTCTAGTTTTGAAAGTCTCAACTTTTCCATCTACACCAAGTAATCTTCTCAAGATATACTTGCTCCTGATGGGGATTTAACCCTTCAGATATAGCATCCAAAGTCCATACTTTGTTGGTGTACATAGATTCCATCTCAGATCGCTAAGCATCCAGCCATTCTTACAGAGTCCCACTCCGATGGCCAGCTCGAAACTAGTTGGGTCATCATCTCATGATGCAATCCTCGCTCCCACTGTCATAGAGAAACCGAAGTATCTCTCAGGCGGGTGAGGAACCTTACTAGATCGGCGGAGAGGCTAAGGTTCGTTGGTAACTATTGAATCCTTTGGTTTTATCAAATCATCTGTTGTAGTTTGTATAGCTGGAACCCTTCCAGTTCTACATTACAGACCTTGCCCCGAGCTTGTCCGGATTTTGCTTTTAGACATAGGCCGGACAACCTCAAATCTTAACTAACTTAAGATATGGGCTCTTCCCTTTCCATATCACATATGAAGTGGTAGGCAACTGATTTGATTCGAACCCTATTCAATAGGTATGCATCTTCTCAAGTGCATAACTCCCAAAAAGAAACAGGTAACTCAGTAGTACTCATCATAAAGCACACCTTATTATATAGGGTGTGATTGCTCCGCCCCGATATACCATCGTGCTATGGTGTATACGGAGGAGTAATGCTGAGAGAGAATCTCATTCTCCTTTAGAAAAGTCCAAGAATTTCGTGCTCAAGTATTCTCCTCCTTGATCTCATCAAAGGACATAATACTTATACCCGTATTTTGGTTCTCTTCTTCTAACTTATATTCTGTGAATATCTCAAAAGGTTCGGACTTGTGTTTCAACAAGAACATAGGTCTGAATCTCGAAAGATCATCAGAGAATGTAATGAAGTATAAAGAACCGGTCTTGGCAAGTGTAGACAGGGGACCTACATACATCAACATGTATCATCCCAAGAGTTCACTAACTCTTTCTCTGTTTCCAGTAAACGGAGCTATGGTCATCTTATCTCTGTGACATGACTGGCAAGTTTCACAAGATGTAAATTCAAACTGATTTAAATATGCATCTAAAATGTAACTTCAGCCAGTCGGATCGCATTGATATGACCTAGTCTACAATGCCTCAAGAAGGATTCGTTCATTTCTGAACTCTTCCTCTTGTGTGTATTCCGTATACAAAAGAACTGTAGTTTGATTTAGAACATCAATGCTTTTGGATAACGTGCCTGAACCGATCAACTTTTGATATAGGAAATGTTCAAAACATTATCCAACTATACAAAATTTTATCACTTCTTTACTAATAAAGAGATAGATATGATTTTGTATATCAGGTTCGGTATCTAATAACATTCGTTCAGAATCAATGTATTTGGAATACAGGGTGACAGTGACCAACAGACTTGGCTGCAACACTTGCCCTGTTTACTGCCTCATGAAACTTATCACCCGTTCTCAGTTTTTCTACCCTTTTTGCAGCCCTATGTAACAGATTAAATATCTGGGATCCTGATCCGGTATCCTATACCCAGGATGCGGAGGATACTGAGAAACAGTTCTTTGTAATGAACACACCCGAAGATGATGCATCAGCATGCACTCTCTTCGTTTGGGCGGCACGGGAATTCTGGTAATCCCCAATTTCCTGCTCTGTCTTATAACAATTATAAGTTGGAGCGGGACCAACGTTCCCCAGCTCAGTATAACAAGCGGGTTCGGTCAATATTCTGTATTATTATCTTGATTAAGGCATGATATGGTCGCCACCTGGAGAGAGAGAGAAGAAAACACTCAGCGTACGCTCTTTCAAGAATAGATTGGTTATTATTTTATCTAATTAGGATGGCTCCCACTTTTTTTTTTTATCAAATCTTCCTTCAAACCCTAAAAGGAAAGACTAGCCGGGATTAATTACAAACTACAAGTTCGCCAATCTTTCAGCCAGGCCAGTGTCGGTACTTTGAGGGAGGTCCCCCGTGCTTTCGCACGAACCTAATTAATGTAAACCTCGTTTTCCCAGAGGCGTAACCTCGTTAACACCTTTCTAGACACCTACTTGATCGGCTAATTGTAATATGTAAAACTCTCCCAGGAGTAACTCTTACTCGCAGCGGGTATCGGGATCCAGCTATCTCATAGAAGGTATGCAATCTCATTGCAAATTTCAACAGTTGAAATTCCCGATAATTTTGCCCCTAGCGTCCTATGACCTTGACGGTGGCCAAACTACCCATAGTCCGCTAGTCAAGTTCAACCCGTCATTTCCTGATTGAATTAAACCCACCCGCACGACCCTTGACGGAGGCCAAACAACGCCGTACGAATACCCTAATCCAATCGCATCATATGCTAGCAGATAAGCACTAGTTAGCTACCGTACACTACGCCTTGACGGAGGCCAAACTACTGCAGCACGAATACTAACTAGTACTTATCTGAAATGACGGAGGGCTACGACAGGTTTTTCTGAAAACCTATTGCGTAATGAACTTGATATCGTTGTAGAATCAAATGATTTTAAAATGGAGTGTTTTTGAGGCTTTTCTAGTTTTGCTAAAGGGGTCACTCCCGGTGAAGGGATCGTCAGCCCTTTCCTCGTCGAATGAGGTGCGGGATATATCATATATATCACTGTGCAAAGCAAAAACTCTTAAAAGCAATCAAAAGACAAACCGAGTGTGTAGCATCTGCCAGTTATTGCTAAAGGAGTCACTCCCGGTGAAGGGATCGCGGTCCTTTCCTCATCGAATAAGGTGCAAGATATATCACATATACCGCTGTGCAAAGCAAGAACTGTAGCTACCTGTTTTATTTTTTGAAATTCGATTCTACAACATCTTAGGTTTCTTTTTATTTCATTAATCATATTAATGAAGACCCATCATTTAAGTACCTAAACATCACAGATAAATACGACGTACACTTATGCCATCCGCATTCGCCTCGATGTCCCCTCATGCACCGTTAGGTTAGGTAACTAACGGCAGAGCGGGGCAGGGCTAGCGCGGGTGTAAAACATAAGTAACTTCTATATAATATATCATATATACTATATACCGTATCTATCACAGAACATCACATGATCACATCACAGATATCGCAGCAGAAGAATCATATGAAATATTGGATATACTAGGACGTCCGTGTTTTCAATACGAGCCAGTATAAAACACGGATTCCACGGTCGTGATGAATAGCCAAACCCACACCCCTAGACCCCTACGAGAGCGGCAAGCAACCCTACCAATTCTGGAGTTAGGAGACCCGGACTCGACTCCTCGAGTTGGTCTCCCACTGGACTCCAGAACCCGGTTACTTGTGCTCCCCTCCTTGGGTCTATCCTAGTGCGGAAAAGTAAATAATATACAAACGGTGACATCTTCCGCAACCTGGAAGTGCCCCAATAAAAGAATATTACATACAAGTTTTTACATGAATGAAAATGAAAAACACTCATCTCACATAAAAACCCCCGGCTATTCAAACGCGACGATCCAATATAACATATCCAGCAACACATAACATCACATGTCATCAACGTAAGTAAATATGCGCATCCCAATTGTCGTTGACATATAGCAACGAAACCGGCGATATCATATATTACACTTACGGTCACAGAAAAGAAAGTGTAAAACTACAACAGTTGGAATCCGCAACATTCTCAGACATCGCATGTCTGACTAAATGAATTCCTTAGACATCACATGCCTAACAATTATAAACCCCGCATTTTAGTCTCATTATCGAAAACACTTTTCAATATCAAGTCGGGCAATTCAACAAGATTCCCGACATCCTGATCGAATGCTCGTCGTAAACTTTAGTAGACGGCCGCACCCCCGATACCGTCGACGAAGTTGACCAAGGCGGAACACCGCTGCCGCGAGCACCCGAACGGATGCTTTCGGCGACGGGGTTCTCCTACAGTCACTTGGTCGGGGCTATGGAGAGAGGCTGTCTATTAAGTTTACCCGGCGAGTATCCGCGTACGCTTCGTGATTGCGACGGACTTTTGATCACATCAAAATTCTGTGGCAACCGATCAAGTGAGACTAAAGTGCTATGTTTATAACATTCATTCAGTTATCTCATAACTACTTGTGAATTCCAATTATTGTATCCCATTCCAGATAAATAGAAAATGTTAAACTTTCCGATCGAACAATCGAACACCCAAGTTTTCCCGATACAGATCAACACATGAAATAAGTTTAAAAAACATTCAGTTCATGCCTCAGTACCAACGGTCCAGCCGTAGAAGGGTCAAGCCAACGCCTCACATGTGGCACGCCGTACTGCCCCAAACCCGAAGGTTCAAAGGGCAGTTCAAGACGGTCACATAATCGAGTTAAGGTTTGTTGTCTTCTAGAGGGTCCATCGCGTTACTTGCACTACGTAGAACGTCTTTAAACCACGGAAAAATCCAACACTTGGAAATTTCCCGGTAGGGGAAAAAGTGGGTATTTATATCCGGTCGAACTTTTTAACATATTCTAAAATTATCCGGAAAAGCACACAGACAAAATTAGACGATCCGATCGAAACACCAAGTCCCCAATACAACCCAGAAAATTCAACTCTTGAATAATTATTAAAAATTCCCAGGAAAACCAGTACTGCAATTTAAGAATTACAGTACAAAATTCAATGCATAAAGAGACTAAACGGCCGCGGAACCGCCGCACGAGGCATGCTCGTGCCGCGGAACCGCGGCGGTTTGATGGAATTATCGAATTTCACAGTAACTCTTAGATATTCCTGCTGATTTTTCTGCATATTTTTAATTCTCAAAAATCCACAAAAATCAAAAATGTACAGAGAGCAATTTTTGAGTTAGGATTTCGGTTCGATCGGACTTCTAACTCCGTCTACGCATCGCCTAAGGCTCTAGCTAGGCTCTGATACCACTGTCGGGTTCCTAGGCACACTAATGAGGTCTCACAAGTTATCAACCATGCCAATTTCAAAAATTACAAGTGCCGAGAAACCCTAATACGGATCGTTAACTAGAATTTTAGGGCGAAACAAGCAACTAGTTACCAACTTAACTAAGTGAACGGAAATACAACCTTTGTAGATCCGGTCCTCCACCTCCATAGCTCCATGATGAAGTCTCCTTGCTGTCCAAATCGAATCCCGGGCTCTAGCGTCGGCTTCATCGGAGAAATGGGCGGGCTAGGTCATCGACTACGATGCCGAAGATGATCTATGTCGAGGCATCACAAGATCAGGCTCCCACTTCACCAAGTCATGAAACTTCTGAAGAAAACACCCTATACTACTTGGCAAGTGGTAGAGGATGAAGAAATAGGAAGTGGGTTCACTTTAGAATTGGATTTCTCACTCTTTTTCTCAAGTTGCCATTGAAGGAGGCAAGCTTATCATCTTTGATGAAGATGAAGAAGAAGAAGATCAATATGATAAGTTAATCATTATTCAAAAGAAAAATAATACTTATCATAAATTTAACCATGGTCAAGTGTAGAGAATGAATCATGGTTAAGTGAAATGGTTAGGGTTAAGCATGAGACAAAAGTGGTCAAACTTTCAACACTTCATGAAACTTCATGAAAGATACAAAGAAAGCCACCATATCTATTTATCCTTTTAATTTCTAAAAAGAATATATAAATAAATAAATGAATAAGAAAATAAAACCCTAACCATTCATATAACCATGGCTTAATCTTTACACAAACCCAAGTTATCATGCATCATCAAACATGATACAAACTTGTGCACAAAAATATATCACATATACAATGTGCACAAACAAGTGAGAAAAACCATTTAAAGTGAACCAATATTAGTTAATGCAAAGTAATATATCAGATATATAATTATACATTAAATCATTAAATCAACACTTGATTTAACGATCCGGTCATATCGCATATAACCGACTAATATCCAATGTATCGGCTTATCGAATCAATCCTTGATTCGATAACTAGGTTATATCGCATACAACCAATCGATACATTCATCGCGAGAATAGAATACGGTATCACATACACGCATTATTCTCAGTCCCACACATATCTCATATGCGCTCCTATTTCATTTCGCTTGAGCCAGGAAACCTCTGTGTAGGACTCTAAAGACTCGTCAATACGCCGGCAGCAGGTGATGATCATATCAAACACCCACAAGCCGCAAGCGGTCTGCTAAACGTAACGGCCACCCGGGTATTGAGAGATCAGAAGATCGACGAGCAAGCCCGCTCACACTCCTGTGAATCCAACCAGTAACACTTACCGTACAGTCCGGTCTCGTCGTCTGATATGTCGCATATCTCGCCTAGGGGTGGTAAACGTCAGACCCCAACAGCTCGATAACTCGTGTCGATATGAGGTCTATAACAGTTCGAGAAACTACTGGTAACACTTACCAGTAAATCTCAGCAACCCTGGCCAGGGATTTCCGGTTATAGCCAATCGAACACAGCGCAACATCAACCCCCTATACCGGGAGAGACGAATCCCCTCCTATCGCTCATTGCCTCCATGCGACTCGGGACTGTACCCAAAAACCACCGTTTTGCACGCCCTCTTGGACGTGGTAAGGTGGAAATCAAAGCACAGTGGGAACCACACAAGACTCTATGACGATCTCGGGTCAACAGACTACTCTGTACCAGTGTCACCAGAGAACTGCCATCTGACGTAAGGTATAATACCATCTGGGAGTTCTCGGCGAGTCCGTCCAGTGTACCCAGTCTCCACTAAGCACCCGTATATCATCTCCGATGTCAAACACCAATGGATATGGGATCATCCATCGCCCATCTGTATGGGTCGAGAAGGTATACGCTAGTCTACTCTGGTATATCGATGCCCCGTCTCGATATACCCACGACTAGGGACTTTGAAGGATGTACTTATGGACTACCATGTCCCCACTAGTATGATCCGCATCATAGTCCAGGTAGTCAAGTACACATCCTAAGGGCTTTACCAACATGTAACAGAGAGACAATCAGTGTACACGTTAAGGTAAAGATCAACCAGATAGCATACTATCATGTCGAGCAAGAAAGTCCTCCCTATATATGTCCAAACATCCACTACAATATACATCCTATGTATAGTAATGGCCTCTAGGGCATACATATAACTAACAGCGATTACCTGCATATGTTATTTACTATTCTTGAGTTGGCAACTCACCCCCGTTGTGCCACAGTGTTTTGCAGGTAGTCCCTCAGGGCAGTCACGGCAGGGCTTCTTCTTCCTATTGTATCATCTTTTGCTGTGGATACCGCTACGGCTGACTGGGTGCAGTTTTGCTATAGGTGGGTTTTGCGGTTATCCGATATTGCTCATTGTATATTCGTTGTATCCAGTACTCTCCATATACTATTTCATGTATTGACTTAGAGACAAGTTGTGAGGACAATATTGTATATTATTTGGTGACTTGGAGGTCTTTTATGCAGATTTTATTTATATCGTCTTTTTGTTCGCTGCGGCATCGTATATCTGTTGTGGTGGTTGTTTTCCGCCTTTAGGTATGGATTTTCTCCCGTTTAGGGATGCTTTTACTTATATCTTTATATGTACCTTTTTTAGGGCTAGTTTTTACAAAGGAGGTGCTGTCAAAATTTTAAAGGAAATAAAGTTGGACTTTAAAGAATTTGTATTTGAGGTTTCAAAAGTTTTAACAATGTTCTTATCACTTACTACTTTTGATGGTTTAGATTGCTGGGTTTTCGGCTTACTTAAATTGCGTTATGCCTGTAGATGTTACGTGGTTTAAGGGCCGCCACGTGCCAAATTTCGGGTCGTGACATTTATACACACACACACGATCACCTTGGATACCACACGGTATGATATTATTATATTACTGTATGACCTAGGAGATCGTCATACATTCAAAATCTACCTGATGATGTCCTCTACTCCCGAGTTGGCAACTCACCCCCGTTGTGCCATAGTTTTCTTGCAGGATCGACTGCTCGGATCAGTAGCAGCTTGCTGGCACATTACTTCTTTCGGGTGATTTGCATTGGTAGATGGGTTACAGTACAGAACGTAACCACCATTGTACTTTATATTCATTGTATCTAGTTAAAAACTCCATCAACTAGACTATGTATATTTGGTAAACTTAGAGACCAGTTGTATATTCTTTCAGACTTAGTGTCGAGACCTGTAATATTCTTTATATTGAGTTCGATGATGTTTTGGTTTTCTTTACTTTTTTCTGTGATTTGATCTTCGCCTTGGGCGTCGTATATTTGTTTTGCGTTGTTGTGTTTCCGTCGATTGGCGAAGAGCTAGCTCCCGCTTGAGGATACCTATATTATTATTGATTGTGTTCTTGCTTTGATCAAAATTTACTAAGGAGGTGCTGCCCAAATTTCAACTGACGAAATTTTTTTCAAATTATAATATATAATCCGCTTTCATTTCAAACAAACCTTATTTATACTTTAAAGGAAAGAACTTGATTTCGTTATACCTTTATTTCAAAACTTCACCTCCACTATATTTCCTAAAAAGGTTTAGATTTTTGGGTTTACGGCTTGCTTGGGTTACGGTGGGGTCCTATAGACTTCACGTGATCTAAGTGCCGGTCACGTGGCATTTCCGGGTCATAACAGCCGGGAGATCGAAGTGCGGAGAGCAGATACAAAGGACAACACGGCAGATCCATTCACTAAGGTCATCCCTCAAGTCCAATTCAAGAGACTGTTTAAGATGTTGGGTATGCGGTACGCCAGCAACTGGCTCTAGTCTAGACGTTGGGTACTCAATACGCCAATAATAGGCCTTAGTTCAAGTGGGAGATTGTTGGATATGTATTCCCTAGAGGCCTTCATTATATAGGATGCTAGGGATATTTATGTATAGGAAAATCTTGCTCAATATGATAGTATACTATTTGGTTTGCCTTTATCTTAACATGTGATATGTTTACTTATTATTTCATATCAATTATACATGTTGATAAAGCCCTTAGGATTGCTTAGACTACCGGCGTTATGATGGCAGTCATACTTGTGGGAGCTGGGTAGTCGATAAGCACATTCTTAAATGTCCCTAGTTATGAGAGTATCGAAACTGGGCATCGATACTCCAGAGTAAACTAGTGTATACATTTCTAGACCCTAACGAGGGACGATAGTTAGTCCCGCAGCCATTGGTGTGATGCACCTAAGATTGTATATAGGTGATCACTATGGGTGGGTACACTGGACGGACTCGCTGAGAACTGGCTAGATTGTATTATACCTATCATCATATAGCAGTTCTATAGTGACATGAGTATAGATAGTCTGTCGACCTGAGGTCGTCATTTGACTCGTGTGAGTTCCCACTGTACTTTGATTACTACCCTACCACGCCTCTACTAAGTCATGAAAACAGGTTTTAGTTGGGTACAGTCCCGAGACATATGGAGGCAGTGAGCGGTTGTTGGGGATTCATCTATCCCGATATAGGGAGTCAATGTTGCGCTGTGTTCGGTTAGCCAACACCATAAGTTCCTGGCCAAGGCGGATTGAGAATTACTAATAGTTAGATCAGTAGATTCTCGGATGGTCTTGAGCCACATCGGCACGACTTGTCAGGTTATTAAGGGTCTGACGTTTTCTACCCCTAGACCCGGCATGCGATTCTCTCAGACGAATAGACCGGAATGTACGGAGATTGTCACGGACAGGCTCAGCAGGAGTTCAGACGAGTTGGCTCGTTGACCTTCTTTTCGACAGATACCTGGGTAGCTGTTACGTACAGCTAGTGCCACTGACGTGCTTGTGGTTAAACCCACTATCAGCGTACCGTCGAGTCTTTAGAGTCCCAAACAGAGGGTTTCCCTGGTTCAGGAGAAACGATGTAGAGGTCGTATGGTTTTACGTGCAGGGTTTCGATCATATATATATACCAGCTACACGTATTTTTGATCGGACAGATAATACTAGCGGGCTTAGGATTAAGCTGCATTCTAATATTATAATATTAGATTATTTACATCTCTTGGTATTCGTAGTACAAATACATGTATGCATATACTGTGAGGGGTATTCTTGTATTTTCATAATTGTGCTTCTAGAAGAAGACAGCTCATTTGTGATAAATCCATTTGTTTAAATGGATAATGAGATGGGGGTATGAGGTGTTATTTAAGCATGGTTGAAGCATGGCTATTTTAGATGACTCATTCATTTGGATAACTATTGAAGCATGTTATATTATTTTTAATGAAAATGATATGCTTGATATTATCAACACTTAACCATTCTTCATTTCATTTCTTGACTTCACAGTCTCTTTCCTCTTTTGCTCTCTCTTTTTCTTCCTCAAACCCTAAACACTCTCACGAGTTAAGAAACCTAAGGTTATTGAGATAAACCAATCCAATAAACATTCTCTACATCATCTAAGCTACATCGATTAGCAAACTAGGTAATTTAGTTACCTCAATTTAGAAGTTAAAGCTTGAACCATAGACTCTCGGGTGGATCTTCTTCGACACAAGGAGGCCGACAATCAAGCTCGATCCATACAAATGAGGAGCTTAAGAAGAGGATAAGAAGACCAGAAGCACTTGAACACAAAAGTATAAATCACTTCATAGTAGATTAGAACTTTTGTTAGATATGCTAGTTAAGGCTTATGGTATATCTTGGAAGTTTAGTCGATGTTGCTTGCTATATAATTGTTTTTTTGTTAATTCTGCCTCTTTACAAACCCTGTCGAGTGTGCGATATCGACTTACAGCTTGATGATGTTTTGAGTGCTTTGAAACTATTATGAGTTCTTAACGCTTTCTTCAGTGTAAAAGATGAGCTTTTATAGCCTTGTAGTCGTTTTTGGATCATGACATTGAATGTAGGCCATGATTAGGAACATAGGGCGTATAACTCGCCACTCCCCTCTTCTTATAGGTACAACCTATCATCGGGGACCCTCTCTTGCTCTTGGGGTTTAGGGCTCCCACTTCGGAGACCCCCTTGGGTTAGGCTAGGGGCTCTCGCTTCGGGTACTATGCTTCTCTTGGGCTAGGAGGTTCCAGCTTCGGGGACCCTTCTCTGCTTGAGTAAGGGGTTCCCACTTCGGGGACCCTCTTTGCTTGGGCCAGGGGTTCCCGCTTCGAGGACCCCTCTTCGCTGTGGTTAAGGGCTCCCGCTTCGAGGACCCTTCTCTTCTTGAGTTAGGAGTTCCTGCTTCGGAGACCCCTCTTCGCTTGGGTTAAGGGGCTCCCGCTTTGGGGACCATCCATCGACTGAGTGAAGGTTCTCGCTTCAGGGACTTCATTAGGAATAGCGATGACGGAGACTCTTGTTTGAATCCTTTATGATTTTTTGAACCGTTTTATCCTCTTTTTTAGTGCTTTCCCATGATCAACGCTTGAGAATTGTTCCTTCTTTTAATACCATGCAACATGCAACATTTGGTGTTCTAGGGTTTAAGTGCTCTCTCTTTATAAATTGAAGGAGGGCATCACTTTCTTCGTCACTTACAAAGAGGGAGAACAATAGCTTGCAATCGTCCACATGATCCTCGATATCATTGGAAGGTGCAGATCAGGGATATCATCCTTCGCTTCGTTGCATGCCTGGTGAATTCTAACTTCTCAGACGATCAATGCGATAGGGTGATGCATGAGCTGGTGACCCTTGTAAGGTTTCCTCTTCCTATAGGCTCCATTTGGTTTCGAATGGTGTTCCATGCCATCCTTGACACAATCCCACCTCACCCGGAAGAGATGACTTTGGCGATGTTGGATGCTGCAGAGGGCAAGATCGACGCTATTTAGGAAGCGCGCCTGATCATGAAGCCTCTGAGTGATTACTCCATCAATCTTCTGAGCCAGATACATGCTCGATGGGCTATCATGTTTTCCTTTGTCCACGGATGTGGAGATGGCAGGTGCGAAGAGACCCTTCATGAGAGTCGTCGTTATGACATGGTGAAGGCGGCTGAGCGAGGGCTCCAAACTGTATTATCTGTTTTGTCAACCCTTGTAACTCGAATTCTAAATTTGGCAATCTCTTTGTATGGCCAGAAATAGGCTTTTGAATGTTTTGATGTTCTTTTTAATGAAATAAGTACTTTGTGACTATTAGGTGAATTTTTCGCGTCAAACAGCGGGGTTCCCCGATCGTGTGGATAGCGCGTACAATATCGAACCAAGACCTTTACGAGCGCGGCAAGTTACCCGCCAATCCTAGAAATGGGAAAACCCGGCCTCAATACCATGAGTGGGCCACCCGACGCTTTCTAGAATCCGGTAACTTGAATTCCCTTCCGCAGGTCTATCCTAAACCCCTACAAGTGCGGCGAGCAACCCACCGATTCTAGAGCAGGGAAACCCGATCTTAACTCCATAGATGACTACCTACCGCACTGCAGAACCCGACAACTCGATCACTTCTCCGTGGGTTATCCTAGTACATTAAATGAAAAGTATACAATGGTAACATCGACCTCAATCCGGACGTGTCCAAATAAAATAATATACATACATCCGCAACGACGGCCACAAACTGGCCACTTGTCTCGAATAAATGAATATACATACAAATCAAATGTGGGGCTATCCATCACAACAATCTGGCTAAACCAACATAAAGATATACACAACTACATCACAAATAACATATATGCAACTCCGTCTAATTTACCATATAGCAATTAGACGACGTTTATTAACACATTTACATCTATATTGATAATAAACGATGCTATAGTTTTGAACAAAACTTTTGCATGTTTCCTGAATGAACAAAACACACATACTGAAATCTGGGTAAGTTTAACATGTGCAAAAAAATCTAATTTCACTAAGTTCAAGTCTCAGAAAGAAGTACGAGACCAACAGAGAGGGTCTGGCCAACCCAGGCGGCCAGAACCTTTCTGTTTGGGCTCTTCTTCTTGCCACATCATTTTCAAAGCATATACAGTCCATTTTTATGTGTCAAAAAATTTTAAAAGCTCGTTTAAAAAAAGACAGAGACTTGATCTTGTGAAACAAAATACGGTTAAAATTCGGTTTCGAAACTAATGCATCGTCTAAAGCTAGTTCTAGTGTTTGGGTGGCTCTGATACCATGTTATTGTCAGTCAGCACAGTGGAAGCTATCCGTGGTGCCCAAAGGTCCCTCAGCGGCTACTTTTTAAGTTGTCTCCTCGCGACGGACTACAACCTGCTGGACCAATCCGCACGGGGCACCCTGGGGTAAGATCCTGCACTTCGCCATTACTGCCACACAGTGAGAACCCTCCGTGGGTCGGCATCCCTACCTACTAGCTCTGATACCATATTAGTAGTTGCTAGTGCGCGCGCCGCTACTCTCGCGGCCAAAGTGGAATCGATAACGAAAATTTTCATGCAAGCACAAGCCACTACGAAACTTAGTGATCGTTCCAAACACTAAACTAGCAAAATAGAATATCTTAACTACAAGTTAGAGAGGCTATCTACCTTTTTAATGTGTCCATCTAATTACAGAAGACCTCCTCCTATGCTTCTAAGCCGTCGGGAATGAGCTTGTGTGCTGGTGGTCCTTATAGCGTCCATACGAACTTGTAGCAAGCTCGTGATGTAGCGGTGAACAAGTGATGATGTGGTGGACTCTAGCTAGGTCCCCGAGTGCTCCGGATCGCGGTTGCAAGCCGGTCGCCTTTCATCGAAGATGATCCACTCGAGGAAAACCAATCCAAGCTCCAGCTCCACTTCAAGAAACCCTAAGTGAAGCAAATAACACACTAAGCTTGTTAGGAATGATGTGTTAGGGATGTAGATATGTCCACTTTCCTTTTTCTTTCTCTTTTAGCTTCTCTTGTTAAATCTCAAGAGAGTATTTTCTCCCTTTGTTCTCAACTCAGAAGAATGGAGGAGGAGAAGAGATGAGAAAGAAGCTAAGGATGAGAATGAAAGCATGTATGCTAGGAATGAGAAATGAGACATAACAAAAATAGTTTTATCAAAATGAATTTTGAATAAACTATAGTGCCTATGCCTCAGTAATATTAAAAATTCATTTGCTCATTCCTCTCATCCACCTCATCCCTCCAACTCATTTTCTATTTTTCATAAAATAAAAAACCCTAAATGAGGTGTCCTCTTTCTAAAAGTGTATTTTGTATAAATAAAAAATACACTCCCCCGTATATACATACATGTATTTGTATAAAATACGAATACCAAAGAGAGAGAAATAGATAATGAATATAATACTAGAATATATATATATGTAAATTATTAAATCAATACTTGATTTAATAATTCAGCTAAAACATAAACGCCCGATTAAAGCCCATGTATCTTGTACACGTATTTAATCGAGCTTCTGCACGTATCAACATACGGTCTCTACATCGCTTCATCAGAACCGAAAAAACCCTCTATGTAGGACTTTAAAAACTTGACAATACATTGGCAGAGAGTTACTAGATAAAATCCATAACCACAAGCACATCAGAGACACTAGCTGTGCGTAATGGCTACCTAGGTATCATAACCCGAAATTTAGTTCGTGACCGGTACTTAAATCACGCAACGTTTAAAAGCGTAACGTAAATTAAGTAAGCCGAAACCCAAAAATCTAAACCTTTTAAAAAAAATAAAAGAGGTGAAGTTTTGAAATAAAGGTATGATGAAATCTAAGGTTTTCTTAAATGTATAGATAATGGAACATGAAAATGCAAGTGGATTTTACTAGTTGAAAAACATGTTTCGTCTTTTTAAAAATTTAGGCATCACCTCCCTTGTATATTTTGATCCAAAACCACATATACATAACAACAATAAAGGCATCCCAAGCGGGAGCTAGCACTTCGCCAATCGGCGGAATCACAACCACACAAGTTATAAATATGTGTATATGACGCCCAACGGCGAAGATCAACCCAAAGGAAAATGAATAAAGAAAGACATCAACCCACCAAGCGAGCATATAACCCATCGTTCTAAGTCTCGCAACCACAAGTCTTGCTAAGTCTTACTACTTATACAAATACTAGTTTCTGATTGATGGAGTTGACTAGATACAACAGGAATAATAAATACAAGAGTGGGAACGATCCAATATGTCCCACCTACCAAAGCAAATCACCCGAATGCAAGCTGTGTGCCAGCGATACCACTGCTAATCCATGCGGTCAACCTGCAAGTACTGTGGCACAACGGGGGTGAGTTCCCAACTCGTGAGTAGAAAACATCAGTAGGTAGAAATCGAATAAAACAACGATTTCCTAGGTCATACTATATCATAAAGGTAATACTATGATATCTAGGGTGACCATAATGCAAATATGTCAACAATCGAATCAATACAATGACATACAGAAATAACATCTGACAACATATGCCAGTATGCATGTGGATATCATCCACGTGTCCATCAACGACATAAACCATATCATGAAAACGTATGTCTGTATGTATGAGGATATCAACTACGTGTGTCTATCAACGACACATCAAAATCATGGAACTTGAGTGTCCAACACCGACACTCGAAACATCATGAAAACCCGTGTCCAGCATCGACACGTAAATCCTCATACCTCAGGCGCCGCATGCTCAGATCGGCCCTCATATTTATCTCATCTCAAGCACCGCATACACTGATCAGCCCTCATATCTATCTCACGACTCCGGTCGGTATCCTCCGGACAACCGCCGTGTCCAACCAATCACTGGTAGGTAGTGCTCCCTCTGCCAGGATCATCGTCTACACCACGAAAATCATTTCTTGCCCCAGGGTACCATACCGGGTCCACCATGTACCCGCAGACGGTGCCTACCGCTCTTCGAATCGGGTTTCTAACACAAGTCTTAGAACCGAGAAAACTCATGGTGGACGCCTCGAAATATCATATCCAGAGAAACCGGGTTTTTAAAACAATACATAATTTCCTTTGAAATATAACCACGGTTCTTAAATCCAGAATCTCATAAAAACAGCATCTCAATGCGTAATATCATAAAGCATGATGTATGCAAACATAAAACAGAAATGTGAGCATATCAAGTATATCATGCGACATAGTATAGTGATGTGAGCATAGCAAGTATATCATGCAACATAGCATAATGACGTGAGCATAGCAAGTCTATCATTCCAACGAGTCATGTGACAGTACTGAACAATTAAGAGTCATAGCATGATATAGCAATTCTACCGTGTAGTGACATAGCAATTATCGATGATGAAAGTGTGTGAGCCGGCAATCTGTGTAAGTGTAACATACGCGTCATCGATAATTGTGCAGGTGTACTAGCGCAGGTATATATAATACAATGAGAATATCACTAACGTAGCATAAGGTACATCGTAAGCGAAATGCTATAAGGTATACGTATCTAATCCAACATCTACGTAAAGGCTAAACTAAGCGGTGTAGACAGAGATTAAATATCTATAACATATCCGAGTCGGTGAATCTATCAATCGGCATCCAGCCTCACAATATCACGTACGGTATAGTCCATTGTACAGCATCATCTAGTCAAGGGTATGGATCAATCATCCGGTAAAACATCGTGTGCGGTAAACCATCATGCAGCGACAACAAATAGAATAGGGATCCTATCGACCTATACAACAATGAGGGTACAGACCTAACGTCTCGTATGGCATGACACTCATTAGTCTTATAAATATATATAAATATCTCACGTCACATCCGTATCAATCTCATATCATGTCTTGGCAACAATATCTATACTCTCGCATCACTTCGCATTCGTATATCGACATAATATACCAAGTCATCTTATTTAATCACATTCTCTTTTCATCACATCAATATCCAACATCAAGTGATCTTACTGTAAGTCCACGTTACCCGTCCCCGGTTCTTTGGGGTTGTGGAAATGGTGAAAAACGATTTTTCATGAAAGGTAACATGGACTCAAAAACCCGATCTTTGCTAAATAAACTATCTAACAACCTAACTAAGAGTTTACCTACTAAGTTAGGGGTTATACCTAAACTTGAACTCCTTCTCTTCGACTCCTTGTGGTGGTCGGACCGGCCTCACCTCGTCGTCTCCTTGCGCCGAAGATGGATCCACCCGAAAGCTTCTACCTTTGGCTCCAACCTCAAACTAGAGGAAACTAAAATCCTTGGCTTGCTAGACCTTGGACTTTAGGATGAGTAGAGAAGTGTTTTAGGGTTTTATCTCCAAGGCTAATGGTTCTCAACACATGAGAGATTTTTGCCTTTTTGCTAGAGGAAGAGGGAGAGCAAAAGGAAGATGAGAGCTTTCATGAGAGAGAATGCAAATGATAAAATGAAGAAGACTTTTTAAACCATCCTCTCATAGCATAAAATAATCATAATAATAATAGTAATTGAGTATTATGTGATGGATCATGTCAATGGCAATATCATTTCATGCACTCATTTTGTAAAGAATAACAAGCAAGCAAAAGTCTTTGCCATGAAATGATAGCCATTGTAATGATGATGGTTAACAAGTCCAAGCTAGTCAACCGGTCAACAAAGTCAACAAGTCAACAAAGTCAAACTTTCAACCCAACCATGGCACACTAATACTTAATTAATATTATTATTAATCATATTTCTTATTCTCATTAGGATTTAGAAAAAGTCAACAGTCAACAACCCTAATGAGAATCATCTTCCTCTGTCTCTATCAACTGTGCATACACACCCGCATCCGTGTTCTGAGGAACACGAATACAAAGAGATCCTCTGCCTCTGTCTCTGTCAACTGTGCATACACACCCGCATCCGCGTTCCGAGGAACACGAATACAAACGAGATAAAACCAATCCCAAAACGTATACTAGGATCTGGCTTAAACTAAAGCCCGCTAGTAATAACTGCCCGGACACCAAACGTGCATAAGTGCGCGGATGTGACCGAACCCTGTCGCAAAACCATGCGACCTATACTCTTTTTGCCCAAAGGCGAATAGCTCTCTGTGTGGGACTCTAAAGACTCGACACTACGCTGGTAGTGGGTTTAACTACAGACCGCAAGCGGCACTAGCTGTGCGTAACGACCTCCAGGTAGATGCCGATAAGAAGACTGACGAGGTGAAACCCATCTGAACTCCTACTAAGCCTGAATGTGACAATCTTCATACAGTCCGGTCTGTTCGTTTGAGAATATCGCATGGCGGGACTATGGGCGGTAAACGTCAGTCCCCTAATAGCGGTACAAGTCGTGTCGGAGTGTAGCCCAGAACACCCTGAGATAACACTGGAAACCTACCAGTATATCTCGCTTGCCCTGGCCAGGGACGACTGTGTGTAATGGCTCTCCTTGACACAGCGCGATATCAACTCCCAATACCGGGAGAGACGAATCCTATCTAACCGTCACTGCCTCCAAGTGCTTCGGGATTGCACCCAACTACTACCTGTTTGCACGACTCCTTTGAGCTGTGGTAGGGTAGTAATCAAAGTACAGTAGGAACACACTCGAGGCGAAGTGACAGTGTTAAGTCAGCGGACTAAGCTGTACTCATGTCACCTGGGAACTGATAACTGATGATAGGTATAGTACCAACCAATCAGTTCCCGACGAGTCATGTCCAGTGTACTCGTAACCTAACGAGCACCCGCATACTATCTCAAGTACGACATACTGACGGCTGTGGGACAGACCGTCTTCCCTGCTGGGATGAGAAGCGCATACGCTAGTCTACTCCGGAGTATCGATGCCCTGTCTCGATGGTCCTACGACTAGGGACCTGTATAAGGATGTGCTTGTGGATTACCCAGCCCCCACGAGTGTGACTGCCATCACAACGCTGGTAATCAAGCAAAGATCCTAAGGGCTCCACCAATGTGTATAGGCGATATGTTAAAAGAAACACATGTACACACATTGAAGTAGAGACAAACCAAGTAGCATACTACTATTTTGAGCAAGATTGTCTATACAATGGTGAATATCCCAAGCTTCCATTAAGTAATATACAAACTAGTATGATACAGTAATGACCTCTAGGGCATATACACTAACACTTATATATATTTATCTTATTATATCGGTCTCATAACACATCTATCTCAATCTTATCATATTCATCGATCTCATGTCATATTCTTATACATCTCATTTCATATCTTATATCAATCATATCCGCTCGTATTATCTTATCTCATTAGCCTACTAACTCTTTTAACCATGTCCATAGGTTTCTCACATGGTTTCCCCAACCATATTCTATATATATATATATATATATATATATATATATATATTGGTTTCCATTTATAATTTGTGGGGGTGCTATACGCCATCCACCCGACTTCCTCCGTAGATATAAATCTACTCACCTGCGGAACTCCTTGTTCAGCCATAGTCGATGTGCTTCGTCGTCTCGGAATCCACGTGAGGGTACCTATAAATCAACACATATCGCAATTTTATGAAAACCAAGTCCGAAAACCGATACGGCACATGAATTTCCTATAGGTTGTTAGTTGTATGTATGCCCTAGAGGCCAGTATTGTACAGATGATGTATATTATATTGGATTCTTGGACATATATAGAGAGGACTTTCTTGCTCGATATGATAGTATGCTATCCGGTTGCTCTTTATCTTAACATGTATACTTGTCTCTTTATACTGTCTGATGGATACATGTTGATAAAGCCCTTAGGATGTGTACTTGACTACCTGGACTATGATGCGGATCATACTAGTCGGGACATGGTAGTCCATAAGTACATCCTTCAAGGTCCCTAGTCGAGGGTGTATCGAGACGGGGCATCGATATACCGGTGTAGACTAGCGTATACGCTTCTCGACCCATGAGATGGGCGATGGATGATCCCATATCCATTGGTGTTTAACATCAGAGATGGTATACGGGTGCTCAGTGGAGACTGGGTACACTGGACGGACTCGCCGAGAACTCCCAGATGGTATTATACCTCACGTCAGATGGCAGTTCTCTGGTGACGCTTGTGCAGGTTAGTCTGTAGACCCGAGATCGTCATAGAGTCTTGTGTGATTCCCACTGTGCTTTGATTTCCACCTTACCACGTCCATGAGGGCGTGCAAAACGGTGGTTTTTGGGTACAGTCCCGAGTCACATGGAGGCAATGAGCGATAGGAGGGGTTTCGTCTCTCCCGGTATTGGGGGTTGATGTTGCGCTGTGCTCGGTTGGCCGTAACAGGGAAGTCCCTGGCCAGGGCTGATATAGAGATGTAACATTTCGAAATAATAAAAATATTATTTTTGGGAAATTAATAATTTAATATTATTTTATTGAATATTTTAATAATTCGGTATAATTAAATACAAATAAATGGAAAAAAATTGTGAAAAATTCTAAAATAGGGTAAATTAGAGAATTATGTCATTTCTAAGTTTAATTGATTAGTTATATGCTAAATTAGTGCTAATCACGATTAATAATCGCTAATCGGTTTTTTAGCAATTTGTGCAAAACATGCACATATCATTCTTCTTACACTTGTGCATTTTCTACCATGGTTTCTCATTTGGGTTTACTATTTGAGTGAGAAGGAATTTAGAGAAAAGAAAAGAAATGGAAAAAGGGGTTTATATTAAAGAATTTAGTAGTTGGTGAGAGAGAGAGAGAGGTATCGGCTTCTTTGACTAAAGACTTAGCCATTTCTTCTTCAACCTTCACTCATTTTTCTCCCTCTCCTTCTTGTTGCTGCTGCTACTCCTGCTCCTCACCTCCCTCCCCTCTTCAGCTCCTCAAATCACCTCTAAAACAACTCCAAAACCCCACTCTCATTTCATTAAAAGTGTGCACAAGCTCAAGATCTACATCTATTGGACCAAGGAAGCAAGGATTTTGGCCACTAGGGGCAACTCAAGAAAATTCTTGAGTTGCCAAATGAGATATTTACTGAAACCTTAGCTTAGTTTTAGTATTACTTATACCCCATGTTTAGTTTAGAACCGATATTGTGTGTTTTTGCGGATTGGAGAAAAATCTAGTTAGGGCTTGAGGGAATTTTGGGTTGTAATGTGAAATTGAGCTCAGTTGAGGTTAGATAAATACCCTAGTGCATGAATTGAGACCCCAACCTGAGAGTTGAAACCCGAAATACGGATTTAGAAACTGATATCGGAAAAGTTATGAAATCAGGGAAGCTTTTATGAGATCTGCTATCACCCGAGACATACTAAAATAAAATTGAATGGACAGTGGCATGTGCAGGCTCCTAGGAAGCTACCACCAAGACCCTAACCCCTAACTCCATGACCCGGCAGCCAATTAATTCCCTCTGGCCGCAAATTGCGGCCAGACCTGCACCAATTTGGTCGTTTTGGTTCTGCTGCTCCTACATCTGTAGTTTAGGCCCCTGGCATGTATAGATTTGTCTAATTTGACCTAGGGTGAAATCTGGAGCCTATTTTCCTTAATTGCTGTTTTGGATTCGTGTTTCCGTATTCCGTATTTTTAATTCTGAATTTGTGTATTGTGTTTTACCTCGACTATTTGGCGTTTATACGACGATATCGAGGGTTGTTGATGGGTTTGGAAGGCGTTGTCCATAGGTTCTAACCTATAGATCTTAGCGTATCGTTTTGAGATTCGTATGCCGTTTTAGTTCAGAATTTGTTTTGATACGCATTTACGATACGTTAATGTGTAGGTACCCTATGAAGACTTCGGGACGACAAGCAAACGTGTGGTGACGTCGACAATGAAGACGCAAGGTGAGTAGATTATATCTACAGGGGGAAGTCGGGGGATGACGTATAGCACCCCCCGCAGTCCGTAGTTGATGTACTATATCTGATAGTTATAGTGTGTCATGGATATTGTGTTAGGTGTCTTATGGATAGTTTAGGCTTAGAAGTAAACTAGTGTAGTTCATAGCCACGAACCCTAGAATAGGTTTACACCCACACGCACACCCTTGCATATTCACTATACTTACACTGTGTTGATGATGATATTGGATGACTTTGGAGATGAGTCGATGATATTGGCTTGGTGCCGTGAGATCGGTGATTTGATATGATTCGTATTTGGGATACGATATGTGATTCTTAGCGGGCCTTTGGGCATGTGTTTTACCCCCGCACTCATAATTATATGGATGGTATGGATTTGTACTAGACTTAGATTCAGTATTCCAGATTATGGGTTATGATGATAAGAATACCAGGTACTTGATGAGATAATGTGATATTGACCCGTACCCAGCTATTGGGATGCCGTACAACGATTTACCGTACGAGCTTTATATTGATGAAAGATCCGCACTCATGACTTGAGAATTGTCATATGATATACTGTATTGTACGCGATACTATTGAGGCGGGATCACTGACTATTATATGTATATATATTTATATCGACTTAGATTTAGGTGGATTCCATACCCCTCCCGGTTGACTTGATACTTAGATCTGTGGTTTGCATAATAGATGTTAGACTAGACCCCAGTCTTACCAATTACAAAAACCCCGATTTGTCTTATTTCAAATGGAAAGCTGCATTATTATTCATTTACCATTTATTCTACGGCTCGCATTGCATTGCATGCTCATATATTATTGATTCATATTCCTTGTGCATATGCCTTTACATAGTTGCATTCTTATATTAGTGTTCTTGTTGCATGTATTATAATTCATGGATTTCGTACTGTGATATGGTTGCATATGATAATTCTGGATTGTTTTACTCCTGCGTATATATATCAGTGGTATGGGACGCTGAAATATATATGTATACCCATAGAGTATATATATATCAGTGGTATGGGACGCTGATATATATAGACGCATACTTAATATATCATCATGATGATCTATGCAAATTTACATATGCATTATGAGAGGAGCCTATGTGCTCGGAGCCTATGAGCTCGATGTGAGAGGAGCCTATGTGCTCAGAGCCTATGAGCTCGATGTGAGAGGAGCCTATGTGCTCGGAGCCTGTGAGGTCGATTTGAGAGGAGCCTATGTGCTCGGGGCCTTTATGGTCGATGTCATATTATATCTCCCCTACCCCACATTTATTGTATATGCATTGCATCACATATTAGTAGTACCTGATAGAGTACCTTCATGAATGCTGCATACATATCGGATACATGATATATAGGTTTCACTTGATCTTGAGATATATAGTTTGTGTCGATGCTCGACGTTGATTTTCTGATGATTTCATTCATGATATCTTCTGTTTCCATTTTACCGCATACATACATCATATTTATAATATATTATTACGTGAGGCACTGGCATGAGTACTTGGCACGACACTTATGTTCAGATGTTACATTGCCACTTTACTATGATTTAGACTTATTCATTTGAGGTTTATATTATATCTGATCGTTTGACTTAGGATTATGTCATGCTTTCAATTTCTGCTTGTAGATATTTTCTATTCACGAGTTGGCAACTCACCCCCGTTGTGCCACAGTTCTTGCAGGTCTTGCCGTACAGGTTCCATAGCGACATTTCCGGCACATTGCTTCCTTTGCGGGTGATTTGCTTGGTAGGTGGGTTCTTTGCATCAGAACCACCCTTGTATACGTATTATTATTTGTATCTAGAGATTCCATCAACCAAAACTTGTATATTGTTTCAGACTTAGACACTAGTGATGTATTATTTCGACCTTAGAGTCGCGCTTAGTAGTGTTAAGGTTTTCATGTTATTGTGAGTTTCTTTTGAGTTTGATCCTCGCCCTTCGGCGTTGTATATTATATTGCTTGTGTGAGTTGTGCTCTTTGTTTATGCGTAGTAAGTGTTAGATAAAATGCCTCAAGGGAAAATAATTTACAAGATATGTTTCTTTACTCTTAAAATGGTTTTAGATTTCTGGGCTTTTGGCTTACTTGGATCAGATGGAGTCCTATGGACTTCATATGGTTCAAGGGCCAGTCACGTGCTCTTTCGGGTCGTGACAAAGTTGGTATCAGAGCGCTAGGTTGACCTTGGTTCGAGTCTAAGTTTGACTATGTGGAGCCTAGGGCGTCTATATATATACGAAACTTAGGCTTGACCTTACGGAACTTAGACTTAGTCGAGGGGGTATTAGACCCGAACTTTCGTCGCGTAGGATGACCCTTGGTTGATGGAATAGGTGACTAAAGTAGAGTGACGTACCGTGGGTATGTTCCGCGGCATACTTACGACACGCCACTCCGCTTAAAGAACCTTAGGATGTACATATTTTCGAGATCAGTGATCCTCTTCATATCCATGATTATACATCCATTTGAGATCCCCGATTCTATTAGTTTCATGATCATACCTTTATTGATGCTGTTCCTTTTTATGATCATGTATCCACTCTGGACCTGCTGTTCTCTTTCTTGCCATTGATCTGCTCTCTTCGATACTCGATTGAGGTTCCTGTCGCCATGTTGAGCGCAGTTTGGGCTGCTGCTAGGGTTACGGTCAGTGCGAGCTTGTCTGGTACGAGGGCCGACCATTGTGTTTTCTGGTGACATGGGAACGTCTCAAGTTAGTATTGGTGACTGTGACCTCTAGTGGAGGTGAGTGCTTGGTCTTGCACCGGATGATCGGGCCTTTGTTAGAGCTGCCAGTTGAGAGAGGACTGTTGATGTACAGTATACCTCAGAGATTATGATGTCGCCTACCGTGCAGACAGATGGACCAGCTGTTGCTGAGATTGACAGGATGTCGCTTCCGGAGCTTACGAGCTGAGATTGCCGGAGCTTCCAGGCAGATATGAGACAGATAATAGCTAGTCTACCCGATTTGAAAGACGAAGGTGATTCGTCCGATTTATGCGCCGGAGCGGGCCCAGTTGAGTTAAAGATTTCCAGTGTGGAGAGTCTTACTCAGATCTAGAGCAGACCGATTCAGAGATGACCGCCAATGTATCGCCTTTCCTAGAGGATTGAGGCGCCGTTCGGCGTACAGGCGAATGAGCTAGTTGTTGCTGCAAATGACGAGATATTGCCCAGATGGTTGGAGCTACTGCAGCATGAGCATATACTTAGAGATATGATGGACGGTCGCTAGTCACCTGAGGATGAATGACTAGGACATGTGGTTCGTTCGTTTACCGTTGCGAGGTCATCAGATAGATTGTTTCCAGCTAGAGACGACTTCACGCAGGTTCGTTGAGAGTCGATAGAGACGATCGAATGTCAGGAGCCCATTTTCCAAGTTTAAAGTATACGGAAAGACATGCAGGTGATTCTATGGACCCTCTAGAAGAATGAAACCCTAACTCGACTTAATGACCGTGTGAAAGCCTTTGAACCTTAGGCTTTGCGGCAGTTCCGCGGCGCCATTAGTGAGGCTTGGGTTTGCCCTTCTACGGCTGGACCACCGACGCTATGGCATGTACTCAATACTATTAAACTGTACTCAAGATGTTGATCTCTTGGGGGATTATAAGGTTCTGACGAGTCGATCGAATGTTTCGACATTATTCGGATATCATGTGATGGGATGCTTTGCTTAGGAGACTCCAAATACGAGTATAGCCATTGGAGCACAGTCCGTGCAGCCACGATGAGACGAGTCCAAATCAGTTGACATTAAAGCAGAGTGAAGTAAAGAGTTCGCAAGAGATTTCAACGCGATGACGTCCCACTCCGCTGACATCAGAGATGCGATACGCACGCAGAGGCATTGTATATGGATATACCTTCCAGAAAGAGTTGCGACGAGTATGCAGCCATTCCGGAACAAGAATTTGCTTCAGCAATGGATGATGACTTCCGGGCAATTCGGCAGGAATGAGATTTGAGAGATACCTCGACAGGACCTTTCTGGAATACTATACGAGAAGACCTAGACCCAGGAGTGGTCATATTGCACACACCCAGCAGGCCAGAGTTCGGCATCGTCGACGAGGTAATTGACAAGGTTCGGATAAAGGACCTTACCCAGATATGTTGCGAGTTGATCGAGGACGGACGAGTATTGAGTATTCATCCGATGGTTGGGACGTGTTCCCGAGGACCTGTTCGGCCAGACATCTTCTACAGAATGATGAAGCTACAGAGTACGCGATTTCGAGTCCGTGCAAGAGACTTCGGATTGACCGTGGCCGAGAACAGTGAAGTGCGTAGATAACATGGCGTGACGTCATAGTGGACAACGATAGGGACAAGTGGAACCAGAGGTTCGTGTGAGACGCTGACGAGCTGTCGTTACTTCCCGTCGAGACTAGAGACCTGATATACTTACAGAGGTGTTGGGATGCGACCGATTTCCGAGAAAATGCTGTGCTGAGGACGCAGATGTCCATCGAGCGAGAAAAGAGATATGCAAAAGTACCAGCCTCCGTACAGACCGGCATAGGCAAGATCGGAAGAGACCTTGAGCGGGATTCCTTCTAGGACACTGCTGCCATGATATTTGCACCCAGGATCGGATGTGTAATGTGTATTCAGAGGACCAGAGGCCGATGCCAGTGACATGCTGCTTTATAAGTGGTCGTGAGGATTGACCGAGAGATGACCAGAGAAGTGCCAGAACGGAATCGTCCCCGTTAGCACACCTGACAGGGCCGATGAGCCGATTGATTGGAAATTGGTAATTCGCAGAGGAGATAAGGACCCAGAAACAGAAGACGCCAGACCGTGAGCAAGAGGCAAGTAGATATCTTGCGCTGCTAGCATTGGATGCACCCTTAGTGTTTTGAGGTACGATTTTGGTGCACACCAAATGCACTAAATTGGGTTTCCTTGTGCATGTCAGATGCACCTGGTTTTGCTGTCAGGCACACACGTTGCCTATGACAGATGTTGTGTGCACACCCGTTGCACCTGTATGGTACTTATGTGGATTTTGTTTTCCGTGCGCACCTGACGCACGGGGTATTCTTATATATGCCTTAGGATTGATGTTTGTGGAGCCCCGACAATTTGGATTTTTGCTGAAATGTTTTAGTACTTGGGGGTTTAAATTTAAATTCGGGGACCGAATTTATTTAAGGGGGATAGATTGTAACATTTCGAAATAATAAAAATATTATTTTTAGGAAATTAATAATTTAATATTATTTTATTGAATATTTTAATAATTCGGTATAATTAAATACAAATAAATGGAAAAAAAATTGTGGAAAATTCTAAAATAGGGTAAATTAGAGAATTATGCCATTTCTAAGTTTAATTGATTAGTTATATGCTAAATTAGTGCTAATCGCGATTAATAATCGCTAATCGGTTTTTTAGCAATTTGTGCAAAACATGCACATATCATTCTTCTTACACTTGTGCATTTTCTACCATGGTTTCTCATTTGGGTTTACTATTTGAATGAGAAGGAATTTAGAGAAAAGAAAAGAAATGGAAAAGGGGTTTATATTAAAGAATTTAGTAGTTGGTGAGAGAGAGAGAGAGAGGTATCGGCTTCTTTGACTAAAGACTTAGCCATTTCTTCTTCAACCTTCACTCATTTTTCTCCCTCTCCCTCTTGTTGCTGCTGCTACTCCTGCTCCTCACCTCCCTCCCCTCTTCAACTCTTCAAATCACCTCTAAAACAACTCCAAAACCCCACTCTCATTTCATTAAAAGTGTGCACAAGCTCAAGATCTACACATTGGACCAAGGAAGCAAGGATTTTGGCCATTAGGGGAAACTCAAGAAAATTCTTGAGTTACCAAATGAGGTATTTACTGAACCCTTATCTTAGTTTTAGTATTACTTATACCCCATGTTTAGTTTAAAACCGATATTGTGTGTTTTTGTGGATTGGAGAAAAACCTAGTTAGGGTTTAAGGGAATTTTGGGTTGTAATGTGAAATTGAGCTCAGTTGAAGTTAGATAAATACCCTAGTGCATGAATTGAGACTCCAACCTGAGAGTTGAAACCCGAAATACGGATTTAGAAACTGATATCGGAAAAGTTATGAAATCTGGGAAGCTTTTATGAGATCTGCTATCACCCGAGACATACTAAAATAAAATTGAATGGACAGTGGCATGTGCAGGCTCCTAGGAAGCTACCACCAAGACCCTAGCGCCTAAGTCCATGACCCGGCCGCCAATTAATTCCCTCTGGCCGCAAATTGCGGCCAGACCTGCACCAATTTGGGTCGTTTTGGTTCTGCTGCTCCTACATCTGTAGTTTAGGCCCCTGGCATGTATAGATTTGTCTAATTTGAGCTAGGGTGAAATCTGGAGCCTATTTTCCTTAATTGCTGTTTTAGATTCATGTTTCCGTATTCCGTATTTTTAATTCTGAATTTGTGTATTGTGTTTTACCTCGACTATTTGGCGTTAATACGACGATATCGAGGGTTGTTGATGGGTTTGGAAGGCGTTGTCCATAGGTTCTAACCTATAGATGTTAGCGTATCGTTTTGAGATTCGTATGCCGTTTTAGTTCAGAATTGGTTTTGATACGCATTTGCGATACGTTAATCTGTAGGTACCCCATGAAGACTTCGGGACGACAAGCAAATGCGTGGTGACGTCGACAATGAAGACGCAAGGTGAGTAGATTATATCTACAGGGGGAAGTCGGAGGATGACGTATAGCACCCCACCGCAGTCCGTAGTTGATGTACAATATCTGATTGTTAAAGTGTGTCATGGATATTGTGTTAGGTGTCTTATGGATAGTTTAGGCTTAGAAGTAAACTAGTGTAGTTCATAGCCACGAACCCTAGAATAGGTTTACACCCACACGCACACCCTTGCATATTCACTATGCTTACACTGTGTTGATGATGATATTGGATGACTTTGGAGATGAGTCGATGATATTGGCTTGGTGCCGTGAGATTGGTGATTTGATATGATTCGTATTTGGGATACGATATGTGATTCTTAGCGGGCCTTTCGGCATGTGTTTTACCCCCGCACTCATAATTATATAGATGGTATCGATTTGTACTAGACTTAGATTCAGTATTCCAGATTATGGGTTATGATGATAAGAATACCAGGTACTTGATGAGATAATGTGATATTGACCCGTACCCAGCTATTGGGATGTCGTACGACGATTTACCGTACGAGCTTTATATTGATGAAAGATCCGCACTCATGACTTGAGGATTGTCATATGATATACTGTATTGTACGCGATACTATTGAGGCGGGATCACTGACTATTATATGTATATATATTTATATCGACTTAGATTTAGGTGGATTCCATACCCCTCCCGGTTGACTTGATACTTAGATCTGTGGTTTGCATAATAGATGTTAGACTAGACCCCAGTCTTACCCATTACAAAAACCCCGATTTGGCTTTTTTCAAATGGCAAGCTGCATTATTATTCATTTACCATTTATTCTACGGCTCGCATTGCATTGCATGCTCATATGTTATTGATTCATATTCCTTGTGCATATGCCTTTGTTAGTGTATATGCCCTAGAGGCCATTACTGTATCATACTAGTTTGTATATTACTTAATGGAAGCTTGGGATATTCACAGTTGTATATACAATCTTGCTCGAAATGGTAGTATGCTACTTGGTTTGTCTCTGCTTTAATATGTGCATGTGTTTCTTTTAGCATATTGCGGGTATACATATTAGTAGAGCCCTTAGGATCTTTGCTTGATTACTAGCGTTGTGATGGCGCTCGCACTCGTGGGAGCTGGGTAATCTATAAGCACATCCTTATACAGGTCCCTGGTCGTTGGACTATCGAGACAGGGCATCGATACTCCGGAGTAGACTAGCGTATGCGCTTCTCATCCCAGTGTGGGAGACGGTCTGTCCCACAGCCGTTAGTACGTCGTACTTGGGATAGTATGCGGGTGCTCGTTAGGTTACGAGTACACTGGACAGGACTCGTCGGGAACTGTTGGTTGGTAATATACCTATCGTCAGTTATCAGTTCCCAGGTGACATGAGTACAGCTTAGTCCGTTGACTTGACACTGTCACTTCGCCTCGAGTGTGTTCCCACTGCACTTTGATTACTACCCTACCACGGCTCAAAGGAGCTGTGCAAACAGGTAGTTTTTGGGTGCAGTCCCGAAGCACTTGGAGGCAGTGACGGTTAGACAGGATTCGTCTCTCCCGGTATTGGGGGTTGACATCGCGCTGTGTCTAGGAGAGCCATTACACGAGTAGTCCCTGGCCAGGGCAAGCGAGATATACTGGTAGGTTTCCAGTGTTATCTCAGGGTGTTCTGGGCTACACTCCGACACAACTTGTACCGCTATTAGGGGACTGACGTTCACCGCCCCCCTAGGCCCGCCATGCGATGTATCAGACGAACAGACCGGACTGTACAGAGATTGTCACATACAGGCTCAGTAGGAGTGCAGATGGGGTTCACCTCGTCAGTCTTCTTATCGACATCTACCTAGGGACCGTTACGTACAGCTAGTGCCGCTTGCGGTCTGTGGTTAAACCCACTGCCAGCGTAGTGTCGAGTCTTTAGAGTCCCACACAGAGAGCTATTCACCTTTAGGCAAAATGAGTAGAGGTCACATGGTTTTGCGACAGGGTTCGTTCGCATCCGCGCACTTGTGCACGTTTGCTGTCCGGACAGTTTGTACTTGCGGGCTTTGGTTTAAGCCGGATCCTAGTATATGATTTGAGATTGGTTTTTCTCATTGTGTTCGTGTTCCTCGGATCACGAATGCGGGTGCGTATGCACAGTTGCTTGAGATTGAGGGAGAGGACCTTGTTTAGGGTTAATGACTATTGTCATTTTATTAACCCTATTGCTTTTGTGTGTATTATTGTTAATTGATAATTAGCTTAATTATTGTGCATGGTTGTTGTTGTTGACCTATTGACTTCATTGACTTGTTGACCATGGTTGACACTTTGACCATCATCATTTGTTTTGGAAGATGCTCTTTGATCTTTGCAAAATTGAAATGATAATGGTCATTTCATGATTTACCATGACAATTTTCAAGCTAATTATACAATTAAAATTATACACACATATTAGTAAGAAGAGCTCTATTATTTTCTCATTCTCTCATATCATTTCTCTCTCTTGTTCATCCTCTCCCTCAAGCTCTCTCCCTCTCATGTGTTGAGAAACAAAAAGCTTGAGAAAAACCTTCACTTGATCCTCTCTACTCTCTTCTAGGGTTCAAGTCTTAGCATTTCTTGCACTCTAGTTACTCCTAGCTTGGAGTTGAAGCTAAAGGTGGTGGCTTTCAAGTGGATCTTTCTTTGACGGAAGAAGACAAGCAAGGTGAGGCCTTTCTACCATTCCGACGAGCAAGGAGAGAAGGAGTTCGAGCTCAAGGTATAACCTTTCTACAACTTAGTTAGTTGTTAGTTTACTTTAGCTAGTTTTCGTTTAGCAAAGATCCTCACAAGCAAAATCCATGTTGCCTAAGTCATTAAAAATCCGTTTTTTTTATTATGTTTTCCGCCTCCCGTAAGCACCGGGATGGGCAACACGGACTTACAGTGGTATCAGAGCCTAACTAAACCTAAACTAGCTAAGTAGTTAAGTGTAACGAAGTTTCGAAATCGGAAAATCGAAAAACCAAAATTGCAAAACCCTAGTTTCTGTTAAAATTTTTTCTGCTCAAAATGAAAATATTTATACTTGTAAAATCGTCTCAGGGTTTTCTGAATACACCCAAGAAAAACGATACCCTAATTCCATAAAACCGCCGCCCTTCCGCCGCACAAGGTAGGCATGTGCGGCGGAAGCGCCGCGGTTTGTCGTTATCGGCGCATCGTTTTTCATGCAGTGTGTGTTGTTGTTAGTTTTGGGATTTTTAGGATATATTATATGTGCCCAGATTTTCCAGAACTAAAATTTACTTTTGGGGGCCTATAAATCCGTATTTTTCGGAACTTCACTACACTTTAACTACATCGGTTATATCTGTAATGCTTGCATGTATTGAACGTCGGCTAATCGCTATAAGACGATTAGTCGGGGTTATACATGATCTGTGATTGTTATTGGTTTGTGGATATGAATGAATTGGATTGTCGCGGGCGAATGGCCGGGGTGGATGTGAGATGAGCGTTGTTTTTTCTTTCATTCATTTGTAACATGTAAATTGATGTAATAATATTCTTTGTATGGCCGCACAACCGGGTCGGGGTTGTAGCCGTCATTGTATAATTCTTTTTACTGTTTTTGCTCCTAGGATAGACCCATGGAGGGGGTGCACAAACTACCGGGTATCTCGAAGTGCCGAGTGGCCTACTCACGGTGGTGAGGGAGGTTGCTTCGCTTCGGGTGCTTGGCGGGTAGTTTGCCGCACCCGTAGGGGTCTTGGGTGGGGTATTGGCTATTCACCGCGACCGTGTAATCCGCTTTGCGTTGCAGGCTCGAACGCATTGCGGATTCCTAGTATATCCAATGTATTCATCTGTGATCTGTAATGTCTATCATTGCTATATATTTATATATAATAACTATTTAGGCGTTGCTTATGTTTTACAGCCGCGCTAGCCCAGCCCCCGCTCTGTCGTTAGTTAAGTAACCTAACGGGTGATGACGGGGCCCCGTGGCGAATGCGAATGGCATAAGCGTACGTCATATTTTGGTTGTTTTCTGCAATGGTAGGATTAAATGATGGGACGCATTAAAAGAACTAATGCAAGAAATAAACCAAGTAAAAGTCGATTGGAACACTTTGAAAACCACTCGGTTCTTTTCAAAACTAAACTTTTAAACGCGGAGCTTGAACCACTCCTTTTAAAAGCTATCTCGTTCCATCGATTAGATCAAGTTCACTACGTTCACGGTTTCGCCAAAACCATCCGTAGCCCTCCGTCGTTTCGTATGAATATTCAATAGTATTCAAGCTATGTTTGTTGACCTTCGTCAAGGCATAGTGATTGGTAGCTGTTGGGTGTTCATATGTAGCATAGATAGATGCGTTGGTTTGGGACAGTCGTACTATCTTGTTGACCTTCGTCAAGGGTATGTACGGGTGGGTTCAAATTAACCTGGATAATGACGGGTAGAACTTGACATGTGACTTATGATTTGTTGACCTTCGTCAAGGTCATAAGAGCATGGGGCAAAAATCCACATCGGGAGTTTCATAAGTACTGAAACTTGCTAGCGTTGCATACCATTTGGAGTGTGATGATTCTGGTAGGATTCCTTCGGTTTTATCACGCGATGATATTTGGATCCCGATCCTACTGTGAGTATATGCTACTCCTCGGGAAAACTCTCACTTAACGATCAATGCTATAAACCTAGTAGGTGCCTAGAAAGGTGTTAGCGGGGCTACGCCCACAGGGAAAAGAGGTTACTTAATTAAGGAACTTCACGAAAGCGTTGGAAAACCTCCCTCGAAGTACCGACACTGGCCTGGCTGAACGGTTAAGCAAGTATTGTACGGTGAGATTGATCCTGACTAATCTTTTCTTTACGGTTTGAGAAGGGATTCGAGAGACAGTGGGAGCCATCCTGTTTAGATAAATTAAAAACCAATCTAAACTTGCAAGAGCAACATGCTAAGTGTTTTCTTCTCTCTCTCTTAATTGCAGCGACCCTGTGACCACACCTAGGTTACATCTAGATAAAAAGATGACTGAATCTAACTGTTTTGACTGGCAAAGGTCTGTCCAGATGTCCATTACCCAGGACAAGCTGGGACACCTCTTAACTGATCCAACCCCTGCCGTCTCAGGTCTAGTTTCCCCTGTCACGGATATTGATATTCGTAGGACATCGGAAGAAGTCTGTGCGAAAGCCAAGTGCCTCGTGTTAGCCTCAGTTGATGATATATACCAGAGGCAGCACGAGAAGATGGACTTAGCTTCTATCTTCCTCCATAACAAAGTTTTATATGGAGAGCAATCTCGTATCGCAAGATATGAGACCTCGAACGAATTGCTTCCAGCGAGGTTGGCTATCGGGTCATCTGTAGGGGGCAACGTCCTTACAGAGACCAGCTCTTTTGAGCTCTCGGACCTGAAGACCACGTTGAAGAACAGGTCAGATGCTGACTCAGTTCAACAGTCTCTGCCTACTACCCTAAAGGAAACTAGGGAAGTAGAAAGAAAGGGAAGGGCAGAAGTTTCAGGAGCAGATGTAGGATGTTCCTATTGTTACGGGAATGAACATGGACAGAAGGATTGCAGGGCTTGTAAAGCCAGTAGCCAGAATTCGAAGCATGTTGTGGCTTCGGCTTCGGGTGTGTTTGTGATTGAGAACTGTATGTCAGTTAACCCTACTTCCTGGGTATTGGATACCGGATCAGGATCTCACATCTGTAATTCATTACAGGCTTTGAGAAACCGTAGGGTTATCAGGAAAGGTGATATGACTCTCAGGGTTGCTAACGGAATGAGCATGTATGCTGAATCCGTAGGGGAATATCATCTAGGACTGACAACTGGGCAGATATTGATTCTGCGTAACTGTTTTTATGTACCAGGTGCGACTTGTAATATCATATCTGTATCCTTAATTTCTAAGGAAGGATATGATTTTACTTTTGTAAGCGATGGAGTTAACATCCACCTAAATCAAGTTCTGATTGGGTCAGGTACATTACAGAACGGGATATACGTACTGAATCAAGCTCAGATCTTCAGTGTCCAGAACACACTTAAAAGAAAGTCTCCGGAAACAAATCAGGCTTTCTTATGGCATTGTAGACTGGGTCACATTAATGAGACACGGTTAACAAAGTTACATAAAGAGGGATACTTGAATCCGTTTGAGTATCAGTCTTATGCCACTTGTGAATCTTGTCTCATGGGAAAGATGACAAAGACTCCGTTCGCTGGACACGGAGAAAGAGCGAGCGAGCTCTTGGGACTCATACACAGTGATGTGTGTGGTCCAATGTCTACACATGCGCGAAGTGGTTATTCATACTTCATTACTTTCACCGATGATTTCTCTAGGTATGGGCATGTCTTCTTGATGAAGCACAAATCCGAGGCCTTTGAGAAATTTCAAGAATATAAGAATGAAGTTGAAAAACAAACAGGCAAAAGTATCAAGATCCTAAGATCGGATCGAGGAGGAGAATACTTAAGTGCCGAGTTTCTGGGCTTCTTAAAAGAGAATGGAATTCTCTCTCAACTTACTCCCCCATACACACCACAACACAACGGTGTATCGGAAAGGAGGAATCGAACCCTATTGGATATGGTCCGTTCCATGATGAGTAAGGCTGAGTTGCCGCGATCCTTCTGGAGTTATGCACTAGAAACAGCTGCATATCTCTTGAACAAGGCTCCCACCAAGACTGTGCCTACCACCCCATATCAGATGTGGAGTGGGAAGAAACCCTGTCTCAAGTACCTTAAGACATGGGGATGTCCAGCTTTTGTAAAAAAGCAGCATGCGGACAAGCTCGAGGCACGTTCAGTACTGTGTAAGTTTGTGGGATACCCGAAGAACTCCAGGGGGTATCTTTTCTATTCCGCAGAGGAACAAAAGGTTTTTGTTTCTCAGCATGCCCACTTCTTGGAAACTGAATTTTTAGAAAATCAGATAAGTGGGAGCGCAATAGAACTGGAAGAAATTCCAGAACCACAAGCTATTACTGAAAGCTTGGAAGAACCAGAAGTTTCAAGAGAACCGGACATCCCAGCGCCACTCCGCAGGAGTAGTAGGCAATCTCATCCGCCCGAGAGATACTACGGTTTTCTCATAGACGGGGATAGAGAGGATTGCACCATGGATTATGGTGAGCCTACTAGCTTCCAGCAAGCCATCCAGAGCGGCGACTCGGTAAAATGACTGGATGCAATGCGGGCCGAGATGGAGTCCATGTACACCAACAAAGTTTGGACTTTGGACTTTGCACCAGAAGGGGTAAAACCCGTACGCTGCAAATGGATCTTCAGAAAGAAGATTGGTGTAGATGGGCAGGTTGAGACCTATAAAGCTAGACTTGTAGCAAAGGGTTTTCGTCAAAGACCTGGTTTGGACTATGACGAGACCTTTTCTCCAGTGGCTATGCTGAAATCCATTCGGATCCTTCTTGCCATTGCTGCCTTCCACGATTATGAAATCTGGCAGATGGACGTAAAGACGGCTTTCCTAAATGGAAATTTAGAAGAGTGCGTCTATATGGATCAGCCAGAGGGATTCAATCAGAGTGGGAGCAGCGGTAGAGTGTGCAAGTTGCTCAAGTCCATTTATGGACTTAAGCAGGCATCACGGAGTTGGAACATCTGCTTTGATGATACTGTCAAAGAATTCGACTTTATCAAGAACCCAGATGAACCATGCATTTACAGTAAGATTGTAGGGAGAACTGTGGTATTCCTCGTCTTGTACGTGGATGACATTCTCCTAATAGGAAATGATATTCCTATGCTACAGTCAGTCAAAGGATTCTTGTCGCAGAGGTTCTCCATGAAGGACCTGGGTGATGCCAACCACATTCTGGGGATCCAGATCTATCGTGATAGATCTAAGAGGATGTTGGGACTTTCACAGTCAAGGTACATTGACACCATACTGAAAAGGTTCAGTATGGAAGATTCCAAGCGCGGTAATCTACCGGCTTCTCACGGGATCACCCTCTCCAAAGAGATGTCTCCCAAGACTGATTTGGAAAGGGATCGCATGTCTATTATACCCTACGCTTCTGCGGTAGGCTCTATAATGTATGCGATGTTGTGTACCAGACCAGATGTAGCATACGCATTGAGCGTTGTAAGCCGGTATCAGTCAAACCCAGGGGAGAAACACTGGATAGCGGTAAAGAACATTCTCAAGTACCTGAGAAGGACTAAGGAGATGTTCTTGGTGTATGGCGGAAAAGACCTCCAGCTCGAGGCCTTTGCTGACTCCAGCTTCCAGAGTGACAAGGATGACTCCAAGTCCATGTCGGGTTATGTCTTTACCCTCAATGGAGGGGCGGTTTGCTGGAAGAGTTCCAAGCAGGAGACCGTTGCAGACTCAACAATGGAAGCGGAGTACATAGCTGCTTGCGATGCCGCAAAGGAAGCTGTCTGGATGAAGAAGTTCCTCACGGAGCTTCAGGTGGTTCCTACCATTGTTGATCCAATACCGCTGTATTGCGACAACAACGGAGCTATAGCTTTAGCAAAGGAACCCAGGTCCCATCAGAAGTCCAGGCACATTTTGAGACGGTACCACCTGATCAGGGAGATCATAGATCGCCAGGAGATCGAGGTAAAGAGAGTTAATACGGAGAACAACACTGCAGATCCACTCACGAAGGCCCTACCCCAGACTCAGTTCGAGCGGCTGATCGAGATGATAGGTCTTCGATACGCCAGTACATGGCCTTAGTGCAAGTGGGAGATTGTTAGTGTATATGCCCTAGAGGCCATTACTGTATCATACTAGTTTGTATATTACTTAATGGAAGCTTGGGATATTCACAGTTGTATATACAATCTTGCTCGAAATGGTAGTATGCTACTTGGTTTGTCTCTGCTTTAATATGTGCATGTGTTTCTTTTAGCATATTGCGGGTATACATATTAGTAGAGCCCTTAGGATCTTTGCTTGATTACCAGCGTTGTGATGGCGCTCGCACTCGTGGGAGCTGGGTAATCTATAAGCACATCCTTAAACAGGTCCCTGGTCGTTGGACTATCGAGACAGGGCATCGATACTCCGGAGTAGACTAGCGTATGCGCTTCTCATCCCAGTGTGGGAGACGGTCTTGTTGGAGATAGTGCCCTCAGAGTCAATTATTGGGTCACAGGCACGTGATTGCAATGATTGAGGGGAGGACCTATCCCGGTAGGACAGTCTTACTCGAGATGATAGTATGCTATCTGGTTTATCTTTATCATCGTGTACTGCTTCAGGTGACCTTTCGAGTCGCTATTACACGTTGATAAAGCCCCTTGGATTCTTGCTTGACCACCAGCAGTATGAGGGCGATCATATAAGTGGGAGCTGGGGGTCTACAAGCACATCCTTAAAAGGTCCCTAGTCGTGGGAGATTCGAGACAGGGCATCGTTTCTCCAGAGTAGACTAGTGTATACAGTCGAGACCCCGACGAGGGGCGGTGGCCGGTCTCACAAGCCACTGGTGTCAGTTGGTTCACCTAAGATGTATACAGGTGCTCATTGGGTTATGAGTACACCGGACAGGACTCGCCGGGAACCTGCTAGTTGGGCATATACCAGACGTCAGATAGCAGTTCCCAGGTGACATGTGTACAGGTTAGTTCATCGACCTGGGATCGTCATTTGTCTCGTGTGAGTTCCCACTGTACTTTGATTACTACCCTACCACGGCTCAAAGGAGTCGTGCAAACAGGTTTTAGTTGGGTACAGTCCCGAGCCACATGGAGGCAGTGAGCGGATCTGCAGGGGTTCGTCTCTCCCGGTATTGGGGGTGAGGTCGTGCTGTGTCTAGGAGAGCCAGAACATGAAAAGTCCTTGGCCAAGGCAGGAGATTTGCTGGTAGGTATTCCAGTAGTATCTCAGGGTGTTCTGGGCTACACTCCGACACGACTTGTACCGCTTTTGGGGGTCTGACTTTTACCAACCCCCTAGGCCCGCCATGCGATGCTCATAGACGAACGGACCGGACTGTACGGATATTGTCACTGACAGGCTCAGTAGGGTGTCAGGATGAGTTCGCTCATCGACGTCCCTTTTGGTCGATAGCTGGTGGCCCGTCACGTATGGCTAATACCTCTGACGTGCTAGTGGTTAAATCCACAGCCATAGTATTGACGAGTCTTTAGAGTCCACCACACAGACAGTTACTCAAGTTTCGGGCGAAACGCTGTAGAGGCCGTATGGAGATATGGCAGGGTTCGATCGGATACGTGCGGTATTGCACGGATCATGATCGGACGGTTTTTACTAGCCGGCTTTGGCTTAAGCCGGATACTAGTATTAGATAGTGTAGTTCTGTCTCTTTGCATTTGTGTTCAGTGCGAATACAAATGCGGGCATGTATTTGCAGTAGTGGGGTTTTCCTGTAATTTATTACGGGATCGGTTTTCTGAAGTTGCCAGTTTGCATTCCGTTCCGGCCGGTTTTCCTTCATTCCTTCTCGGCCGGACTTTTGGTGGAGGGGGTTATTTGCAATTTGCAAATAACTCTTTTGTGGAGGGTTTTCTTGCCCTTTTGGATTATGATGAGACTTGCTTCATGATGATATTCCTTTCTTATCCATTTGATGGCTTTTCATTTGATGGTTTGTGAAAGGAAATGGTTGTGACCATTTTCTTTAAGATTTTATTTTTTCCATTCTATTATGATATACAAAATGTGGTGCCATTCTTTTTCTCTCTCCAATCTCATTCTTGTAAAAAGGGGGCCGGCCACTTTGAAGAAGAAGAGAGGATTTTTCATTTTGTGTGAGGAAAAAGATTCATATCATTTTCATGCTACCAAAATTCATAAGCACAATTTCTTTAGTTGCTTTCTTCTCCTCCTCACATCCTTCCATCTAGGCAACTTCAAGAACCCCAAGAGACATGCCTTCTACACTATTTCTATAGCAAGTCTTGGACGCGTCGGCTAGCCAACTTCGCGCCCGAGTTGCCTCGGTCAAGAGGCGGGAGCCCGTAAAAGATTCCGGCTACGTGGTGCCCTTTCCGACGAGCGAGGAGGTGACGGAGTTTCCGCAGGAGATCGGAGTGGAGACGAAGACCGAAGGACACGGATCGCTTGGTATAGCATCTCTACTCTTTTCTTATTTGCTAGCTAGCTAGGTTAATGGCCCGATCCGGGTGAAAAGTCCGCGGCGGTGCCGTTTTGCAAAGTTCGCAAAGTTTTTGTTTTCCGCGTTTCCGGCGTCGGATCGACGGCCGGGGCGCCCCCGCGGGCTTACATTGGTATCAGAGCCACGCCGTTAACCTACCTAGCTTGCTCTAGTATGTTTAGTGCTCGATCGAACGAAAATCCCCAAAAACCGTATTTTGTGCACATGTGTTCTCTGTTAAAATTTTTTGAGCTCCTAAAATTTTTCAGGTTGTTTCAGAGGCATGTACTTGCAATTATAAGAATTCTGGGAAAATACGATCCACTGATTCCTCACTTCGACCGCGGAAGCGCGGCCAAACCCCTGGTTTGGCCGCGCTTGCGCGGCGGAAAAGAGGAATCGTGGTACCATATTTTCCCAGTAAGCTTATGTGTTGAAAATAGGGTATTTGGGACATTTTCTTTGGGCCCAGATTTTCTGTAAGTGCTACAGTAGTGTGTGGGGGCCCACTTTGATAAATTTGTTCGATCGGATATTTTAAACATGCTAGTTCACAGTTTTTACATTATATCTGCGACCGTGAATGTCACTTGATCGGTAAATCCCGTCTAACTGCTATAGCCCGGTTAGACGGATTTGCGAACGTGACTTTCACGTTGATGTTCTGTGATTGTACTGTGTTGTTGCGGATCGGTCGTGGGGGATAGCCTGGTTGCAGTGGTAGTACAGTTTTGTTGTATTATGTACATTTGATATTGCGGGGCGAGCGTCCGACATGTGGACTGCCGTCACTGCCTGTTTGTATTATTATTTTGGGGCACGACCTGGTTGCGGTCGATGTACCCGGTGTATGTATATTTTACTTTCTGTACTAGGATTACCCCACGGAGGGGTGCACGGATAGCCGGGTTCTAGAGGGCAACGAGCCCGCATCTCATGGCGTTGAGACGGAGGGGGCTTCACTCTAGAATTGGCGGGCTATTCGCTGCACTCATAGGGGGTATAGGCTTGACCCAGGAGGGGTGCCCAAGTTACCGGATTCCGTGAAGTGCTGGGTGGTCCATTCACGTTGTTGAAGGGGGCTGCCTCGCTTCAGGTTTTGGCGGGTGACTTGCCGCGCCCGTAGGGGTCTAGGATTTCATTGCACAGGCTATCCACATGACCAGGGGAACGTCGGGTTTCAGCAGCGGCTCTGTGAAACCCGGGGATCCCAGATATCTGTATTGATCTGTGTTGTTATACATTTCTGTGTTGCTTTTATCACGCCTTGAACGAAATATAATATATTGGTATATATATTAGTAGATGTTGTATATGTTTTTCATCCGCGCTAGTCCAGTCCCCGCTCTGTCGTTAGTTAGCTAACCTAACGAGTGATGACGGGACCCAGTGGCGAATGCGGATGGCATATACGTACATCAGTATATTTTCGTTCTTTGTGGTGTGATCAATTGATGGGACTGCGTTGATTCGGATCAATGCAAGTTAAACAAACCTATTCTGATGTTGTTGGAACACTTTTTCAAAAAGTTGTTATTGCAAGGGCGTTCACTTTTGTTTTGCATCGTGGTATTCAGTTGGAATATCCTGCTCCTCAGTCGACGAGGCAAGGGCCGAGATCCCTTCACCGGGAGTGACCCCTTGGACAAAAGTTTGCGTCAGGGCAGTAACTTCACTATAGCCGATTACTTTTGCTTTGCATCGTGGTATTCAGTTGGAATATCCTGCACCTCATTCTACGGGGAAAGAGCCGAGATCCCTTCACCGGGAGTGACCTCTTTAGCAAAGGTTTTCGTCACTATATTTTTTAAAAGCTATCAGTTCCTTCAACGATATCAAGTTCATTACGTTAAAGGTTTTCGCCAGAAACCATTCGTAGCCCTCCGTCGTTTCAGACGGGTAGCACGTAGTATTCATGCTATGTTTGTTGACCTTCGTCAAGGCATAGTGTATGGTAGCTGCTTGTTACCTTTCTGTTGCATAGATAGATGCGTTGGTTTGGGACAGTCGTACAGCCTTGTTGACCTTCGTCAAGGGCTTGTACGGGTGGGTTCAAATTAACCTGGACAATGACGGGTGGAACTTGACATGTGACTTATGATTTGTTGACCTTCGTCAAGGTCATAAGAGCATGGGGCAAAAATCCACATCGGGAGTTTCAAAAGTACTGAAACTTGCCAGATATGCGCATACCTTCTGGAGTGTGATACCGTGAGCGGATTCTGTCACGTTATCGTGCGATGAGAGTTGGATCCCGATTCCCACTGATGAGTTGGTTTACTCCTCGGGTGATCCCGGCTAATTCTTCTTTCAGGTTTGGAGAAGAATTTGACGTTACAGTGGGAGGTTTCCAGATTAGATAAAGTGATAACCATTCTGATCTAGGTTAGAGTGCACGCTGAGTGTTTCTTTTCTCTCTCTCTGGTAGTGACCATTGACCCGACCCTAGACTATGACTCAGTGACCAAGTTGACCGAACCTTCTTAACACTGGCTTTTGGATTGTCAGAGTTGCAGACCTCTTTGCCACTCCTACTTTTACCCTTTTCTCCGGGACACCCCGTATTACTACGAACGTCCACTTCCATTGGACAAAACCATCGTATGGTTATATACGAACTCGAAGGACTTCGAGGATGGTTTCAGGTTCTGGAGAAAACGAATAGGACTATTCAGTTGTCTTTACCTTTTACCTTCTCTCAGGTTGCGAGTACTCCTTGGTTTAGGAGATAGTACACCTATTACGCAAATTGGATAGTCTTCTTCCAAACCTTAGGCTGGTGCCGAACGGTAGGGAATGAAGAAAGCCAATTAGCCTAAACGGTGTACAGAAGGTATTAAGTTCAGACAAAGCAAGGGATTAGTAAGAGGGCAAAGTAAATTGCGACTGTTATTCACGACCTAACCATGTACTTCTTTGTCAATCCTAAATCACCTATGAATTAAGTTCATTCGGTTGTCTTTTATCCTCACCTTCTCTCGCATTGTGAGTGCTCCTAGAACTAGGACAGTACACCCATTATGCTTATTGGATAGTCTTCTTCCAAACCATAGGCTGATGCCGAACGGTAGGGAAGGAAGAAAACCATTTGGCCTAAAGGGGTGTACAGAAGGTAATGACTAAAGACATATAAAGGGATTTGGAGAGGTGGCAAAGAATTATACAGTTATAGTTGTGAATCTGGATAATGGAAGAGGCATTACTAGGAATACCAGCATACCCCATCGAAACATTTCAATGTTTCAGTTTCACTGTGTACTGTTAAAAGGAAACTGATTTCCCGATTAGACACTTACTCCAGGGTATGTATTTACCAGGTTGGATTCTCACATCTGTATGGTTTTACAGACGATGAGTGGGAGCAAGTTATTGGGAATTAGGTGACCATCCTCATTATATCGGGATTCGTTGTAATCGGTGATATTTGAGGAAGTCACCTGGGTTGTTTGCCGGTCGGCAAATATTTGGTTTTGAATATCCGCTGTTATGCACCAATTCCAATTGATATATCTGTACGTCTATTTTCATAGAGTGAGATATACCTTTCTGAAATTATGTCTATGACATTTACCTATATCAGTGGATGGTTAGGTAAGGAGCATTAAACAGCGGTGTAATTCTTCTTAACCATAAGTACAGTTTTCGACCTACGACACACAGTGAATGAGTTATCAGACTCAGGGGACTTATACAGAGTATTGTATATTGTCCAGTGTCCATTAGGACAGAGGGGTTGGTCCTCGTACTATATTCTGTTTACTTTTAACTTCTCTAGTTCTTAGACATGTGTTTCGTAGAAACACAGGGTCTAAGTTTTGAGGAGTTATAGGTATAAGAGTAAAGTAGAGAACCAAGTGTTGCAAGTATCGGGATTCTTCAAGGAGATCGAAGATGTAGATACTTGTGAATGGTATTCAGTTGATAGTAATGATTAAGAGAACTAACTTCTCTTTCAGGTTACTCATAATTGGAAGTGCTCCTAAGTTGAGTAACGCTGATCGGCCTCTCTTCCATTTACTTGACATGCACTGGAGACAGCTGCATGATTTGAATCTGGTTCAATTAAATCAGTGCCTCTGTTTCTTGGATATAGAACAGTTCATATCTTGACATTGTTAAGATACGGGGAGTTGTCCGGCTTATGCTTAAAACCAGACTCTGGACAACTCAAGGCACGTTTCAGTAGTGGCTGTTTGTGGGTTGACCCGGGCTATGACGAGGGTTGATTTTCTACCATCTGGAAGATCAATAGAGATATTGTTCTTGACTCGCCACAGTTTTATCAAAAATGGATTTTTTCAGAAAAACAGTAGTGGGAGTATGGTAGAACTGGAAGTGATTCCAGAACCGCAAACGATTACTGAAGATTTGATAAGAACCTAAAGATTCAATCTGGTTTGACATTCCATTGGCCACTCCGCAGATATGGTGGGTAACCTCAGGCACCCGAGAGGTACTTCGGTATGCTCAAGGACGGTGGCAGGGAGGTTCTTGTTTACCCACACTTGCCATTGCTATTGGTCCAGGCTGCGAGACCCGGCGGAAGGATGAGTATAGCGTCGTTCTAAACTTGCTTTAGAAGTGTACGTGTATATGACTCTGCCAGAGGGTTGTCGTAGTCAGTGGGAACAGCGGAAGCATTGGTGGACATCAGGCTTATGTCTATTTATAGACTAAAGCAGATATAGCGGAGATAGATCATCTATTTCTGATATGACAGTCATAGGTTTGACTTCATCAGAATAGGGGATGGATCTGTTGAGAAGGTAGTAGGGTGTGATGTCCTGGTATTTGATGACATACACAGAGTAGGAAGTGATATTCCTATACTACAATCGGTTATACTTTTGGTCGTCACACAGTGGTTTCTCCACATAGGACTTGGATATTATATCAGACATTCTGGTTACTAGATCTATGGTTTTAGATCTAGATTTGGGTGGTTTCCCAATCTGGGTACTTTGACCGCATTCTATGAGTATTTAGAATGGACGACTCCTGGCACGGTAGTATACCTGCAGGTGATGGAGTCACCCTCTCTAAAGGTGTCTTACAGACTAAAGGGGAGAGGGATACGCATGATTGACAGATCACTTGCTTAGGCAATTGAGTCAATCATGAGATGTCAAGTACCACACCAGATGTTGTTCTTGCAGTAGGTGCAATAAGTTGATATTGATCCAATCCTGGAGAAACAATCGGAAGCAGTTTTAGAACATAAGTTGATGTTCTAGGGATATGATAACGGCAGTCTTCTTCGGGAGACAGTTATCATTCCAGGCTTCCAAGGTGACCTGGATGGCAGAGTGGCTGTCAGAGTTATAGTTTTCCCTCTGACGAGGGGCAGTATTTTGGACTGGTGGTCCAGGTGGATACTGAGGGAAGGCATGGCGCAGGATACTGATTAAGTTCAGTTGACGATACAGTCTAAGAAGTTTGGATTTGGAGTTCACTTATGAGCTAGGTCCCATCAGACATCCAGACGTTCTAAGACAGGTATTGCTCATTTCGGGAGATGGCTTTCTCCGCGAACATGGGATATAGAGAGACACAGAAAGAAACATCACGGCGGATCCACTCACTGAGGCTATTCCTCGAACGCAATAGTTTCGCAAACGAGCTTTGTGAGACTGACTAGTAGAGGAGTTGGGTGTTCGGTATCACACGGGCTGTGAGTATGCGACATCGCAATAATTAGCCTCGAGTGCAAGTGGGAGATTGTTGGAGATAGTGCCCTCAGAGTCAATTATTGGGTCACAGGCACGTGATTGCAATGATTGAGGGGAGGACCTATCCCGGTAGGACAGTCTTACTCGAGATGATAGTATGCTATCTGGTTTATCTTTATCATCGTGTACTGCTTCAGGTGACCTTTCGAGTCGCTATTACACGTTGATAAAGCCCCTTGGATTCTTGCTTGACCACCAGCAGTATGAGGGCGATCATATAAGTGGGAGCTGGGGGTCTACAAGCACATCCTTAAAAGGTCCCTAGTCGTGGGAGATTCGAGACAGGGCATCGTTTCTCCAGAGTAGACTAGTGTATACAGTCGAGACCCCGACGAGGGGCGGTGGCCGGTCTCACAAGCCACTGGTGTCAGTTGGTTCACCTAAGATGTATACAGGTGCTCATTGGGTTATGAGTACACCGGACAGGACTCGCCGGGAACCTGCTAGTTGGGCATATACCAGACGTCAGATAGCAGTTCCCAGGTGACATGTGTACAGGTTAGTTCATCGACCTGGGATCGTCATTTGTCTCGTGTGAGTTCCCACTGTACTTTGATTACTACCCTACCACGGCTCAAAGGAGTCGTGCAAACAGGTTTTAGTTGGGTACAGTCCCGAGCCACATGGAGGCAGTGAGCGGATCTGCAGGGGTTCGTCTCTCCCGGTATTGGGGGTGAGGTCGTGCTGTGTCTAGGAGAGCCAGAACATGAAAAGTCCTTGGCCAAGGCAGGAGATTTGCTGGTAGGTATTCCAGTAGTATCTCAGGGTGTTCTGGGCTACACTCCGACACGACTTGTACCGCTTTTGGGGGTCTGACTTTTACCAACCCCCTAGGCCCGCCATGCGATGCTCATAGACGAACGGACCGGACTGTACGGATATTGTCACTGACAGGCTCAGTAGGGTGTCAGGATGAGTTCGCTCATCGACGTCCCTTTTGGTCGATAGCTGGTGGCCCGTCACGTATGGCTAATACCTCTGACGTGCTAGTGGTTAAATCCACAGCCATAGTATTGACGAGTCTTTAGAGTCCACCACACAGACAGTTACTCAAGTTTCGGGCGAAACGCTGTAGAGGCCGTATGGAGATATGGCAGGGTTCGATCGGATACGTGCGGTATTGCACGGATCATGATCGGACGGTTTTTACTAGCCGGCTTTGGCTTAAGCCGGATACTAGTATTAGATAGTGTAGTTCTGTCTCTTTGCATTTGTGTTCAGTGCGAATACAAATGCGGGCATGTATTTGCAGTAGTGGGGTTTTCCTGTAATTTATTACGGGATCGGTTTTCTGAAGTTGCCAGTTTGCATTCCGTTCCGGCCGGTTTTCCTTCATTCCTTCTCGGCCGGACTTTTGGTGGAGGGGGTTATTTGCAATTTGCAAATAACTCTTTTGTGGAGGGTTTTCTTGCCCTTTTGGATTATGATGAGACTTGCTTCATGATGATATTCCTTTCTTATCCATTTGATGGCTTTTCATTTGATGGTTTGTGAAAGGAAATGGTTGTGACCATTTTCTTTAAGATTTTATTTTTTCCATTCTATTATGATATACAAAATGTGGTGCCATTCTTTTTCTCTCTCCAATCTCATTCTTGTAAAAAGGGGGCCGGCCACTTTGAAGAAGAAGAGAGGATTTTTCATTTTGTGTGAGGAAAAAGATTCATATCATTTTCATGCTACCAAAATTCATAAGCACAATTTCTTTAGTTGCTTTCTTCTCCTCCTCACATCCTTCCATCTAGGCAACTTCAAGAACCCCAAGAGACATGCCTTCTACACTATTTCTATAGCAAGTCTTGGACGCGTCGGCTAGCCAACTTCGCGCCCGAGTTGCCTCGGTCAAGAGGCGGGAGCCCGTAAAAGATTCCGGCTACGTGGTGCCCTTTCCGACGAGCGAGGAGGTGACGGAGTTTCCGCAGGAGATCGGAGTGGAGACGAAGACCGAAGGACACGGATCGCTTGGTATAGCATCTCTACTCTTTTCTTATTTGCTAGCTAGCTAGGTTAATGGCCCGATCCGGGTGAAAAGTCCGCGGCGGTGCCGTTTTGCAAAGTTCGCAAAGTTTTTGTTTTCCGCGTTTCCGGCGTCGGATCGACGGCCGGGGCGCCCCTGCGGGCTTACAGGTCTGTCCCACAGCCGTTAGTACGTCGTACTTGGGATAGTATGCGGGTGCTCGTTAGGTTACGAGTACACTGGACAGGACTCGTCGGGAACTGTTGGTTGGTAATATACCTATCGTCAGTTATCAGTTCCCAGGTGACATGAATACAGCTTAGTCCGCTGACTTGACACTGTCACTTCGCCTCGAGTGTGTTCCCACTGCACTTTGATTACTACCCTACCACGGCTCAAAGGAGCTGTGCAAACAGGTAGTTTTTGGGTGCAGTCCCGAAGCACTTGGAGGCAGTGACGGTTAGACAGGATTCGTCTCTCCCGGTATTGGGGGTTGACATCGCGCTGTGTCTAGGAGAGCCATTACACGAGTAGTCCCTGGCCAGGGCAAGCGAGATATACTGGTAGGTTTCCAGTGTTATCTCAGGGTGTTCTGGGCTACACTCCGACACGACTTGTACCGCTATTAGGGGACTGACGTTCACCGCCCCCCTAGGCCCGCCATGCGATGTATCAGACGAACAGACCGGACTGTACGGAGATTGTCACATACAGGCTCAGTAGGAGTGCAGATGGGGTTCACCTCGTCAGTCTTCTTATCGACATCTACCTGGGGACCGTTACGTACAGCTAGTGCCGCTTGCGGTCTGTGGTTAAACCCACTGCCAGCGTAGTGTCGAGTCTTTAGAGTCCCACACAGAGAGCTATTCGCCTTTAGGCAAAATGAGTAGAGGTCGCATGGTTTTGCGACAGGGTTCGTTCGCATCCGCGCACTTATGCACGTTTGCTGTCCGGACAGTTTGTACTAGCGGGCTTTGGTTTAAGCCGGATCCTAGTATATGATTTGAGATTGGTTTTTCTCATTGTGTTCGTGTTCCTCGGATCACGAATGCGGGTGCGTATGCACAGTTGCTTGAGATTGAGGGAGAGGACCTTGTTTAGGGTTAATGACTATTGTCATTTTATTAACCCTATTGCTTTTGTGTGTATTATTGTTAATTGATAATTAGCTTAATTATTGTGCATGGTTGTTGTTGTTGACCTATTGACTTCATTGACTTGTTGACCATGGTTGACACTTTGACCATCATCATTTGTTTTGGAAGATGCTCTTTGATCTTTGCAAAATTGAAATGATAATGGTCATTTCATGATTTACCATGACAATTTTCAAGCTAATTATACAATTAAAATTATACACACATATTAGTAAGAAGAGCTCTATTATTTTCTCATTCTCTCATATCATTTCTCTCTCTTGTTCATCCTCTCCCTCAAGCTCTCTCCCTCTCATGTGTTGAGAAACAAAAAGCTTGAGAAAAACCTTCACTTGATCCTCTCTACTCTCTTCTAGGGTTCAAGTCTTAGCATTTCTTGCACTCTAGTTACTCTTAGCTTGGAGTTGAAGCTAAAGGTGGTGGCTTTCAAGTGGATCTTTCTTTGACGGAAGAAGACAAGCAAGGTGAGGCCTTTCTACCATTCCGACGAGCAAGGAGAGAAGGAGTTCGAGCTCAAGGTATAACCTTTCTACAACTTAGTTAGTTGTTAGTTTACTTTAGCTAGTTTTCGTTTAGCAAAGATCCTCACAAGCAAAGTCCATGTTGCCTAAGTCATTAAAAATCCGTTTTTTTATTATGTTTTCCGCCTCCCGTAAGCACCGGGATGGGCAACACGGACTTACAGCCTTTACATAGTTGCATGCTTATATTAGTGTTCTTGTTGCATGTATTATAATTCATGGATTTCGCACTGTGATATGGTTGCATATGATAATTCTGGATTGTTTTACTCCTGCGTATATATATCAGTGGTATGGGACGCTGAAATATATATGTATACCCATAGAGTATATATATATATCAGTGGTATGGGACGCTGATATATATATACGCATACTTAATATATCATCATGATGATCTATGCAAATTTAGATATGCATTATGAGAGGAGCCTATGTGCTCGGAGCCTATGAGCTCGATGTGAGAGGAGCCTTTGTGGTCGGAGCCTATGAGCTCGATGTGAGAGGAGCCTATGTGATCGGAGCCTATGAGCTCGATGTGAGAGGAGCCTATGTGCTCGGAGCCTATGAGCTCGATGTGAGAGGAGCCTATGTGCTCGAGGCCTATGAGCTCGATGTGAGAGGAGCCTATGTGCTCGGAGCCTATGAGCTCGATTTGAGAGGAGCCTATGTGCTCGGGGGCTTTATGGTCGATGGCATATTATATCTCCCCTACCCCACATTTATTGTATATGCATTGCATCACATATTAGTAGTACCTGATAGAGTACCTTCATGAATGCTGCATACATATCGGATACATGATATATAAGTTTCACTTGATCTTGAGATATATTGTTTGTGTCGATACTCGACGTTGATTTTCTGATGATTTCATTCATGATATCTTCTGTTTCCATTTAACCGCATGCATACATCATATTTATGATATATTATTACGTGAGGCACTGGCACGAGTACTTGGCACTACACTTATGTTCAGATATTACATTGCCACTTTACTATGATTTAGACTTATTCATTTGAGGTTTATATTATATCTGATCGTTTAACTTAGGATTATGTCATGCTTTCAATTTCTGCTTGTAGATATTTTCTATTCACGATTTGGCAATTCACTCCCGTTGTGCCACAGTTCTTGCAGGACTTGCCGTACAGGTTCCATAGCGGCTTTTCCGGCACATTGCTTCCTTTGCGGGTGATTTGCTTGGTAAGTGGGTTCTTTGCATCAGAACTACCCTTGTATACGTATTATTCTTTGTATCTAGAGATTCCATCAAACAAAACTTGTATATTGTTTCAGACTTAGACACTAGTGATGTTTTATTTCGACCTTAGAGTCGCGCTTAGTAGTGTTAAGGTTTTCATGTTATTGTGAGTTTCTTTTGAGTTTGATCCTCGCCCTTCGGCGTTGTATATTATATTGCTTGTGTAGATTGTGCTCTTTGTTTATACGTAGTAAGTGTTAGATAAAATGCCTCAAGGGAAAATAATTTACAAGATACGTTTCTTTACTCTTAAAATGGTTTTAGATTTCTGGGTTTTCGGCTTACTTGGATCAGATGGAGTCCTATGGACTTCATATGGTTCAAAGGCCAGTCACGTGCTCTTTCGGGTCGTGACAAGAGATTTACTGGTAAGTGTTAGCAGTAGTTTCTCGACCCGTTATGAGCCTCACATCGGCACGACTTATCGGTTATTGGGGTCTGACGTTTACCACCCCTAGACTTGATATGTGACATATCAGACGAGGAGACCGGACTGTACGGGAAGTGTTGCCGGCAGGCTTTTACAGGAGTTGGAGCAGGCTTGCTTGCTGATCTTCTGATCGCTCAATACCCGGGTGGCCGTTACGTACAGCTAGTGTAGGGTTCCTAGGCACTCTCAAGAGATCTCACAAGGCATCAACCATGCCAATTTCACAATTTTACGGTGCCGAGAAACCCTAATACGGATCGTTGGCTAGAAGTTTAGGCGACAAAGCAACTAGTTAACTACTTTAACTAAGAGTACGGAAATACAACCTTTGTAGATCTGTTCCTCCACCTCCAAGGCTCCGTGATGAAGTCCTCTCCACTGTCCAAATGAAATCCCGGGCTCTAGCGTCGGCTTCATCGGAGAAATGGGCGGGCAAGGTCGTCGGCTTCGTGCCGAAGATGATCTACGTCGAGGCATCACAAGATCAAGCTCCCACTTCACCAAGTCATGAAACTTGTGAAGAAAACACACTCTACTACTTGGCAAGAGGTAGAGGATGAAGAAATAGGAAGTGGGTTCACTTTAGAATTGGATTTCTCACTCATTTTCATCAATCACCGTTGATGGAATCAAGGTTCTTCATCTTGAAGAAGAAGAAGAAGAAGATGCAAAGAATATGATAAGTGTTTTAAAAAGTAAAATAATATGAATACTTATCATATCCTAACCCTAGTTAAGTGTAGAGAATAGACCATGGTTTGTTTAAATGGTTAGGGTTAAGCATGAAGACAAAATGGTTACAAAGTCAAACCTTCATGAAGATTCAACTACAAACAAAGAAAGCCACCATTTTCTCTTTATTCTTTCCAAAATAAATAAATAAATAAGAAAGAAAAACAAAACCCTAATCATTAACTTAACCATGGTTTAATCTTTACACTTAACCAAGTTAACATGTATCATCAAACATGATACAAACAAGTGCACAAAAGTATATCACATATACAACTTGTGCAAAGCATGCGAGAAAATCCATTTAAAATGAACCAATACTAGTTAATGCAAAGTAATATATCAAATATATAATTATGCATTAAATCATTAAATCAACACTTGATTTAACGATCCGGTCACATCGCATATAACCGACTAATATCCAATGTATCGACTTATCGAATCAATCATTGATTCGATAACTAGGTTATATCGCATACAACCATATCGATACATTCATCGCGAGAATAGAATACGGTATCACATACACGCATTATTCTCGGTCCCGCACATATCTCATATGCGCTCCTATTTCGTTTCGCTTGAGCCAGGAAACCTCTGTGTAGGACTCTAAAGACTCCTCAATACACCGGCAGTAGGTGATGATCATATCAAACACCCACAAGCCGCAAGCGGTCTGCTAAACGTAACGGCCACCCGGGTATTGATCGATCAGAAGATCGACGAGCAAGCCCGCTCACACTCCTGTGAATCCAACCAGTAACACTTACCGAACAGTCCGGTCTGATCGTCTGATATGTCGCATATCTTGCCTAGGGGTGGTAAACGTCAGACCCCAATAGCTCGATAAGTCGTGTCGATATGAGGTCTATAACAGTTCGAGAAACTACTGGTAACACTTACCAGTAAATCTCAACAACCCTGGCCAGGGATTTCCGGTTATAGCCAATCGAACACAGCGCAACATCAACTCCCTATACCGGGAGAGACGAATCCCCTCCTATCGCTCATTGCCTCCATGTGATTCGGGACTGTACCCAAAAAACACCGTTTTGCACGCCCTCTTGGACGTGGTAAGGTGGAAATCAAAGCACAGTGGGAAACACACAAGACTCTATGACGATCTCGGGTCAACAGACTACTCTGTACCAGTGTCACCTGAGAACTGCCATCTGACGTAAGGTATAATACCATCTTGGAGTTCTCGGCGAGTCCGTCCAGTGTACCCAGTCTCCACTGAGCACCCGTATATCATCTCTGATGTCAAACACCAATGGATATGGGATCATCCATCGCCCATCTGCATGGGTCGAGAAGGTATACGCTGTTGGATATATGTATGCCCTAGAGGCCATTATGTGATAGTGGATGTATCTATACATGTATATATATTCAGTTTGCATTCTTGCTCGACATGATAGTATGCTATCTGGTACTTCTTTATCTGACATGTTTATTTGATCATGCTTCTATTCATTCATACATGCTGATAAAGCCCTAAGGATATCGGCTTGACTACTCTGATTATGATGGAGATCATACCAGTGGGACATCTGTAGTCTATAAGCATATCCTGAAATGTCCCTAGTCGGAGGTGTATCGAGACGGGGCATCGATATACCAGAGTAGACTAGCGTATATGATACTAGACCCATGTGATGGGCGATGGATGTTCCCACATTCATCGATGTTTGACATCAAGATCATATACGGGTGCTCAGTGGTGACTGGGTACACTGGACGGACTCGCCGAGAACTCCTATATGGAATTATATCTATCGTCAGATAGCAGTTCTCAGGTGACACTGGTACAGGTTAGTCTGTAGACCCGAGATCGTCATAGAGCCTTGTGTGTTCTCCCACTGTACTTTGATTGCCACCCTACCACGGCTCTACTGAGGCGTGCAAACAGGTGGCCGTTGGGTACAGTCCCGAGACACACGAAGGCAATGAGCGATAGGAGGGGTTTCGTCTCTCCCGGTATTGGGAGTTGATGCTGTGCTGTGCTCGACTGGTTATAACAGCAAGTCCCTGGCCAGGGCTGCTGAAATTTGCTGGTAAGTGTTATCAGTAGTTTCTCGATCTGTTATAGACCATTCACCGACACGACTTATTGAGTTATTGGGGTCGACGTGACCATCCCTAGGCTCGATATGCAGCATATCTGACGAAGAGACCGGACTGTACGGTAGTGTTGCCGGATGGCTAAACAGGAGTTGTAACAGGTTCGCTTGTTTTCTTCTAATCGCTCAATACCCGGGTGGCCGTTACGTTTAGCTGACCGCTTGCGGCTTGGGGGTGCTTGATATGATCATCACCCACTGCCGGCGTATTGACGAGTCTTAGAGTCCCACATAGGAGTTACCTAGTCCAGGCGAAAAGTTGTGGTGCGCATATGCGATATGCGCTTGGACCCGATTAAAATGCGTGTATGGGATACCGTATATTAATTGGGCGGCTTGCTAATGGTCGGGTCATATGTGATATGACCGGATTAGTGAATCAAGTGTTGATTCATCATTAGTTTCTCACTACAAATCCTATCTTGTTTATGTTGGATGTATGCATGCATGTGTGCATTCATTCTTGTTCATGCACATATGGATGTGCAAGCACACATGCATACATACATCATATATTATCATGGTTGTTTATACAATGAGAATGGTAGATGTATAAGAATTACACCATGGTTATATTTGGATAATTGTTGGATTTAAATTAAAGCAAAAGAAAATGAAAAATGGGTTAAATCACTTAAGAGTTTCTACACTCTTCTAACTCAACCATGCTCACCTAACATTTAACCCATAGTTTATTTTCTTATCATGCTTTTAATTTAAAATAAAATGATATCTAAATATCTAACCATGGTTGGTTAAGAGAGAGGAAAATATATATAGCTATTTTTCTTTTCTCTTTCACAAGATAATTCATTCTCTTCTTCTAAAATCCACCATCTTCATCAACCTCCATGCTTTTGCTCTCTAGTTCATACAAGAGCGTGAATCACTCATAAAAATAAGATTTTGAAGTGAGATCCATAGCCACAACATCATTCTAATCAAGTTTAGCCAACTTGATTAGAGTGTTCTCTTTGTGTTTCAAAGTTGCAAGCTTGGACGGGAAAACTCCGGGTGGATCGTCGTGGATGTGGGAGGAGTACAAGCGGACCTTCATCCAACACCCAAAGAGCCTAAGGAGTGAAGCAAAAACGGGAGCTACAAAGGTTGTAGCCTTCAAACCCTAATCTTTACTTACTTATAGTTTGTTAACCCTAATTTCTAGGATCGATCCACTTGCATGTTAGTTTAGCACCTTAAAAAGTAAAACTTTGGGTCATGTGATGCTTCAAAACTCTTCAAAGGGTGCTATACTAACCTAACATTGGTATCAGAGCCGACCTAGAACATTAGGCGACCTTTTTGCGAAGTAAAAAGTCCGATCGAAACAAAATACGACTTTTAAAGATGCTCTCTGGAAATTTTTTAAAAACTGACTTTTTTCAGAACTAAAAATTCTCAAAAAATAGAGCAGGTAAAAATAAGACAATCTGGAAAATTCGTGCCCATGAACAGTACATTTGGCCGCGGAAGCGCGGCATAAGTAAGCTTAGGCCGCGGATCCGCGGCCATATAAGGGGATCTTTGACCAATTTTTGCACAGTGTTTTTCTTTACCTGCTATAGTATATTTTGAGTATGTTTAATCTGAATCTGCTGTTGAAAAATTCTGGAGATGTTTTTGGACTCGTGGTTTCGATCGGAATTTTCATTTCGTTTTCTTTTCCGGGTAAACTAGAAAGTATTAAAGTGTTTGAACGAATATCATTTACTCAATATTCACGGGGTTTAAATAGTTTGGAGATACGTGCAAGTCTTTTTGCGGTGGTCCCTCTAGAAGACAACAAACCTTAACTCGATTATGTGACCATCTCGAACTGCCCTTTGAACCCTAGGGTTTGGGGCAGTACGGCGTGCCACATGTGAGGCGTTGGCTTGACCCTTCTACGGCTGGACCGCCGCTACTGTGTCACACTCCGGATCTTTTGAACCCTACTCAAGTGTTGAGCTTTAGTGAATCTTGGGTGCTTGATCGTTCGTTCGAAAACTTTAATGCTGTCTGTTTATCTGGAATGTGATACAATATGTGGAATTCATATGGTTAAGGCATGAAATACGAAATATGTGATATTTCGCATTTATGATGTCTAAAGGGAATCTGAATTCCAAATATTGTAGTTTTACACTTTCTTTTCTGTGACCGTAAGTGTAGTATGTACGATATCGCCGGTTTCGTTGCTATACATCAACGACAATCGGGGTACGCATACTTACTTACGTTGATGATATGTGATATTATGTGTTGCTGAGATATGATGTGCAGGATTGTCGCGATCGAATAGCCGGGGGGTTTTTGTGAGATGAGAGTTTTATATTTTCATTCATGTAAATTCAAATGTAATGTAATATTCTTTTATTTAGGGCACTTCCAGGTTGCGGTTGTGTCACCAGTGTTGTATATTATTTACTTTTCCGCATTAGGATGGACCCAAGGAGGGGAGCACAGGTGACCGGGTTCTGGGGTTCAGTGGGAGGCCATCTCGAGGAGTCGAGACCGGGTCTCCTAAACTCCAGGATTGGTAGGGTCACTTGCCGCTCTCGTAGGGGTCCAGGGTGTGGGCTTGGCTATTCATCGCGACTGTGGAATCCGTATTTTCTATTCTGGCTAAACACTAAATACGGACGTCCTAGTATATCCCACGTTATATCTATTTTTCTGCTGCCTGTGTTCTGTGATATCTGAGACGAATGACTTATTATATATATGATATATAGTAGACGTTGCTTATGTTTTACACCCGCGCTAGTCCCGTCCCGGTATGCCGTTAGTTAAGTAACCTAACGGTGCATAACGGAACATTGCGGCGAATGCAGATGGCATAAGCGTACGTGTTATTTTCGTTTCTTTTCTGTGATTGGCTTTAGGACTTAAATGATGGGATTACATTAATGTGATTAATGTAAAGAAAATAAACCTAAAAAGATGTTGTAGAATCGGATTTAAAAACTACTCGGCTATTTATGAAAAAGCTACATTTCAAAACTGCGGAGCTTAAGCCACTCCTTTTGAAAAATTGTTTGATTCTACAACGATATCATGTTCAAAGCGTTAAAGATTTTCTTAAAAATCATTCGCAACCCTCCGTCATTTTAGGAAGTAGAGTACTTAGTATTCGTGCTACGTTTGTTGACTTTAGTTAAGGCGTAGTGTACGGTAGCTAAGTGATGTCTTCCTACACTGCATATGATGCAGATTAATTAGGACATTCATGCGACTTTGTTGACCATAGTTAAGGGTCATATGGGTGGGTCTAATTGATCAAGAAATGACGGGTAGAACTTGACTGGTACTTATGATTTGTTGACCATAGTTAAGGTCATAAGTACTAGGGGTAAAAATTACATCGGGAATTTCAAGTGTTGAAATTTGCAATGAGATTCCATACCTTCCATGTGATGGTTGGATCCCGATCCCACTGTGGGCAATAGTTGCTCCTAGGAGAGTTTTACAGTTTACAATTAGCTAACTCATTAGGTGTCTAGAAAGGTGTTAACGGGGCTCCGCCTCTGGGAAACCGAGGTTTACTCTAATTAGGTCCGTGCGAAAGCACGGGGAACCTCCCTCAAAGTACCGACACTGGCCTGGCTGAACGGTTAGCGAAGTTGTAGACTGTAATTAATCCTGGCTAGTTTTTCTTTTTAAGGTTTGAAAGAAAAACTTGATAAAAAGCAGTGGGAAATATCGATTAGACAAGATAATAAACCAATCTAATCTATGCAAGAGCTTTCGCTGAGTGTATTCTTTTCTCTCTCTTAATGGCAGATACTAATGACTGGACTTAAGCTTCTACTAGATAAAAACAAACTGAATGGGACCAACTATAAAGACTGGCTAAGGAATCTGAAGATCGCCTTGACTTATGATAAAGTATCATATGTCCTCACGGCTTCAGCCCCGCCCGTCCCAGGCCCAAAATCCTCAGTTGCGGACATTGAAGTCCGCAAGACATGGGACGCTGACTGTGCCACGGCCACATGCCTCGCGCTTGCATCGATGGATAACACACATCAAAAGCAGCACGAGGACATGGACATTCACGGGATACTGCTCCATACAAAGGAATTGTATGGGGAGCAATCCCGCGTATTACGATACGAAGCATCAAAGAAACTGTTTCAGATGCGAATGGCCCCTGGCACACCAGTAGGAGACCATGTGTTGAAGATGATAGCTCTTATAGAAGAGCTTGAGGACCTTGGATGGACAATGGACAATGAACAATAAATAGATATTATTCTGCAGTCCCTCCCCTCCACTTTTGCTCAGTTCATAGTGAACTTCAACATGCATGGCATGGAGAAGGACCTCCCTGAACTCCTTAATATGTTAAGGAGTGCAGAGAGCACTATGAAGTCAGCAAAGACTCCCGTTATGACCATTGGACAGTCTTCTTCTTCTCGCCCAAAAGCTAAGGCCAAGGGAAAGAAAAAGAAGAAACCCACTAATCCTAAGGGTGGAGTCAAAAAGGTGAAGGGAAAGGGAAAGTCCACGGCTGGAGACCCAGGGAAAGGCGAGTGTTTTCATTGCCACAAGACAGGACATTGGAAGCGCAATTGCACGGAGTACCTAAGTCTCAAGAAGAAGCATGGTGATGCTTCTGCTTCAGGTGCGTTTGTGACTGAAAACTGTTTTTCTATAAACTCTGCTTCCTGGGTATTGGATACCGGTTCAGGTTCTCACATTTGCAATTCTATGCAGGGGCTGAGAAATAGCAAGGTTTTGAGGACAGGTGACCATACTCTCCGCGTTGGAAATGGTTCCAATGTACATACAGTCGCAGTGGGAGAGTATCACTTGGGGTTGCCATCTGGATGTATTTTGATTTTGAATCCATGTTATTTTGTACCAACTATGCTATGTAATATAATATCCGTTTCTTTGTTGGACAATGAAGGGTATCATTTTGTGTTGCAGAACAATGTTATGAACATTCACCTAAATCAAATGTTGGTTGGGTATGGTACACTTAATAACGGAATATATGTCCTAAATCAACACACAGTTTTCAGTATACAACACACTAATAAAAGAAAACTTTCAGAATTAAATGAAGCTTTTCTTTGGTACTGTAGACTTGGTCATATTAACGAAACAAGACTAAACAAGTTATACAAAGATGAATATTTAAATTCTTTTGAATATAAATCTTATGCGACTTGCCAGTCTTGTATCAAGGGTAAAATGACCAAAACTCCGTTTACCGGACACGGAGAAAGAGCTACTCAGCTCCTGGGCCTCATACATAGTGATGTATGTGGGCCTATGTCTACACAGGCTAGAGGCGGTTTTTCATACTTCATTACATTCACCGACGATTTCTCAAGATTCGGTCATGTATTTTTATTAAAGCACAAGTCCGACGCTTTCGAGAAATTCATTGAATATAAACAAGAAGTAGAAAAACAAACCGGCTTGAGTATTAAGATGCTTCGATCAGATCGAGGTGGAGAGTATCTCAGTACAGAATTTGCAAACTTCCTAAAAGAGAATGGGATTCTCTCTCAGCTCACTCCCCCTTACACACCACAGCACAACGGTATGTCAGAACGACGGAACAGGACCCTATTGGATATGGTCCGGTCTATGATGAGTGACGCTGAGTTACCAGTCTCATTTTGGGGACATGCATTGGAGACTGCAGCGTTTCTGCTAAACAGGGTTCCAACCAAAGCCGTGTCTACCACGCCATATGAGATATGGAATGGGAAGAGACCATCTCTTAAGAGAATTAAGATTTGGGGTTGCCCGGCCTATGTTAAAAAGCAGAATCCGGACAAACTCGAGACACGGTCAGTCATGTGTAACTTTGTGGGATATCCAAAGAATTCTTATGGATATCTGTTCTACCACAAAGAGGAACAAAAGGTGTTTGTTTCTCAGTATGCCACATTCCTGGAAAAAGAGTTTTTCACGGATAAAGATGATGGCAAGGTAGTAGATCTAGAAGAGGTTCTGGAGACACAAACTACAAATGACGATTTGGTTGAACCGGCTGTTGCAACAGAAACTGAAGAACCTCGGCCACTCCGTAGGTCTGGTAGGACTTCTCGCCCACCGGAGAGGTACTACGGTTTCCTCATTGATGGTGACAGAGAAGATTGCATCATGGATGATGATGATCCTACCAGTTTTCAGCAAGCTATCACGAGTGGTGACTTTGTGAAGTGGCTGGATGCCATGAGATCCGAAATGGAGTCTATGTACACCAACAAAGTATGGACTTTGGACGTTGTACCCCCTGGGGTAAAACCTGTAGGGTGCAAATGGATCTTTAAAAGAAAGATTGGTGTAGATGGGCAGGTAGAGACCTATAAGGCAAGACTTGTAGCGAAAGGTTTTCGTCAAAGACCAGGTTTGGACTATGACGAAACTTTTTCGCCCGTAGCCATGCTTAAATCCATTCGGATCCTACTTGCTATTGCTGCTCACTACGACTATGAAATCTGGCAGATGGACGTTAAAACAGCGTTTCTAAATGGAGATTTAGAAGAATGCGTTTATATGGATCAGCCAGAGGGCTTCATTGACAGTGGGAGCAGCGAAAAAGCATGTAGACTGCTTAAATCCATATATGGGTTAAAGCAGGCATCTCGGAGTTGGAATATCTGTTTCGATGATGTTATCAAAGAGTTTGATTTCATCAAAAATCCAGATGAACCTTGTGTTTATAAGAAGGCTGTAGGAAGAGCTGTCACATTCCTCCCTCGTATTGTACGTGGATGATATTCTTCTGATAGGAAATGATATTCCTATGCTACAGTCGGTCAAATCATTCTTATCACTAAGGTTCTCCATGAAGGACCTGGGTGATGCCACATACATCCTGGGCATAAGGATCTATAGGGATAGATCCAAAAAGTTATTGGGATTGTCCCAAACCAGGTACATCAACACCATCCTAAAAAGGTTTAGTATGGAAGACTCCAAGCGGGGTGCCTTGCCCGCTTGCCATGGAGTCACTCTCTCCAAGGATTCTTGTCCAAAGACCGATGAAGAGAGAGCTCGCATGAGCATTATACCTTATGCTTCGGCAGTAGGATCTATAATGTATGCGATGTTATGTACACGCCCAGATGTAGCTTATGCACTTAGTGTTGTAAGCAGGTATCAATCCAACCCAGGGGAGAACCACTGGACAGCTGTGAAGAACATTCTTAAGTACTTGCGAAGGACTAAAGAATTGTTCTTGGTGTATGGTAATACAGATCTCCAAATGGAGGCCTTTACCGATTCGAGCTTCCAGAGCGATAAGGATGACAGCAAATCTATCTCAGGGTTTGTATTTACCCTCAATGGAGGGGCGGTGAGTTGGAAGAGTTCCAAACAAGATACCGTTGCAGACTCTACGATGGAAGCTGAGTACATTGCTGCAAATGATGCCGCCAAGGAAGCCGTATGGATGAAGAAGTTCGTCTCGGAGCTAGGAGTAGTTCCAACCATTATTGATCCAATACCCTTGTATTGTGATAATAATGGGGCTATGGCGTTAGCCAAGGAGCCCAGATCCCATCAGCGGTCCAGACACATCCTGAGGCGCTTTCATTTGATCCGGGAGATTGTAGATCGCCGCGAGATCGAGATTAAGAGAGTTGACACAAAGAACAACGCCGCGGATCCATTCACCAAGGCCCTCCCTCAGCCGCAGCATGAGCGACTTTTTGAGATGTTGGGTATGAGATACGCCAATAACTGGCCTTAGTGCAAGTGGGAGATTGTTGGATATATGTATGCCCTAGAGGCCATTATGTGATAGTGGATGTATCTATACATGTATATATATTCAGTTTGCATTCTTGCTCGACATGATAGTATGCTATCTGGTACTTCTTTATCTGACATGTTTATTTGATCATGCTTCTATTCATTCATACATGCTGATAAAGCCCTAAGGATATCGGCTTGACTACTCTAATTATGATGGAGATCATACCAGTGGGACATCTGTAGTCTATAAGCATATCCTGAAATGTCCCTAGTCGGAGGTGTATCGAGACGGGGCATCGATATACCAGAGTAGACTAGCGTATATGATACTAGACCCATGTGATGGGCGATGGATGTTCCCACATTCATCGATGTTTGACATCAAGATCATATACGGGTGCTCAGTGGTGACTGGGTACACTGGACGGACTCGCCGAGAACTCCTATATGGAATTATATCTATCGTCGGATAGCAGTTCTCAGGTGACACTGGTACAGGTTAGTTTGTAGACCCGAGATCGTCATAGAGCCTTGTGTGTTCTCCCACTGTACTTTGATTGCCACCCTACCACGGCTCTACTGAGTCGTGCAAACAGGTGGCCGTTGGGTACAGTCCCGAGACACACGAAGGCAATAAGCGATAGAAGGGGTTTCGTCTCTCCCGGTATTGGGAGTTGATGCTGTGCTGTGCTCGACTGGTTATAACAGCAAGTCCCTGGCCAGGGCTGCTGAGATTTGCTGGTAAGTGTTATCAGTAGTTTCTCGATCTGTTATAGACCATTCACCGACACGACTTATTGAGTTATTGGGGTCGACGTGACCATCCCTAGGCTCGATATGCAGCATATCTGACGAAGAGACCGGACTGTACGGTAGTGTTGCCGGATGGCTCGACAGGAGTTGTAACAGGTTCGCTTGTTTTCTTCTAATCGCTCAATACCCGGGTGGCCGTTACGTTTAGCTGACCGCTTGCGGCTTGGGGGTGCTTGATATGATCATCACCCACTGCCGGCGTATTGACGAGTCTTAGAGTCCCACATAGGAGTTACCTAGTCCAGGCGAAAAGTTGTGGTGCGCATATGCGATATGCGCTTGGACCCGATTAAAATGCGTGTATGGGATACCGTATATTAATTGGGCGGCTTGCTAATGGTCGGGTCATATGTGATATGACCGGATTAGTGAATCAAGTGTTGATTCATCATTAGTTTCTCACTACAAATCCTATCTTGTTTATGTTGGATGTATGCATGCATGTGTGCATTCATTCTTGTTCATGCACATATGGATGTGCAAGCACACATGCATACATACATCATATATTATCATGGTTGTTTATACAATGAGAATGGTGGATGTATAAGAATTACACCATGGTTATATTTGGATAATTGTTGGATTTAAATTAAAGCAAAAGAAAATGAAAAATGGGTTAAATCACTTAAGAGTTTCTACACTCTTCTAACTCAACCATGCTCACCTAACATTTAACCCATAGTTTATTTTCTTATCATGCTTTTAATTTAAAATAAAATGATATCTAAATATCTAACCATGGTTGGTTAAGAGAGAGGAAAATATATATAGCTATTTTTCTTTTCTCTTTCACAAGATAATTCATTCTCTTCTTCTAAAATCCACCATCTTCATCAACCTCCATGTTTTTGCTCTCTAGTTCATACAAGAGAGTGAATCACTCATAAAAATAAGATTTTGAAGTGAGATCCATAGCCACAACATCATTCTAATCAAGTTTAGCCAACTTGATTAGAGTGTTCTCTTTGTTTTTCAAAGTTGCAAGCTTGGACGGGAAAACTCCGGGTGGATCGTCGTGGACGTGGGAGGAGTACAAGTGGACCTTCATCCAACACCCAAAGAGCCTAAGGAGTGAAGCAAAAACGGGAGCTACAAAGGTTGTAGCCTTCAAACCCTAATCTTTACTTACTTATAGTTTGTTAACCCTAATTTCTAGGATCGATCCACTTGCATGTTAGTTTAGCACCTTAAAAAGTAAAACTTTGGGTCATGTGATGCTTCAAAACTCTTCAAAGGGTGCTATACTAACCTAACATACGCTAGTCTACTATGGTATATCGATGCCCCGTCTCGATATACCCACGACTAGGGACTTTGAAGGATGTACTTATGGACTACCATGTCCCCACTAGTATGATCCGCATCATAGTCCAGGTAGTCAAGTACACATCCTAAGGGCTTTACCAATATGTAACAGAGAGACAATCAGTGTACACGTTAAGGTAAAGAGCAACCAGATAGCATACTATCATGTCGAGCAAGAAAGTCCTCCCTATATATGTCCCAGCATCCACTACAATATACATCCTATGTATAGCAATGGCCTCTAGGGCATACATATAACTAACAATCTCCCACTTGCACTAGGGCCATCTAATAGCAGTGGTTGTAGTATCTCATACTCAACCATCCCATAAAAGTCTCTCTCTGGGAATAAGCCTTCGTGAGTGGATCCGCCGTGTTATCCTCTGAGTCTGCTCTCCTAACCTCGATCACCCTGGAGATCAACTATCTCCATGATCAGGTGATACTGCCTTAGAATATGTCTGGATCACTGATGGGACGGACGTTCCTTGGCATAAGCCACAACTCCATTGTCACACAATGGGAGGAACTAAGTTCATCTCATGAACCAATATACACCCAGACAGCCACTTTGGTAGCATCTTAAGTAGCGATGTATCCAGCCTTTATCGTCTAGTATGCCACGGTATCTAGCTTGGAACTCTTCCAACATACCGTCCCTTTACTGAGGGTAAAGACAATGCCTGTGACTGACTTTCAGTCGTCCTTATCACCCTGGAACCCTTCCAGTGATTCTCCCCAGGATCAGTTGATACCTTCTCACTACAACTAGTGAGAATCCTAACATCCAATTAGATCTATCTCATAGATCCAAAACCAGGATTTAGGAGGTATCACTTTGATCCTATTATGGAGAATTCTTGTGATAACCGGAGATTGACCGAGCGTAGCATAGGAAACTCCCTCCCTATCAAGAGCATATCATCCACGTACTCTACGAGGATCGTCACTATACTCCCTACTACCTTTTTGTTTATACAAGGTTCATCTACCATTTTGATGATGTCAAACTCTTTGACTAAGACATCAAAACAGATGTTCCAACTCCGCGATACCTGCTTTATCCTATAAAACATCTTGTACACGTTTCCGCTGCTCCCACTGTCTACGAAGCCCTCTGGCTGTGTACTTACAGACGTTCTCATCTAAAACATCATTTAGAAAAGCAGTCATGACACCCAACTACCAGATATCGTAGTCATGGTATGTAGCCGTGGCAAGTAGGATCTGGATGGACTTAAGCATAGATCCTTAGAAAAGGTTTCAACATAATCCATACCTGGTCAATAATGCAAACCCTTTAATAAGTCTAGCTTTGAAAGTCTCAACTTTTCCATGTACACCAAGTAATCTTCTCAAGATATACTTGCTCCTGATGGGGATTTAACCCTTCAGATAAAGCAACTAAAGTCCATACTTTGTTGGTGTATAAGGATTCCATCTCAGATCACTAAGCATCCAGCCATTCTTACAGAGTCCCACTCCTGATGGCCAGGTCGAAACTAGTTGGGTCATCATCTCATGATGCAATCCTCGCTCCCACTGTCATAGAGTAACCGAAGTATCTCTCAGGTGGGTGAGGAACCCTACTAGATCGGCGGAGAGGCTGAGGTTCGTTGGTTTCTACTGAATCCTTTGGTTCTATTAAATCATCTGCTGTAGTTTGTATAGCTGAACACTTCCAGTTCTACATAACTGACCTTGCCTCGAGCTTATCCGGATTTTGCCTTTTAGACATAGGCCGGACAACCCCAAATCTTAACTAACTTAAGATATGGGCTCTTCCCTTTCCATATCACATATGAAGTGGTAGGCAACTGATTTGATCAGAACCCTATTCAATAGGTATGCAGCTTCTCAAGTGCATAACTCCCAAAAAGGAAATAGGTCACTCAGTAGTACTCATCATAGAGCACACCTTATCATATAGGGTGTGATTGCTCCGCCCCGATATACCATCATGCTATGGTGTATACGGAGGAGTAATGCTGAGAGAGAATCTCATTCTCCTTTAGAATAGTCCAGGAATTCCGTGCTCAAGTATTCTCCTCCTTGATCTCATCAAAGGACATAATACTTATACCCGTATTGGTTCTATACTTCTAACTTATATTCTGTGAATATCTCAAAAGGTTCTGACTTATGTTTCAACAGGAATATATGTCTGAATCAAAAGAGATCATCAGAGAATTTAATGAAGTATAAAGAACCGGTCTTGGCAAGTGTAGACAGGGGACCTACATACATCAACATGTATCATCCCAAGAGTTCATTAACTCTTTCTCTGTTTCCAATAAACAGAGCTGTGGTCATCTTATCTCTGTGACATGACTGGTAAGTTTCATAAGATGCAAATTCAAACAGATTTAAATATGCATCTAAATATAACTTCAGCTAGTCGGGTCGCATTGATATGACCTAGTCTACAATACCTTAAGAAGAATCTGTTCATTTCTGAACTCTTCCTCTTGTGTGTGTTCCGTATACTAAAGAACTGTAGTTTGATTTAGAACATCAATGCTTTTAGATAACGTGCCTGAACCGATCAACTTTTGATATAGGAAATGTTCAAAACATTATCCAACAATACAAAATTTTATCATATCTTTAATAATAAAGAGAGTGATATGATTTTGTATATCAGGTTCGGTATCTAATAACATTCGTTCAGAATCAATGTATTTGGAATACAGGGTGACAGTGACCAACAGACTTGGCTGCAACACTTGCCCCGTTTTCTGCCTCATGAAACTTATCACCCGTTCTCAGTTCTCTACCTATCTGTAGCCCTATGTAACAGATTACATATCTGGGATCCTGATCCGGTATCATATACCCAGGATGCGGAGGATACTGAGAAACAGTTCTTTGTAACGAACACACCCGAAAATGATGCATCAGCATGCACTCTCTTCGTTTGGGCGGCACGGGAATTCTGGTAATCCCCAATTTCCTGCTCTGTCTTATAACAATTATAAGTTGGAGCGGGACCAACGTTCCCCAGCTCAGTATAACAAGCGGGTTCGGTCAATTCATCCATATTATTATCTTGATTAAGGCGTGATATGGTCGCTACCTGGAGAGAGAGAGAAGAAAACACTCAGCGTGCGCTCTTCCAAGAATAGATTGGTTATTATTTTATCTAATCAGGATGGCTCCCACTGTTTTTATCAAATCTTCCTTCAAATCCTAAAAGAAAGACTAGCCGAGATTAATTACACACTACAAGTTCGCCAATCTTTCAGCCAGGCCAGTGTCGGTACTTTGAGGGAGGTCCCCCGTGCTTTCGCACGAACCTAATTAATGTAAACCTCGTTTTTCCAGAGGCGTAACCTCGTTAACACCTTTCTAGACACCTACTTGATTGGCTAATTGTAATGTGTAAAACTCTCCCAGGAGTAACTCTTACTCGCAGCGGGTATCGGGATCCAACTATCTCATAGAAGGTATGCAATCTCATTGCAAATTTCAACACTTGAAATTCCCGATAATATTTTGCCCCTAGCGTGCTATGTCCTTGACGCATGCCAAACAACCCATAGTCCGCTAGTCAAGTTCAACCCGTACATTTCTTGATTGAATTAAACCCACCCGCACGACCCTTGATGCATGCCAAACAACGCCGTGCGAATACCCTAATCCAATCGTATCGTATGCTAGCAGATAAGCACTAGTTAGCTACCGTACACTACGCCTTGACGCATGCCAAACAACCGCAGCACGAATACTAACTAGTACTTATCTGAAATGACGGAGGGCTACGACAGGTTTTTCTGAAAACCTATTGCGTAATGAACTTGATATCGTTATAGGATCGAATGAATTTTGAAATGGAGTGTTTTTGAGGCTTTTCTAGTTTTGCTAAAGGAGTCACTCCCGGTGAAGGGATCGTCGGTCCTTTCCTCATCGAATGAGGTGCGGGATATATCATATATATCACTGTGCAAAGAAAAATCTCTTAAAAGCAATCAAAAGACAAACCGAGTGTGTAGCATGTGCCAGTTATTGCTAAAGGAGTCACTCCCGGTGAAGGGATCTCGGTCCTTTCCTCATCGAATAAGGTGCAGGATATATCACATATACCGCTGTGCAAAGCAAGAACTGTAGCTACCTGTTTTATTTTGAAATTTGATTCTACAACATCTTATGTTTCTTTTTATATCATTAATCACATTACTGACGTCCCATCATTTAAGTACCTAAACATCACAGATAAATACGAAGTACACTTATGCCATCCGCATTCGCCTCGATGTCCCCTCGTGCACCGTTAGGTTAGGTAACTAACGACAGAGCGGGGCAGGGCTAGCACGGGTGTAAAACATAAGTAACGTCTATATAATATATCATATATACTATATACAGTATCCATCACAACATATCAAATGATCACATCACAGATATCGCAGCAGAAGAATCATATGAAATATTGGATATACTAGGACGTCCGTGTTTTCAATACGAGCCAGTATAAAACACGGATTCCACGGTCGTGATGAATAGCCAAACCCACACCCCTAGACCCCTACGAGAGCGGCAAGCAACCCTACCAATTCTAGAGTTAGGAGACCCGGACTCGACTCCTCGAGTTGGTCTCCCACTGGACTCCAGAACGCGGTTACTTGTGCTCTCCTCCTTGGGTCTATCCTAGTGTGGAAAAGTAAATAATATACAAAGGGTGACAACTTCCGCAACCTGGAAGTGCCCCAAATAAAAGAATATTACATACAAGTTTTTACATGAATGAAAATGAAAAACACTCATCTCACATAAAAAAAACCCGGCTATTCAAACACGACGATCCAATATAACATATCCAGCAACACATAACATCACATGTCATCAACGTAAGTAAATATGCGCATCCCAATTGTCGTTGACATATAGCAACGAAACCGGCGATTTCACATATTACACTTACGGTCACAGAAAAGAAAGTGTAAAACTACAACAGTTGGAATCCGCAACCTGCATAGACATCGCATGCCTAATCAAATGAATTCCTTAGACATCGCATGCCTAACAATTATAAACCCCGCATTTTAGTCTCATTATCGAAAACTCTTTTCAATATCAAGTCGGGCAATTCAACAAGATTCCCGACATCCTGATCGAATGCTCGTCACAAACTTTAGTAGGTAGCCGCACCCCCGATACCGTCGACGAAGTGCACCAAGGCGGAACACCGCTACCGGGAGCACCCGAACGGATGCTTTCGGCGACGGGGTTCTCCTACAGTCACTTAGTCGAGGCTACGGAGCGAGGCTGTCTATTAAGTTTACCCGGCGAGTATCCGCGTACGCTACGTGATTGCGACGGACTTTTGATCACATCAAAATTCCGTGGCAACCGATCAAGTGAGACTAAAGTGCTTGATTTATAACATTCATTCAGTTATCTCATAACTACTTGTGAATTCCAATTATTGTATCACATTCCAGATAAATAGAAAATGTTAAACTTTCCGATCGAACAATCGAACACCCAAGTTTTCCCGATACAGCTCAACACATGAAATAAGTCTAACAACATTCAGTTCGTGCCTCAGTACCAACGGTCCAGCCGTAGAAGGGTCAAGCCAACGCCTCACATGTGGCACGCCGTACTGCCCCAAACCCTAAGGTTCAAAGGGCAGTTCAAGACGGTCACATAATCGAGTTAAGGTTTGTTGTCTTCTAGAGGGTCCATCGCGTTACTTGCACTACTTAGAACGTCTTTAAACCATGGAAAAATCCAACACTTGGAAATTTCCCGGCAGGGGAAAAAGTGGGTATTTATATCCGGTCGAACTTTTTAACAGTTTCTAAAATATCCGGAAAAACATAAACGAAGTTAAATTATCCGATCAAATTAACGAATCCCCAATAAAACCCTAGAAAACTCAACACTTGAGTGGAATTAAAAAATTCACATAAAAAATTGCCAAGAAAGGACCTAAGAATAAATATATGAAATTTAAGGGACTAAGTCCAAATTTGGGCCGCGGAAGCGCCGCCAAACCCCTGGTTTGGCCGCGGTTCCGCGGTCTAATTATAGAATTAGGGGCCCAAACTTCACAGTAATTCTTAGTTTTTCCTGCTTACTTTTCTGCATATTTTTAATTCACAAAAATCCACGAATTTCAAAAATGTACAGAGAGCATTTTAGGGTTTGGGTTTCGGTCCGATCGGACTTCTAATTCCGTCTACGCATCGCCTAAGGCTCTAGCTAGGCTCTGATACCACTGTAGGGTTCCTAAGCACTCTCAAGAGGTCTCACAAGGCATCAACCATGCCAATTTCAAAATTTTACGGTGCCGAGATATCCTAATACGGATCGTTGGCTAGAAGTTTAGGCGACAAAGCAACTAGTTAACTACTTTAACTAAGAGTACGGAAATACAACCTTTGTAGATCCGGTCCTCCACCTCCAAGGCTCCGTGATGAAGTCCTCTCCACTGTCCAAATGAAATCCCGGGCTCTAGCGTCGGCTTCATCGGAGAAATGGGCGGGCAAGGTCGTCGGCTTCGTGCCGAAGATGATCTACGTCGAGGCATCACAAGATCAAGCTCCCACTTCACCAAGTCATGAAACTTGTGAAGAAAACACACTCTACTACTTGGCAAGAGGTAGAGGATGAAGAAATAGGAAGTGGGTTCACTTTAGAATTGGATTTCTCACTCATTTTCATCAATCACCGTTGATGGAATCAAGGTTCTTCATCTTGAAGAAGAAGAAGAAGAAGATGCAAAGAATATGATAAGTGTTTTAAAAAGTAAAATAATATGAATACTTATCATATCCTAACCCTAGTTAAGTGTAGAGAATAGACCATGGTTTGTTTAAATGGTTAGGGTTAAGCATGAAGACAAAATGGTTACAAAGTCAAACCTTCATGAAGATTCAACTACAAACAAAGAAAGCCACCATTTTCTCTTTATTCTTTCCAAAATAAATAAATAAATAAGAAAGAAAAACAAAACCCTAATCATTAACTTAACCATGGTTTAATCTTTACACTTAACCAAGTTAACATGTATCATCAAACATGATACAAACAAGTGCACAAAAGTATATCACATATACAACTTGTGCAAAGTATGCGAGAAAATTCATTTAAAATGAACCAATACTAGTTAATGCAAAGTAATATATCAAATATATAATTATGCATTAAATCATTAAATCAACACTTGATTTAACGATCCGGTCACATCGCATATAACCGACTAATATCTAATGTATCGACTTATCGAATCAATCCTTGATTCGATAACTAGGTTATATCGCATACAACCATATCGATACATTCATCGCGAGAATAGAATACGGTATCACATACACGCATTATTCTCGGTCCCGCACATATCTCATATGCGCTCCTATTTCGTTTCGCTTGAGCCAGGAAACCTCTGTGTAGGACTCTAAAGACTCGTCAATTCGCCGGCAGCAGGTGATGATCATATCAAACACCCACAAGCCGCAAGCGGTCTGCTAAACGTAACGGCCACCCGGGTATTGATCGATCAGAAGATCGACGAGCAAGCCCGCTCACACTCCTGTGAATCCAACCAGTAACACTTACCGTACAGTCCGGTCTGATCGTCTGATATGTCGCATATCTTGCCTAGGGGTGGTAAACGTCAGACCCCAATAGCTCGATAAGTCGTGTTGATATGAGGTCTATAACAGTTCGAGAAACTTCTGGTAAAACTTACCAGTAAATCTCAACAACCCTGGCCAGGGATTTCCGGTTATAGCCAATCGAACACAGCGCAACATCAACTCTTTATACCGGGAGAGACGAATCCCCTCCTATCGCTCATTGCCTCCATGTGATTCGGGACTGTACCCAAAAACCACCGTTTTGCACGCCCTCTTGGATGTGGTAAGGTGGAAATCAAAGCACAGTGGGAACCACACAAGACTCTATGATGATCTCGGGTCAACAGACTACTATGTACCAGTGTCACCTGAGAACTGCCATCTGACGTAAGGTATAATACCATCTGGGAGTTCTCGGCGAGTCCGTCCAGTGTACCCAGTCTCCACTGAGCACCCGTATATCATCTCTGATGTCAAATACCAATGGATATGGGATCATCCATCGCCCATCTGCATGGGTCGAGAAGGTATACGCTAGTCTACTCTGGTATATCGATGCCCCGTCTCGATATACCCACGACTAGGGACTTTGAAGGATGTACTTATGGACTACCATGTCCCCACTAGTATGATCCGCATCATAGTCCAGGTAGTCAAGTACACATCCTAAGAGCTTTACCAATATGTAACAGAGAGACAATCGGTGTACATGTTAAGGTAAAGAGCAACCAGATAGCATACTATCATGTCGAGCAAGAAAGTCCTCCCTATATATGTCCTAGCATCCACTACAATATACATCCTATGTATAGCAATGGCCTCTAGGGCATACATATAACTAACAGCTAGTACCGATGACGGCTTATGGGTGCTTGATGTGATCATCACCTACGGCCGGCATATTGACGAGTCTTTAGAGTCCTACACAGAGGTTTTACTGGCTCAGGCAAAACGAAATAGGAGCGCGTATGTAATATGTGCGAGACCGAGAATAAATGCGTGTATGTGATACCGTATTCTATTCTCGCGACTATATGTATCGGTCGGTTATATATGATATGGCCGGGTTATCGAATCAAGTGTTGATTCGATAAGTCAATACAATGGATGTTAGCCGGTTATATGAGATGTGACCGGATTATTAAGTCAAGTGTTGATTTAATAATTAAGTGTATAATTGTATATTAGATATAGTAGTTTACATTTACTAACACTTGCTCACTTTAGGGTTTTTCTCACTTGTACACTACTTTAACATATATATGATATATGTTTAAAATGTGTTATCATATTGTATCATGGTTGATGATACACAATCCATGGGTGTATGAGACTTACACTATGCTAATTTTTATTTTGGGTTTTTAATATTTAAAGTAATTGCAAAATCAAGTGGAGGATTTGTAAATACATGAAGCTTGTGGAAGCTTGTGGATGGATTGAATAATCCAACTTGATTTTGTTTTTACTATGGATTTTTATTAACCCAACCATAACCATTAGCCTAGGGTTAAGTCTCTACAAGGGTTAGTATATGATACTCACTCACCATGGTTACTCTTCTCACTTGATCATTATCCTCATCTCTTTCTTTTCTTCTTCTTCTTCTTTATTGTGAAAAGAAAAAAAGGAAACTAGGGTTTGATCCAAAGTGAGAAACAAAGTGAGAAACAAAATTCTAAAGAGAATCCACTTTCTATTTCTCCATCCTCTACTAGACTAGCACTTTAGTTTAGGGTGTTTACTTCACTAATTCTCTAGTTAGTGAAGCAGGAGCTTGAGTCGGAATTCCCTCGACGTAGATCATCTTTGGCCTCGGAGACTTCAAGCAAGGTCGCACCTTTTCGCCTCGTGAAGCCATGCAAGGGTCCGGGAGAACCATGATCGCAGCGAAGGGACTTCATCAAGGAGCTAAAGAAGTGGAGGACCGATCCACAAAGGTTGTATTTCGTGATCTCTTAGAGTAAAGATGTTTACTTGCCTTTCGATTCGCCTAAACTCTAGTATACGATCTTGCTTAGTGTTATTCGGCATATAAAAAATTTAATTTTGGCATGGTCGATACCTTGTAGAGCCTTGTTAGTGTGCCTAGTAACCCTACAGTGGTATCAGAGCCCAGCTAGAGCATTAGACGATGCGTTAATGAAGTTAAAACTCCGAACGAACCCGAATATGACAAAACGACCCCCTCTCTGGACAATTTTTAAAATCTGGGATTTTTGTGAATTAAAAATATCTAAAAAAATCAGCAGGTTTTTATAAGAATTATGGTGCAAGACGAGGACGTGAATCGAACATTTGACAGCGGTTCCGCGGCAAATCCCTGCTTGTGCCGCGGAACCACGGCAGTATAGTGACCGTTGGATCTTCTGTTTGCACAGTAATTCTAGATTCTGTGATTTTTAATTTCTGGGTATTTTTAATTTGACTCAAGTGTTGAGTATTCAGGGGTTCATTTTGTAATCGTCCATTCGATCGGAGAATTTAATTTTGTTCTGTTATTCCGGATAATTTAGAAAGTACTAAAATATTCGAACGGATATCATTAACTCAATTTTTCCCAGCACGAAAAACATTCAAGTGTTGAATTTTTCTCGGGTTTAAATATTTCGGAAAAACATGCATGTGATGCGATGGACCCTCTAGAAGACAACAAACCTTAACTCGATTACGTGACCGTATTGAACTGCCCTTTGAACCTTAGGGTTTAGGGCAGTACGACGTGCCACATGTGAGACGTTGGCTTGACCCTTCTACGGCTGGACCGTTGCTACTATGACGTATTCTGGAATTTTTGAACTCCGCTCAAGTGTTGAGCTATTTAGGAAATCTTGGGTATTTGATTATTCGATCGGAAAGTTTAATACTATCTATTTATCTGGAATGTGATACAATATGTGGAATTCATACAGTTAGGCATGAAATGCGAAATATGTGATATTTTGGATTTACGATGTCTAAAGAGATTGTGGATTCCAAATATTGTAGTTTTAAACTTTCTTTTCTGTGACAGTAAGTGTAATATGTGATATCGCCGGTTTCGTTGCTATATGTCAACGACAATTGGGATGCGCATATTTATTTATATTGATGACATGTGATGTTATGTGTTGCTGGATATGTTATATTGGATCGTCGCGTTCTGAATAGCCGGGGGGTTTTATGTGAGATGAGAGTTTTTATTTTCATTCATGTAAAATGTAAATGTATGTAATATTCTTTTATTGGGGCACTTCCGGGTCGAGGTTGATGTCACCTTTTGTATATTATTTACTTTTCTGCACTAGGATAGATCCAAGGAGGGGAGCACAAGTAACCGGGTTCTAGGGTCCAGTGGGAGACCAACTCGAGGAGTCGGGTCCGGGTCTCCTAACCCTAGAATTGGCAGGGTTGCTTGCCGCTCTCGTAGGGGTCTAGGGGTATGGGTTTGGCTATTCATCGCGACCGTGGAATCCGAGTTTTATAGAGGCTCAAAATAAAACACGGATGTCCTAATATATCCAATGTTTCATATGTTTCTTCTGCTGCGATATCTGTGATGTGATCATGTGATGTTCTCTGATAAATACTTTATATAGTATATATGATATATTATATAGGCGTTACTTATGTTTTACACCCGTGCTAGCCCTAACCTGCTCTGCCGTTAGTTACCTAACCTAACGGTGCACGGGGGGACATCGAGGCGAATGCGGATGGCATAAGTGTACGTCGTATTTATCTGTGATGTTTAGGTGATTTAAATGATGGGACTTCATTAATGTGATTAATGAAAGAAAAGAAACCTAAAAGATGTTGTAGAATCAAATTTTCAAATAAAAGGGTCGCTACAGTTTTTGCGTTGCATAGCAGTATATATGATATACCCTGCACCTTATTCGATGGGGAAAGAGCCGACATCCCTTCACCGGGAGTGACCTCTTTAGCAAAACTGGCAGATGCTACAACACTCGGTTTGACTTTTGACTACTTTTGGAGTTTTGCTTTGCATAGTGATGTATATGATATATCCTGCACCTTATTCCATAAGGAAAGAGCCGAGATCCCTTCACCGGGAGTAACCTCTTTAGCAAAACTAATAAAAGCCTCAAAATCACTCCATTTCAAAATTCATGCGATTCTACGACGATATCAAGTTCATTACGCAATAGGTTTTCAGAAAAACCTGTCGTAGCCCTCCGTCATTTCAGATAAGTCCTGCTTAGTATTCGTGCTGCGTTTGTTGACCTTGTCAAGGCGTAGTGTGCGGTAGCTGACCAGTATTTATCTGTTTATGCATATGATGCAGATTGTTTTAGGGTAGTCGTACGGCCTTATTGACCTTGTCAAGAGTCGTGCGGGTGGGTTTAATTCAATCAAGAAATGACGGGTTGAACTTGACTTACGGTCTATGGTTTGTTGACCTTGTCAAGGTCATAGATCGTTTGAAGCAAAATATTATCGGGAATTTCAAGTGTTGAAATTTGCAATGAGATTGCATACCTTCTATGAGATAGTTGGATCCCGATACCTACCGCGAGTAATTGTTACTCCCGGGAGAGTTTTACACAAGACAATTAGCCGATCAAGTAGGTGTCTAAAAAGGTGTCAACGGGGTTACGCCTCTGGGAAAACGAGGTTTACTTTAATTAGGTCCGTGCGAAAGCACGGGGAACCTCCCTCAAAGTACCGACACTGGCCTGGCTGAAAGATCGGCGAAGTTGTAGGGTGTAATTAATCCCGGCTAGTCTTTCCTTTTAGGGTTTGAAGGAAGATTTGATAAAAAACAGTGGGAGCCATCCAGATTAGATAAGATAATAACCAATCTGATCTTGCAAGAGCATACGCTAAAGTGTTTTCTTCTCTCTCTCTCCAGGTATTTACCATATCATGCCTTAATAAAGATAATAATATGGATGTATTGACCGAACCTGCATGTTATACTGTGCTGGGGAACGTTGGTTCCGTTCTTTCTTATAAGAGTTATAAGACTGAACAGGATATAGGGGAATACCAGGATTCTCATGCCACCCGAATGAAGAAAGTACATGTTGATGCATTTTCTTCGGGTGTGTTCGTTACAGAGAACTGTTTCTCCATTTCCTCTATGTCCTGGGTATTAGATACCGGGTCAGGATCCCATATATGTAATCAGTTACATGGGCTTAGGAAAGGTAGAGAACTTGGAGAAGGTGATAAAGACATAAGGGTTAGAAATGGTGCAATTGTTGCAGCTAAAACCGTCGGGGAATATCACCTTGTATTGCCAACTGGTAATACATTGATTCTGAACGAATGCTATTACATGCCGAACCTGATATGCAACATTATATCGGTTTCTTTGTTGAGTAAAGAGGGATATAATTTTGTATTACAGGATAATGTTATGAACATTTTCCTAAACCAAAAGTTGGTAGGATCAGGCACAATGTGCAATGGTATTTATGTTCTAAATCAATCAACAGTTCTGAGCATAACAAACACACACAAGAAGAAGAGTTCAGAACTGAACGAATCCTTCTTGTGGCATTGTAGACTGGGTCACATCAATGCGACACGACTCGCTAAGTTGCATAAGGATGGATATTTGAATCCGTTTGAATTTTCATCTTATGACACATGCCAGTCATGTCTCAAAGGCAAGATGACCAAAACTCCGTTTACGGGACACGGAGAAAGAGTTACCGAACCCTTGGGACTGATACATAGTGATGTATGCGGTCCCATGTCTACACATGCCAGGGATGGTTCTTCGTACTTCATTACATTCACTGACGATCTCTCTAGATTCGGATATGTGTTCCTGATGAAACACAAATCAGAAGCTTTTGAGAAATTTAGAGAATATAAACAAGAAGTCGAGAACCAAACAGGAAAAAGTATTAAAATCCTACGATCTGATCGAGGAGGTGAATACTTAAGCAATGAATTCCTGGACTTCCTAAAAGAGAATGGGATTCTCTCTCGGCTGACTCCTCCATATACACCACAGCACAACGGTGTATCTGAACGAAGGAATCGCACCCTATTAGATATGGTGCGCTTTATGATGAGCACAGCAGAGTTACCTATTTCCTTCTGGGGGTATGCGCTGCAGACAGCAGCATACCTATTGAATCAAGTTCCATCTAAATCTGTACCTACCACACCATATGAGATATGGAGTGGGAAGAGACCATATCTTAAGCGAGTTAAGATATGGGGTTGTCCGGCCTATGTCAAAAGACAAAATCCGGACAAACTCGAGGCACGATCAGTTCTTTGCAAGTTTGTGGGATATCCAAAGAACTCATATGGGTATTTTTTCTACCACAGTGAGGAACAAAAAGTGTTTGTTGCTCAACATGCCACCTTTTTAGAAAAGGAATTTCTTGTAAAAGAAATTAGTGGCAAAGTGGTAGAGTTGGAAGAGGTTCCATATACGCAAACTGCAACTGAAGATTTAGTGGAACCAGAGGATTCGGTAGTTCCCAACGAACCTCAGCCTCTCCGCCGATCTAGTAGGGTTCCTCACCCACCTGAGAGATACTGCGGTTTTCTCATGGATGGTAGGGGCGAGGATTGCATCATGGTTGATGATGACCCAACTAGCTTCGAGCAGTCCATCACGAGTGGGGACTCAGTGAAATGGCTGGATGCATTGCGGTCCGAGATGGAATCCATATACACCAACAAAGTGTGGACTTTGGAAGTTGCTCCTGAAGGGGTAAAACCCATTGGGAGCAAGTGGATCTTCAAGAAAAAACTTGGTGTAGATGGGAAAGTGGAGACATTCAAAGCTAGACTTGTTGCAAAGGGTTTTCGTCAAAGACCAGGTGTGGACTATGATGAAACCTTTTCTCCAGTGGCTATGCTTAAATCCATCCGGATCATGCTTGCCATCGCTGCATCATGACTACGAAATCTGGCAAATGGATGTTAAGACCGCCTTTCTAAACGGTGATTTAGAAGAGTGCGTGTACATGACTCAGCCAGAGGGCTTCGTAGACAGTGGGAGCAGCGGGAAGGTGTGCAAGCTGCTTAAATCCATTTATGGATTGAAGCAAGCATCGCGGAGTTGGAACATCTGCTTTGACGTCGTTATCAAAAAGTTTGATTTCGTCAAAAACATAGATGAACCTTGTATCTACAAGAAGGTGGCAGAGAGTAAGGTTGTCTTCCTCGTATTGTACGTGGACGACATACTCTTGATAGGAAATGACATTTCTATGCTACAATCGGTGAAGCTCTTCTTATCACAAAGATTCTCAATGAAAGATCTTGGTGATGCCTCCTGCATATTGGGGATTAGGATCTATAGAGATAGATCTAAACGGATATTAGGATTGTCCCAATCCAGGTACATTGACACCATACTAAAGAGGTTTAGTATGGAAGAGTCTAAACGTGGGGTTTTACCCACGATCTCAGGGCTCACTCTCTCCAAAGAGATGTCTCCTAAGACTTATTTGGAGAGAGCTCGCATGCAAGGGATATCCTATGCTTCGGCAGTAGGCTCTATCATGTACGCGATGCTATGTACCAGACCTGATGTAGCATACTCACTAAGTGTAGTGAGTAGGTATCAAGCTGATCCTGGAGAGAGTCACTGGACAGCTGTGAAGAACATTCTCAAGTACTTACGAAGGACTAAAGAGATGCTCTTGGTGTATGGTAACGGTGAACTCCAAGTGGAGTCCTTTACCGATTCAAGCTTCCAGAGTGATAAGGACGACTCTAAGTCGCAGTCGGGATTTGTCTTTACCCTTTACGGAGGGGCGGTTAGCTGGAAGAGTTCCTAGCAGGAAACCGTGGCAGACTCGACGATGGAGGCTGAATATATCGCTGCCAACGATGCTGCCAAAGAGGCTGTCTGGATCAAGAAGTTCATTACTGAACTTGGAGTGGTTCCATCCATTGAGCATCCAATACCTTTGTATTGCGATAACAATGGAGCAGTGGCTTTGGCCAAGGAACCCAGGTCCCATCAGCGATCCAGGCATATTCTGAGGCGGTATCACCTGATCCGGGAGATAGTTGATCGCCGGGAGATCGAGGTCAGAAGGGTTGACACGAAGAACAACACAGCGGATCCACTCACGAAGGCCATTCCCCAGATACAGTTTAAGAGACTCTTCGGGATGCTCAGTATGCGATACTACAGCAGCTGGCCCCAGTGCAAGTGGGAGATTGTTAGTTGTATGTATGCCCTAGAGGCCAGTATTATACAGATGATGTATATTATATTGGATGCTTGAACATATATAGAGAGGACTTTCTTGCTCGATATGATAGTATGCTATCTGGTTGCTCTTTATCTTAACATGTATACATGTCTCTTTATACTGTCTGATGGATACATGTTGATAAAGCCCTTAGGACGTGTACTTGACTATCTGGACTATGATGCGGATCATACTAGTGGGGACATGGTAGTCCATAAGTACATCCTTCAAGGTCCCTAGTCGAGGGTGTATCGAGACGGGGCATCGATATACCGGTGTAGACTAGCGTATACGCTTCTCGACCCATGAGATAGGCGATGGATGATCCCATATCCATTGGTGTTTGACATCAGAGATGGTATACGGGTGCTCAGTGGAGACTGGGTACACTGGACGGACTCGCCGAGAACTCCCAGATGGTATTATACCTCACGTCAGATGGCAGTTCTCTGATGACGCTTGTGCAGGTTAGTCTGTAGACCCGAGATCGTCATAGAGTCTTGTGTGATTCCCACTGTGCTTTGATTTCTACCTTACCATGTCCATGAGGGCGTGCAAAACGGTGGTTTTTGGGTACAGTCCCGAGTCACATGGAGGCAATGAGCGATAGGAGGGGTTTCGTCTCTCCCGGTATTGGGGGTTGATGTTGCGCTGTGCTCGATTGGCCGTAATAGGGAAGTCCCTGGTCAGGGCTGATATAGAGATTTACTGGTAAGTGTTACCAATAGTTTCTCGACCCGTTATGAGCCTCACATCGGCACGACTTATCGGTTATTGGGGTCTGACGTTTACCACCCCTAGACTTGATATGCGACATATCAGACGAGGAGACCGGACTGTACGGGAAGTGTTGCCGGCAGGCTTTTACAGGAGTTGGAGCGGGCTTGCTTGCTGATCTTCTGATCGCTCAATACCCGGGTGGCCATTACGTCCGGCTAGTACCGCTGACGGCTTGTGGGTGCTTGATGTGATCATCACCTACGGCCGGCGTATTGACGACTCTTTAGAGTCCTACACAGAGGTTTTACTGGCTCAGGCAAAACGAAATAGGAGCACGTATGTGATATGTGCGAGACCGAGAATAAATACGTGTATGTGATACCGTATTCTATTCTCGCGACTATATGTATCGGTCGGTTATATATGATATGGCCGGGTTATCGAATCAAGTGTTGATTCGATAAGTCGATACAATGGATGTTAGCCGGTTATATGAGATGTGACCGGATTATTAAGTCAAGTGTTGATTTAATAATTAAGTGTATAATTGTATATTAGATATACTAGTTTACATTTACTAACACTTACTCACTTTAGGGTTTTTCTCACTTGAACACTACTTTAACATATATATGATATATGTTTAAAATGTGTTATCATATTGTATCATGGTTGATGATACACAATCCATGGGTGTATGAGACTTACACTATGCAAATGTTTATTTTGGGTTTTTAATATTTAAAGTAATTACAAAATCAAGTGGAGGATTTGTAAATACATGAAGCTTGTGGAAGCTTGTGGATGGATTGAATAATCCAACTTGATTTTGTTTTTACTATGGATTTTTATTAACCCAATCATAACCATTAGCCTAGGGTTAAGTCTCTACAAGGGTTAGTATATGATACTCACTCACCATGGTTACTCTTCTCACTTGATCATTATCCTCATCTCTTTCTTTTCTTCTTCTTCTTCATTGTGAAAAGAAAAAAGGAAACTAGGGTTTGATCCAAAGTGAGAAACAAAATTCTAAAGAGAACCCACTTCCTATTTCTCCATCCTCTACTAGACTAGCACTTTAGTTTAGGGTGTTTACTTCACTAATTCTCTAGTTAGCGAAGTAGAAGTTTGAGTCGGAATTCTCTCGACATAGATCATCTTCGGCCTCGGAGACTTCAAGCAAGGTCGCACCTTTTCGCCTCGTGAAGCCATGCAAGGGTCCGAGAGAACCACGATCATAGCGAAGGGACTTCATCAAGGAGCTAAAGAAGTGGAGGACCGATCTACAAAGGTTGTATTTCGTGATCTCTTAGAGTAAAGATGTTTACTTGCCTTTCGATTCGCCTAAACTCTAGTATACGATCTTGCTTAGTGTTATTCGGCACATAAAAAATTTAATTTTGGCATGGTCGATGCCTTGTAGAGCCTTGTTAGTGTGCCTAGTAACCCTACATAGGTTAGAATTTATAGCCTACGCATGCAAAAACAACCAAACAAGCCTCGTCGTTGACGTACAAACGTCCAACGACCAAATCCAAATTCAAATATCAAAACCAAGTTTCAAATACCGGAAAACATAATACGGCAACTGAGGGAATCACTCCCAGATTCTTGCTCAGGTAATCTGGGACAAAACAAAAAATACAGTAGATATGTTATAAGGTATGTGAGCTACAGGCAAAACCCCAACACAAATGCCCAAATTTTGGCTGGCCTAACTGCTACAGTAACCACCCCCACTGGCCCCACCTTGGAATTTGGGTCTCGTCTTCTCGTGGTGATCTCCTATTGGTCTAACTAGGTTAATGTATATGTTTGATCTTTTTATAAAGGCCCCGGGTTGCTCCAGATTCCCTGTAGACCTTTAAAAATATCATAAAACCGACACGAAAAGTTTCTAAGTTCGTGTATAAGGTTCAAACCTCTGTTCTTGGCCAGTAAAAACATCATTAAGGGTTAAGTAAACACCCACTACACATCACCACAACACCACCCATACCCTAAACCTCATTTAGGAAATTTCTAAGGTCACAATCCACACTTGTTTAACTCTAAACTATTTTTAAGATATACTAAACATAATTACTTAATTAAAGTCTAGAATTATATCTCATTTGGCAACTCAAAAATTTTCTTGAGTTGCTCAAAGTGATCAAAATCCAACTTTGAAGCATCCACTGGGTTTGTAGAGAGGTTGTGCATCTATTTAATGGAGGAAGTATAGGATTTTGGTGAAGAAATTGAGATGATACATGGAGGTGGAGGTGGAGGGAGTATGAGGATGAAGGAGTTGAAGAAAACAATGGGGGAGGATGAAGGGGGCAGCCCACTCTCTCTCTCTCTCTTATCCACACTCTCCTTATGCTCACCCTCTCAATCATTCATGCCATGTCACACACTCTCTCTCTCCAATAATTCTCTTTTCTTTTTCTTCTCTTGTAAAGCCAAATATCAACAAATACAAATGAAACAACATGCAACATGTCATGATGCACTAACCATGATTAATTAAAAAGACGGATTTGGCCTAATTGCGATTAGTAGTGCACTAATCAATTTTTATTTAAACTGCAAATAATTAATTATAAAAATACCAAATCCGATAAATATATTTTTAAATGAATAAATCATTTTAATCTCCAATTATTTCCCAAATATTGGTATATATTTATACTATTTTACGAAAACCTCAAATTCGCAATTCGAATAGTTTTCGCGAAGTATATTATTTTAATATTAAATTCCAAAAATAATATTTTATATTTTCTGAAATATTACACTAGGTATCTGTCGAAAGGAAGGTCGACAAGTAAGCTCATCCGTACCCTTACTGAGTCTATAAGTGACAATCTCCGTACAGTCCAGTCTTTTCGTCTGAGAATATCGCATACCGGGTTTAGGGGGTGGATAACGTCAGACACCTAATAAACCAATAACTCGTGCCGATGTAGCTCAAGACCATCCTTAGAAACTACTGATCTCACAATTAGTAAATCTCATCTATCTTGGTCAAGGTCTTATGTGGTTCGCCAACCGTGCACAGCGCAACATCGACTCCCTATACCGAGATAGACAAATCCCTTCTATCGCTCACTTCTTCTAAGTGTTTCGGGACTGTACCCAAGTAAAACCTGTTAGCATGACTCTTTAAAACCGTGGTAGGGTAGTAATCTAAATACGGTGAAAACACACTCGAGAAAAATGACGATGTCAGGTCTAAAAACTACCATGTACTCATGTCACCAGAGAACTGATATCTGATGATAAGTATAATACCATCTAAGAGTTCTCGATGAGTCTGTCCAGTGTAACTCATTCTCCAATGAGTACCTATATACAATTTTTGATATCGTACACCAATGGCTGCGGGACCGGCCATCGTCCCTTTCAGGGACAAGAAACGTTTACACTAGTTTACTCTGGAATATCGATATCCGGTCTCGATACTCCTACGATTATAGATATTTAAGGATGCGCTTATGGACCCCCCACAAGTATGATCGCCATCATAACGCTGATAATCAAGCAAGAATCCTACGGGTTTTATCAACATGTTTTAGCGATACGTAATAATAAGTAAAACATATACACATATTAAGATAAAAACAAACAAAATAGTATACTATCATATCGAGCAAGACTGTCATGTACATACATATCCATAGCATCCAATACAATAATGGACTCTAGGACATACATATCCGACAAGTGTCGCTTGAGTTGGATCTCGAAAATGAGGGAAAACGGTTGGAATGTATTGATGAACTATGGATGGCCAAAGATACATTTAGCTACAGCATTAGCTGGACAAATGAGAGAAAGTATGGTGGAATGTACCTCTGGGGGATCACATGTTCAGCAGCTGCTGCTGAGGGTCAAAATTGGATGGAAACAAGTGTAGTTAGCCATAAGATGCATACCGCACTTTGAAATAAATACCAAAGTTTTCTGAAATTATAACTTTAGTATCAATGCTTGTATTGTTATATTACAAAAAAAAAGGTAAATAGGCAAAGATGGTTCTCACCGGCTTATGATATTAAACTGAAAATATCAAAAGATAATTATATTTACTTTTGAGAAAAATACTGTGTTTATGGTACGTAGTTACACTTTACAAATGATATGATGTGGTATTAGAAAAATGCTAAATTTCATGGTGTTTTTAGAAATCAAGCCAAAAATGAAGCTCGATCAAGGAAGTATTACCATGGGGGCATTTCCGTGGATATTCAATCACTTATGCCATTTCTAATTACTACTCATCTTATTAACTCAAGTATCTCTCCGAAAATTGAAAAGAAGAAACAAGTGGTGAATGACAGGCAGTTGTATAGGGAAAAAGAATTTCTTTAACAACCGTCGCAAACACCCTTGCTAGGTCGGATAAGCCAAATCTATGCTGAGAGATGCTAGGTCTCGTATGACACATTTTGTGGATTCTCAAGCAACAACAAAGATAACAGAGGATTGCTTCCTAAGAGCTCATCATTTACCGAAGCGAGACTGGACAGTTTTGCTCTATCCACTCACGAATCGAATTATGTTAAAATAGACAAAATGAACCCCCAAAATAAAAGTAACCGTTTGAAATGTGCATCTTCCTTTAAATCTAACACTAAAACTCGCATGTTTTATTATCCTAAGAATCGTTCTCCCGCTAAAGAGCCTTCATTAACATGATACTTTTAACGCTGATCCATTTTGCCTCAAATAGACACAACATTTATCGTGGTCGCTTGGATCATCGAATTTATTTTACTTTGCATCCGCAAATACCATTGTTAATAGCGACATAGTTCAATGTCGAAATTGAAAAACCTGCTGCAACGAAAAGCCGTGTCGACTCCAATTTTCACTATGCAACTTGTATGCGCCAAACAAGACAATTTTGTAAGCAAATCCCAGTATTATTTGACATCATATATTTTTTATTATAAGAAAGTGATTTCTAAACATCAATTTTCTAAGAATTAGTATTGCTAAATCATGTTTGATAAAATTTGAATATTTTAAAGACTATAATATCTCGTAAGTAGATGAAAAGCCTTAGGATACTTTAACATTTCCAACATAACCTTTCAAACTAATTAAGTCGGCCATTGAGTCATAGAAAAATTGCAAGATTGTAGGAAAAAGACAATGATAACAATGTTCGTAATAGCGATAACATTAGAGATGGTTATGCTTGGGGCAATAAAAATGGTAAAAACGATATCTTTAGGGGTGTGGTAACGGTGGTAATAGTCATTACACGAGCACCAATGAAGGTTCCAGCGAAGATGATATATAACAAAGGTGTCAGCAACAATGGCATTGCTCATGAAGGTATGACGACAGTGGTAATAATGGTGGTTGTTGCAGGGGATGTACGAATAGAAGGAGATGACAATGTCCTTAGCAATAGTATTAGCAGATTGGACAATAACTGAAAATGTTAGTTGAGTCCATGAGTTAACTATAGCCGTGGAACGGATGGTGATGATCGCAAAGATTAAAAAGAAACCAGCAATGACAATAACAACAATGTTAAATAAGAGAAAGAAAAGATAGAATGCAAGAATCACCCAAAAATTGTTAACTTTTATATTTATGTTCAAGCCCATTGTTGAGACTAATGACGTTTGTTTCCCCAAATCAGTTGCTTTTTCCTTCATCCTCTTGAAAAGGTTTTTGCAAACAAAACCCCAGTGCCTCTTGAAAAAGGGCTAAAAAAAAGAAAAACTTTTCTACCTATAATCCAAAGCATTTCTCTTTCTCTCTCGATCTCACCATGTCAAAGGAGATATGTGAGAGAGAGAGAGAGAGAGAGAGAGAGGTAACAGAGGTTGAGCCTGGTTTACGCCACATGAGTCATCTCCTCCTCCCCGTAACCTCACTATAAATTCTCACACCTCTTTCTTTTTCTCTCTCATAAACAACCCCCCCTCTCTCCCTCCCCGTCTCCCTCTCTCTCTCTCTCTCCCCCTTCCCCCCCCCCCCCCGCCCTCTCTCCTCCCTTCCCTTTGAGAACACCAAAATGGAACATGGGCTCTTCCATCCTTAGCTCAACTTCAAAATCTTATAGAGAGAGAAAGAGATTTGGAGTGAGAGAAAGTGATATTTGTTATGGAGAAGCCAACAAGTAGTCCAATCCCAAGTGTTGTAAGAAATCACAATGGGGTGCCCAAGTTGCCCCCAGGCTTCAGATTTCACCCAACTGACGAGGAGCTCGTGCTTCAATACCTCAGAAGAAAAGTCTTTTCATGCCCGTTGCCTACCTCCATCATCCCCGACATCGACCTCGGGAAACTCAACCCCTGGGACCTTCCAGGTGACTAAAAAACATGAAATTTACTCTTATGACACTCTCCGGGAAAAATTAAAAACTTACTTGACACTGATTTAAACTGAATTATTATGATTTAGGCGGACGCAAACAAGAGAGATATTTGTTTGCTCTCCGGGAGGCGAAGTACCCGAACGGCAGTAGGTCCAACCGGACGACAGGATGTGGATACTGGAAGGCGACCGGCAAGGACAAGGCGATTGTGTCGACCAAGTGCGGGCAAGTGGTGGGAATGAAGAAGGTGCTGGTGTTTTATCGAGGGAAGGCCCCGACCGGTGAAAGGACAGATTGGATAATGCATGAGTATCGTCTGGCCACGGTTTCCGGGTCCAGATCTTGTGTCTTTCCTGACAGAAAGAACTCCACCCATGTAAGCATCCATCCTCGCATTTCTTTTCATCAAAACCAGAAAACAATTTTACAAATATAAGCTTAAGATGAAACATAGAATCCGTCATGTAATTATTTTACATCCTAAACTCATCATGGTCCATACTCAAAGCCTACTAATTCATACAAATTTTGTCATTTCATGAAGTTAATAAGGAGAAGGCATTTGAAAACACAGTATTTTTTTGAAACCAACGCCCTTTGGGATCGAACTTGTAAGCTCTTACGTAAAAGAGGAAATTGGTAACAACGCATGGATTGGTACAAACTGGGCATATCCCAGTTTGTATCATTACTAGTATTTGAAAACACACTTGAATATACATGTTTCATGATAGCAAAACTTTGATTATAGATTTATAATAAAAGAATACCATGTTTTATTTCCGCAGAGTGTCGTGGTTCCTGCAAAAGATTGGACGCTCTGTCGCATTTTTAAGAAGAAAAGAGTCACCAATATGGAAGTAGAAACCGAAGAAAGGCAAGCGGTTGGCTTCATCGACTTCATGGGCCGACAAAGCAACGACCGACGGCCTTCCTCGCCCTCGTCGGCTTCGGATTCAAGCTGTGTAACAGAGGCCAATGATGAGTCTAGCAATGGAGAGGAAATCACATCAGCCAATGCTTAAAGTATCATTGTATTAGGAAAACCTTTTCTAAGGCATAGTGAGAATAACTTTGAGCTTTTTCCCCCTTCTTTTTCACTACTTTTAACTCCTAGGGTCCTTGTAACTTTGTGCTTTCCCTTTCCTTGTAAGTTATTTGATGCAAAGAGAGCCTTTAGACATGTTACATGGAAAATTAGCATTCCCTTGCCAATGTTCAAATTGTCCTTCTCTTTCTCATGGTCTAACTCATCTATATCCTTCTCTCTATCATTCAAACTGGTTATGATAAAACTACAGATGCTATTATCGATCTTCTGGCAGATGACAGATTAGTGGATCGGACTATATGATGCAAATTTCAAAGATTAGAGAGACCTGTACCCGGAGAAAAGTTAGAAAAACAATAACTCCTTCTCCAGAAAGGCAAATGGGATTCTCTCCTTCTCCAAAAAGGTTCATAGGCTTCAAAGAGGATCCAATGTAAGCGAGAAAACGATGCTTTTGGGACTCGGAGGGGAGGAGTGGGGCCCATGACATAAACACACATCTCAGCCAAGAATATTTGCACAAGATTGTGTTTTCGACAGAAGGGAGGGGAGAGATCAACATCACAAACAGGGACCTCTGAGCTAGATGGGGTTATTACCTCTGATCAAGTCTTTTGATTAATTGGTCAAATTTGGGGCTCTTACTTAAGACTTTTTGTGAATAACTCTTGTAACTACAAATATGGTTAAAGACCAAAAGGTCATCTATCTAAAACTATTTCTTTGGAAAACGTTGCTTAAAACACTTTCTTGTACTTAAAAATTGGTCGACAGTAAAAGATTTTCCCTAGGGTCGGATCAGCCATCTTGCTCAAACTTTAAGAACTAGAATGATGTGGAAATAAAAGGATTGGTCAGGAAGTGCTAATTGCTTTTTAGCAATGCTATGATTGTCCCCGACTCCAAGAAAACAAGAGGAAAAAATTCTAGAAGGAAGAATTAAAAATCCAAAAATTTAGTTAGTTTGGATTTAGGGATTCTCCTATTTGTAGTCGTCGGACTGGGGACATTATGTCAACATGGTATTGAATAATCATTAATCAATTTTTTTTAGATATAGATGTCCTGAAGACAATTATTGTAATTGTATATGGACCTATATTGATGGAGGTCCTTTTCGGGTCTCCGTCAGATGTTGTCTTCCGTTGATCTCCCGCTGGATTTTGGTGGTGATCTTCTGTTGCGTGTGGGTCTCAATGGGTTTTGAGAAGATTGGTGGTTTTGAGAAGTTTAGCGTCGAGTACCTGCAAAGAAGTCCCGAGGTGGTTTGGTACCACCGAGGACCCTCCGACGATCAAGTTAGTACTAGATCCGAGCAGAGTAACGGCTAAGTGGAATAAAAATGGCTTACTTGACCCCTCTGTGATGGGGATTTATATAGTGGCGTTAGCACGCAGCAGCAGGCGCGAAGATCTCGCCGGCAGTTACGCTCCCGACGTCACCCCTGCGTGAAGAGCGGACCGCCCATTAATGGGGATCGTAATGGCGTGGAACGTGGGATGTAGCTGGCGGAGAATCCGCACATGGCGAGATTCGCGGAGCGGTGGTTACACCTGTGAGTGGTGGAGTTGGTCGGTCGGGGGGACCGAGAAAGATTGTCTCGGCTGGAGAGCTCGAAGGCGAGCAGGAAAGCCGAGGAATCTTGGATCGGTGGTAGCTCGTGACTAGCTGGGAGGCCGAGGAGGCCGGTTTTAAAGGAGGCTCTGAGGAGAGTCAGCCAGAGCTTGCGGGTCGGGTACCCGGACCGTCTGGTCGGCCTCTGTGGGCCCCTTCTTCTGAATTCTGGGACACGTCATCTGCCACGTGTTGCGATCTTGGAGGTCGCCAATATCGAGCATCATCATTATCCCCCCACTTCTTATCCCGACCAGATAGCGGGTCGGGTCAGGAGTGGACTACCAGGCCTCCCGAGGTGAGTTCCTTCCTGAGGCTTTGTCGGGACGAGTCCTCGGGCTGTTAGTTGTCTTTCCTGCTAGCGAATCGGGGCGAGATCTCTGCATTTAAGGAGGGTGCGCCGGTTTGTGTACTCTGCCACTGAAGCGACGGTCCACGTGTCAAGCGTCGATTGGCCGATGCGATGTATGCAGGCCTGCGACGTCTGATGACACGTGGTCCAGTACAGGATCGACACATGGAGCGATCGGAGCCGCTGGACGCGAGGAGTCGTTTTGGCGGGAGACGACGGGCGTCGTTGGATGAGGCCGCTTGCAGCAATAAGTAGGGGCGGGGCTTGCTACAGGGCCCCTATTCCTTCATGTTTCCTCCTAAGTTGCGGTTGCTCGGCGTTCTTCTTCTTTTTGAATACATGGTTCGTTTCTACTCTTTGGGTTGTTCGCGCCAGAGGGAGGCTAGTGACGTGGCCGAGCCCCTGGCTAGCTCACGCCCTACGCCGGATGTTCTGCCGGTGATAGGGCCGTCTGCTTCGTTGACGGCTCTTGGTGGTTTGTTCTGGCGGCGGCCAGAGACGTCCACAGTTATCCGAGCCCCAGACGGGGAACAGAGGGGAGGGCGAGGACGGGGCCCCTCTTAAGAGAAAGAGGACAATTTCTCGCGCATCGTCGTCGAGGGTCCCTGAGGGGATTTCCGTGCAGGAGGGGGCGCCGTCTTAACGGTTCCGTCTGGGCTTTCCGTTGCTGCTGTCCTGCTCGCCGGGATGGAGGAGTCGGCTGGGGGAAAGCTTCTGCATGGCTCCCTGAGGGCTCAACTGGAAGCCATGGCCCAGGGGGCGGTCCAGGTATGAACTCCTCTACGTGTAGTTTTTCTGGTATTCCTTTCTTTGGCTCGGGGGCCTCTTGGTTTCTCATCCGCTTTCCGTCAGGTCCTTCAACACTGCGCCCTTACCGCTCGTATGGAGGCCGAGGGGGCGTTCCACGCACCGAGGCCAGTAGAAGCGTTTCCCTCGGAGGTTGAGATTTTGCGGCGTGACCTGCGCCTGGAGAGGGCAAGGGCTAACGTCCTGGCAGCCTGGGCGGAGGCTGCGGAACTTTCCAATTCAGCGAATCGGGGTGTCCATCGTCGCCTGAGTGCGTCCCTCCAGGTCGCTGATAGGAAATGGGCAGATCTGACCGAACGCTTCGCGGCCATGGAGAAAGAGAGGGACGCCAGCAGGGGAGATGCTGAGGCGGCGCTTCTGGAGGCCCAGGTTGCCGAGGCTCGGGCTAAGAAAGCTGTGGCCGATTACAAGGCGTCGGAGCAGTTTTACGTCGAGCTCGGGGAGTATTCTGCCGTCGCGTGGAACAAGGCCCTGGACGCCGTGAAGGAGCAGCTTCCCGAGTTCGCCGACGGCGAGCTCCGCGCTCGGGTTCCGCTCCCGGTGGAAGATGGCGAGGGGAGCGGGGGCGTGCCCCTGGTGGCGAAATCTCCGGTGGTAAAGCCCTCGGCAGGCCGTGATGCCAGCGATGAGGGGACCGAAGTAAGCTTCCGGGCAGTCTGTAGGGCTGGGGAGCCCCAGAATACCATTTGTAAAAACTTTTGCCTTTGGTAATAAAAGAAAGTTCTTATTTCATCGGTTTGCAATTCATCTTCTGTGTGTGAAGAATGTTTGTAAAATATCTCTGCTTGCACTGTTGGGTCAGCTATCTGTCTAGCGATCGTTCGTCGGGTTGATTTCGATCACTTGCCAAGCGTTGTCGACCTCGCATCTCCATCGCTTACCAAGCGCTGCCGAGGAGGAATCCCCACGGCCTCGGAGTCGAGGGGGGATCGCTTAGACTTCGATGGACTTGTTGCCCCTTTTTGGGGCCTCGGATCCTCTGCGTTGGTGGGGCTGTAAGAAGCTCGCCAAGGATAACCGGGTGGTGAAGCTGCGCGGTCTCCTCTTTGCGAGGGCGTTAACCTCTGGCGTCGTGGGTAGGCAACTACCAGCCTGGGATGACCGAGCGGGGCAGCCGCTCGGATGCCTCTTGTGAGGGCTTCGACCCCTGGCGTCGTGGGTAGGGAGCTACCAGCCGGAGAGGACCGAGCAGGGTAGCTCCTCGGTCGTCTCTTGTGAGGGCTTGGATCCTTAGCGTTGGAGGGGCTGTAGGAAGCACACTAAGGATGACCGGGCAGTGAAGCTGCGCGGGTGCCTCTTGGCGAGGGCTTTGACCTCTGGCGTCGCGGGTAGGCAACTACCAGCCTGGGATGACCGAGCGGGGCAGCCGCTCGGATGCTTCTTGCGAGGGCTTCGACCCCTGGCGTCATGGGTAGGGAGCTACCAGCCGGAGATGACCGAGTAGGGTAGCTGCTCGGTTGCCTCTTGCGAGGTCTTTGATCCTTCAGGATGGGGACCGAGCAGGGTTACTGCTCAGTGCCTCTTGGCGAGGACTTTGATCCCTGTCGGTTGTGGTAGGAAGCTACCAACCGGGGATAGCCGAGCAAGGACTCGACTTCCTCTGGGAGGGCTTTGGTCCTTAGCGCGGGAGGGGCTGTAGAAGCCTACCAAGGACCCTTGGCCGGACAGGGTTACTGCCCGGTGCCTCTTGGCGAGGGATTTTATCCTGAAGGATAGCCGAGCGAGGGATCCTCGGGCTCGACTGTCTCTGGGAAGGCTTTTTGATCCCTGGCGTTGCGGCAGGGAAGCTGCCCGCTGGGGATAGCCGAGCGAGGAATCCTCGGGCTCGACCGCGTCTGGGAGGGATTTTTGGCTTTTCGGTCCTTAGCGTCAGGGGGCCTACTAAGGATAGCTGGGCAGTGGGTTGCACGGCGGCCTCTTGGCGAGGGCCTTGAATTGTAAAGATGGAACTTTACTCGGAATGATTCGACGTTTCTTTATTCGTATGGACAGGAATTTTTAGAGAACGCTTTACACCATCTTTGTGAAAGGGAAAAAGAGAGGGGTGGGGGGTGGTATACACTCGCTGGCTTTGACCTCACTGGTATAGCTTGAGCTTCTCGGCGTTGTAAGGATGCGGAAGCTTTCGTCCATCCACGTCTTGCAGGCGGTAGGCTCCGCCAGGGAGCGCCTCAGAGACGAGGAAGGGACCCTCCCACTTGGGGGAGAACTTGTGAAGCCTGCCTTGGTCGGTGAACTCGTTCCGTCGCAGGACCAGGTCCCCGGTCTTGAAGGAGCGGTGTCTGACCCAAGCGTTGTAGTATCGGGCCGTTAGTTGTTGATAGGCGGCAGCTCTGATCTGAGCCCGATCCCTCTTTTCCAACAAGATGTCGAGGTTAGTCCGTAGCGCCGAGGTGTTTGCGTCATCATCGAAGTGCTCAACCCGGTGACTGGGTAGCCTAATTTCCGCTGGGACCATCGCTTCGGTCCCGTAGCAGAGGCTGAAGGGGGTCTCCCCGGTGGGAGTCTTTTTTGACGTGCGCAGGGCCCATAAGGCCCGGGGCAGTTCTTCGACCCAATTGCCCTGTCGCCCTTCTAGGCGGGTCCGGAGACCTCGGAGGACGTCTCAGTTAGCGACCTCGGCCTGTCCATTGCATTGGGGATGCTCGACCGCGGCGAACTTCATGAGGATATGGTACTCTTTGCAGAAGTCCTTCCCTTTCTCGTTCTCGAAGTTCGTCCCGTGGTCAGTGATGATGCACCTCGGGATGCCAAACCTGAGTATCAGGTTGTTTTGCAGGAACTTGATGGTTGTGGCGGAGTCCGGTTTCCTGATGGGAACGGCCACGATCCACTTGGTGAAGTAGTCCACCGCGACGAGGACGTATTTGTGCCCGCCTGTTCCGGTAGGGAACTGGCCGATCATATCCAACCCCCACTGGGTGAACGGCTATAGGGATGTTAGGGTGGTCAGCTCAGTAGCCAGGACGCGGGGAATGCTGCCGTGGAGCTGGCAGCTCTTGCACCTCCTGACCAGTTTCAGGGCGTCCTCATGCATGGTGGGCCAGTAGTACCCTTGGAGTAACGCTTTTTGGATCAAGGTTCGAGCCCCTGGTGTGCACCGCCCACTCCTTCATGTATTTCCTGAAGGACGTAGTCGGCTTCGTGGGGGGCAACGCATCGGAGCAGGGGCTGAGTGAAGGCCTTCTTGTAGAGGTTCCCGTTGCTCCAGATGAAGTGTCGGGCTTTGTCCTGGAGACGGCGGGCGGTTGCCCGGTTCTCCGGGGGTGTGCCATCTTTCAGGAACTCCGCAAAGGGCTTCCTCCAATCCTGGTTGCTCTCCAGCGCCGCGTACACGTGGAGTGTCATCGCTCCGTCTCCTACGCTGGGTCGAAGCAAGGTTTCGAAGAGGATAGACCGCCTATTGTTGGCCGAGTATGACGAAGCCAGCTTGCTCAGGGCGTCTGCTTGGGCATTCAGCTGTCTGGGTATTTGTTCTACCTGGACTTCGTCGATGTTTCTTCGGAGTTTCCTCACTTCGTCTAGGTACTTCATCATCAGGGGCTCCCGAGCTTCGAAGCGGCCGGTCACTTGACCGACAACAAGGGTCGAGTCGCTGCGGATTCGAATTATCTTCAGCCCCAGCTCGACGGCCATGCACAGTCCGACCAGGAGGGCCTCGTATTCTGCCGCGTTGTTTGACGCTTTGAAACCGAGCCTCAAAGAATACTCCATCTCTGCTTCGTTTGGGCCCCGGATAATAAGGCCGGCACCGCAGCCTTCCTCGGTAGAAGACCCGTCGACGTAGATGACCCACTCCGGAACCGAGCCAGGGTCTTCCGGGACGGGATACTGGGTTGCGAGGGGTGGCGCCGACTCCGGCTTCTTTCTAGGGATGGTGCATTCAACGATGAAATCGTCCAGGGCCTGCGCCTTGATGGCTTGCCTCGGGCGATACCTTATGTCGAACTGAGATAACTCCCACCTCCATTTTTCTAGGCGGCCCGAGGATTCCGGTGACGCTAAGATAGCTCCCAACGGGCGCTCGGTGAGAACAATGATGGTGTGTGCTTGGAAGTAGTGCCACAGCTTCCGCGAGGTTACCACGAGGGCTAAGACAATCTTCTCTATGGAGGGGTACCTCGTTTCCGCGTCCTTAAACACGTGGATCACATAGTACACCGGCTTCTGCGCCCCCTCGGCCTCCCGGACGAGCATCGAGCCTGCCGCTTGGTTGGATATTTCCAGATACAGCGACAGCTCGTCTCCTTCCACTGGCCGGGTGAGCAGCGGCGGTGTCGCGAGGTGCTTCTTTAATCTGTCGAAGGCGGCTTGGCATTCCTCTGACCATTCGAACCTCGGAATTTTCCTCGGCGCCTTAAAGAATGGAAGGCACTTCTCCCCTGACCTTGACATGAAACGGCTGAGAGCGGCGCCCCGCCCCGTGAGCCGCATGATCTCGATGTTAGTCTTGGGCGCGATCATGTTCAGGATAGCGTCGATCTTCTCTGGGTTAGGTTCAATTCCGCGGTGAGTGACCATGAACCCGAGGAACTTTCCCCCGGTGACTTCGAATGCACACTTGGCGGGGTTTAGCTTCATGTTGAATTTGCGGAGCACTTCGAAAGCGTCGCCCAGGTCCTTGGCATGGTCGACCGATGGGATGGACTTGACAAGCATGTCGTCAACGTAGAATTCCATATTCCAGCCGATTTGTGGCTTGAACATGCAGTTGACCAGCCTTTGGTACGTGGCCCCGGCGTTCTTGAGGCCGAAGGGCATCACCTTGTAGCAGTACACTCCCCGGTCCGTTGTGAATGCGGTCAGATCTTCGTCTTCAGGATTCATACGGATTTGGTTGTAGCCGGAGAAAGCGTCCATGAAGCTCAACAGCTCATGGCCGGCCGCGCTGTCGACGAGTTGGTCTATGCGGGGGAGCGGAAAGTTGTTCTTGGGGCAAGCCTTGTTGAGGTCGGTGAAGTCGACGCACATACGCCACTTCCCGCATGACTTCTTGACCAGAACTACGTTTTCCAGACACTCCGAATAGGGCACATTTCTGATGAAGTTGGCGGCGAGGAGCCGATCAACCTCCTCTTCGATAGCCCTCTGTTTGACCGAGGCGAAGCTTCTTTTCTTCTGCCTGACGGGCCGGGCCGCTGGATCAACCCCAAGCTTGTGGGAGATGATTTTGGGGTTGATCCCAGGCATGTCAGCAGGCGCCCAGGCGAAGACGTCGGAGTTTCTTCTGAGGAATCTGATCAGGTCGTCCTGCTGAGTCCCAGTCAGGAGCGATCCGACCTGGACAGTTTTTCCCTGGTCTCCTTCTGTTAGGGGCACGTCGGTCAGAGGTTCGACCGGTGCTCCACGGACCTCCTTTCGCTCGTCTCGGGTGTCCAAGGAGCCTTTGATGTCGTTACACGCCTCGACGTCGTCGGCAGGCTGCTCGGGCGAAGACATTTCGGTAAGGCCTATCCTCACGACCTGCTGGCTCCCGTATGCCTGACCTATCCCGCCCCGATCGAGAGGGAAATTTATCGCCAGGTGGTAGGTCGAGATCTGGGCCTGAAGGGAGTTCAGCATCGGGCGGCCAAGAAGGACGTTGTAGGTCGACGGGACTTTCGCCACGATGAAGTTCACAGGCAGTGTGCGCGCGTGGCTGGGTTCCCCGATCGTGAATCCCAGGGTGACCATCCCTTGCACCGGGATGGAGTGGTTGGTGAACCCCGAGAGGATACGAGAGGTCAGTTTCAGGTCTGCTGGGGCGGGCCCCATACGCAGGAAGCATTCGTGGAAGAGGATGTCCGCCGAACTACCTGAATCGACGAGTATCCAGTGGACCTCATATCGGTGGATTTGGGCTGTGATCACCAGCGGGTTGTTGTGGGGCACGGATATGTCGTGGAGATCCTTTTCGCCAAAGGTGATGGGCTCTCGGCCTCTAGCCCTTTTGCTCGGGCGGCCGTCGGCGTTTCTGTTGAGGGAAAAGCGGCTGCCGGGACCTGGATTTTCGGGGCGATTATTTGCCATGTGGATGGGGATTGGAAGGCCAACTTTGTTTTTGGGGATTTTTGTTCCCACAGACGGCACCAACTGATGGAGGTCCTTTTCCGGTCTCCGTCAGATGTTGTCTTCTATTGATCTCCCGCTGGATTTTGGTGGTGATTTTCTGTTGCGTGTGGGTCTCAATGGGTTTTGAGGAGATTGGTGGTTTTGAGGAGTTTAGCACCGAGTACCTGCAAAGAAGTCCTGAGGTGGTTTGGTACCACCGAGGACCTTCTAACGATCAAGTTAGTACTAGATCCGAGCAGAGTAACGGCTAAGTGGAATTAAAATGGCTTACTTGACCCCTCTGTGATGAGGGTTTATATAGTGGTGGTAGCACGCAGCAGCAGGCTCGAAGATCTCGCCGGCAGTTACGCTCCCGACGTCACCCCTGCGTGAAGAGCGGACCGCCCATTAATAGGGATCGTGATGGCGTGGAACGTGGGATGTTGCTGGCGGAGAATCCGCGCATGGCGAGATTCGCGGAGCGGCGGTTACGCCTGTGAGTGGTGGAGTTGGTCGGTCGGGAGGACCGAGGAAGATTGCCTTGGTTGGAGAGTTCGAAGGCGAGTAGGAAAGCCGAGGAATCTTGGATCGGTAGCAACTTGTGACTAGCTGGGGGCCCGAGGAGGCCGGTTTTAAAGGGGGCTCTGAGGAGAGTCAGCCGAGCTTGCGGGTCGGGTACCCAGACCGCCGGGTCGGCCTCTGTGGACCCCTTCTTCTGAATTCTGGGACACGTCATCTGCCACGTGTTGCGATCTTGGAGGTCACCAATATCGATCATCATCATATATAGATAAAATATTCTTTCTCGACATGATAGTATGCTCTTTGGTTTGCTTTATCATTCATGTGTATATATTTTATTTGCTATTACATATCACTAATACATATTGATAGAGCTCTTACGATCTTTGCTTGACTATCAGGATTATTATGTGATCATACTAGTGGGGCCTGGATAGACCATAAGCACATCCGTAGATGTTTCTAGTTGTGGGAATGTCGAGACAGGGCATCGGTACTACAGAGTAGACTAGTGTATACGTTTCTTGACCCCGACCGAGACGATGGCTCATCCCACAGCTATTAGTGTTTGACACCGAAGATTGTATACAGGTGCTCATTGGAGAATGAGTACACTGAATGGACTCGCCTAGAACACCTAAATGGTATTATACCTATTGTCAGATAGCAGTTCTCTGGTGATAATGGTACATGGTAGTCTTTTGACCTAAGATCGTCATAGTGTCTTGTATGTGTTCCCACTATATTTTGACTACTACCCAACCACGTCTTTAAAGAGCCGTGCATACAGGTTTTAGTTGGATATAGTCCCGAAGCATATGGAAGAAGTGAGCGGTCAAGAGGAAATTCATCTCTCCCGGTATAGAGGGTTGATGTCGCGCTGTGCATGATATGACTATAACCAGAAATCTCTGATCAGGATGGTTGAGATAATCTGATAAGTGTTATCAATTGTATCTCGGATGGTTATGAGTTTGATATCTGCATGACTTATTGGATTATTGGGGATCTAACAGTTTCCACCCTCCAGACTCGGTATGTGACATTCTTTGACGAAAAGACTGTAAGGATGTTAGGACGCAGCGAAAAATACGGATAATAATAATTTTTTGAGAGTAAACACTAGCATCATCTACCAAGAATCTTTTCCAAATGCCTAAACTACAAATCTAGAGAGCATAAACACAAGAGTTAACAAATACAACATTTGTGTAACACCTTAGAACGCAATTAGGGTTAATTAAGCGATATAATGCAGGTTTTAAATAAATTTAACCAATAATTGTTTCAACATATTTTATTATAATTAATTAATATTTTATTTAATTATTTTTGTACTTGCACACACTTGTGCATGCTCATCTAGGATTAAGTATGTGTTAACCATGCTTGTTAGCCATGACACTTAACCATTATTTGTCATGTTATATTTATATATATCTATTTTAAGTAAAAGGGTTTATTTTAAAACGAAAAGGAAAAGGAAAAGAATAAAATGATGAGGCATGGGAACATGGGGGGACAAGGCATGGGAGGCATTAAATGAAGAGAGAGAGAGCATGGCACTCAAAAGACATGCCTCATCTCAACACTATCTCATTCCCTCATTTCCCTCAGCACCCTTACTCTCTCTCATTTTCTCTCCTTCTTCTTCTTCACAAAAATCCCCTCTTGATTTTATTTTCCCACTAACCTTAAACCTAATTTTTCATCAAACCTCACTAAACCCTTTGTTAGTAATATGTATGCCCAAGAGGCCATTATTGATGATATAGTGGATGCTTGGACATATATATAGAGGACTTTCTTGCTCGACATGATAATATGCTATCAGGTTACCTTTATCTTAACATGTAGACTAATATTTATACTGTCTGTCTCTTACATGTTGATAAAGCCCTTAGGATATGTACTTGACTACCAGGACTATGATGAGATCATACTAGTGGAGCCATGGTGGTTCACAAGTACATCCTTTAATTAGTTTCTAGTCGTGGGAATATCGAGACCAGGGCATCGATATTCCAGAGTAGACTAGCGTATACGCTTCTTGACCCATATGATGGGCGATGGATGATCCCACATCTGTTGGTGTTTGACATCAAAGATGGTATACGGGTGCTCAGTGGAGACTGGGTATACTGAACAGGACTCGCCGAGGACTCCTATGTGGTAGTATACCTATCGTCAGATAGCAGTCCTCTGGTGACACTGGTACATATTAGTCTGTAGAGCCGAGATCGTCATAGAGTCTTGTATGGCTTCCACTGTGCTTTGATTTCCTCCCTACCACGGCTCAAAGGAGTCATGCAAACAGATGGATTTTGGGTACAGTCCTGAGTCACATGGAGGAAATGAGCGATAGGAGGGGTTTCGTCTCTCCCGGTATTGGGGGTTGATGTTGCGCAATGCTCGATTGGCTATAACTGGAAGTCCCTGGCCAGGGCTGCTGCCGAGATTTACTGATAAGTGTTATCAGTAGTTTCTCGAACCGTTAGACATGATATGCGACATATCAGACGAAGAGACCGGACTATACGGTAGTGTTACTGATAGGCTTCATGGAGAGTATGGACGAGCTTGCTTGTTGATCTTCATATCGCTCAATACCCGGGTAGCCGTTACGTCCAGCTAGTACCGCTGATGGCTTGTTGGTGACTGATGTGATCATCACCTACTGCTGGCGTATTGACGAGTCTTTAGAGTCCCACACAGAAGTTTCCTGGTTCAAGCGAAACGAAGTAGGGCACATATGTGATATGTGTGTGGGCCTGATTAAATATGAGTATGTGATACGGTATTGTAATCTGGCAGTTATCTGTTATCAGTCAGGTTATATGTGATATAACCGGATTATTGAATCAAATGTTTGTTTGATAATGTGATATTCAGATTAATGATATTAGTCGGTTATATGTGATATAACCGGATTATTAGATCAAGTGTTGATTTAATAATATGATATATATTATATGTGATATAATTATATCTTAACTAATATCATTAGCTCACTAATTGCTTTATTTATATATATATATATTAATGTATATTTGATATATATATATATATATATATATATATAATATGGAGCATGGTATGTTTTTCTATTTCTTAGAAAATAGAAAAATGAGATGTAAATTGTAGACATATTTATGGTATGGTTCAAGGCATGGGTTTATATGTTTTTATATTACTCTTGACTCACTATTCAAGCATGGTTGCAATTTTAATTGCATTTTTATTCCATGCTTGAATGAGTGAGGAAAGAGATGATTCATTTTATTGATTCTACACTTGCTTCATAGTTTATGCCTTAACCATTTTTCTTGAGCTCTTTCTTCTCTTGCTTTCTACAATTTTCTTCACCCCACCTCCAAGCTCAAAACCCTCACATGAGATGTGAATCATTGAGCTTGTGAGACCTTAGTGAGATTTACTTATCCCCTACTTCATCATCCCACACCAAACTAGCGATTTGGTGTGGTGTGTTTCCTACACTAAAAGTGTTTAGTGTAGTGAAAAGCTTGTGCTTGTAGACTTCGGGTGGATCGTCTTTGGGGCGAAGATCACGAAGGAGGTTCGTTCAACTTGGAGAGGAGCCTTGAAGAGTCGTGTGGATTTCATCCTGGAGATTTTGAAGAGAAGGACACGAACTACAAAGGTTGTATACTCTTTTTCTTCTCTTAATTTTAATCACATCACAAAGCCATAACCTAATATTCCAAAGAGATCTTGGTATTCTAGCTTAGCACCAAATAAAATTAAAATTTGGCATGCTTGATGCCTCTTGAACCCCTTGACGGTGCTAAGGTCAACTTTCATGGTATCAGATCCAAGCTAGAACATTAGAATTACTTGTAGCGACGTTAGAAATCCGCCGTTTTTATTGCGCAAAAACTGCCGGAAAAACAGGTTCGTAATTGATGTTTTGAGTTGTTTGCACACCCCGTGGGCTCACGGTTTGAACCAAGAAGCTGCGGGGTGGAGCATGCGCACCCCGGGGACACCCCGGGGGAGGGATCCGAACAGCTGGGCCCACTCCCCAAGACCACCACAAGGTGTTCTTGGCGGTGGGGACCCGAAACTGCCCCACCAAAGGCAGTTTCGGGTCTGCCTCACCCCCTGGCCACCTCGTGGTGGCCTCCAGGGTGGGGTACCCCTTTTAGGCCCCCATTCGACACTTAATCTTGGGTCTTCGCCCCCGCGAAGATTCGGGCGGGTTTCGAGTTCGTTTCGACACCCGGATTGGCTTAAAACGATCGGTTTTGAAACTTTAGCTCACTGTTTTTTCAAGTGTTGAAAAAAATTGGTTTAAATTTTCTAAATGCGTGCGGAATTCTAATGTCACGATTACTTTACAATCTTTGTGATGTGTGATACAATTATTAGAATCCGGATTAATTAGTTTTATGAAAACTAGTTAGTAAACCTAGCCATTTAGTCTCAATTGATCGATTGCAACGAAGTTTTGATTCGGATCAAAACTCTGTCGCAATTGCGTATTGTACGCGATCACCTAGTCGGGAATCTTGTTGAATTATCCGACACATTATTGAAAAGTGTTTTCAATTTGAGACTAAAATGCAAGTTTTACATGTTAGGCATGAAATTCGGAATATATGATATTCCGGGTTTATGATGTCTAAGGATAATGCGGATTCTAATCATTGTAGTTTTCTATTTCTTTTCTGCGACCGTAAGTGTAATATGTGGGGTATCCCGATCTCGTTGCTATATATCAAAGAGTTTTCGGGATATGCATATTTACTTACGTTGATGACATGAGATGTTATGTGTTGCTTATGATATGATTTATTCGATCGTCGTGATTGAATAGCCAGGGGGTTTTATGTGAGATGAGAGTTTTTATATTTTCATTCATGTAAAATTCAATATAATATTCTTTTATTGGGGCACTTCCGGGTTGAGGATGATGCCACCATTGTTGTATATTATTTACTTTTCTGCATTAGGATAGACCCAAGGTGGGGAGCACAAGTAACCGGGTTCTAGGGTCCAGTAGGAGACCATCTCAAGGAGTTGAGATCGGGTCTCCTAACTCTAGAATTGGAAGGGTTACTTGCCGCTCTTGTAGGGGTCTAGGGATGTGGGTTTGGCTATTCATCACGACTGTGGAATCCGTGTTTTACATTACTGGCTGAATTTAAAACACGGAAATCCTAGTATATCCAATACTTCATATGTTGCTTCTGCTACTTGTTTTGTGATGTGATCATGTTATATTATATATATGATATATAATAAACGTTGCTTATGTTTTGCACCCGCGCTAGTCCAGCCCATGGTTTTCCTCCGAATACGGGAGACGCGACCGCGTAGGTTCGTCTTATCTGAATTTGGGGGCAGATGCTATTTGGTTTTATCCGTCCACCTCTCCGAAGATGCCAAGTTGATTTATGGCACCGTGTATCAGAAGTTTAGACGGATGCGGCCATTATAGCAGACTTCGTCAGATTCTCCCTCGTTTGAGGGGTTTTTGATTGTGGGGATGCTTTTCCCTTGCAGGCGCAAAGCCTCTGTAGTTAATTACGCTACCGCATCGCGGTAGCCACTTTCTCCTTCTACATATGGTCACTTCGTGTCGTGTGTGTTTGTTTTATATTTGGTTGCCCGTGGATTGTATACGGAGACTAATTTATGTTGTCGCTCGTAGGGTGTGGATTAGTCCAAATCCGTATTTTCTTAGATTTGGGTTTTGGGTTGGGTTTAAGGATCGTTAATCTCATTTGAGACTAAGATCAACTTAAACGTTTGTTAAGGATACGTTAGTCTAATTTTAGACTAAGATCAACTTAACAGGATCATTTAGATCCAACAAAAGAGCATTTGGGCTCTATTGTTTTAGTTTAGGGATTTTGCGGTCCATAAGTTTAAGGACATCATAGTCCATGGAGTTTAAGGACATCATAGTCCATAGTTTAAAGACGTCATAGTCTGTAAAGTTTAAAGACATCATTGTCTATGAGTTTAAGGACCTCACAGTCTGTGGTAGTTTAGAGACATCATAGTCTGTAAAGTTTAAGGACATCATAGTCCATGAGTTTAATGACCCCACAGTCCGTGAAATGTTTGGTTGTTGGGACCTGTCATGTCTCTGAAGACGTTGAAGGATTACAACGATAAATATCAGAGGAGTGAAGAGATGTACCCTTGAATCAATATTGGTTGGGAGATCTGTAGTCCAATTTGAGACTAAAATCAAAGATTTATGAGCATATGGGCTCAATTAATCTGACTGAGGGATTTATGGCCAATTTGGGCTCGGTCCGCTTAGTCAAAATGTTAAACATTTAATTGGGCTCAGTCTTTTTCATTTAACAATGCTGAGCATTGGTTTTGGCTATGATAATCTTTGTGTCTTTTATTGAGTGCTGAGTACTCATTATGTCCCTGGGGCTTTATTTATAGAACAGTTTATGTTCCTTCAGCGCACTCGTGAGGAGCACATGGTGCGCTTGGCGCTGAGCGCCAGATTCAGAGCACTAAGGCGCTTTATGTGAGATAGCGCACACGTGAGGAGCACGTGGTGCACTTGGCGCTATGCGCCAGTCAATGAGCTCAGAGCGGTTCTTTTGAAATAGCGCACACGTGAGGAGCACGTGGTGCGCTTGGCGCTGTGCGCCAGTCAATGAGCGCAGAGCGGTTCTTGTGAAATAGCGCACACGTGAGGAGCACGTGGCGCGCTTGGCGCTGTGCGTCAGACAATGAGCGCAGAGCGCTTCTTGTGAAATAGCGCACACGTGAGGAGCACGTGGTGCGCTTGGCGCTGTGCGCCAGACTTGGAGCGCTGAGGTGCTTCTTTAAATTTGGAGCACTAAGGCTCTGCAGCGCTGTGCGTTAGTTTTAGAGCGATGAAGCGCTTCTTTTAATTGGAGCTCTAGGGCTCTTTTTAGGTATCTTTGCGCTCTAGGAATTAAATTCTCATTAATTGGAGACTTTGTCTCATAGATCTGAGAACTCGGTTCTTATTTGAATAGGAGATTTTACAATCTCTACTATTTTTTATGAAAGAATTTGTCTTTATTTTGTGGATCTATGATCTGAAGAAAATTAAGTTCTTCCCCTCACTTTTTATGATGAGATACTATAATCTCTTTTGTGAAAGACCTCGGTCTTGTAGATTTATGATCTTAGAAAAGGAAATAGATTCTTCCTCTCTTATGAGATGATTTCATCTCTCTGTTTATTTACCTTGAAGAAATTCTTCTTCTTCCGAGAGCTTGGTCTTCTCTTTTAAATTTCTCAAAGCTTATGGGGGGTCTCCTTCATGTGAGACTTGAAATCTTGGGGTCCATATATAGGGCAAGCTGATTTGTTGAATCAGTTAAAGAGATCTTTTCTCTAATTGATTTGGGGATGTTTCCCCCGTTGGATCTTTGATCCAAGGGCTTCTGATTTACAGAAGGCAATCTTCTTGTTTTTAACATGATTGGGAAATTTTTCCCATACAGAATTTATTCTGTATTTTGGTGATTTTTAATCACCATTGGATCATTGATCCAACGGTGCTCTGATTTTTAGAGCACAATCTTTCCTGTTTGGAAAGATTCTGAGGAATGTTTCCTTAACATAATTTTATTCTGGTCAATTGATGGTTTATCATCTTCATTGGATCTTTTATCCAACGGTAGGGAACATTTAGTTCCAGCGCTAGCGTTCTCGTACTTTGCACGTGAGCGCTACAACAGAGTCTTTGACTCTTAGCGCTGGCGCTGCAAGCGCGAGCGCTCTCGTGCAGTGCACGTGAGCGCTGTAACAGAGTCTTTAACTCTTAGCGCTTCCGCTGCTAGTGCCAGCGTTCTCGTGCTTTGCACGTGAGCACTGCAACAGAGTCTTTGACTCTTAGCGCTGGCGCTGTTATGAAGCGCTGTTTCATTTCAAATTTCAAAATTTAAACAGAGCTTTTCTCTGATTGGGGGAAACAAATTCTCCCCCCACCGTTGCGCTCACGTGGCCCACACGTGAGTGCAGCGGTGGCAGCATCTCTGCAATTGGATCAACTCAGATGTTGAAACGGCTCTCAGTGTCTATAAATATGACCCTTGGCTCTTGAGATGACCTCTGTTCATCTTCTTGCTTTGTTTTTTGATAATTAATTCTCCCTCAGAGACAAGCTCTTTCCCTTAAGAAATTTCTTAAGATTCAAAACTCTGCCCAACTTAGGTAAGAATTGAACCTTTTTAACAGAGCTTTGCTTTTCTTCGATCATAGATCTAAAAAAAATATTTTTAGGGTTTTACCCATTAACAGAGCCATGCTCATCTTTAGATCATAGATCTAAAAACTTTAGGGTTTTTTATCCAGAGCCATGCTCATCTTTTAGATCAGAGATCTTCAAGAGATAATCTTTTTTTTAGGGTGATTTTAACCTATAAACTGGAACATTGTTCATGAAGAACTCTTAGAGTTCCCAGATCTTGAAGATCTCGGAATTTTTAATTCATTAAAAGCTTTACTTTAAGTTTTTTGATGGGTTATTCCATCATTTTTACAGAGCATGGCTCTTAGAATTCTCGGGGAATTGTTTATTCCCCTCATAATTGATTTTGACAGGTGTCACTCCTGTCTGCAGAGCGTTGCTCTCGAAGAGTTTAACTCCTTGACCCGAGGAGTCTCTCATTAAATGAGAATCTTTTTTATGATTTCTCCTTTATTTACACAAATTTGAATTTGTTGGTTCTCTTAATCAGAACTTATTTTCTCCGTGAGGATATCAAGAGTTGTTTAGATCCCCGTGTCTGTTTCAATAAGCTTTTTCTTAATCAGTCTGCCAACTAAACTCTCACTGATTTCCCTTTTCAGATATTATGGCCGCTCATCTGTATGATCTCGACGAGATTATTTCTTATGGAGACACTCGTGCACTAGGCCGCTGCCAGAACCAGGAGTTTATAAACGCTCAGTGCGCCGAAATCATGCGTCACTTTGATGAATACAATGGTCGACTGCTTCCTCGTCGTTCCGCTCTTTTGAAGCTCATTGTGAGAGCGATCTGGAAAGCACTTCCTTTATTCTATAACGGCATGCCGCTTAAAGCATTGGATGATGCCGAAGATAAGGTACACTCAGTGTATCTGATAGGCCTAATCTCAAACAAAAGGCGAGACAATCTTGTTGATATTCTGCATCAAACCTTTCAACAGGCGACGATAATCGCTGCCTATCGAAGGACGGAGGACATCAATGAGGATCCTGATGCTTGTGATCGTGAAAGGAAGCATACGAGGATGGTCCGAGAGGCCCGAAACAGTTTAGATGGCCTAACTTTTGAATTTTTGAATCCATATCCTGGATTTGATGTCTTGCCATTGTAAACATTTTAATGATGTTTTTGTTTACCGTTTTCATCACTGTAAGAATTTTCTGAAGTATGAATAGACAATTTTTGTTTCCGCGTGTTTATTTTATGCACTAAACCTTTTCCGCACATACATAAATGGGTACGCTTCGAACGCTTAACTGGATGCGAATCAAATGTTCTTCTTACTATCATTCATAGTATGTGGTTGACGTCCGTATGTTACGCCTTTTCATTTCGATTTGACGCAGAGCAGTTTACGCACTCTTGAGTAGCACCTCCATTTCTATGGCATATAATTTTGGCAAATGTGGTCTGTAAATAGTCCATCTTGATCATTTTGTAGGGTAGTGATGGCTTAGGAAACAGGTTCAGTTATGTTGCTTAAGACTTTTCAATTTTATAAGCCATGAGGGTCTCATAAAGTCTTTTTCTCCCCACGAGTCATGGGGATCTCGTAGGTGTATTTTCTCCTTAGGAATCGTGAGGATTCCTAAGTCTGTTTTCCCTTGAGAGTCGTAAGGATCTCACAAGAGAATTTTCTTCCTTACCAGTCGAGAGGACCGTAAGTGGTTGTTTCCCCTTGTCGATATTCAACTTGGGAGAGTGTGGCCCGTGGATAGTCCATCTTGACCTCCTTGCACGGCAGCAATGGCTTAGGAAACAGGTTCAGATCTGCCGCCTAAGACTTTTCAATTTTATGAGCCGTGAGGGTCTCATAAAGATTTTTCTCCCTACGAGTCGAGAGGATCTCGTAGGTGTATTTTCTCCTTAGGAATCGTGAGGATTCCTAAGTGTGTTTTTCTCTTGAGAGTCGTAAGGATCTCCCAAGAGAATTTTCTTCCTTGCAAGTCGAGAGGACTCGTAAGTGATTGATGAGTTGACCTGCTCCCGAATCAAAGCATTGCTTTGACGGGGAGGTTGAGGGTTGACTTTGGCCATATGGGATCAAGATTGACTTTAGCCATACGGGGTCAGGATTGACTTTAGCCATACGGGGTCAATCCGGTCAGGATTGACTTTAGCCATATGGGGTCAGGATTGACTTTAGCCATACGAAGCCAGGATTGACTTTAGCCATACGGGGTTAGGATTGACTTTAGCCATACGGGGTCAGGATTGACTTTAGCCATACGGGGCCAGGATTGACTTTAGCTATAGGGGGCCAGGATTGATTTTAGCTATACGGGGTCAGGATTGACTTTAGCCATACGGGGTCAGGATTGAATTTAGCCATACAGGGTCAGGATTGACTCTCGGTTGTCCATGCACCGCCGAGTCCTGGAACTAGGGACTTTGCCATGGCTCCGCGGTTGATTGTCGCGTCTAAATCTTGCTGGAATGAGGAGGAACGCTGTTGTGGGTCTCCAGACTATAGATGCTGTCGTAGATACTTGGAACTAGGGACTTTGCCATGGCTCCGTTGTAAGTCCGCGGGGGCTCCCCGGCCGTCGATCCGACCCCGGAAACGCGGAAACAAAAACTTTCAAAAACTATTGAACCGGCACCCCCGCGCACTTTTCACCCGGATCGGGCCATTAACCTAGCAACTAGCAAAATAGAAAAGAGTAGAGAAGCTATACCAAGCGATCCGTGTCCTTCGGTCTTCGTCTCCACTCCGATCTCCCGCGGAATCTCCATCCGTCAACTCCTCGTCGGAAAGGGCACCACAAAGCCGGAATCTTTTACGGGCTCCCACCTCTTGACCGATGCAACTCGGGCGCGAAGTTGGCTAGCCGACGCGTCCAAGATGTGCTGTAGGCTAGTGTAGAATGCTATGTCTCTTTGGGGTTTTCAAGTTGCCTTGATGGAGGAAAGAATAACTTTGGAGAAATGAGCAATGTAATTTTTTAGCAAGCAAAATGTGAACCACACCAAATGAAATTTCCTCTCATCTCTCCCCTCTTGCCCAAAATGGCCGGCCACCTCCTCATGAGAATGGTGAAGCAAAAAAGAATCTTATGCAAGAGAAGAAAAAGAGAATAAACAATATATAAATGGTCACACCAAAATCTAATCCAAATCCCTTCACAAAACCATCATGAAAAAGGCATTGGAAAAGACAAGAAAAGAATCTCATGATGGTTGAACCACAAATGCAATAAAGCCCTCCACAAAAGAGTTATTTGCAAACTGCAAATAACCCCCTCCAACTAAAAGTCCGGCCGCGAAAGAACAAAGGAAAACCGGCCGGAATGGAATGCAAACTGGCAACTTCAGAAAACTGATCCCGTAATAAATTACAGGAAAACCCCGCTACTGCAAATACATGCCCGCATTTGTATTCCCACTGAACACAAATGCAAAGAGACAAAACTACACTGTCTAATACCAGGATCCGGCTTAAACCAAAGTCGGCTAGTAAAAACCGTCCGATCACGATCCGTGCAATACCGCACGTATCTGATCGAACCCTGCCATATCTCCATACGGCCTCTACAGCGTTTCGCCCGAAACCTGAGTAACTGAGTGTGGTGGACTCTAAAGACTTGTCAATACTATGGCTGTGGATTTAACCACTAGCACGTCAGAGATATAAGCCAATACATGACGGGCTACCAGGTATTGACCAAAAGGGACGTCGATGAGCGAACTCATCCTGACACCCTACTGAGCCTGTCAGTGACAATATCCGTACAGTCCGGTCCGTTCGTCTATGAGCATCGCACGGCGGGCCTAGGGGGTTGGTAAAAGTCAGACCCCCAATAGCGGTACAAGTCGTGCCGGAGTGTAGCCCAGAACACCCTGAGATACTACTGGAATACCTACCAGCAAATCTCCTGCCTTGGCCAAGGACTTTTCATGTTCTGGCTCTCCTAGACACAGCACGACCTCACCCCCAATACCGGGAGAGACGAACCCCTGCAGATCCGCTCACTGCCTCCATGTGGCTCGGGACTGTACCCAACTAAAACCTGTTTGCACGACTCCTTTGAGCCGTGGTAGGGTAGTAATCAAAGCACAGTGGGAACTCACACGAGACAAATGACGATCTCAGGTCGATGAACTAACCTGTACACATGTCACCAGGGAACTGCTATCTGACGTCTGGTATAATCCCAACTAGCAGATTCCCGGCGAGTCCTGTCCGGTGTACTCATAACCCAATGAGCACCTGTATACATCTTAGGTGAACCAACTGACACCAGTGGCTTGTGAGACCGGCCACCGCCCCTCGTCGGGGTCTCGACTGTATACACTAGTCTACTCTGGAGAATCGATGCCCTGTCTCGAAACTCCCACGACTAGGGACCTTTTTAAGGATGTGCTTATAGACTCCAGCTCTCACTTATATGATCGCCCTCATACTGCTGGTAGTCAAGCAAGAATCCTAGGGGCTCTATCAACGTGTAATAGCGACTCGTAAGGTCACCTAAAGCAGTACACGATGATAAAGATAAACCAGATAGCATACTATCATCTCGAGTAAGACTGTCCTACCGGGACAGGTCCTCCCTCAATCATTGCAATCACGTGCCTGTGATCCAATAATTGACTCTGAGGGCACTATCTCCAACAATCTCCCACTTGCACTCAAGGCTAATTATTGCGATGTCGCATACTCACAGCCCGTGTGATACCGAACACCCAACTCCTCTACTAGTCAGTCTTACAAAGCTCGTTTGCGAAACTATTGCGTTCGAGGAATAGCCTCAGTGAGTGGATCCGCTGTGGTGTTTCTTTCTATGTCTCTCTATATCCCATGTTCGTGGAGAAAGCCATCTCCCGAAATGAGCAATACCTGTCTTAGAATGTCTTGATGTCTGATGGGACCTAGCTCATAAATGAACTCCAAATCCAAACTTCTTAGACTGTATCGACAACTGAACTTAATCAGTGTCCTGCGCCATGCCTTCCCTCAGTATCCACCCGGACCACCTGTCCAAAATACTGCCCCTCGTCAGAGGGAAAACTAAAACTCTAACGGCCACTCTGCCGTCCAGGTCACCTTGGAAGCCTGGAATGATAACCGTCTCCTAAAGGAGGCTGTCGTCATCATATCCCTAGAACATCCACTTATGTTCTAAAACTGCTTCCGACCTTTTCTCCAGGATTGGATTAATATCAACTTATTGCATCTACTGCAAGGACAACATCTGGTGTGGTACTTGACATTTCATGATTGACTCAATTGCCTAAGCAAGTGATCTACCAATCATGCGTATCCCTCTCCCCTTTAGTCTGTAAGACATCTTTAGAGAGGGTGAATCCATCACCTGCAGGTATACTACCGTGCCAGGAGTCGTCCATTCTAAATACTCTTAGAATGCTGTCAAAGTACCCAGATTAGGAAACCACCCAAATCTAGATCTAATACCATAGATCTAGTAACCAGAATGTACGATATAATGTCCAAGTCCTGTGTCGAGAAACCACTGTGTGACGACCAAAGTATAACCGATCGTAGTATAGGAATATCACTTCCCACTCTGTGTAGGTCATCCAAATACCAGGACATCACACTCTACTACCTTCTCAACAGATCCATCCCCTATTCTGATGAAGTCAAACCTATGACTGTCACATCAGAAATAGATGATCTATCTCCGCTATATCTGCTTTAGTCTATAAATAGACATAAGTCAACTGACCACCAATGCTTCCGCTGCTCCCACTGACTACGACAACCCTCTGGCAGAGTCATATAGATGTACACTTCTAAAGCTAGTTTAGAACGACGCTATACTCATCCTCCTGCCGGGTCTCACAGTCTGGAACAACAGCAATGGTAAGTCTGGGTAAACAAGAACCTCCCTGCCACCGTCCTTGAGCATACTGAAGTACCTCTCGGGTGCCTGAGGTTACCCACCATATCTGCGGAGTGGCCAATGGAATGTCAAATCAGATTGAATCTTTAGGTTCTTATCAAATCTTCAGTAATCGTTTGCGGTTCTGGAATCACTTCCAGTTCTACCATACTCCCACTACTGTTTTCTGAAAAAATCCATTTCTAATAAAACTGTGGCGAGTCAAGAACAATATCACTATTGATCTTCCAGATGGTAGAAAGTTAACCCTCGTCATAGCCCGGGTCAACCCACAAACAGCCATTACAGAAACGTGCCTTGAGTTATCCGGATTCTGGTTTTAAGCATAAGCCGGACAACTCCCCGTACCTTAACAATGTCAAGATATGAACTGTTCTATATCCAAGAAACAGAGGCACTGATTTAATTGAACCAGATTCAAATCATGCAGCTGTCTCCAATGCATGTCAACTAAATGGAAGAGAGGCCGATCAGCGTTACTCAACTTAGGAGTACTTCCAATTATGAGTAACCTGAAAGAGAAGCTAGTTCTCTTAAACATTACTATCAACTGAATACCATTCACAAGTATCTACATCTTCGATCACCTTGAAGAATCCCGATACTTGCAATACCTGGTTCTCTACTCTATTCTTATACCTATAACTTCTCAAAACTTTGACCTTGTGTTTCTACGAAACACTTGTCGAAGAACTAGAGAAGTCATAAGTAAACAGAATATAGTACGAGGACCAACCCCTCTGTCCTAATGGATACTGGACTATACACAAAACTCTGTATAAGTCCGCTGAGTCTTAAGCTCATTCACTGTGTGTCGTAGGTCGAAAACTGTACTTATGGTTAAGAAGAATTACACCGCTGTTCAATGCTCCTTACCTAACTATCCACTGATATAGGTAAATGTCATAGACATAATTTCAAAAAGGTATATCTCATTCTATAAAAATAGACGTACAGATATATCAATTTGAAATTGGTGCATAACAACGGATATTCAAAACCAAATATTTGCCGACCGGCAAACAACCCAGGTGACTTCCTCAAATATCACCGATTACAACGAAGCCCGATATAATGAGGATGGTCACCTAATTCCCAATAACTTACTCCCACTCATCATCTGTAAAACCATACAGATGTGAGAATCCATCCTGGTAAAAACATACCCTGGAGCAAGTGTCTAATTGGGAAATCAGTTTTCTTTTAACAATACACAGTGAAACTGAAACATCGAAATGTTTCGTTGGGGTTTCCTGGTATTCCTAGTAATGCCTCTTCCATTATCAAGATTCACGACTGTAATCGTATAATTCTTTGTCACTTCTCCAAATCCCTTTTTATGTCTTTAGTCATTACCTTCTGTACACCCCTTTAGGCCAAATGGTTTTCTTCCTTCCCTACCGTTCGGCACCAGCCTATGGTTTGGAAGAAGACTATCCAATAAGCATAATGGGTGTACTGTCCTAATCCTAGGAACACTCGCAATGCGAGAGAAGGTGAAGACAAAAGACAACCTGAATGAACTTTATTCCTATTTCTCCTGAACCAGGATCCATCCCCGAACTGGAACAAGTTCCTTTCGAGTTCGTATATAACTATACGATGGATTATCCAATAAACTGGGATCTTCGTAGTGATACGGAGTGTCCTAGAGAAATACAAAGGCGATTTAGGATTGGCGAAGAAATACTTGGTTTGGTCGTGAAAAGCAGTCGCAATTTACTTTGCCCTCTTACTAATCCCTTTCTTTGTCTGAACTTAATACCTTCTGTACACCGTTTAGGCTAATTGGCTTTCTTCATTCCTTACCAGTCGACACCTGCCTATGGTTTGGAAGAAGACTATCCAATTTGCGTAATAGGTGTACTATCTCCTAAACCAAGGAGCACTCGCAACCTGAGAGAAGATAAAAGGAAAAGACAACTGAATAGTCCTATTCGTTTTCTCCAGAACCTGAAACCATCCTCGAATTCCTTCGAGTTCGTATATAACCATACGATGGTTTTGTCCAATGGAAGTGGACGTTCGTAGTAATACGGGGTTTCCTGGAGAAAAGGGTAAAAGTAGGAGTGGCAATGAGGTTTGCAACTCTGACAATCTAAAAGCCAGTGTTAAGAAGGTTCGGTCAACTTGGTCACTGAGTCATAGTCTAGGGTCGGGTCAATGGTCGCTGCCAAAGAGAGAGAGAGAAAAGAAACACTCAGCGTGCACTCTAACCTAGATCAGAATGGTTATCACTTTATCTAATCTGGAAACCTCCCACTGTAACGTCAAATTCTTCCCCAAACTTGAAAGAAGAATTACCCGGGATCACCCGAGGAGTAAACCAACTCATCAGTGGGAATCGGGATCTAACTATCATCGCATGATAACGTGACGGAATCCGCTCACGCTATCTCACTCCAGAAGGTATGCGCAAATCTGGCAAGTTTCAGTTCTTTTGAAACTCCCGATGTGGATTTTTGCCCCATGCTCTTATGACCTTGATGAAGGCCAACATATCATAAGTCACATATCAAGTTCTACCTGTCATTATCCAGATTAATTTGAACCCACCCGTACATACTCTTGACGAAGGCCAAAATAGTAGTACGACTGTCCCAAACCAACGCATCTATCTATGCTGCAGAAAAGTAATAAATAGCTACCATACACTATGCCTTGACGAAGGCCAACATACATAGCATGAATACTAAATGCTACCTTCCTGAAATGACGGAGGGCTACGAATGGTTTCTGGCGAAAACCTTTAACGTAATGAACTTGATATCGTTGAAGGAACTGATAGCTTTTTAGAAAATATAGTGACGAAAACCTTCGCTAAAGAGGTCACTCCCGGTGAAGGGATCTCGGCTCTTTCCCCGTAGAATGAGGTGCAGGATATTCCAACTGAATACCACGATGCAAAGCAAAAGTAATCGGCTATAGTGAAGTTATTGCCCTGACGCAAACTTTTGTCCAAGGGGTCACTCCCGGTGAAGGGATCTCGGCCCTTGCCTCGTCGACTGAGGAGCAGGATATTCCAACTGAATACCACTATGCAAAACAAAAGAGAACGCCCTTGCAATAACAGCTTTTTGAAAAAGTGTTCCAACAACATCAGAATAGGTTTGTTTATCTTGCATTGATCTGAATCAACGCAGTCCCATCAATTGATCACACCACAAAGAACGAAAATATACTGATGTACGTATATGCCATCCGCATTCGCCACTAGGTCCCGTCATCACCCGTTAGGTTAGCTAACTAACGACAGAGCGGGGACTGGACTAGCGCGGATGCAAAACATATACAACATCTACTAGTATATATACAATATATTATATTTCGCTCAAGGCGTGATAAAAAGCAGCATCACAGAACAATAGAGATATCTGGGATCCCCGGGTTTCACAGAGCCGCTACTGAAAACCCGACGTTCCCCTGGTCGTGTGGATAGCCTGTGCAATGAAATCCTAGACCCCTACGGACGCGGCAAGTTACCCGCCAAAACCTGAAGCGAGGCAGCCCCCTTCAGCAACGTGAATGGACCACCCAGCACTTCACGGAATCCGGTAACTTGGGCACCCCTCTTGGGTCAATCCTATACCCCCTATGAGTGCGGCAAATAGCCCGCCAATTCTAGAGTGAAGCCCCCTCCGTCTCAAAGCCATGAGATGCGGGCTCGTTGCCCTCTAGAACCTGACTATCCGTGCACTCCTCCTTGGGGTAATCCTAGTACAGAAAGTAAAATATACATACAACGGGTATATCGACCGCAACCTGGTCGTGCCCCAAAATAATAATACAAACAGGCAGTGACGGCAGTCCACATGTCGGACGCTCGCCCCGCAATATCAAATGTACATAATACAACAAAACTGTACTAATATTGCATCCAGGCTATCCTCCACGACCAATCCGCAACATCACAGCAACACACAGAACATCAACGTGAATGTCACGTTCGCAAATCCGTCTAACCGGACTATAGCAGTTAGACTGGATTTACCGATCAGGTGACATTCACGGTCGCAGATATAATGTAAATACTGTGAACTAGCATGTTTAAAATATCCGATCGAACAAATTTTATCAAGTGGGCCCCAAACAGTACTGTAGCACTTACAGAAAATCCGGGCCCAAAAATAATATCCCAAAACCCATAATTCCAAGTCTAGAGCCCTCTGGAAAAATTTGGCATGCTGATCATATAAAAGCGCGGCGGAACCGCGGCCCAAGCATGGGTTTAGCCGCGGTTCCGCGGCGGTATGGAGCGATCTTGCGACCAAATTTTCACAGAATTCTTACATTTTCATGCACAGTATTCTGAAACAACCTGAAAAATTTTTAGAGCAGAAAAAATTTCGACAGAAAACACAATGCATTGAAAATACGGTTTTTGGAGATTTTTGTTCGATCGAGTTCTTAACATACTAGAGCAAGCTAGGCATGGTTAATGGCGTGTCTCTGATACCAATGTAAGTCCGTAGGGGCGCCCCGGCCGTCGATCCGACGCCGGAAACGCGGAAACAAAAACTTTCAAAAACTATTGAACCGGCACCACCGCGCACTTTTCACCTGGATCGGGCCATTAACCTAGCAACTAGCAAAATAGAAAAGAGTAGAGATGCTATACCAAGCGATCCGTGTCCTTCGGTCTTCGTCTCCACTCCGATCTCCCGCGGAATCTCCATCCGTCAACTCCTCGTCGGAAAGGGCACCCTAAAGCCGGAATCTTTTACAGGCTCCCACCTCTTGACCGAGGCAACTCAGGCGCGAAGTTGGCTAGCCAACGCGTCCAAGATGTGCTGTAGGCTAGTGTAGAATGCTATGTCTCTTTGGGGTTTTCAAGTTACCTTGATGGAGGAAAGAATAACTTTGGAGAGATGAGCAATGTAATTTTTTAGCAAGCAAAATGAGAACCACACCAAATGAAATTTCCTCTCATCTCTCCCCTCTTGCCCAAAATGGCCGGCCACCTCCTCATGAGAATGGTGAAGCAAAAAAGAATCTTATGCAAGAGAAGAAAAAGAGAATAAACAATATATAAATGGTCACACCAAAATCTAATCCAAATCCCTTGACAAAACCATCATGAAAAAGGCAATGGAAAAGATAAGAAAAGAATCTCATGATGGTTGAACCACAAATGCAATAAAGCCCTCCACAAAAGAGTTATTTGCAAACTTCAAATAACCCCCTCCAACTAAAAGTCCGGCCGTGAAAGAACAAAGGAAAACCGGCCGGAACGGAATGCAAACTGGCAACTTCAGAAAACTGATCCCGTAATAAATTACAGGAAAACCCCACTACTGCAAATACATGCCCGCATTTGTATTCCCACTGAACACAAATGCAAAGAGACAAAACTACACTGTCTAATACCAGGATCCGGCTTAAACCAAAGCCGGCTAGTAAAAACCGTCCGATCACGATCCGTGCAATACTGCACGTATCTGATCGAACCCTGCCATATCTCCATACGGCCTCTACAGCGTTTCGCCCGAAACCTGAGTAACTGAGTGTGGTGGACTCTAAAGACTCGTCAATACTATGGCTGTGGATTTAACCACTAGCACGTCAGAGGTATAAGCCAATACGTGACGGGCTACCAGGTATTGACCAAAAGGGACGTCGATGAGCGAACTCATCCTGACACCCTACTGAGCCTGTCAGTGACAATATCCGTACAGTTCGGTCCGTTCGTCTATGAGCATCGCATGGCGGGCCTAGGGGGTTGGTAAAAGTCAGACCCCCAATAGCGGTACAAGTCGTGCCGGAGTGTAGCCCAGAACACCCTGAGATACTACTGGAATACCTATCAGCAAATTTCCTGCCTTGGCCAAGGACTTTTCATGTTCTGGCTCTCCTAGACACAGCACGACCTCACCCCCAATACCGGGAGAGACGAGCCCCTGCAGATCTGCTCACTGCCTCCATGTGGCTCGGGACTGTACCCAACTAAAACCTGTTTGCACGACTCCTTTGAGCCGTGGTAGGGTAGTAATCAAACCACAGTGCGAACTCACACGAGACAAATGACGATCTCAGGTCGATGAACTAACCTGTACACATGTCACCAGGGAACTGCTATCTGACGTCTGGTATAATCCCAACTAGCAGATCCCCGGCGAGTCCTGTCCGGTGTACTCATAACCCAATGAGCACCTGTATACATCTTAGGTGAACCAACTGACACCAGTGGCTTGTGAGACCGGCCACCGCCCCTCGTCGGGGTCTCGACTGTATACACTAGTCTACTCTGGAGAATCGATGCCCTGTCTCGAAACTCCCACGACTAGGGACCTTTTTAAGGATGTGCTTATAGACTCCAGCTCTCACTTATATGATCGCCCTCATACTGCTGGTAGTCAAGCAAGAATCCTAGGGGCTCTATCAACGTGTAATAGCGACTCATAAGGTCACCTAAAGCAGTACACGATGATAAAGATAAACCAGATAGCATACTATCATCTCGAGTAAGACTGTCCTACCGGGACAGGTCCTCCCTCAATCATTGCAATCACGTGCCTGTGATCCAATAATTGACTCTGAGGGCACTATCTCCAACATCCGTTTTTCTGACGTCGTATATTTCTGCAGAGACACTGATTTCTCTGTGGGTCGACGCGAATCGAGCTGCTCTCGTTAAGGACGTTGATTTCCCTGAATCGAGGTTTTTGCCAAGGACACTGATTTCCTCGGAGTTGAGACGAATCAAGAGATTCCTGCAAAAACACCGATTTCCTTGCGGGTCGACGCGAATCGAGATGCTCTCGTCAAGGATGCTGATTTCCCTGAATCGAGATTTTTACCAAGGACACTGATTTCCCTGGAGTTGAGACGAATCGAGGTATTCCTGCAAAGACACTGATTTCTCTGCGGGTCGACGCGAATCGAGATGCTCTCGTCAAGGACGCTGATTTCCCTAAATCGAGGTTTTTGCCAAGGACACTGATTTCCTCGGAGTTGAGATAAATCGAGAGATTCCCGCAAAGACACTGATTTCTCTGCGGGTCGACGCGAATCGAGATGCTCTCGTCAAGGACGCTGATTTCCCTGAATCGAGATTTTGCCAAGGACACTGATTTCCTTAGAGGTCGGTTGACTTGTTTCCGAGACGGAGTCATTGGATGACGTATTTCCGAAATGGAATCATTGGCTGACTCTAGGTTGTTCGTGAACCGTGGAGTCTTAGAACTGGGGACTTTGCCCTGGTTCCGTTTGGTGATGTTGTGTTCGAATCCTGTTGGAATGAGGAGGATCACCGTTACTGATTTTTAGGCTGTAGATGTTGCCGTTGAAATCTGGAACTAGGGACTTTGCCATGGCTCCGTTTGGTGGATTTCGCGTCCGTATCCTGCTGGAATGAGAAAAACGCCGTTGATGATCTCTAAGCTGTAGATGTCGCCATTGAAATCTGGCTCTCTTTCTGATGGAGCCTGGTGGGATGATATGATTCCCTCTTTGTTTGTGCTCCTGGATTGTATACAGGGATCGATGTGATCTCATCTATAGGGCAAAAGTTTCATTTTATATGTATTATTTTTTTGTTTTCTTTCCGCGATGCTTTATCATTTTAGCTTTTTGTATCGCGAAAGTCATGATTACCCAATCATTTTGGCTATTTTTCTTTTTACTCGCTGCTTTTTATTGCGAGTTGTCCAATCATTTCGGCTATTTTGTATGCATATATTTTACTTGCTAATTTTGTTGCAAGTTGCCCCATCATTTCGGCTATTTCATATGCATTCTTGGCTCGCTGATTTTTTTTTGCCGCAAGTATGGAACTTGGAATTTGGTGCCAATCTTAGTATCAGCATCGCTGCGACTGAAATATTGCCAGGAGCGAATCATCATTTGCCGTAAAAGGACTTGGAATTTGATACCGATGTAGGCATCAACATCGCTACAACTGGGATATTGCCAGGAGCGAATCATCATTTGCCTTTGTCGGTTCGAGCAAAGGTGGCTTAGCAATCAGGGTTAGGATCCTGTCGACTAAGGCTTTAAACTTCATGAGCCGTAAGGGTCTCATAAAGGTGTTTCTCCCTACGAGTCGTGAAGATCTTGTAAGTGCGTTTTCTCCTTAAAAATCGTGAGGATTCTTAAGTGTATGTTCTCTTATAAGTCGTAAGGATCTTACAAGAGTGTTTTCTCCTTATAAGTCAAGAGGACTTACAAGGGTCGTTCACCGTGTGAGCATATCCCTAGTCGCTGGTGGGACTCTATTAGGGAAATGTTTATTCGTGCCCGTGGATTGTATACAAGGGTCAATATTGAAACGCTTATAGGGCAAAATCGGGATGTATGATGGCTTAAGAACATGTTCAGATCCCTGTAGCTTAAGGCTTTTGAATCATATGAGCCGAGAGGGTCTCAAAAGGGAATTCTCCTTACGAGTCGTGAAGATCCCGTAAGTGTAACTTCTCTTTAGGAATCGTGGGGATCCTTAAGTGTGTTGCTCCCTTGTGAGTCGTAAGGATCTCACGCAGGTATTTTCTCCTTACAGGGTCGAGAGGACTTTGCAAGTGTCTTTTAACGAGATTGCGCCCTTTATGGTTTTCACAAACTCGCCGGTAGTCCTGCTGTTTTTACTTACGGAGACCTTTCGGGTTTTCATCCGTGCCCATCTCGTTTATGGACGTACCGTTTTTCTCTCTCTCTCTTTTTTTGCGTCAGCCTTGGGATGCTGCGGTCTGTAGTAGTTTATAGACGTCTCGGTCAGTAGTTAGTTTTAGGGTATTTCGGTTCATCGTTAGTTTAGGGACGTTTCGGTCCGTTATTAGTTTAGGGACGTTTCGATCCTCTATTAGTTTAGGGACGTTTCGGTCCTCTATTCTCCATGTTTGGGACGGGGTATCGTTGGATACTATTTTCAATGTCCGAACTCAAGAAGATAGCGAGCGGACATAGGCGTCGTCATCTATCATTAACCTAGTTCGTGACTCATCAAGCATAGTATCTCTTAAGGAATCGGCCGTTTATTGGTCGGAAGGGTCTTTCGCCATGCATATTCATGAGCAAGTAAGCCCCGCCCTGGTAGACTTTGTCTATGATGTACGGGCCTTCATAGTTCGGCTCGAATTTCCCCCGTTTGGTACGATTGGGGATCATAGGTCTCTTGACCACTAGCACGAGTTTGCCTTGGCGGAATGTTCTCGGTCTAGTCAATCTCTCGTACGAGCGCGTCATCTTTTCTTTATAAGCTTCCAAGTTTTGCTGCGCCATGAGCCGGGTTTCTTCAAGGGCGTCGAGCTCCTTGAGCCGAAGATGAGCATTCTCTTCGTCCGTTAGGTCGTAATGAACTGCCACTCGCAGAGAAGGTAACTCTATCTCCAAGGGAAGTACTGCTTCAGCGCCGAATACCAATGCATACGGCGTTGTGTTTGTGGCCATTTTGAACGTAGTTCGATACGCCCAGAGAGATTCAGACAGTCTCTCATGCCAGTCCTTCTTATTTTTGGACACCATCTTTTTCACGATCTTCGTTAAGGTCTTATTGAAAGCCTCAGCCAGACTATTAGTTCGGGGATTGTAGACTGAAGAGTATCTCCAGTCTATATTATGTTGTTGTGCGAAGCGGATGATTTTGTGGCTTCTGTAGGCCGGCCCGTTATCGGAGATAATCCGTCGCGGAGTGCTGAACCGATAGATGACATGTGTCTTGAAGAAATGGAGAATATTCTCGGTCTTCACTTCTCTTAGCGGTACTACTTCTGCCCACTTGGAGAAGTAATCGGTTGTTGCCAGTATGAACCGATGTCTTCTGGACGATGCTGGTTCAATGGGCCCGATTATGTCAGTTCCCCACATTTCGAACGGCCAGCTAGCCACCGTTGGGTGTAGCGGATTTGGATGCTGATGGATAAAGTCCCCGTGAATCTGGCATGAGTGGCACTGCTTCACGTATTCGAGGTAGTCTTGGATCATTGTGGGCCAATAGTAGCCCATCCTTTTGATCTTTAGCTTCATCTTCGGGCCGGCTTGATGAGAACCGCAGAGTCCGTCGTGAGTTTCTTGGACGACTCTCCTTGCCTCTTCAGGTCCCAGGCATCTTAGCCATAGAGAATCAAATGATCTTTTATACAAAGTATTATTGACAAAGGCAAAAGAAAGAGCTCTTTTCATGAGCTGATGTCTTGAGGACGCATCTTCATGTGTATGACAGGATTTGAAGTAGTCTAATAAAGACTTCTCTCCAATCCTTGACCTTTTCCCGGTCCTTTATCTGTAGGGTCGTTTGCTTGGTCGCTCCCTTTTCTTTGGACGACTCCGGAGACATTTCTGCCGGTGCAAGAACCCGACGGCTTTGCACAACGATCCTCACATCATCGAGGTTTTCGTCAGCCAGTTCTTTAGCGAGTTTGGCTAATGCATCCGCCTTGCTATTCTGCACTCGCGGTATGCTTTCCAGGGCGTAGGAAGGGATCTGAGTCAGCAATTACTGCACTCTCACCGTACTTTACCAACTCTGGTTTGCACGTTTGATAGTCGCCATTTACTTGACTGACGACCAGCTGGGAGTCTCCGTATATGAGGATGTTTTCAATTCCCATGTCGACAGCGATCTCGAGACCTGCTATCAAAGTTTCATATTCGGCATCATTGTTTGTCCTCGGCTCTGTTAGGGAAAAGGCAAAGCGCATTGTCCCTCCTTGTGGAGTCACGAAGATGAGGCCTACCCCAGACTCGATTATGGGGGAGTTATGCTTTCGCTTCTTCATGAAAGATGCCCCGTCGAAGTAGAGTTCCCACAGGGTGTTGCTCTCTCCTTTCCCCCCATCGATTGTGTCAAACGCGTGCTCGTCTGGCAATTCACAATTTAAAGGTGAGTCGGCAGGTATTGGATGCTCAGCGAGGAAGTCGGCGATGACCTAGCCTTCTATTGCCTTGAGAGGTCGATAGGTTATCGAGAATTCCATTAAGAGTAGGGCCCATTTAGTGAGCCGCCCTGTTAGTATGGCTCTTGACATCAAATATTTGAGAGGATCCACCTTTGATATGAGATGGACCTCATGCGCCAACGCATAGTGCATGAGCTTCGTTATCGCGAAGATCAACGCTAGGCAGTTTTTTTCAATGGGGGAGTAATTTTTTTCTGCCCCCAGGAGCACTCGACACAAATAGTAGAGGGCTCTCTCCTTCCCTTGGTCGTTTTCTTGTGCCCATAATGCGCCTAGAGAACCCTCAAGGGTGGTCGTATACAGAATGAGAGGCTTTCCTTTGACGGGAGCGGTCAGTACTGGCGGATTCTGCAAGTATTGCTTGATTTCGTCCAATGCGCTTTGGCATTTGCGATCCCAAACGAACGGGGTTCCCTTCTTCATCAAGTGACTGTAGGGACGGCATTTGCCGGAAATATTGGCTATGAATCGCCGAATATATGCGAGCTTCCCTTGGAGAGACCGCAGTTGCATGAGAGTTCTTAGCGGGGGCATTTCCATGATCGCCTTGATTTTCGACGGGTCTATTTCGATGCCACGGTGTCGTACGATGAATCTTAGGAATTTACCTGAGGAGACTTCGAACGAGCATTTGAGAGGGTTCATCTTCAAGTTTTATTTCCGAAGACGTTGGAACACTATTTTCATATTCTCCCAATATTCCTCGTGCGATTTTCTTTTCACCACAAGGTCGTCGATATAGCATTCGACGACTTCATGTATGAGGTCATCGAAAATCTTCGTCATGGCCCTCTGATAGGTAGCGCCGGCGTTCTTCAAGCTGAAAGGCATCACTTTGTAGCAGAATATGCCCAGAGGAGTCTGGAAAGCGGTATGCTTCTGTTAGTATATATGCCCTAGAGACCATTACTGTATCATACCAGTATGTATATTACTTGATGGAAGCTTGGGATATTCACAGTTGTATATACAATCTTGCTCGAAATGGTAGTATGCTACTTGGTTTGTCTCTGCTTTAATATGTGCATGTGTTTCTTTTAGCATATCGCTTATATACATATTAGTAGAGCCCTTAGGATCTTTGCTTGATTACCAGCGTTGTGATGGCGCTCACACTCGTGGGGGCTGGGTAATCCATAAGCACATCCTTATACAGGTCCCTAGTCGTTGGACTATCGAGATAGGGCATCGATACTCCGGAGTAGACTAGCGTATGCGCTTCTCATCCCAGCGTGGGAGACGGTCTGTCCCACAGCCGTCAGTACGTCGTACTTGAGATAGTATGCGGGTGCTCGTTAGGTTACGAGTACACTGGATAGGAATCGTCGGGAATTGTTGGTTGGTATTATACCTATCGTCAGTTATCAGTTCCCAGGTGACATGAGTACAGCTTAGTCCGCTGACTTGACACTGTCACTTCGCCTCGAGTGTGTTCCCACTGTACTTTGATTACTACCCTACCACGGTTCAAAGGAGTCGCGCAAACAGGTAGTAGTTGGGTCCAGTCTCGAAGCACTTGGAGGCAGTGACGGTTAGATAGGATTCGTCTCTCCCGGTATTGGGGGTTGACATCGCGCTGTGTCTAGGAGAGCCATTACACGAGTAGTCCCTGGCCAGGGCAAGCGAGATATACTGGTAGGTTTCCAGTGTTATCTCAGGATGTTCTGGGCTACACTCCGACACGACTTGTACCGCTATTAGGGGACTGACGTTTACCGCCCCCTAGGCCCGCCATGCGATGTATCAGACGAACAGACCGGACTGTACGGAGACTGTCACATACAGGCTCAGTAGGAGTTCAGATGGGGTCACCTCGTCAGTCTTCTTATCGGCATCTACCTGGGGACCGTTACGTACAGCTAGTGCCGCTTGCGGTCTGTGGTTAAACCCACTGCCAGCGTAGTGTCGAGTCTTTAGAGTCCCACACAGAGAGCTATTCGCCTTTAGGCAAAATGAGTAGAGGTCGCATGGTTTTGCGATAGGGTTCGTTCACATCCGCGCACTTATGCACGTTTGCTGTCCAGACAGCTTATACTAGAGGGCTTTGGTTTAAGCCAGATCCTAGTATATGATTTGGGATTGGTTTTATCTCTTTGTATTCGTGTTCCTCGGATCACGAATACGGGTGCGTATGCACAGTTGATTGAGACAGAGGGAGAGGACTTTGATTAGGGTTAATGAACATTGTCATTTTGCTAACCCTAATGCTTATGTGTGTATTATGGTTAATTGATATTAGTTATATATAATTGTGCATGGTTAGGGTTGATGACTATTTGACCACTCTTGACTTGTTGACCTAGGTTGACACTTTGACCATCATCATTCCATATAAAAGATGCTCTTTGATCCTTGCAATTAGCATTAAATATGAAATGATAATGGTCATGTCTTGATTAAGCCATGACAATTATCTCACTAATTATCAATTTACAATAATTCACACATATATGTGAGAATGCTTCATTATTCTCTCATTCTATCATATTCATTCTCTCTCCTCCTCTTCCTCTCTCTCAAGCTCTCCCCTCTCATGTGTTGAGAAATACTTGAGCTTGAGAAAACCTCTTCTAGATAATCTCTACTCTCATCAAGGGTTCTAGGATTAGCACTTCTAGCACCTTAGTTACTTCTAGCTTGAAGTTGAAGCCAAAGGTTGAGGCTCTCGGGTGGATCCTTCTTCGACTAGAGAAGGCGACAAGGTGATCCCTTTCTACCACTCCAAGGAGCAAGGAGAGAAGGACATAAAGCCCAAGGTATAACCTTTCTACCCTATAGCTAAATCTAGTTAGCTTTTAGTTAGTTTCTGTTTAGCAAAGATCCTCCTTTGTCTAGTCCATGTTTCCTAGCATGATAAAAATCCGATTTTTATTCCGTTTTCCGCCTCCCCGCAAGCACCGGGGTGGGCAGTGTGGACTTACAGTAGTATCAGAGACTAACTAAACATAAACTAGCTAGGTAGTAAGGTGTATGGAAGTTTGATCGAAAAAAATCGCAAAACCTAAACATCAAAGCCCTAAGTTTCTGTTGAAATTTTTTCTTCTTTAAAAATAAAAAATCATACGTCAAAAATCATTTCAGGGTTTTGTTAAGAAACTCACCAAACCCGGTCCAGTGAATTGTTCAAAGAGCCGCGGTTCCGCGGCAATAGCAAGCTATTGCCGCGTAACCGCGGCCGAGTTGACTCGGTTCTGGATTGAGTTTGGTGCAGTGTTCTTCTGACATGGTTTTGGGATTTTTAAGATGGTTTATTTGTGCCCAGGTTTTCCAGAAAAGAAATTTGTTTTTGGGGGCCTATAAATCCGTATTTTTGATCGAAGTTCACTACACTTTGACTAAAGGGTTATATCTGTGTTGTTTATATGTATTGAACGTCTGCTAATCGCTATACGTCGATTAGTGGGGGTTATACATATTTGTGATCTGTGTTTGTTGATGATATGTGTATATGAATGCGTTGGATTATCGCGGGTGAATAGCCGGGGTGGATGTGAGATGAGTGTTTCTTTTTCTTTCATTCATGTAATATGTAAATTGATGTATTATTATTTGTTTGGCCGCACAACCGGGTCGGGGTTGTAGCCGTCATTGTATAATTCTTTTTACTATTTTTGCTCCTAGGATAGACCCATGGAAGGGGGTGCACAAACTACCGGGTATCTCGAAGTGCCGAGTGGCCTACTCACGGTGTTGAGGGAGGTTGCTTCGCTTCGGGTACTTGGCGGGTAGTTTGCCGCACCCGTAGGGGTCTTGGGTGGGGTATTGGCTATTCACCGCGACCGTGTAATCCGCTTTTCGTTGCAGGCTCGAACGGATTGCGGATTCCTAGTATATCCAATGTATTCATCTGTGATCTGTAATGTCTATCATTGCTATATATCTATATATTATAACTATTTAGGCGTTGCTTATGTTTTACAGCCGCGCTAGCCCAGCCCCCGCTCTGTCGTTAGTTAAGTAACCAAACGGGTGATGACGGGGCCCCGTGGCGAATGCGAATGGCATAAGCGTACGTCATATTTTGGTTGTTTTCTGCAATGGTAGGATTAAATGATGGGACGCATTAAAAGAACTAATGCAAGAAAATAAACCAAGTAAAAGTCGATTGGAACACTTTGAAAACCACTCGGTTCTTTTCAAAACTAAACTTTTAAACGCGGAGCTTGAACCACTCCTTTTAAAAGCTATCTCGTTCCATCGATTATATCAAGTTCACTACGTTCACGGTTTCGCCAAAACCATTCGTAGCCCTCCGTCATTCCACATGAATGGTCAAAAAGTATTCAAGCTATGTATTTTAGCCAAAGTCAAGGCATAGTGATTGGTAGCTATTGGGTATTCATGTGCAGCATAGATAGATGCGTTGGTTTGGGACAGTCGTGCTGCCATTTTGGCCAAAGTCAAGGGTAGGTACGGGTGGGTCCAAATTAACTAGGAGAATGACGGGTAGAACTTGACATGTGACTTATGATATTTTGGCCAAAGTCAAGGTCATAAGAGCATGGGGCAAAAATCCACATCGGGAGTTTCATAAGTACTGAAACTTGCTAGCGCTGCATACCATTTGGAGTGTGATGATTCTGGTAGGATTCCTTCGGTTTTATCACGCGATGATATTTAGATCCCGATCCTACTGTGAGTATATGCTACTCCTCGGGAAAACTCTCACTTAACGATCAATACTATAAACCTAGTAGGTGTCTAGAAAGGTGTTAGCGGGGCTACGCCCACAGGGAAAAGAGGTTACTTAATTAAGGAACTTCGCGAAAGCGTTGGAAAACCTCCCTCGAAGTACCGACACTGGCCTGGCTGAACGGTTAAGCAAGTATTGTACGGTGAGATTGATCCCGACTAATTCTTTCTTTATGGTTTGAGAAGGGATTCGAAAGACAGTGGGAGCCATCCTGTTTAGACAAACTAAAAACCACTCTAAATTTGCAAGAGCATCATGCTAAAGTGTTTCTTTTCTCTCTCCTAATTGCAGCAACCATTCAAGATGACCGGACTTAAGTTATTACTAGATAAAAACATACTGACAGGGCCAAACTACAAAGATTGGCTCAGGAATGTCAAGATGGCAATCACTTACGACAAGTTGGGGTATCTCCTTACCACCAAAGCTCCCCCTGTCCCAGGTCCCAAAACCAGTGTCGCGGATAGGGAAATCCGTAAGACCTGGGAAATAGATTGCGCGAAGGCCAAATGCCTCGTACTTGCCTCGATGGACAACGAACATCAGAGGAGACACGAGAATATGGACCTAGAGTCCATATTTCTTCATACAAAAGAACTGTATAGAGAGCAGTCTCGTATCGCCAGATACGAAGTGTCGAAGAAGTTGTTTTCGGCAAGGTTGGCCGTCGGATCATCGGTAGCGGAACACGTGCTTAAGATGATTGGCTACATAGAGGAGCTCACGGAACTTGGGACCACGTTGGAGAATGAGCTCTATACGGACTTGATTCTCCAGTCCCTTCCTTCCACTTACGCCCAGTTCATCCTGAACTTCAACTTACAGGAAAAGGAAGTTGAACTTTCAGAGCTCCTCAACATGCTGAGGAGTGCAGAGGGCACCCTACAGAAAGGTAAGGAGACATCCACTTTGTTTGTAGGAGGATCTTCCTCTTCTAGGTCCAGGGCGAAAGCCAAGGGCAAGAAGAAGAAAGCCCCCGCCAAACCAAGAGACGGTGTCAGTAAAGTGGATACGAAGGGAAAAGGAAAGGCAAAAGCAATAAAGGTAGCGGGGAAGCTTGTGGGGAAAGAAGAGTGCTTTTACTGTCACAAAAGTGGACACTGGAAACAGGATTGCAAGGCTTGGAAGGCCAGAACCCAGGATCTGAAGCAAGTTGCGGCTTCAGCTTCAGGTGTGTATGTTATTGAAAACTGTCTATCAATAAACTCTACATCCTGGGTATTGGATACCGGATCAGGATCTCATATCTGTAATTCTTTGCAGGCGTTGAGAAAGCGTAGAGTTTTGAAGGCAGGTGACATGACCCTCAGAGTTGCAAACGGAGCTAGCATGGATGCTGAGGCCGTGGGGGACTATCACCTGGGATTGTCAGATGGACACTTTTTGGTTTTGCGTAGTTGTTATTTTGTACCAAATGCAACCTGTAATATCATTTCTGTATCTTTATTATCTAAAGAAGGTTATGAATTTGCATTTGTAAGTAATGTAGTGAACATTCACCTTAATCAAGTTTTGATTGGGTCAGGTACATTAAACAACGGTATATACGTATTGAACCAACCACAGATTTTCAATGTCTAAAATACACACAAAAGAAAGTCTCCAGAAATCAATAAAACTTTCTTATGGCAATGTAGACTGGGTCACATCAATGAGAGAAGGTTGACTAAGTTACATACAGAAGGATATTTGGATTCGTTCGAATATCAATCGTATGCAACTTGTCAATCCTGTCTCAAAGGAAAGATGACAAAGACTCCGTTCACTGAACACGGAGTAAGAGCGAGCGAGCTCTTGGGACTCGTACACAGCGACATGTGCGGTACAATGTATACACATGCACGAAGCGGTTATTCTTACTTCATTACTTTTACGGATGATTTTTCAAGGTACGGATATGTCTTCTTAATGAAACATAAATCCGAGGCTTTTGAAAAATTCCAGGAATACAAGAATGAAGTAGAAAAACAAACAGGCAAAAGTATCAAGGCACTGAGATCTGATCGAGGTGGTGAATACTTGAGTGCCGAGTTCCTGGGTTACTTAAAAGAGAATGGAATTCTCTCTCAGCTTACTCCTCTATACACTCCGCAACATAACGGTGTATTGGAGAGACGGAACCGAACCCTATTGGATATGGTACGGTCCATGATGAGTAACGCTGAGTTCCCGCAATCGTTCTGGGGATATGCGCTAGAATCAGCTGCATACCTTTTGAACCGAGTTCCCACTAAGACTGTGCCTATTACACCATATCAGATGTGGTGTGGGAAGAGACCCTATCTTAATCACATTAAGACATGGGGATGTCCGGCTTTTGTCAAAAACAGCATGCGGACAAGCTTGAGGCACGCTCAGTACAGTGCAAGTTTGTGGGATATCCAAAGAACTCTAAGGGATATTTCTTCTATTGTGAAGAGGAACAAAAGGTTTTTGTTTCTCGCCATGCCCACTTTCTAGAACACCAGTTCATAGAAAAAGAAATAAGTGGGAGCGCAATAGAACTGGAAGAAATTCCAGAACCACGAGCTATTACTGAAAGCTTAGTAGAACCAGAGGGTTCGAAAGATCAGGACATTCCCACGCCACTCCGCAGGAGTAGTAGGCAGTCTCATCCGCCCGAGAGATACTACGGTTTTCTCATTGACGGGGGATAGAGAGGATTGCATCATAGATTGTGATGAGCCCACTAGCTTCCAGCAAGCCATTCAGAGCGTTGACTCGGTAAAATGGCTGGATGCAATGCGGACCGAAATGGAGTCCATGTACACCAACAAAGTATGGACGTTGGACATTGCTCCAGATGGGGTAAAACCCGTAGGATGCAAGTGGATCTTCAATAGGAAGATTGGTGTAGATGGACAGGTTGAGACCTACAAAGCTAGACTGGTTGCAAAGGGTTTTCGTCAGAGACCTGGTTTGGACTATGACGAAACCTTCTCTCCAGTGGCTATGCTGAAATCCATTCGGATCCTTCTTGCTATTACTGCCTTCCACGATTATGAGATTTGGTAGATGGACGTAAAAACCGCTTTTCTAAATGGACATTTAGAGGAGTGTGTCTATATGGACCAGCCAGAGGGTTTCATTCAGAGTGGGAGCAGCGGAAAGGTGTGCAAGTTGCTTAAGTCCATTTATGGACTAAAGCAGGCATCGCGGAGTTGGAACATCTGTTTTGATGAGACGGTCAAGGAATTTGGCTTTATCAAAAATCCAGATGAACCATGCATCTATTGTAGATTTGTAGCGAGAACTGTAGTATTCCTCGTTTTATACGTGGATGACATTCTCTTAATAGGAAATGACATTCCTATGCTACAATCTGTCAAGGGGTTCTTTTCACACAGATTCTCCATAAAAGACCTGGGTGATGCCTCATACATCCTGGGGATCCGGATCTACCGTGACAGATCCAAGAGGATTTTAGGACTTTCACAGTCCAGGTACATCGACACCATACTGAAAAGATTCAGTATGGAAGATTTCGAGCGCGGTAATCTACCGGCTTGTCACGGGATCACCCTCTCCAAAGAGATGTATCCCAATACTGATTTGGAGAGGGATCACATATCTATTATACCCTACGCTTCTGCGGTAGGCTCTATAATGTATGCGATGTTGTGTACCAGACCAGATGTGGCTTATGCACTGAGTGTGGTAAGCAGGTATCAGTCAAACCCTGGGGAGAAACATTGGATAGCGGTAAAGAACATTCTCAAGTACCTGAGAAGGACTAAGGAGATGTTCTTGGTGTATGGCGGAAAAGACCTCCAGATTGAGGCCTTTGCTAACTCCAGCTTCCAGAGTGACAAGGATGATTCCAAGTCCATGTCGGGTTTTGTCTTTACCCTCAATGGAGGGGCGGTGTGTTGGAAGAGCTCCAAACAAGAAACCGTTGCTGACTCGACTATGGAAGCGGAATACATCGCTGCATCTGATGCCGCAAAAGAAGCTGTCTGGATGAGGAAGTTCTTGAAAGAACTTCAGGTGGTTCCGTCCATTGTTGATCCAATACCTCTGTATTGCGACAACAACGGGGCTATAGCTTTAGCGAAGGAACCCAGGTCCCATCAGAAATCTAGACACATCTTGAGGCGGTATCACCTGATCAGGGAGATCGTGGATCGCCAGGAGATCGAGGTTCGGAGGGTTGCTTCAGAAGATAACACTGCAGATCCATTCACGAAGGCTTTACCCCAGACTCAATTCGAGCGGCTGATCGAGATGATAGGTCTTCGATACGCCAGTACATGGCCTTAGTGCAAGTGGGAGATTGTTAGTGTATATGCCCTAGAGGCCATTACTGTATCATACTAGTATGTATATTACTTGATGGAAGCTTGGGATATTCACAGTTGTATATACAATCTTGCTCGAATTGGTAGTATGCTACTTGGTTTGTCTCTGCTTTAATATGTGCATGTGTTTCTTTTAGCATATCGCTTATATACATATTAGTAGAGCCCTTAGGATCTTTGCTTGATTACCAGCGTTGTGATGATGCTCACACTCGTGGGGGCTGGGTAAACCATAAGCACATCCTTATACAGGTCCCTAGTCGTTGGACTATCGAGACAGGGCATCGATACTCCGGAGTAGACTAGCGTATGCGCTTCTCATCCCAGCGTGGGAGACGGTCTGTCCCACAGCCGTCAGTACGTCGTACTTGAGATAGTATGCGGGTGCTCGTTAGGTTACGAGTACACTGGACAGGACTCGTCGGGAACTGTTGGTTGGTATTATACCTATCGTCAGTTATCGGTTCCCAGGTGACATGAGTACAGCTTAGTCCGCTGACTTGACACTGTCACTTCGCCTCGAGTGTGTTCCCACTGTACTTTGATTACTACCCTACCACGGCTCAAAGGAGTCGTGCAAACAGGTAGTAGTTGGGTGCAGTCCTGAAGCACTTGGAGGCAGTAACGGTTAGACAGGATTCGTCTCTCTCGGTATTAGGGGTTGACATCGCGCTGTGTCTAGGAGAGCCATTACACGAGTAGTCCCTGGCCAGGACAAGCGAGATATACTGGTAGGTTTCCTGTGTTATCTCAGTGTGTTCTAGGCTACACTCCGACACGACTTGTACCGCTATTAGGGGACTGACGTTTACCGCCCCCTAGGCCCGCCATGCGATGTATCAGACGAACAGACCGGACTATACGGAGACTGTCACATACAGGCTCAGTAGGAGTTCAGATGGGGTCACCTCGTCAGTCTTCTTATCGGCATCTACCTGGGGACCGTTACGTACAGCTAGTGCCGCTTGCGGTCTGTGGTTAAACCCACTGCCAGCGTAGTGTCGAGTCTTTAGAGTCCCACACAGAGAGCTATTCGCCTTTAGGCAAAATGAGTAGAGATCACATGGTTTTGCGACAGGGTTCGTTCACATCCGCGCACTTGTGCACGTTTGCTGTCCGGATAGCTTATACTAGCGGGCTTTGGTTTAAGCCAGATCCTAGTATATGATTTGGGATTGGTTTTATCTCTTTGTATTCGTGTTCCTCGGATCACGAATACGGGTGCGTATGCACAGTTGATTGAGACAGAGGGAGAGGACTTTGATTAGGGTTAATGACCATTGTCATTTTGCTAACCCTAATACTTATGTGTGTATTATGGTTAATTGATATTAGTTATATATAATTGTGCATGGTTAGGGTTGATGACTATTTGACCACTCTTGACTTGTTGACCTAGGTTGACACTTTGACCATCATCATTCCATATAAAAGATGCTCTTTGATCCTTGCAATTAGCATTAAATATGAAATGATAATGGTCATGTCTTGATTAAGCCATGACAATTATCTCACTAATTATCAATTTACAATAATTCACACATATATGTGAGAATGCTTCATTATTCTCTCATTCTATCATATTCATTCTCTCTCCTCCTCTTCCTCTCTCTCAAGCTCTCCCCTCTCATGTGTTGAGAAGCACTTGAGCTTGAGAAAATCTCTTCTAGATAATCTCTACTCTCATCTAGGGTTCTAGGATTAGCACTTCTAGCACCTTAGTTACTTCTAGCTTGAAGTTGAAGCCAAAGGTTGAGGCTCTCGGGTGGATCCTTCTTCGACTAGAGAAGGCGACAAGGTGATCCCTTTGTACCACTCCAAGGAGCAAGGAGTGAAGGACATAAAGCCCAAGGTATAACCTTTTTACCCTATAGCTAAATCTAGTTAGCTTTTAGTTCGTTTTTGTTTAGCAAAGATCCTCCTTTGTCTAGTCCATGTTGCCTAGCATGATAAAAATCCGATTTTTATTCCGTTTTCCGCCTCCCCGCAAGCACCGGGGTGGGCAACGTGGACTTACAGCTTCTGGTCTTCGGGATGCATTTTTATTTGATTATATCCTGATGAGCCGTCCATGAAGGAGAAGATTTCGTGAGTGGACGTGTTGTCTATCGTTAGCTCGGTGACCAGTACGGGAAAGTCATCCTTCGGACATGCTTTGTTGAGGTCCCAAAAGTCTACGCAGATGCGTACTGCCCCATTTTTCTTCATCACTGGGACGATGTTGGCAATCCAGTCTGGATACTGAACCTCTTGGATGAAGCCGGAGTCGATTAGCTTCTTGACCTCAGCATTGATGCTCATTTCAAGTTCGAGCCGCATTCTTCTCGGTGCTTGTTTGATTGGATTGATGTCCGGAGATATCACCAATTTGTGCACAGCTACTTCTGGATCTAGTCCTTGCATTTCGGAGTAGTTCCATGCGAAGAAATCTTTATACTGCATGAGCACGTCCTTCAGCGTAGCCACCTTTTCTTCAGACAATAGCTCACCGACAAACGTCGGCCGTGGGTCTTTTGCCGTTCCCAAGTTGATCTTTCTAAGGTTATCTGCAGTAGTATGTATCCCATCTTCCAGCTCTTTTGGCGCCGGTGGAAACTCTGAGATCACTTCGTCATCATCGTTTTCGAAGCACCAGGAGAGGTCATCCATATTCTCGGGCACTCCTTCGTCTGTCATCATTATTACGTGATAGGTACAAGATCGTTTCCAAGACCGATGTTGATCTGGTTCTACTCTCGCTGCATTCGTGGCTTTTGATTCATGCTTCTGTGGCGGGGTTACTGATTGAATTGATTTTCCGTTGTGTATGTAGAAAATAGAATAGAAATGACAACCAAAAATTATTTGACCGCAATCAACTACGGTGTCGGATGTAAATTGTTAGTGAGTGCGGATCGTCCACAGGGACAATGTAATAGTTCGTCTTTTGAATTAGATGAGTCGAAAGTTTAATGAAAAGAAAACAAACAATTCATGATTTATATTTGAAGTTCAAGAATTAGAAAATCTAGATCTAATAACAAGAAAAGATAGAATCAAGAATTGATAGTTTGATGATTTTTCCAAACCAAATATCAAGAATCGAAATGAGTCTCGTAGGAATCGATCAGATCTATAGATGTGATGTAATCTTACAATTACGTATTCTTATCCTTCGATGAATTGATACTAGATCGATGATGATCGATCGAGAATTAGGGATTTCTTATGAAACTAGGGTTTCATCTTATCCCTTATTCTTTCGTCGATATCATTCACATTCTAGCCTCTAGTAAATTCAAGAAACGATCGTAGATCCCTAATTTCGAGCGATCACAATCAAGAAAGCATCGCAACGAAACTAGGTCATCGATTCTTGAACTTGCTAGGGTTTACAAAGCTCGTAGGACTTAAAAATCGTATTAAGATTTGTTACATCATCATTCTACAATTGTCTCGACTCCTTTACGAGCGGAGTTTTACTCAAACATCACAACAAGAACCACAATCACAAATTGAGATCTAATCATGATGCAAGAATTAAAAGAAAGCAAGATTAAAGAATTTCACCTTTTATTTATATCAACAATTTCATTACATTCGCTCAAGAACTACAAGAGGAAGAACTCGATCGTCGATTTGGCTTCGCTCGTCTCCTTGAGTCGCGGATCGGCTTGGATCACTTGCCCGATTGAAGATCGGCTCGGCTCCTAAAAGGTTGAAGGCTTCTCGCTTGATTTGGTACTCAAGATCTTGAATTTGGAGTGGAATTAGGGTTAGGGTTTCGCACAAGCCTTGTCACTAGACTTGTGGAAGAGGATGAAGAATTGAAATGATGAGAGAAGACTAACTAATGATTGATTAAAGATTCCTCTCCCAACCCTTAGATCTAGGTTCCTATTTATAGCCTCAAAACCCTAGATCTAGGATTTGAATTTTAAGTTTCCCTCCAAAAGTTTGTTGAGGAAATTTGAATTTCCCTCCAAAAGTTAGTTAGAGGAGAAGCTTCTAGATGTGATTAGTTAGGAGGGAGCTTCTAGAAGAGGTTAGTTAGGAGCTTAATTAGGATTAGCTTTGCTTAATGATCTTTGCTGATCTGGCAGTAGCTTCGCGAGAATTCTGGAATTTGACATATCTTTCTGAGCTGTGGCCACTGAGATAAGAATAACGCACTAAAAATGGCATGATGATCTGACTAAACCGCCGCTGAATCGCGGCGCAAGCCGGCTCCCGCCGCGGTTCCGCGGCGCTTTAGAGGCTTTAGGGCTTGAAACTTTTGGTGCTTATTGGGCTTGAGTTGTGGGCCTTTCTTTGATATGTTGAATTGTATTTATCCCTTTGGATTGCTACCAGATCTGAAATCATTGAGTTGGCGTATTTTTGATCAGCTCTTTTGGCTTTGCTCCTGTAATTTCCTGCACAAATCTCGACACAAGTTTTGCGCAAATACAGAGATGATGCGATGCCATGAAATGCAGTCAATTTCCTTTATAGTGCCGGTTTTAGAGTCTAACACATGCAATCTGATATTTTACGACTGATTTGCTAATATGTGAAATATGAATACCGTACACTTCTAAATGAGTGCAAAAGATAGAGAAATTGCCGTGTTAAAAATACATTATTTTCGACTGATCAAATACCCCCAAACTTAATTTCGATCGTCTCGAGCGAATGTTTTATTAAAAAGAGAAGGAGAAAATAAAGAAAGAGAAAAACTAACTAGCACACTTTCGTAGGCAACACGATTGCACTGAGCACGTGCAACAAGCCTTTAAACCTCTAGGTGTCCCTAGTAGGAGGAGTGTTGTCTCCTGAGGGTTTTCAGCGGATTGCACCCACAAAATCTAATAATAAAAGGAAGATCATGAATATTACATTTAATGACAAGAATTGTAAAAGAAAAACTTTGAAAATTAGGGTTTCCAACTAAGCTAGCTTTTCGGTTGTCATGAGCCTTATCTTAATGGTCATGAAAAGATGTTAGAAATCACGTCCTCCCTCAATAAAATATCGTCTTATTTTTCATTCCTATCTTTCTTCCAAACATCGATCATATAACCCTGCGTGTGTGTAAAGACATCCCTACACCCGGAGAATTCAATTCAAGCTATCATACTCTTGCCCATCATCCTCAGTACTTTTTGATTAATGAATATTTAGATGAGATTGCTCACACACTTTCATGCGACCGTTAATACTTCTTTAGGTACTAACCGACCGATTACTCATGTGTTTGCTTATTTGGTGTATTTTCCTCGTCTTGCACCACCTTAGGCATAGCAGTGACTCCCAGACCAGTTGGCCTTAGGGCACTAGGTGAAGAAGCACCCTCGCTATATATTTTTTATTGCCCTCGGTGATAACAAAACCAGTGTCCATTTTTCTCACCACTTTATATATATATTTTTTTTATTCACTTTTTTTTTATTTCCTTTATACATCGGCTTTAAGACAAGAGCATTTCAAGGTATCCTCTACTATCCCAGGCTTTAAGACGTGTGTAAGTGCGAATAGCAGGGTATCAACGTTCAAAATGTTTGGCTTCCAGAATAGAAACTATTTTTCAGACTTATTTTTATCCTCAGATTAGTGACTTCCTTCATCTTACTAACTCTTGGGACAACGACTCATAACTACTTATTACTAGTTCGTATAAGAAAACTTCTAATTTTCTTAGTTTTCTTAAATTTTTCCAATCTCATGGATGTAATTTTTCACTATCTAAACTTTCGTTATCTTATTTATGTACAAAAAATATTTTTATCTTTTGAAATTTTTTAAATTTTTATAGGTTTTTGAAAAATGTTTTGTGCTTATGCAAATGATATGCAAATGATGCGAAAATAAGCACAAACCTCCCCCAAACTTGTTTTCAACAGTGTCCTCACTGTTGCTATCTGCTAAATCTCGAAAAACCTGTAAGCTTGGGAGGAATTATTAGTGGGGGCAAACTATTTAAGTGAAGAACCTCCCCCAAACTTATTTTTGGCTCAAAATTTTGTAAAATTTTCTTTCCAGGAGCCCGAAAATATACCCTCCCCCAAACTTGAGTTATGCAATGTTAATCTTTGAAAATCATATGAGGGGGTCAAAAAAAATCAATGGTCGATGCCAAGCTTTGCAAAGACCGAAAGTTAACACCAACCATTCAAAAATTTTATCAATGCAGTGCTCTGGTTGGTGGAAGAAGAAGTGGGGAAAGGTTAAGTGGTGGAATAGAATGTGGGTGCGTCTCGTATTGGAGAGACGATGCAGTGATTGTGATGGATTACTCGCATTCTTTTTACAGTTCAGAGGAAGGGGTGGAGGTTCAATTTCAGTGATTAGAAGATGATTCATCTCAACACCCGTGTCATTCAAAAATACGAGTTCATCAGCGAAGATCTCCTCAAAAGTTCCATCTATACCCCGATGAATAATATCATCACAAAGTGCGGGGTGATCTTCAGACTCTAAAAGCAGTTCATAATCAGTGTTAGTTGTTGACCCGGATATCTCGGTGGAAGAGTCCGTATGTGTATGATACATAGTTGGGTCAAACAACAACGTATGAAAAGAGTCAAGATCAGTATAAAGAGGATCATCAAATTCGCTGCTGTCGACATCCATTAAGTCGACAGAACAGACCTGAGCAGTAGGTTCGGAGGGTACACTTCCCAACTTGTAAATGTTCAGCTCAATTGACCTATTCCCGAAGGATAGGGTCATAGAACCATTACGACAGTTGATTATTGCATTGGAAGTGGCCAAAAAAGGGCGACCTAAAATCACCGGAATTTGATTCCGTGGGTTCGCTACAGGCTGTGTATCAATTACAATAAAATCCACAGGGAATATAAATTCCCCGATTTTTATTAACACATCCTCCAGTTCACCCCTAGGTTTGGTGATTGATCGGTCAGCCATCTGGAGAGTTATGCTCGAGGGCTTTAACACTCCGATACCTAGTTGCTCGTATACCGAGTAAGGAAGTAAGTTAACACTAGCGCCAAGGTCAAGTAACGCACGGTTGATGTGTTTCTCCCCAATAGAAATGGAAATAGTAGGACAACCAGGGTCCTTACGTTTCCGTGGTAATTGTTGGGGAAAAGCCGTGTCTACAGTACTTGACATGAAGATTTTTTTAGGCACTTGAGTCTTCCTCTTCCTAGTGCACAAGTTCTTAAGAGTTTTTGCATAGGACGGAACTTGTTGAATAGCATCTAGGAGAAGGATGTTGATGTTAACTTCCTTAAACATGTTCATAATCTTCTCCATATGTGGACTTGGTGTGTTAGCCCTTAACCGATTAGGATAAGGTGCTTTAGCAATAAGTGCTGGGTCCATCATAGGAGAAGGAAGTGTTTGTGGAATCGATCCCAAAATAGAAGTGGGGATCGTCCGTGGAGGGGTAAAAGAGGTGGGCTGAAGTGGCGAGCCCTTTGGGAAACGAAGAATAGGCTCGGAAGAAGGTGGTGGGGTAGAAGAGCTGGGGTCAGAATTAGAAGTGTGTGTGTGAGGAAAGGTCTCAGCCGGGGTGTTATTGATTGATTTTTCTGTATCATCAAACTCTTCCCCAACGTGAGTGTCAAGCACTCTTCCAGATCTCAACGTGATTGCATCCACATGATGTGAATAGCCAGTACTGGGTAAAGGTTGAGCTGGAAGTTTCCCTTTCTCTCTTGCACTCATTTCGGCTCTTAATCGTGAAATTTCTGCTTCCATCGATTTGATACTCTCAGCTTGGGATGCTGAGTTTTTCTCAATTTTATCGACAGAAGACTTCATTTCAGCCGAAACTTGCATGATATTTGTTAAGACCAAATTCATGCATTGTGCAAATGAATAGGATTCATCAGTCCCGGTCAACTGCAAAGGACTAGATGGTGCAAAATTGTTGACCAGATTTTGAAAATTTTGTGTTTGAAAGGGGTGCTGACTCAATTATGATGGTTGCTGTTGTGGTGGAGGGACCCTTTGGAATTGATTCGGGTTTGGAACCGTGTTTTGAGATTGTGATTGGTTCCAAGCAAAATTAGGGTGATTCCTCCAACCCTGATCATATGTGGAGGAAAATGGATCGTTTCTAGGTCTTTGAAATGCGGCATTGGTATGCTCATGACCTTGAAACGGACATTCTTCCGTCAAGCGAGACGGATCAGAACAGCAGCCACATACAGTTTTGGAGAGTGATATTTGACTTAGGGCGGCTAAAAATTTGTTTTCCATAGTCTCAAGTTTCTTTTGCATAGCCGAAATGTCAGCTCTAACTCCTATGGAAATATCATTGCCATCCCTAGACGATTGACTCACACCCTCCCACTGTAAAGATTTTTCAGCGAAATCTTCTAAAAATTTCCAGGCTTCCCCATCATCTTTAGTCATAAAGTTGCCTTGACACATGGATTCAAGGGTCTGTCTTGTGTAAGGAGTAATGCCCTCATAAATGATTCGGCATAATTCCCATCTCGGGATGCCGTGATGTGGACATTGGACCAACAGATCCTTGAAACGTTCAAGACATTTTGAAAATGTTTCATTTGGAAGCTGGGTGAATTGATAGATTTCGCTACGGACTCGAGCTGTCTTTTGATGTGGGTAGAATTTCTTAAGGAATGCTTTGACGAATTCGTCCCAATTTGAAATGGAATGTGCGGTAATGTTATATAGCCACTTCTCGGCTAAATCGCACAAAGTGAATGGGAGAAGACGTAGACGGAAAGCATCCACAGAAAGCTGTGAAGTACCCATCATTGCGCATACATTTTCAAATTTCGTGATAAACACGTATGCGTCTTCAGACTCGAGACCGTGAAATTTTGGTAGAAGGTTGATGTATTGGGGTTTTATTTGAAAATTTTCCCCGTTGGCTGGTGGAATGGAAAGACATGTGGAAAGTGGACCTCGTGTTGGATAGCACCTCTCTTGGAGAGAGATGCGAGGTGGATTCTGCGCACCAACGGACGGCGGCAGAGTAGTGGAAAAGAAATTCGATGGAGACGGATCCATCGATGTGGGTGTGGTGGTGGGTAAAAGAAAGGGTAAATGTAGAAATACCGACTTTAAGGTCGATCGGGAGACGCGGACTTAACAGGCACTAGAATCCCGTTGTCCAGCCTATCTTGCACTAAAAAGGATTAGTAAAAGTGGCAGCGTGAATTTATAATTAGGGGAAATGAAGTGAATGCGGTGTTTGTTTTGAAAAATGATACGAATTTTTGAAAATATGATGCAACACAACAAATGCAACACACAAAACCCTAGAATCTAGTGGTCACCTAGGTCCGGCTCTAGACCGCTCCTAACTGCCAAAAGACAAGTCGCAGGATCAATCCTCCACTGCCTCTTTGTCCCCCTGTGGCCGGATAAGTGCCATGTAAGTGGGAAGGTACTCCACTACGTAAGTAGTGGGCCTAATTAAAAACCACTAGCCTTAGACACACTCGCTTTAGACACCACAAGAAAACACGGATAAGCAATGAATTACCCACGGCCTTCTCTTGTCCTAATTGAGCGCGACGGTCCTTAGAGTCATCTCTAGATTTCTTTTAATTAATGAGGGTAAATGCGGATGCAAGTTTGTGATTTTCGGGGCTTAGGAAGGGTAATGAACTCCCCACCTAATCTGGATTTGGTCGTGCCCTTTAATTTCCGTATTAATATGCAAACAACCAAAAATCAAAAACACGCATAATTTTAATTTGCTTTTTGCGGCGCATCGATTATTTGCAAAGAAACCTGCACAAAATGTTAGTTGGAGCTAAAAAGAGGAGAGAGGAGAAGGTAAGAAGCTTACAGAGGAAAATTGGTGCAGAGGGGCAGCAAGATTGCCGCGGAACCGCCGCAGGAGGGTGGTTACTGCCGCGGAATCGCGGTTGGGGAAAGGGATCACTGCACACAAATTTAGGAGAATGCTTCTGTTGCTCCCCTTAGCTCTCTGGATTGCTCAGAAAATTTTTATCCAAGCTCCAATGATTCCAGAATTCCTCGCAATCAAATCACAACACACGTATTAGAGTTTGTGCGAGTTTAGATCACAAAATTTAGATGGAATAAAATTTTCAACTCAAATTTCAAAATACGAACAATTAGCGCACTATCCCCGGCAACGGTGCCATTTGATTGAATTGATTTTCCGTTGTGTATGTAGAAAATAGAATAGAAATCACAACCAAAAATTATTTGACCGCAATCAACTACGGTGTCGGATGTAGATTGTTAGTGAGTGCGGATCGTCCACAGGGACAGTGTAATAGTTCGTCTTTTGAATTAGATGAGTCGAAAGTTTAATGAAAAGAAAACAAACAATTCATGATTTATATTTGAAGTTCAAGAATTAGAAAATCTAGATCTAATAACAAGAAAAGATAGAATCAAGAATTGATAGTTTGATGATTTTTCCAAACCAAATATCAAGAATCGAAATGAGGCTCGTAGGAATCGATCAGATCTATAGATGTGATGTAATCTTACAATTACGTATTCTTATCCTTCGATGAATTGATACTAGATCGATGATGATCGATCGAGAATTAGGGATTTCTTATGAAACTAGGGTTTCATCTTATCCCTTATTCTTTCGTCGATATCATTCACATTCTAGCCTCTAGTAAATTCAAGAAACGATCGTAGATCCCTAATTTCGAGCGATCACAATCAAGAAAGCATCGCAACGAAACTAGGTCATCGATTCTTGAACTTGCTAGGGTTTACAAAGCTCGTAGGACTTAAAAATCGTATTAAGATTTGTTACATCATCATTCTACAATTGTCTCGACTCCTTTACGAGCGGAGTTTTACTCAAACATCACAACAAGAACCACAATCACAAATTGAGATCTAATCATGATGCAAGAATTAAAAGAAAGCAAGATTAAAGAATTTCACCTTTTATTTATATCAACAATTTCATTACATTCTCTCAAGAACTACAAGAGGAAGAACTCGATCGTCGATTTGGCTTCGCTCGTCTCCTTGAGTCGCGGATCGGCTTAGATCACTTGCCCGATTGAAGATCGGCTCGGCTCCTAAAAGGTTGAAGGCTTCTCGCTTGATTTGGTACTCAAGATCTTGAATTTGGAGTGGAATTAGGGTTAGGGTTTCACACAAGCCTTGTCACTAGACTTGTGGAAGAGGATGAAGAATTGAAATGATGAGAGAAGACTAACTAATGATTGATTAAAGATTCCTCTCCCAACCCTTAGATATAGGTTCCTATTTATAGCCTCAAAACCCTAGATCTAGGATTTGAATTTTAAGTTTCCCTCCAAAAGTTTGTTGAGGAAATTTGAATTTCCCTCCAAAAGTTAGTTAGAGGAGAAGCTTCTAGATGTGATTAGTTAGGAGGGAGCTTCTAGAAGAGGTTAGTTAGGAGCTTAATTAGGATTAGCTTTGCTTAATGATCTTTGCTGATCTGGCAGTAGCTTCGCGAGAATTCTGGAATTTGACATATCTTTCTGAGCTGTGGCCACTAAGATAAGAATAACGCACTAAAAATGGCATGATGATCTGACTAAACCGCCGCGGAACCGCGGTGCAAGCCGGCTCCCGCCGCGGTTCCGCGGCGCTTTAGAGGCTTTAGGGCTTGAAACTTTTGGTGCTTATTGGGCTTGAGTTGTGGGCCTTTCTTTGATATGTTGAATTGTATTTATCCCTTTGGATTGCTACCAGATCTGAAATCATTGAGTTGGCGTATTTTTGATCAGCTCTTTTGGCTTTGCTCCTGTAATTTCCTGCACAAATCTCGACACAAGTGTTGCGCAAATACAGAGATGATGCGATGCCATGAAATACAGTCAATTTCCTTTATAGTGCCGGTTTTAGAGTCTAACACATGCAATCTGATATTTTACGACTGATTTGCTAATATGTGAAATATGAATACCGTACACTTCTAAATGAGTGCAAAAGATAGGGAAATTGCCGTGTTAAAAATACATTATTTTCGACTGATCAGTTACCCTCCAACTGCTGGATAAAGCGAATCTGCCTTGCCGATACTGGTCTTCTACCCAGTCTTTGAATGTGAAGCAGTCTTCGAGAGGATGTCCTTTCGCTCGGTGATATTAGCAATAGTCTGGGTGATGAACCTCACTTGCTTGTTCGGGGTGCTTGGACTCCGGGCCGGTAATCATCTGATTTTTCATGACAAGACCGAGTATCTTCTTTGTCTTATCTTGGGGAAAAGAATATGCTCGACCCATCTTCTTTATAAGAGACGGATCCCGGCTGCTCAATTTTCGATCGCGAGGCTTCTTGGATCCGCTTTGCTGCTGTCGAACATTTCTTCCGTTCTTCAGTTTATTTTTGCCTCCGCGTCGAGTCTTCCGTATGACGGGCTGGTGACGAAGGGCATCGTCATTTTTCGTAGCCTGCTGAATGAGGCGCTGCGTTCTGGCTTTTTTATAGATGGCCATTTCGCGGCTATGGTCATCCCGGACTTTTTGACCCGCTTCTCTTATTAGTCTGTCCATCTGTTCTTCAAACGACGGACTTGGCACTTTCATGGCGAGACCTTGTTTTGGTTCAGGGTTAGCGTCTTTTAACAGAGCATCTCTTTCTTCATCTAAGTCATGTATAACGTAGCAGCCATGGAATCGTTCCCGTTTCTTGGATTGAACATATCCAAGCCCGATCGTTTCCATTCTCCCGTTGGGCAATTTTCGCTGAGTTCCGGGGATGTTCCAGATCCTATTGTAGAACTGAGCTTGTCAAGCAGTCTTTTTGAAGGGTACGCTTTGGCGCCTTAACAGCCTTTTTAATCCTTCTGTGTAGTATCTGGGCAGACAGATGGGCTGGAGCCTGTCAAGCATAGAATCGGCACCATGCCAGATTTCTTTCTTCACTTTGGTTTCCGTGGATCGATAAAAGAAGATCTCCTTTTCATCTCTTCGCCTGGGAGTGACGTAAAACGTCTGCAATTCCTGCATACTATAGGTATCAAGTGCGTCAAGGTCTTTGTAATGTTTTTGCGGAACCATGGCTATTTGCAAACTCCGTTCATCGCCAGTGAAGGTTTGTATTGATGGCTGAACAGAAAATACTGCATTGACCTCATCCTCAGAGTCGCCGCCGAAGACCAGAATAGGGGTGGACAGTCCCGGCTTATTGCATTGGGGAAGTCCTGAATAGACTATCTCTTCGTCCTCCTCGGTATCGCTTCTGAAGACCGAAATAGTGGTGATAGCTTTCTGCTTATTCTCCGTCTTATGGCACCTTTCCGTGTCTTCCAGTCTGGCAAGAAGTATTTTTCATCTTCATACTTTCGGACTTCATTCACGGAGAATGGGTTCAGCTCCCCTGTCACGGTATACTCGAGGCCATCCTTGAAATACTTCATACACTGATGTTGTGTAGAAGGGATGATGTTGTACTCATGTAACCAAGGCCTGCCGAGCAAAGCGTTGTAGCATGTCTTGGCATCAATGACATGAAATTTGATATCAGTGACGAGCAGCCCAAAGCGTAATGTCAGAATTACAGACCCAAGTGTCCGCGATGATTAGGAGTCGAATCCGGAGATAGTGATTTTATCCCGAGCGAGGTGTTGAACACTCATACAGATTTCTTTTAACACCCTCACATTTAGGAGGTTGACAGAGGACCCGTTGTCAACTAAAATCTTCTTTATCTTGATGTCATAGCAGTATCCGGTGACATACCAGGGACGGCTGTGCTCGCAAGTTCCTAAGAGGAGATCTTCATCGCCGAAAGTGATGTCAGCTGTGTGAATTTCTTCCAGCTCGTCCTTCATCTTTTCTTCGGTAAGGAAAGCTTGGAATTGCTCGGGCTCTTATATTGCCTTGATCAAAGAATCTCTTGCCTCTTTAGATAGCAGGAGGGCATCGAGAATGCTTAGCTGCGTGGGTATCTTCCTCAGGTGCGCCAGAACGTTGCAATCCACCTTGTTTTTCTTGGGCGGGTCCTTAGCTGCCAGTTCTTCGACGACTCGGTCATCGAGGGTGATATCCTCAGGGACCTCTTCTTTCCTCTTATCCTTTTTGTTCGATCCCTTGTTTGCGGGTCCGAGATTCTTTTCGGGTAACATGCGATTGCGCAGCTGAATGTTCTCGCATGTCTTCGTCTCTTCTGCTTCAGAGATGAATTCCTTGAAGAGAGGGCCGAGGGCTATTTCTTCATCAGAATCACTCCCGAAAGTGAGAACTTGCTATCCCCCGGAATTAACCATGTGACATTCACCGGCTGTTCTTTTATGCTTATCTGTCGTGCTTCTTTGTTCCCGACGAGTTTTGCGCTTCATCCGCTTGAAATGCTGCCGGTGAGCAACGTATCCCTGCCACCAATTTTTATAGGCGTTGCATTCTTCAGTAGGGTGTGTGGTCCTCCGATGGTACAAGCAGTAGTTTGGATGTGCATCCTCTTCGTTAAGGTGTATCCTATCAAGAGTGTTTCTTTCGGAGGGTGGCAGCTTCATTCCCATCGATATGGCTTTGGCGAACCTTTTCCTTGTCTTGAACCTGCTTTTGTCTGCAGTTGATGTGCTTTGATCTAGTGGGAGTGTCTTAAACCTTTCGTCCAGTCGCCGACGTTTGGCATTTTCAAATATGGCCATTTCGCGCTCTCGATCAGCTTTGCTTTTCTGAAGAGCTTCGTTCAGGAATACGTCAATCATCTCGTGTGATGGTCTTAGGAGTTCTGGTTCGGGATCTGCCCCCATTTTCTCTACATCAGGAGCTTCTTCACCATCTATTGATGAATGAGAGATCATGTGGCAGCTCGCCACATAGTTCTTAGGTTCATCTGACGAGTCTTCTCCCTCATCATTGTCATCATTTCCGTCCTCAAGGATGTGGTTGAGAAATTCTGGGAGTGTGACCGGGGTTCGCGCCTTCTGGTTATATTCTTCCAACGCGTCAATATGTTTTTGTCGGTCCGTGCGCTTGTAACCATGCTTCACGGGCTTTTTGGTCTTCTTCTTCTTCTTCGAAGACTTTGATGGCTGGGCCTGAGCATTTTGATTATCGCTACAAATTCTTGGAATCCGGCGCGGCTTCAGCATTCCCTCAATGATCTCGGGTTCCAGCGGACTTTTCCACCTGATTGCCGGGCATGTTTGGAGATCCTTCAGCATTCTTTTCGTCTTGGCTGAAAGAGCGATCTCCCATGGAGCTTCTTCTATAAAAGAGCACGATGCCCACGGTGTGTCCCCCCTTTTAAGAGCGTGCGGCTGAGGCAGGCTTACTTTCCAACTCTTAGACAGTGCGAATTTTCCCTGTTGGTATTGATCTTCAATCCAGCCTTTGAAGACGAAGCAATCTTCAATTGGATGGCCTACCACTTGGTGATAGGGGCAATAATTAGGATTATTGGCCTCACCGGGTTGCAATGGGCGTTTTGGATCCGGCAAGGTGATGAGCCTGTTGCGCACTGCCAGCTCGAACAGTCTCCTCGTTTTATCCCGGGAAAACGAATAAGGGCGCTTCAGTTTCTCATTAAAGAATCGCAGTCTATCGTCTTGGCGATCAGTTGGTTTTGGACCACTGGGCTGTTGCTGAGCATTGGCGACGAAGGTCGCTTTCCTTTCCCCTTTTTCGTTTTGAGGTTCCACCTTCGAAGAAGATGGTCTATGACCCATCTGATCCATTTGGGCCAGCTTGTCAATCAAAGCCTGGAAGGTAGTTGGCTTGAAGAATATCATGAACTAGGATATGGTCGCCTGTGGATCAAGAGTACCTATGAACATGCCTACCGCGGGCGCTTCTTCGATGCGCTGCTCGCACTTCGACCATAGATTCCGCCACCGTATCGTGTACTGGACCCATGTTTCGCCCTGCTTCACCCTGGCGTTAATTAGTGCCGTGATTGGGGTGCGTTCGCTAGCGCTTGCGAACCTTTGTGTAAACAGTAACTCCATTTCTGCAAATGTCTTAACAGAGTCGTTCGGGAGCTCGGAGTATCATTCAAACGCTGTTTCCGACAAGCTGCCAACAAACTGGCGAAGCAGCAGTTTGTCATCACCCCCAGTATTGCCACACAGGGCTCTGAATTGAGCAACGTACTGGTGTAGACTCCCCGTCCCCTTATATATATGGAATTTAGGGATCGTATATCCCGGCGGGTATTTTATTTGGTCATACCAACCCGGATAGGGTCGTCCAGTCTTAACAATTTGACCAGCCGCTTCGCTCGCCTGATGAGCTCGTATCTGTTGAGCGATATAGTCATCCAGGGTGGCTTTAGAAATGGTCTCCTCTTTGGTTGCTGAACAAGCCGGAAGAGGGTTTGATATCTTTCCCCTATCGTCTTCAAGGATAATCGGAGGGTCTTCAGCTGGAGGATCCGGCTGTAACATCATCCCGACCATGTCTTGGAATAAAAGGACCATTCATTTTATGTTGGCAGCTTGTTCCGCTGCCTCTTTGTCCTTCTTCTCAAGGATTCTGCGGAGGAACTTAGCATCGGTTTCTTGTTCATGACGCTGCTCTGACGACATCTCCGAGCTTTCTTTTGGCCCAGTGAGTGCGGCCATCTGTGTTAACATTTCCTGAAGTTTCTGTTGTTGCTCCTGGGCCTTTATTACGGATCTGGTGAGTGGTCGATGACCCGTAGAGATACGGCTATCCTCTTTCCCGGATGCCATATAAACAGTGTGCACCACCATGCCCCCAGACTTAGGGCGTTTAGATTCAGTGCCCTTGAGATTCGTTGCGGACACATGGACTTTCTCCGGCCTCCTTCTTTTGTGGGCGGTCGAAGTTGAGGGAACCGTTGCAGCTGGCAACCAAATAAATGACATCTCCTGTGGTACGACAGGGTGGTCCTTCTCTTGTCGAAGTTTCATCTTCTTCGGTCGGCGAGAGTAGTCTTGGTTAATCACAGCGTTTTGGACCTGTCGCCAGACCCTGCGAATTTTGGAGGACAACCGTTGAGGGGGTTGTTCTGGCTCTACCTTTGTAACATTTTCCACAGGTGGAGGAGATCTTTTCAGCATGGCAGTTGGAGAGTTTTTACGCACCCTCCTAAGTGGCTCAAAGATGTTCCCAGTTTGAACAGAAACATTAATTTCCACCATTCGAGCTGGAGGAGTCAGTCCAGAAGGAGAGCTGCCCCCAGCCTTCCTTACTCGGCGCCAATGACGACGGCGAGCATGTCGTGCTGACTGGACCGGCTCAGTCATGGGGGTGGCTTCATCATGCCCCCTGTTCTAGCGGAGGGTTGCTGCCGGTGTTAGCCTCTTGAAAACCGACGTCCGTTGAGTGGGGATGACCAATCTATCAAAAGCAGATTTTCGCGCAGGGGAGCAGTTTTGATGATTTCGCCTGGAACGGGAGCTTAAACGGTCAGTCTTGCAAAGACCGACTCCTTAGCAGGGGAAGTCGCTCTGATGACTTCAGGAACAGGAATGACTATCCGCTTTGGGATGGCCGCTTCAGGTATCGCAGGCTTCTTCACGGGCCCACTTGAGCTTTGGCCCAGTCTGTTGAAAACTGAGGTACTGGACTTGGGCGACCCATTGAGAGGGGCCATGGTAGTTGTAAGCCGATTAAAGACCGACTTCTTAGGAGCTTCTTGCGACGGCGATGGGGCGTTTAAGCTCATTGGTGGGAGCATGGTCCCAAAGAATAGCCCTGTGGTGGCTTGCGTCACCTGGTCCACTGGCATCGTAAAAAGGGAGGCCGCTTGAGGCCCGTAGGTCACTCCTCCGGTGAGAACGGAGTGGGAGTTGTTGCAATTAGTGCAGTTTGAATCCATTGATCTTCTGTTTTTCTGCACGGAGCAAGATACCAAATCTTATTACTTCACATCCAAAGGCAACCATGTCAAACCACGACTTGTTCGCGAAATACGACACACGAAGTGTAGAGTGGAAAGAGGAAAAGGTCCCACCGGGCGTGCCAGAATCTGTTCTCCTCCGAATACGGGAGACGCGACCGCCTAGGTTCGTCTTACCTGAATTTGGGGGCAGATGCTATTTGGTTTTATCCGTCTACCTCTCCGAAGATGCCAAGTTGATTTATGGCACCGTGTATCGGAGGTTTAGACGGATGCGGCCGTTGTAGCAGACTTCGTCAGATTCTCCCTCGTTTGAGGGGTTTTTGATTGTGGGGACGCTCTTCCCTGCAGGCGCAAGCCCCTGCAGTTAATTACGCTACCGCATAACGGTAACCACTTTCTCCTTCTCCAGATGGTCACTTCATGTCGTGTGTGTTTGTTTTATTTTTGGTTGCCCGTGGATTGTATACGGAGAGTAATTTATGTTGTCGCCCGTAGGGCGTGGATTAGTCCAAATCCGTATTTTCTTAGATTTAGGTTTTGGGTTGGGTTTAAGGATCGTTAATCTCATTTGAGACTAAGATCAACTTAAACGTTTGTTAAGGATAAGTTAGTCTAATTTTAGACTAAGATCAACTTAACAAGATCATTTAGATCCAACAAAAGAGCATTTGGGCTCTATTGTTTTAGTTTAGAGACTTTGCGGTCCATAAGTTTAAAGACATCATAGTCCATGGAGTTTAAGGACATCGTAGTCCATAGTTTAAAGACGTCGTAGTCTGTAAAGTTTAAAGACATCCTAGTCTATGAGTTTAAGGACCTCACAGTCCGTGGTAGTTTAGAGACATCATAGTCTGTAAAGTTTAAAGACATTATAGTCCATGAGTTTAAGGACCCCACAGTCCGTGAAATGTCTGGTTGTCAGGACCCGTCACCTCTCTGAAGACGTTGAAGGATCACAACGACAAATATCAGAGGAGTGAAGAGATGTACCCTTGAACCAATATTGGTTGGGAGATCTATAGTCGAATTTAGGACTAAGATCAAAGATTTATGAGCATATGGGCTCAATTAATCTGACTGAAGGATTTATGGCCAATTTGGGCTCCGTCTGCTTAGTCAAAATGTTAAACATTTAATTGGGCTCAGTCTTTTTCGTTTAACATTGCTGAGCATTGGTTTAGGCTCTGACAATCTTTATGTCTTTTATTGAGTGTTGAACACTCATTATGGCTCTGGGGCTTTATTTATAGAACAATTTATGTTCCTTCAGCGCACTCGTGAGGAGCACGTGGTGCGCTTGGCGCTGAGCGCCATATTAAGAGCGCTAAGGCGTTTTATGTGAGATAGCGCACACGTGAGGAGCACGTGGTGCGCTTGGCGCTGTGCGCCAGTCAATGAGTGCAGAGCGCTTCTTGTGAAATAGCGCACACGTGAGGAGCACGTGGCGCGCTTGGCGTTGTGCGCCAGACAATGAGCGCAGAGCGCTTCTTGTGAAATAGCGCACACGTGAGGAGCACGTGGCGCGCTTGGCGCTCTGTGCCAGACTTGGAGCGCTGAGGTGCTTCTTTAAATTTGGAGCGCTAAGGCTCTGTAGCGCTGTGTGTTAGTTTTAGAGAGATGAAGCGCTTCTTTTAATTGGAGCGCTAGGGCTCTTTTTAAGCAGCTTTGCGCTCTGAGAATTAAATTCTCGTTAATTGGAGACTTTGTCTCATAGATCTGGGAACTCAGTTCTTATTTTAATAGGAGATTTTACAATTTCTACTATTTTTTGTGAAAGACTTTGTCTTTATTTTGTGGATCTATGATCTGAAGAAAATTAAGTTCTTCCCATCACTTTTTATGATGAGATACTATGATCTCTTTTGTGAAAGACCTCGGTCTTGTAGATCTATGATCTTAGAAAAAGAAATAGATTCTTTCTCTCTTATGAGATGATTTCATCTCTCTGTTTATTTACCTTGAAGAAATTCTTCTTCTTTCGAGAGCTTGCTCTTCTCTTTTAAATTTCTCAAAGCTTATGGGGGGTCTCCTTCATGTGAGACTTGAAGTCTTGGGGTCCTTATATAGGGCAAGATGATTTGTTGAATCAGTTGAAGAGATCTTTTCTCTAATTGATTTGGGGATGTTTCCCCCGTTGGATCTTTGATCCAAGGGCTTCTGATTTACAGAAGGCAATCTTCTTGTTTTTAACAAGATTGGGAAATTTTTCCCATACAGAATTTATTCTGTATTTTGGTGATTTTTAATCACCATTGGATCATTGATCCAATGGTACTCTGATTTTCAGAGCACAATCTTTCCTGTTTGGAAAGATTCTGAGGAATGTTTCATTAACAGAATTTTATTCTGGTCAATTGATGATTTATCATCTTCATTGGGATCTTTGATCCAACGGTAGGGAACATTTAGTTCCAGCGCTAGCGCTCTCGTGCTTTGCACGTGAGCGCTGCAACAGAATCTTTGACTCTTAGCGCTGGCGCAATTATGAAACGCTGCTTCATTTCAAATTTCAAAATTTGAACAGAGCTTTGCTCTGATTGGGGGAAACACCCCCGCTTTGCCGGTAGTTAAGTAACCTAACGGTGCATGACGGGGCCCCGTGATGAATGCGGATGGCATAAGCGTACGTTCTATTTTTGTTTCTTTTTCTGTAATATTTAGGAAACGTTAAATGATGGGACTTCATTAATGTGATTAATGAAAAGAAAGAAACAAAAAGATGTTGTAGAATTAAATTTTCAAAAAGGGTAGCTCTAGTTTTTGCTTTGCATAGCGGTATTCCTTATAGAATATCCAGCATCTTATTCGATAAGGGAAGAGTCGAGATCCCTTCACCGGGAGTGACCTCTTTAGAGAAACTAGCAGATGCTACAACCCGCTCGGTTTTGTTTTTGATTACCTTTTTAGTTCTTGCTTTGCATAGCGGTATTCCTTGTAGAATATCCAGCACCTCATTCGATGAGGAAAGAGCCGAGATCCCTTCACCGGGAGTGACCTCTTTAGCGGAACTAGTAAAAGCCTAAAAAACACTCCTTTTCCAAATTACTCGATTCTGCAACGATATCAAGTTCATTACGCAAAAGGTTTTCTTAAAAACCTGTCGTAGCCCTCCGTCATTTCAGATAAGTAATGTTTAGTATTCTTGCTACGTTTGTTGGCCCGCGTCAAGGCGTAGTGTGCGGTAGCTATTTAGTGCTTATCTGCTGCATATGATGCGATTGGATTAGGGTATTCGTGCGACTTTGTTGGCCTGCGTCAAGGGTCGTGCGGGTGGGTTTAATTCAATCAAGAAATGTATGGGTTGAACTTGACTAGCGGACTATGGTTTGTTGGCCTGCGTCAAGGTCATAGGACGCTAGGGGAAAAAATATTATCGGGAATTTCAAGTGTTGAAATTTGCAATGAGATTGCATACCTTCTATGAGATAGTTGGATCCCGATACCCATTGCGAGTAAGAGTTACTCCTGGGAGAATTTTACACATCACAATTAGCCGATCAAGTAGGTGTCTAGAAAGGTGTTAACGGGGTTACGCCCGTGGGAAAACGAGGTTTATTTTAATTAGGTCCGTGCGAAAGCACGGAAAACCTCCCTCAAAGTACTAACAATGGCCTGGCCGAAAGATTGGCGAACTTGTAAGGTGTAATTAATCCCGGCTAATCTTACCTTTTAGGGTTTGAAGGAAGATTTGATAAAAACAGTGGGAGCCATCCTGATCAGATAAAAATAACCAATCTAATCTTGCAAAGAGCGCACACAAAGTAATTATCCTTCTCTCTCTCCTAGTAGCGACCAATGACATGCCTTAATCAAAATAATAATATGGATGTATTAACCGAACCTACTTATTATACTGGGCTAGGTTCCTCTCTATCTTATGATTATCATAAGTCTGAGCAAAGAATAGGGGAATATTCGGATTCCCACGCCACCCAAACAAAGAAAAAGCATGTTGATGCGTTGTCTTCGGGTGTGTTCGTTACCAAGAACTGTTTATCAGTTTACCTCTACGTCCTGGGTATTGGTTACCGGATCAGGATCCCACACATGTAATTTGTTACATGGGTTATAGACAGGTGGAGAACTGGGACATGGTGAATATCTCTAGTAGTAGAGATGGTGCAATTGTTGCAGCCAAAGCAGTTGGCAAATATCACCTAGTGTTACCAACTGGTAATACATTGATTCTTAGCGACTGTTATTTCATACCAACAAATATTGTGAATATTTTCCTAAATCAAGTGTTGATTGGGTAAGGTATGTTGTATAACCGTGTACACGTTCTGAATCAAACTACAGTTCTAAAACGTACACACACAAGAGGAACAGTTCAGAAATGAACGAAGTCTTCTTGTGGCATTATAGACTGGGTTATATCGATGAAACAAGACTAGCTAAAGTTCCATAAGGATGCATATTTGAATCCGTTCGAACTTACATCTTATGAAACTTGCCAGTCATGTTTTAAAGACTAGGTGACCAAATCTCCGTTTACTGGAAACGGAGAAAGAGCTACTGAACTCTTGGACAGATACATGGTGATGTATGCGGTCCTATGTCTACACATGCCAGGGATGGTTCCTCGTACTTCATTACATTCACTGACGATCTCTCAAGATTCGGTCATGTGTTCCTATTGAAACACAAGTCTGAAACTTTTAAGAAATTCAAAGAATATAAGCATGAAGTTGAGAACCAGACGGGTAAAAGTATTAAAATCTTTCAATCTGATCGGGGAGGAGAATACTTGAGCACGGAATTCCGTGACTATCTAAAAGAGAATAGGATTCTCTCTCAGCTTACTCCTTCGTATACACCGCAGCACAACGGTATATCGGGATGGAGGAATCGCACCCTATGAGATATGGTGCGCTCTATGATGAGTATCGCAGAGTTGCCTATTTCCTTTTCGGGATATGCACTTGAGAAGGTTCATACCTATTGAATAGAGTTCCGATCAAATCTATTGCCTACCACTCCATATGAGATATGGAATGGGAAGAGACCATCTCTTAAACGAGTTAAGATATGGGGTTGTCCGGCCTATGTTGAAAAGCAAAATCCGGACAAGCTCGAGGAAAGGTCAGTTCTCTGCAAGTTTGTAGGATATCCCAACCATTCGCTGGGGTATATCTTCTACTACACCGAGGAACAAAAGATGTTTTGTTTCTCAACATGCCATCTCTTTAGAAAAGGAATTTCTTGTGGAAGAAATTAGTGGCGATGAGGTAGAACTGGAAGTAGTTCCAGCAAAGCAAACTATAACTGAAGATTTGGTGGAACCGAAGGAATCAATAATCCTTGACTAACCGAAGCCACTCCGCAGATCTAGTTGGGTTCCTCATCCACCTGAGAGATACTACGGTTTTCTCGTAGATGATGGGAGCGAGGATTGCATCATGGAGATGATGATCCAACTAGTTTCGAGCAGGCCATCACAAGTGGAGACTATGTGAAATGGCTGGATGTTATCCGATCTGAGATGGAATCCATATACATCAGCAAAGTGTTGACTTTGCATGTTGCTCCTGAAAGGGTAAAACCCATATAGAGCAAGAGAATCTTTGAGAAAGATAAATTGCTGTAGATGGAAAAGTTGAGACTTTCAATGCTAGACTTGTCGCTAAGTTAAGTCCATCAGGACCCTACTTGCCATTGCTGCATACCATGACTACGAAATCTGGCAGACTGTACGTCAAAACCGCTTTTCTAAATGGTGATTTAGAAGAGAGCGTGTATATGACACCGCCAGAGGCCTTCGTAAACAGTGGGAGCAGCGGAAGTATGTGCAAGCTGCTTAAACCTATCTACGGGTTAAAGCAGGCATCGCGGAGATGGAACATCTATTTAATGAAGATGTCAAAGAGTTTGACTTCATCAAAAAGATAGATGAACCATGTATAAATAAGAAGGTTGTAGAGAGTATGGTTTTCTTCCTCGTATTGTACGCGGATGAGATACTCTTGATAGGAAAAGGTGTTCCTATGCTACACTCGGTCAAGCACCTCTTATTACACAGGTTCTCCATAAAAGATCTAACTGATGCCTCCTACATTCTGGGGTTATAGATCTATAGAGATAGATCTAAATGGATTTGGGATTGTCCCAATCTGGGTACATAGACACCATGCTAAAAGGGTTTTAGTATGGATGATTCTAAGCGTGGTAATGTACCCGCTTGTTCAGGAATCACTCTCTCCAAAGAGATATCTCTCGAGACTGATTTGGAGAGGGTTCGCATACAAGGGATACCCTATACTTTGGCAAACCGGTCAATCATGTATACGATGTTATGTACCAGACCAGATGTAGCTTACTCACTAGGTGTAGTGAATAAGTATCGAAAAGATCTTTAGGAAAACCACTGGACAGCTAAAGAACATTCTTAAAGTGATTGCGAAGGACTAAAGAGATGTTCTTGGTGTATGGTAACGGTGAACTCCAGATGAAGTCCTTTACTGATTCGAGCTTCTAGAGTGATAAGGACGACTGAAAGTCAGTCTCGGGTTTTGTCTTCACCCTCAGTGGAGGGACGGTATGTTGGAAAGGTTCTAAGCTATATATCGTAGCAGACTCGTTTATAGAGGCTAATTACATCGCTACCAACGATGCTGCCAAAGCGGTTGTCTGTATGAATAGAGTTCATGAGATGAACTAGGTTCTTACCATTGGGTATCCAATACCTGTGTATTGTGATGAAAATGGAGTTGTGGCTTTGGCCTAGGAACCCCGGTCCCGTCAGCGATCCAGACATATTCTAGGAGAGTATCACCTGATCAGGGAGATAGTTGTATCTCCGGAAGATCGAGGTCAGGAGAGTTGACACAGAGGATAACACAGCGGATCAACTACCGAGGCCATCCCTCAGATGCTATTCGAGAGACTTTTTGGGACGTTGGGTATGAGATACTACAACAACTGGCCTTAGTGCAAGTGTGAGATTGTTAGTAATATGTATGCCCTAGAGGCCATTATTGATGATATAGTGGATGCTTGGACATATATATAGAGGACTTTCTTGCTCGACATGATAGTATGCCATCAGGTTACTTTTATCTTAACATGTAGACTAGTATTTATACTGTCTGTCTCTTACATGTTGATAAAGCCCTTAGGATATGTACTTGACTACTAAGACTATGATGAGATCATACTAGTGGGGCCAGGGTGGTCCACAAGTACATCCATTAATTAGTTCCTAGTCGTGGGAATATCGAGACCAGGGCATCGATATTCCAGAGTAGACTAGCATATATGCTTCTTGACCCATATGATGGGCGATGGATGATCCCACATTCATTGGTGTTTGACATCAAAGATGGTATACGGGTGCTCAGTGGAGACTGGATACACTGAACAGGACTCGCCGAGGACTCCTATGTGGTAGTATACCTATCGTCAGATAGCAATCCTCTGGTGACACTGGTACATGTTAGTCTGTAGACCCGAGATCATCATAGAGTCTTGTGTGGCTCCCACTGTGCTTTGATTTCCTCCCTACCACGGCTCAAAGGAGTCGTGCAAACAGGTGGATTTTGGGTACAGTCCTGAGTCACATGGAGGCAATGAGCGATAGGAGGGGTTTCGTCTCTTCCGGTATTAGGAGTTGATGTTGCGCAATGCTCGATTAGCTATAACTGGAAGTCCCTGGCCAGGGCTGCTGCCGAGATTTACTGATAAGTGTTATCAGTAGTTTCTCGAACCGTTATAGGCTAGACATCGGTATGACTTATCACGTTACTGGGGGCTGACGTTTACCACCCCTAGACATGATATGCGACATATCAGACGAAGAGACCGGACTATACGGTAGTGTTACTGATAGGCTTCATGGAGAGTATGGACGAGCTTGCTTGTTGATCTTCATATCGCTCAATACCCGGGTAGCCGTTACGTCCAGCTAGTACCGCTGACGGCTTGTAGGTGACTGATGTGATCATCACCTACTGCTGGTGTATTGACGAGTCTTTAGAGTCCCACACAGAAGTTTCCTGGTTCAAGCGAAACGAAGTAGGACACATATGTGATATGTGTGTGGGCCTGATTAAATACGAGTATGTAATACCGTATTGTAATCTGGAAGTTATCTGTTGTCAGTCAGGTTATATGTGATATAACCGGATTATCGAATCAAATGTCGGTTTGATAATGTGATATTCAGATTAATGATATTAGTCGGTTATATGTGATATAACCGGATTATTAGATCAAGTGTTGATTTAATAATGTGATATATATTATATGTGATATAATTATATCTTAACTAATATCATTAGCTCACTTATTGCTTTATATATATATTAATGTATATTTGATATATATATATATATATATGTATATTATATGAAGCATGACATGTTTTTCTATTTTTTAGAAAATAGAAAAATGAGGTGTAAATTGTGGAGATATTTGTGGTATGGTTCAAGGCATGGGTTTATATGTTTTTATATTACTCTTGACTTACTATTCAAGCATGGTTGCAATTTTAGTTGCATTTTTATTCCATGCTTGAATGAGTGAGGAAAGAGATGATTAATTTTATTGATTCTACACTTGCTTCATAGTTCATGCCTTAGCCATTTTTCTTGAGCTCTTTCTTCTCTTGCTCTCTACAATTTTCTTCACCTCACCTCCAAGCTCAAAACCCTCACATGAGATGTGAATCATTAAGCTTGTGAGACCTTAGTGAGCTTTACTTATCCCTTACTTCATCATCCCACACCAAACTAGCGATTGGGTGTGGTGTGTTTCCTACACTAAAAGTGTTTAGTGTAGTGAAAAGCTTGTGCTTGTGGACTTCGGGTGGATCGTCTTTGGCGCGAAGATCATGAAGGAGGTTCGTTCAACTTGGAGAGGAGCCTTGAAGAGTCGCGTTGACTTCATCCCGGAGCTTTTGAAGAGAAGGACACGAACTACAAAGGTTGTATACTCTTTTTCTTCTCTTAACTTTAATCACATCACAAAGCCATAACCTAATATTCTAGTAGTGATCTTGGTAGTCTAGTTTAGCACCAAATAAAATTAAAATTTGGCATGCTTGATGCCTCTTGAACCCCTTGACGGTGCTAAGGTCGACTTTCACCCTTCACAAATCATGTTTAACCCTCTGGTGTTGTCTTGGAGCTTGGAAGGCTTGGGTTTTTCCCAAGTTTGGTGAGGTAATGATACTAAACCCCTATTTCGGCTCTAAGGAAGGTTTTGTGTTAATTATTTTCAGTAAAATACCGTGAAGTTTTAAGTTTAGTGTCCATATCGTATTTTTGTGTTAAGTTAGGCTTCTGTCTTGATCTGCTATCGACCCAGGTATTTGTTTAGGAAGTTGCTATCACTGAGAGATGTAATTGAGACCTAGAATCTATCCACAAAACCTGAGACCATCCCCCTGAACTGTGGCCGCAGATTAATTCATTCTGGCCGCAATTTGCGGCCAGATCAGAGAGTTGGGGGTTGTTTCTTCGTCTTGGGGTCTTTGGAGTAGTGTGTAGGCTTTTGGGATATGCAAATTTCACTAATTCTTTGTGTATAAAAATATGGGACCGTTTATCTAGAATTAAAGCGTTTCGGTAACGTGCGATATGTAAGGCTATGCCAGCGCCCCGGCCATCTCTTCGTGGCCAAACGTGGAACAAAAACTTTTAAAACTTGGCGCTAACGGAACCCTAAACGACGGATCGTACCATTAACCCTATACTAGTTATCATAAAGGAGTTTAGAGAGCTTATACCGATCGATCCGTATCTTTCAGTCTTCAACCTCTGTCCTAGGCTCGTTGTGGCTGCCTCGAACAAGTTCGCTCTCCGGTCTCCCACGTCGAAGACGATCCACGTCAAGGATTCTTAATACGGGCTCCCGCTTCAAAACTGAAGCAACTCTGGCATCCAGTTTGCTAGCCTAGATGCACAAGACGAAGTAGAGAGAGTGTGTGATCATTTTGTCTCAAAATATCCATGGATTCTCAACTCATGAGAGGGTATGGATGGAGGTGAAGAAGAAGCCATATGAAGGAAAAGAGTGAGCTCAAGACTTGGCAAAAGAAAAAGCAACTCAAGAAAATGTTTTGTTCTTTTTCTTTTGTGTGAGAGTTGTGAGATTTTTAGTGTAGCAACCAAAGAAAAATCCCGCACCAATAAAAGATCTTCCCTCATACCATAAATATCCCACAAGCTCATACACAAAATATCTAGCATGGCCCATGCCACAATAAATGTACCATGCCAAGACTTAACCTCACACTCTACACCACAACATAATATTAAACATTTATAAAACCCTAAATGTTTAATACTAGAAAAAGAAATGGCATCTCCAAAAGTAATCTTGTAACGGATTACAAGAATACCCCTCATCTGTATATACATACCTGCATCCGTATTCCGACTGAATACGAATACAATAAGACGAAAGTAATCCAACAATATAATACTAGGATCCGGCTTAAACCAAAGCCCACTAGTATTATCCGTCCGATCATGATCCGTGCACAAGTGCACGTATATGATCGAACCTCCCATAAAACCATATGGCCTCTACAACGTTTTGTCCGAACTTGGGAAACCATCTGTGTGGGACTCTAAAGACTCGTCAATACGCCGGCAGTGGGTTTAACCACAAGCATGTCAGTGGCATTAGCTGTACGTAACGGCTACCCAGGTATTGAGCGAAAGGGAGGCCGATGAGTGAACTCATCCTGAAACCCTACTGAGCCTGACAGTGACAATATCCGTACAGTCCGGTCCGTTCGTTTATGAGTATCGCATATCGGGTCTAGGGGGTGGATAAAGTCAGACCCATAATAACGCGATATTTAGTGTCGATATGAAGCTCATCACTGTAGGGCGTTTTTCGTCACCCCATTGAGATGGGAATACGCGCGCGCTTGTTAGGCGTACTACAGATTCCCCCTGCCTAGGGTAGGCGGGGGTTTAATGATTGTGGAGATCTGAATCTCCGGCAGCCGTGGACTAAGCTGCCGTTAATTACCCCTCTCCTTTGAAGCGAGGGAACCTCCGATTGACGGGTTAAACTGGTCATGCGAACTCAACGTGCAGTGTTGTGTTTTGAAGGGGTTTTGGATATATCGGGAGCCACGCAGAGTTTTTACGGGGGCCCCGCTACCCGGATAGCGGGCTGGGGGTCAAGGAGGCTAGCAGCCCCCTTGCGGGGTGCGGGACAGTGCCCCGGCCCAAAATTTTTTTGGGGGGGATAGTGTTGTAGAGTGTGTGTATGTGTGTGTGTGTGTACATATATCTATAAAATAAAAAAAAGGAAAGGGCATCCAAAGGATGCGTGAGAAAAGCGCCAGCGCTTGGAGCTCTCGCTTTGAGCGCTAGCGCACCACGTGTCAGCACGTGGGCGCTCGGGTGCTAGCACTCTGAGCGCAAGAGCGCTAGCGCACCACGTGTCAGCACATGGGTGCTCGAGCGCTAGCGCTTTGGGTGCTAGCGCTCTGAGCGCAAGAGCGCTAGCGCACCACGTGTCAGCACGTGGGCGCTCGGGCGCTAGCGCTTTGGGAGCTAGCGCTCTGAGCGCAAGAGCGCTAGCGCACCACGTGTCAGCACATGGGCGTTCGGGCGCTAGGGATTTGAGCGCTAGCACACCACATGTCAGCACGTGGGCGCCCGGGCGCTAGTGCTTTGGGTGCTAACGCTCTGAGCGCAAAAGGGACTTGGTCCCTGCAATGGGAGTTGTACTCCCAGAAAGGAGCATTTATATATATATATATATATATATATATATATATATATATATATATATATGAGGAGTTAAACTCCTTGGTTGTTTTGAAGCTGATGAAGGGCTTCTCCCCTTTAGCCCTATTTCTTTCCCAAAGTGGGGTTTCTGGAGATGGGTCTCCTTCTTCAGTGGGGTTTCTGGAGATGGGTCTCCTTCTTCTTCCTTTGTTGGCCGGATCTTGAAGATCAAGAAGTATGAGATTTTAAAAATCTCTCCTTTCTGAGATCTAATGGCAGATCTGAGTTCCCCTTTGTGGGTTTTGTGGTGAAAAACTATTTTGTTTTATAAAAGGAAGAGTAAAAGTCTTGATTTAATTCAAAAGAAAAAGAAGGTTTTAGAACCTTGAGGAAGAAGAAGATCACAGATCTGGATTTTTTTGGAGAGAGAAAAAGTTGTGAGATATTTTCATTATCTTTGCCTTTATAGGCTATACACTTTACATATAGCCCCTTGGGCTTTACAAAATAACATTTTGCCCATCCCATGGTTCATGTGCCATTTCTTTTTGCACATAAGCCATGGGCTTACAAAAAATTGGCATTATGCATATTTTGCATACATTCATGCACAAAAAATTACATCAAAATTATTCGTTACATGATTTTTATTTTGGTATGGCGGAAGGCCGGACGCTTCGTGTTCGGGCTTGACTTAGGCATGGGCCCGCTTGACCTGGGTTTGGGCCCACCTGGCTTGGGGTTGAACTTGACTTTAACTCGGTCAACCGGGGTGCAAATTTTGACCCCAACAAAGTGCCCCCATCAATAAATGCACACCACATATGTGGGTCGTGTGCATAAAATTGATGGATCTTCTTTCTTGTGGAAGCGACTTGCTTTGGTTCCCACTTTTGGGATGCACTGCCCTTTTTACGACATGGACGGTCGACGCTTAACGCGTCTCCAAGACGGAGTGTCCGTGGTAGACGTTTCCCTGGCCCAGAGTGATTTAGTAAACGTGCCCCCGGCACGGAGTGTCGCTGGTCGACGTTTCCCCGAGGCGGAGTGTCGGCTGGTTGACGTGTCCCCGAGACGGAGTGTATGCTTGACGTTTCCCCGTTACAGAGTGTCATTGTTGGACGTTTCCCTAATGCGGAGTGTTGCTGGTCGACGTTTCCCCGTCATGGAGTGTCGCGTATTGACTTGTCCCTGGCACGGAGTTTCGCTGATCGACGTGTCCCCGGCACAGAGTGTCGCTGATGTTCGACTTGTCCCCGGCATGGAGTGTCACTGATCAACTTTTCCCCGGCACGGAGTGTCTCTGTTCGACTTGTCCCCGGCACAGAGTGTCACTGATGTTCGACTTGTCCCCGGCACGGAGTGTCGCTGATCGACTTTTCCCCGGCACGGAGTGTCGCTGTTCGACTTGTCCCCAGTACGGAGTGTCGCTGTTCGACTTGTCCCCGGCATGGAGTATCGCTGATCGACTTGCCCCCGGCACGGAGTGTCGCTGATCGATTTTTCCCCGGCACGGAGTGTCGCTGTTCGAATTGTCCCCGGTACGGAGTGTCGCTGATGTTCTACTTATCCCCGACACGGAGTGTCGTTGTTCGACTTTTCCCAGGCATGGAGTGTCGCTGATCGACTTTTCCCCGACACGGAGTGTCGCTGATGTTCTACTTGTCCCCGGCATGGAGTGTCGCTGATCGACTTTTCCCCGGCACGGAGTGTCGCTGTTCGACTTGTCCCCGGCGCGGAGTGTCGCGGATCGACTTGTCCCCGGCACGGAGTGTCACTGTTGGACGTTTCCCTGATGCGGAGTGTCTGTGTTGGACGTTTCCCCGATGCAGAGTGTCGCTTGTTGACGTGTCCCTGGCACGGAGTGTCTGCTTGACGTTTCCCCGGCACAGAGTGTCGTTGTTGGACGTTTCCCTGATGCGGAGTGTCTGTGTTGGACGTTTCCCCGATGCAGAGTGTCGCTTGTTGACGTGTCCCCGGCACGGAGTGTCTGCTTGACGTTTCCCCGGCATGGAGTGTCGCTGTTGGACGTTTCCCTGATGCGGAGTATCTGTGTTGGACGTTTCCCTGATGCAGAGTGTCGCTTGTTGACGTATCCCCGGCACGGAGTGTCTGCTTGACGTTTCCCCGGTACGGAGTGTCGTTGTTGGATGTTTCCCTGATGCGGAGTGTCTGTGTTGGACGTTTCCCCGATGCAGAGTGTCGTTGTTGATTCCGAGTCGAAACATAATTCCGACATGGAAGGCAGATACGCCTGAGGCGAAGCATGATTTCGACACGGGGTATATTTTGGGACGAAGCATGATTCCGCCGCAGAGATTGATGGTTTGATTTGTTTGATTTGAGTTGACATCAGCATCGCTATACTGGAATATGGTGCCAAGAGCGAATCATCATCTGTCTTTGAGAGGATTTGGGAATTAGTATTTTTTGTTTGGCATCTGCATTGCTGTACTGGAATAATACCAGGAGCAACTTATTATTTGCCCCGAGAGGATTTGGGAATTGGGTTTTTTTCTTCGGCATCTGCATTGCTGCACTGGAATAATGCTAGGAGCAACTCATCATTTGCCCCAGGAGGATTTGGGAATTGGGTTTTTTTTTCGGCATCTGCATTGCTGCACTGGAATAATGCCAGGAGCAACTCATCATTTGCCCCGGAAGGATTTGGGAATTGGTGGCTTAGGAGTCAGGTTTAGATCCCTATCACCTAAGGCTTTTCAATTTTATGGACCGTAAGGGTCCTATAAAAGCATTTTCTCCCTACGAGTCGAAAGGATCTCGTAGGTGTATTTTCTCCTTAGGAGTCATGGGGACTCCTAAGGGCATGGCTCCTTTGTGAGTCGTAAGGATCTCACGCGGGAGTTTTCTCCTCACAAAATCGAGAGGACTTTGCGAGTGCATTTCATCTCTTTTTTTCACTAGTTTGCGCCCCTTTCGGGTTTTCACAAACCCGCCGGCAGTCCTGCTGTTTTTACTCACGGAGCCCTTTCGGGTTTTCATCCGTGCCCATTTTGCTTGTGGACATGCCTTTTTTTTTTAAATTTTTGGGGACTTTAAAAGTAGTCTCACCGGCATGACTTGGGAGAGATTTGGATCGTTTTACGCCCGTGGATTGTATACGGTTTTGCAGGATGTATGATCCAGACTGTAGGGCCGGAAAAATTTTGGGACTTTGTTGGCGTCTGCATCGCTGCACTGGAATATGGTACCAGGAGCGACTCATCATTCGCCGTTGGGGTATGGGATTTGGAATTTGGTTGGCGTATGCATCGCTGCACTGGAATATGGTACCAGGAGAGACTCATCATTCGCCGTTTGGGATTTAAGTTTGGAATTTGGTTGGCGTCTGCATCGCTGCACTGGAATATGGTACCAGGAGCGACTCATCATTCGCCACTTGGGGATTGGGGAGCGATGGCCTAGGAGACAGGTTTTGATCCCCAACACCTAAGGCTTTTCAATTTTATGGGCCGTGAGGGTCCCATAAAAGCATTTTCACCCTACGAGTCGTAAGGATCCCGCAGGTGTATTTTCTCCTTAGGAGTCGTGAGGACTCTTAAGTGTGTTTTTCCTTTGTGAGTCGTAAGGATCCCACAAAGGTTTGTTCTCCTCATGTATCGTGAGGACACATGAGTGGGTCTTTCCCAATAGACCATAATTCTAAGGGCAGAGACTGACCGCTGGACTGGTGATTGCGGTGGGGCATGGGTATGATGAGAATTATTTGAGCCCGTGGATTGTATACGGTAGTCAACTTGGAGACCAGCCGTAGGGCCGGGAGAATTTTGGAAAATTGGATTTTGGTTGGCGTCTGCATCGCTGCACTGGAATATGGTACCAGGAGCGACTCATCATTCGCCGTTGTTTTGTTTTTTTTGTTGTTTTTTGTTTTTGTTGTGTTTTCTTTTTTTTTATTTTACCGCGATTGCTCTATCATTTCAGTTTTTTTATCGCGAAGATCACGATTACCCCATCATTTCGGCTTTTATTCGCGGTTGCCCCATCATTTCGGCTTTATTTTCATTTTATTTTTACTCGCTGATTTTTATTGCGAGTTGCCCCATCATTTCGTCTTTATTTTCATTTTTATTTTTACTCGCTGATTTTTATTGCGAGTTGCCCCATCATTTCGGCTTTTCTTTATTTTTCTTTTATTTAGACTTTTTTTTTGTTTATTTACACACACACACACACATATATTTACATTCCCAGTTTAACGACTTAGAGGTCGACTGTTCCCAGTTTAATGACGTGGTGGTCGATTGTTCCCAGTTTAATGACGTGGTGGTCCTTTGGTGTTCCCAGTTTAACGACGTGATGGTCCTTTTGCTTATCTTAGCCCCCTGAACTTTGATTTTGGCAGAGCTGTGTTGATGACCGTAGCTCTGTGGCTTGCCGATACATCCGAGGACTGTGAGGTTTTTCCAAGCTTGTATTGGTTTTCCACCCAATCTTTGAAAATATAGCAGTCTTCGATGGTATGACTCACCATTCTATGATATGGGCAGTATATGGGATTGCCGATCATATTCATTTCATGTGGCCTCTTTGGAACAGGCATTTGCAAACCGTTGTTCAAGGCGTCCACGAATATTTTGCGAACTTCATCCCTCCTGAAGGAATACACCTTATCCAGTTTCTCTTTCAGAGGCGATTCCCCTTCGGTGTATGTATCGGAGGGACTGGAGGCTGATCACGGCCATTTTTCGCGAAGGCGCTCCGCTCTTAGGTTGAAGGTGGTATCAGTTGGCTGCCTCCGGGTATCAGTCCCTGGCTCACGGACCAAAATTTGATTCTGCTGTAATTGCAATCGGGCGACTTGGGTCGCGAGATCTGCCGCGACGTTTGCCAATTCGTCGACCTTAGACTGTACCTTGGCTAACTTCTCATCCTTATCCTGAAGCTGCCTTTGAAGCCATCGGAATAACGCTTGTTTTGTAGTTCCAGCTATGACAACCGGATCATCTTTATTTCTTGAGCTCAATTCCGCAGGAACCACGGGCTCCTCTGGCTCATCGGCCTGAGCGGGCTCTTCATCGCTTATATCGAGCCGATGCTGGGTAGCGTCGATCATATCATCACCATGGCTGTGAAGAAGAGGAGGATCCATTTCTTCATGTCCGACCATGTAGACAGTGCGGACCACATAACCAGCCATCTCTTTATCTCTGGAGGCTGATTTCGCGGAGCGGTCCGGGCTCATAAATTTTAACATGGCCAGAGCCCTAGCCATTTTGTTAGCTCTGTATCTGAGCCGCTTCTGCTTCAGCTTCTCTGCCTTGAGCGCTTGGCAGGCTTCTGCTCTTCGGGAAGCCGCCATAGGCTGAGTGATGGGGATGCTTGAGAAGACACCCAATCGAGCAGTTGTCAGAGGCGCCGCCGGAGCTTGCCCGAGATGCCTTGTTGCTTTGTTGGTATTGATGGCCTTGCCCCCAGCTGGGGCCAAGGAAAGTCGTTCAAACACCGACTTGCATTTGTGTTGGGGCGCCCTCGCCACCATGACATTCGGCATTTTCCCCTTTGAGACCGGTTTGCCTGTTACCGGAGCTTGAGGAGCTGGGACGGCGTTAGCTGACACGAACATAATAGAGATAAATGGTAGCGGTTCCTCCTCCCATTGTCGCCCAAGACTGGCCAGAAGGACCGTCCTGGAGTCTATCTTCGTCGTGTAGGAGATGAGATTTGTGTCGAGAGCTGAGCTTGTCCTTGGATACATTGTTGGAAAGTGATTGCTTGAAAACCTGCATGAAAGAGCATTATTTCAGTATAAATATAGGTATGTATATTGACTGAGTTCGCATGAACGTTTAACCCGAAATATGGGAGGAGAGATTGGTCCCACCGGGCATGCCAGAATCTGTAGGGTGTTTTTCGTCACCCCATTGAGATGGAAATACGCGCGCGCTTGTCAGGAGTACTACAGATTCCCCCTGCCTAGGGTAGGCAGAGGTTTAATGATTGTGGAGATCCGAATCTCCGGCAGCCGCGGGCTAAGTTGTCGTTAATTACCCCTCGCCTTTGAAGCGAAGGAACCTTCGATTGACGGGTTAAACCGGTCATGCGAACTCAACGTGCAGTGTTGTGTTTTGAAGGGGTTTTGGATATATCGGGAGCCACACAGAGTTTTTACGGGGGTCCCGCTACCCGGATAGTGGGCTGGGGGTCAAGGCGGCTAGCAGCCCCCTTGCGGGGTGCGGGGCAGCGCACCGGCTTAAAATTTTTTTGGGAGGGATAGTGTTGTAGAGTATGTGTGTGTGTGTGTGTGTATACATATATGTATAAAATAAAAAAAGGAAAGGGCATCTAAAGGATGCGTGGGAAAAGCGCCAGCGCTTATGTGTTAGCACGTGGGCGCTCGGGCGCTAGCGCTTTGAGCGCAAGAGCGCTAGCGCACCACGTGTCAGCACGTGGGCGCTCAGGCACTAGCGCTTTGGGCGCTAGCGCTTTAAGCGCAAGAGCGCTAGCGCACCACGTGGGCGCTCGGGCGCTAGCGCTCTGGGCGCTAGCGCTCTGAGCGCAAGAGTGCTAGCGCTTTGAGCGCTAGCGCACCACGTGTCAGCACGTGGGTGCTCGGGCGCTAGCGCACCACGTATCAGCACGTGGGCGCTCGGGCGCTAGCGCTTTGGGCCCTAACGCTCTGAGTGCAAAAGGGACTTGGTCCCTGCAATGGGAGTTGTACTCCCAGAAAGGAGCACTTATTGTTCTGTGTATATATATATATATATGAGTAGTTAAACTCCTAGGATGTTTTGAAGCTGATGAAGGGCTTCTCTTCTTTAGCCCTATTTCTTCCCCAAAGTGGGGTTTCTGGAGATGGGTCTCCTTCTTCTTCCTTTGTTGGCCGGATCTTGAAAATCAAGAAGTATGAGATTTTAAAAATCTCTCCTTCCTGAGATCTAATGGTAGATCTGAGTTCCCCTTTGTGGGTTTTGTGGTGAAAAACTATTTTGTTTTATAAAAGGAAGAGTAAAACTTTTGATTTAATTCAAAAGAAAAAAGAAGGTTTTAGAATCTTGAAGAAGAAGAAGATCACAGGATTTTTTTGGAGAGAGAAAAAGTTGTGAGATATTTTCATTATCTTTGCCTTTATAGGCTATACACTTTACATATAGCCCCTTAGACTTTACAAAATGATATTTTACCCATCCCATGGTTCATGTGCCATTTCCTTTTGCACATAAGCCATGGGCTTACAAAAAATTGGCATTATGCCCATTTTGCATACATTCATGCACAAAAAATTACATCAAAGTTATTCGTTACATGATTTTTATTTTGGTATGGCGGAAGGCCGGACGCTTCGTGTTCGGGCTTGACTTAAGCATGGGCCCGCTTTACCTGGGCTTGGGCCCACCTGGCTTGGGGTTGACCTTGACTTTGACTCGGTCAACCGGGGTGCAAATTTTGACCCCAACAATCACCACCTGAGAAACTACTGATCCGAATCAGTAATTCTCGACTATCTTGGCCAAGGATTTTTGGTGATGGCCACCCGTGCACACTGCTACATCAACCCACAATATCGGGAGAGACGAATCCCCCGACGATCCGCTCACTGCCTCCATATGGATCGGGACTGTACCCAACTAAAACCTGTTTGCATGACTCCTTTGTGCCGTGGTAGGGTAGTAATCAAGGCACAGTGGGAACTCACACAAGACAAATGACGATCTCAGGTTGATAGACTAACCTGTACACATGTCACCAGGGAACTGCTATCTGACAATAGGTATAATACCAACTAGCATGTTCTCGGCGAGTCCGTCCAGTGTACTCATAACCCAATGAGTATCTGTATACATCTTAGGTGAACCAACGGACACCAATGGCTTGTGAGACCGGTCACCGCCCCTCGTCTGGGTCTCGATCCGTATACACTAGTCTACTCATGGAGTATTGATGCCCAGTCTCGAAACTCCCACGACTAGGGACACTTTAAGGATGTGCTTATAGACTACCCAACTCTCACGTATATGATCGCCATCATACTGCTGGTAGTCAAGCAAGAATCCTACGGGCTCTATCATCATGTAATAGTGATCTGTAATGTCACCTGAAGCATGTATACAATGATAAAGAAAAACCAGATAGCATGTTATCATCTAGAGTAAGACTGTCCTACCGGTATAAGTCATCCCTCAATCATTGCAATCACGTGCCTGCGATCCAATAATTGACTTGAGGGCACTATAGCCAACAATCTCCCACTTACACTTAAGGCTAATTATTGCGGTGTCGCATACTCACAGCCCGTGTGATACCGAACACCCAACTCCTCTACTAATCAGTTTCACAAAGCTCGTTTGCAAAACTATTGCATTCGATAAATAGCCTCAGTGAGTGGATCCTCTCTGATGTTTCTTTCTATATCTCTCTTTATCTCAAGTTCGCGGAGAAAGCCATCTCCTGAAATGAGCAATACCCGTCTTAGAATATGTGTGGATATCTGGTGGGACCTAGTTCACAAATGAACTCCAAATCCAGCAAACTTCTTAGACTGTATCGTCAACTGAATTTAATCAGTATCCTGCGCCATGCCTCCCTCAGTATCGGCTTGGACCACCTGTCCAAACTACTTCCCCTCGTCAGAGGGAAAACTATAACTCTGATAGTCACTCTGTCATCCAGGTCACCTTGGAAACCTAGAATGATAACTGTCTCCCGAAGGAGGCTGTCGTTATCATATCTCTGGAACATCTACTTATGTTCATGAACTGCTTCCGAACGTTTCTCCAGGATTGGATTAATATATAAACTTATTGCAGTTAGTGCAAAAACAACATCTGGTGTGGAACTTGACATCTCATGATCAACTCAATTGCCTAAGAATGTGATATGCCAATCATCCACATCCCTCTCCCCTTTAGTTTGTAAGACACCTTTAGAGAGGGTGACTCCATCACCTGTAGGTACACCATCATGCCAGGAGTCGTCCATTCCAAAACACCTTTAGAATAGTGTCAAAGTACCCAGATTGGGAAACTACCCGAATCTAGATCTAAAACAATAGATCTAGTAACCAGAATGCCTGATATTATATCCATAACCTATATGGAGAAACCACTGTGCGACAACCACAGTATAACCGATCGTAGTATAGGAATTTCACTTCCTACTATGTGTATTTCATCCAAATACCAGGACATCACACCCTACTACCTTCTTAACAGATCCATCTCCTATTCCGATGAAGTCAAAACCTATGACTGTCGCATCAAAAATAGACGATCTATCTCCGCTATATCTGCTTTAGTCTATAAACAGACACAAGCAGCTTGTCCACAATGCTTCCGCTGCTCCCACTGACTACGACAACCCTCCGGCAGAGTCATATACACTTGCACTTCTAAAGCTAGTTTAGAACGACGCTATACTCATCCTCCTGCCGGGTCTCATAGTCTAGAACAGTAGTAATGGAAAGTCTGGGTAAACAAGAACCTCCCTGTCACCGTCTTTAAGAATACCGAAGTACCTCTCGGGTGCCTGAGGTTACCCACCATATCGGCGGAGTGGCTAATGGAATGTCAATCCTGATTGAATCTTTATGTTCTATTAAATTTTCAGTAATCGTTTGTGGTTCTGGAATCACTTCCAGTTCTACCATACTCCCACTACTGTTTTCTAAAAAAGTATATTTTACTAAAACTGTTGCGAGTCAAGAACAATATCACTATTGATCTTCCAGATGGTAGAAAGTTAACCCTCGTCATAGCCCAGGATAACCCACAAACTGCCATTACAGAAATGTGCCTTAAGTTATCCAGAGTCTGCTTTTAAGCATAAGCCAGACAACTCTATATACCTTAACATCGTTAAGATATGAACCATTCTATATACAATATAGAAACAGAGGCACTGATTTAATTGGAAACAGATTCAAATTATGCAGTTGTCTCTAGTGCATGTCAACTAAATGGAAGGAGGCCGATCAACATTACTCAACTTAGGAGTGCATCCAAATATGAGTAACATGAAAGAGAAACAAGTTTCTCAAAACCATTACTATCAACTGAATACTAAACATAAGTATCTACATCTTCGATCACCTTGAAAAATCCTGATACTTGCAACACATGGTTCTCTACTTTATTCTTGTACCTATAACTTCTTAAAACTTGGACGTTGTATTTCTACGAAACACTTGTCTAAAACTGAAGAAGTCACAAGTAAACAGAATATAGTACGAGGACCAACCCCTCTGTCCTAATGGACACTGGACAACATAAAATACTTTCTATAAGTCCCCTGAGTTAAATAACTCAAACCCTATGCGTCGTAGGTTGAAAACTGTACTTATGGTTAAGAAGAATTACACCGTTGTTTAATCCTCCTTACTTAACCATCAACTGATATAGATAAATGTCATGGACATAATTTCAAAAAGTTATATCTCACTTTATGAAATAAACATACAGATATATCAGTTTGAAATTGGTGCATATCAACAGATATTCAAAACCAAATATTTGCTGTCCGGCAAAAACCCAGGTGATTTCCTCAAATATAACCAATTACAATGAATTCCGATATAATGAGGATGATCACCTAATTCCCAATAACTTACTCCCACTCATCATCTGTGAAACTATACAGATGTGAGAATCAAGTCTGGTAAATACATACCCTGGAGTAAGGATCTAATTGGTAAATCGGTTTTCAATTAACAACGAATAGTGAAACTGAAACATGAAAATATTTCGAAGGGGTATCCGGATATTCCTAGTAATGCCTCTTCCATTATCAGATTCACGACTGTAACCTTATATTTCCTTGCCATCTCTCCAAATCCCTTTATTTGTCTTTACTCATTCCTTTCTGTACACCACCCTTAGGCTAAATGGTTTTCTTCCTTCCCTACCGTTCGACACCAGCCTATGGTTTGGAAGAAGACTATCCAATAAACGTAATAGGTGTACTCTCCTATTCCTAGGAGTACTCGCAACCTGAGAGAAGGTAAAGATTAAAGACAACTGAATAATCCTTATTCTATTTCTCCTGAACCAGAATCCATCCTCGAACTGGAACAAGTTCCTTCGAGTTCGTATGTAACTATACGACGGATTATCCAATAATTGTGGATCTTCGTAGTGATACATGGTGTTCTGGAAAAGTACAAAGGTGAAGTAGGAGTGGCGATGAAATACGTGGTTTGGTTGTGAATGATAGCAGACACAATTTACTTTGCCCTCTTTCTAATCCCTTTATCTGACTCTACTTATTATCTCCTGTACACCACACTTAGGCTAATTGGTTTTCTTCTTTCCCTACCTTTCGGCACCTGCCTATGGTTTGGAAAGAGACTATCCAATAAGCGCAATAGGGGTACCCTCTCCTAATCCTAGGAGCCCTCACAACCTTAGAGAAGGTAAAAGGAAAAGACAACTGAATAATCCTATTCATTTTCTCCAGAACTGGAAGCCATCCTCGAATCTGAAACAAGTTTGTTCGAGTTCGTATGTAACTATACGATGGTCATATCCAATAAGTGTGGATCTTCATAGTGATACGGAATGTTCCGGAGAAAAGAAAAGGGTAAAAGTAGGAGTGGCAATGAAGTATACAACTCTGACAATCCAAAAGCCAGTATTATAAGAAAGTTCGGTTAACTTGGTTACTGAGTTATAGTCTAGGGTCGGGACATGGTCGCTGCCAAAGAGAGAGAGAGAAAAGAAACACTCAGCGTGCACTCTAACCTAGATTAGAATGGTCAATCACTTTACCTAATCAGGATGTCTCCCACTGTATCCTCAAATTCTCCTCCAAACCTGAAAGAAAAATTAGTCGGGATCATCTAAAATCACCCGAGGAGTAAACCAACTCATCAGTGGGATCGGGATCCAACTATCATCGCTTGATAACCTGATGGAATCCACTCAAGTTATCGCACTCCAGAAGGTATGCGCATGCCTGGCAAGTTTCCTGTATATTTGAAACTCCCGATGTGATTTCTATCCCATGCTCTTATGACCTTGACGAATGCCAACATATCATAAGTCACATGTTAAGTTCTACCCGTCATTGTCCAGGTTAATTTGAACCCACCCGTACACACCCTTGACGAAGGATAAAATAGTAGTACGACTGTCCCAAATCAATGCATCTATCTATGCAACAAAAAAGTAACAAGCAGCTACCATAAACTATGCTATGACGAAGGCCAATAAACATAGAATGAATACTAAGTGCTACCCGTCTGCAACGACGAAGGGCTACGAATGGTTTTTGGCGAAAAACCTTTAACGTAATGAACTTGATATCGTTGAAGGAACCAGATAGCTTTTTACAGAAATATAGTGGCGAAAACCTTTGCTAAAGAGGTCACTCCCAGTGAAGGGATCTCGGCTCTTTCCTCATGGAATGAGGTGCAGGATATTCTCACTGAATACCGCGATGCAAAGCAAAAAGTAATCGACTATAGTGAAGTTATTACTCTGATACAAACTTCTGTCCAAGGGGTCACTCCCGATGAAAGGATGTCGGCCCTTGCCTCATCGAATGAGGTGCTGGATATTCATAACCGAATACCACTGCGCAAAACAAATGAAAACGTCCTTGTAATAACAACTTTTTGAAAATTGTTCCAACAACATCGAATAGGTCTGTTTTCCTTGCATTGATCTGAATCAACACAGTCCCATCAATTAATCACACCAGAAAAGAACGAAAATATGATGTACGTATATGTCATCCGCATTCGCCACTGGGTCCCGTCATCACCCGTTAGGTTACTTAACTAACGACAGAGCGGGGACTGGACTAGCGCGGGTGTAAAACATATACAACATCTACTAATATATATATAGCAATATATAATAATCTCTCCAGGCGTGATAAATGCAATATCACAGATAAGAAATAAGCATCACAGAACAAAACAGATAATCTGGGAGCCCCGGGTTTCCTTTGAGCCGCAAGTGAAACCCGACGTTCCCTGGTCATGTGGATAGCCTGTGCAATGAAAACCTAGGCCCCTACGAGTGCGGCAAGTTACCCGCCAAAACCAGAAGCGAGGTAGCCCCCTTCATCAAAGTGAATGGGCCACCCGGCATTTCACGGAATCCGGTAACTGAGCATCCCACCTTGGGTCAACCTGTACCCCTTACGAGTGCGGTGAATAGCCCACCAATTCTAGAGTGGGGCCCCTTCCTTCTCAACGCTATGAGATGCGGACCCGTTGCCCTCTAGAACCCGGCTATCCGTGCACTCCGTCTCGGGGTAATCCTAGTACAGAAAAGAAAATATGTACAACGGTGACATCGACCTCAACCCGGTCGTGCCCCAAAAGAATAATATACAAACAGGCAGTGACGACAGTCCACATGTCGGACACTCGCCCCGCGATATCAAATGTACAAATAAGACTAAACTGTACTAACATTGCACGCAAGCTATCCACCACGACGAATCCGCAACAACACAGCACAACACAAAACATCAACATGAATGTTACGTTCGCAAACCCGTCTAAAAGGACTATAGCAATTAGACAAGTTTTACCGCTCGAATGACATTCACGGTCGCAGATAGAAATGTAAGTACTGTAAACTTTAAACAATGTTAGAAATATCGACTTCGAAATAACCCCGAATAGCCTCCAAACTACTAGATAAAACCATATCAAAACTGGGCTAAACTAGCAATACCACTGAACCAACATTCCAGAGCCAAAACCACAACCTAAATACGAAACCCAAATTCCTTTAAATGGCCGGCCAGCTCGGTTTTTGAAGGGATGTGCTCGGCCAAAAATTGTTGGATTGGGTTCGTGTTTGGGGTGTAGTCCAGTGGTCATGTTAGTAATCTTCTGCAGTTGCTAAAATAATTTTTGAAGATACTTTAAAAATCGACAGAAACTGTAATGCATCGGGTATTGATTGGGGTTGTTTCGGTTTTGATACTTTAATATTGTCTAAACCAACTAGTATGCGATTAATGGGTTGGCTCTGATACCATGTAAGGCTACGCCGGCGCCCCGGCCATCTCTCCATGGCCAAATGCGGAACAAAAACTTTTAAAACTTGGCGCTAACGGAACCCTAAACGACGGATCGTACCATTAACCTTATACTAGTTATCATAAAGGAGTTTAGAGAGGTTATACCTATCGATCCGTGTCCTTCAGTCTTCAACCTCTGTCCTAGGCTCGTCGCGGCTGTCTCGAACAAGTTCGCTCTCCGATCTCCCTCATCGATGACGATCCACGTCGAGGATTCTTAATACAGGATCCCGCTTCAAAACCGAAGCAACTCGGGCATCCAGTTTGCTATCCTAGATGCACAAGACGAAGTAGAGAGAGTGTGTGATCATTTTGTCTCAAAACATCTATGGATTCTAAACTCATGAGAGGGTATGGATGGAGGTGAAGAAGAAGCCATGTGAAGGAAAAGAGTGAGCTCAAGAGTTGGCCAAATAAAAAGCAACTCAAGAAAATGTTCCGTTCATTTTCTTTTGTGTGAGAGTTGTGAGATTTTTAGTGTAGCAACCAAAGAAAAATCCCACACCAATAAAAGATCTGCCCCATACCATAAATATCTCACAAGCTCACACACAAAATATCTAGCATGGCCCATGCCACAATAAATGCACCATGCCAAGACTTAACCTCACACTTTACACCACAACATAATATTAAACATTTATAAAACCCTAAATGTTTAATACTAGAAAAAGAAATGGCATATCCAAAAGTAATCTTGTAACGGAATACAAGAATACCCCTCATCTGTATATACATACCTGCATCCGTATTCCGACTGAATACGAATACAACGAGACGAAAGTAATCGAACAATATAATACTAGGATCCGGCTTAAACCAAAGCCCACTAGTATTATCCGTCCGATCATGATCCGTGCACAAGTGCATGTCTATGATCGAACCTTACCATAAAACCATACGACCTCTACAACGTATATGATCGAACCTTGCCATAAAACCATATGATCGGATCCGCGGCCACGTGTTGCAAGTGTCAGTGGAAAATTCTTGAGGCGGCTGGCGAGCGTTGACTAGTTCTTTTTCTTAGGGGGTAAAATTGTAATAGCAAACGTGACTCGACTGTAATCCTAGGGTTTCTATGAATCTATAAATAGAACCCTAAAAACCTGTTTTAGGTTATGCCTCTTCTTGTGCCTCATTTCATCTATCTAAATTCAGATCTGTAAATTTCTGTAAAGAAGGAAGAGAGCATCAAATAAAAATTAGGAGTAAGTTTTCTTTTCATTGCGCTAGTTAAATTTTATTTCCATTCCCTAGCTAATTTCTTTCTTGCCCTAGCATAGATCTTTATTATCTGCCCTAGTTAGATAGTTAGACAATGTTTTTCAATTCCCTAATGAGAGAGTAGTCTACTCACTTGTTAGGGTTAGATTTGGGGAAGGCTTGAGAGATGAATATCTCTCACCCTTTTCTTGTCCATCACACGTTTTTATAGGACTCCATGCATACATGCACACACCGCTCCCTACGGCACCCTATCCCACGAGGTTGCGGTGATACCGTAGTATAAAGGACCGGTTGAGCGTGTTTTCCATGGAGGTTAGGGTAAGGATTAAGAAAGGAAGGACAAGAACCTAGAGGAAAAAACACCGTTTCTTCCCGATGGTACTATTCCCCTTTATTAATAATTACCATAACACCTAAAGAGATCTAATTTAAGGCATTGAAAGCGGTGAGGAATATTGAATTTCCAAACTTAACCTAAACCTAACCCTAGCAAGATTCTAGTCCTAGTCTAGATAAACTTTAGTTTTTAAATTTAATCAATCCGACAACAATCGGAATTAACTCGTTAGAGCAATTAGGAAATACACAAAATCCCTGTGGACCGACCCGTACTCACCGGCTAGCTACCAAGCGACGCCGTTCTTGATTGCGGTTATAAATATTCTTTGAGATCAATCACCAAGTCCAAGACATGTGATATGGCGGTGATATAGAAAGAAATATGAGATTCCACACATCAGAAAATATACCAAAAGGCCAACACAAGGCATCACAGGAAATTAGATCCACAGATGCCTTCAATCGGCCGCGGATCCGCGGCCGAAGCCCCTTTCCCGCGGCAGATTCGCGGTACAATGGTGACGTCATCGCTTCACATTTCTCTATATGCTTTCTCATAACGGCCAATGCTTCCAGATGACCACGTGGCTTCATCCAGAAGGTTCGGCCTAACAACCTTACCCAAGAATATTCCTGATTCTAGAATATTCCCTCCAACAAACTTCTTCTAGAAGCTTCTCTCTAACAACCTTTTTGGAGGGAAATTTGAATTTGAATTCTAGATCTAGGGTTGTGGTGATTATAAAATGAGATCTAGATCTAGGGTTTTGGTGGGTGGATTGTTAGTTGTTGAATAGTTAGTGGTTCATTTTGGAGGGAAAAATTGTAGATCCAAATCAAAATTCAAATCAAATTGAGTGACATATTTTGATTGAAATCAAGATCTATCGAGTACAATTCAAGCAAGAAGCCATCAACCTTTTAGAAGGGTAGCCGATCTTCATCCGAGCAAGTGATCCAAGACGATCCGCGACTCACGAAGATGATGCGGAGCTAAATTCGACGATCGAGTTCTTTCCTCTTGTAGTTCTTGACCGAATTGTAACAAAATTGTTGATTAATAAAAGGTGAAATTTCTTTATTTTGCTTATCTCTATATTTGAGCATTATGATTAGTTTTCAATTCTTGATTGATTTCGTGGTTATGATGCTTGAGTAAAAACTCCGCTCGTGGAGGAATCGAAAGAATAGATAGATGATGATGATTACAATCTTGAAACGATTCTTAAGTACTATGAGTTTTGTAAACTCTAGAAAATTGAATCACCGACAACCTAGTTTTGAGCGAGATGCTTTATTGAATGTTTCCGCTCTTAATTAGAGATCAATGATCGGTGATTGGATTTCCTAGAGGCTAGTTTGTGAATGATAATCAACGAAAGGACAAGGTATAGATGATAAAACCTTAGTTTCCGCAAAAGATCCCTAATCCTTGTTGATCATCATCGATCTAGCAACAAATCATCAATGGATAAGAATACGTAATCACAAGTCTTCATCACTTCTATAGATTCGATCGATTCCTACGAGCCTCATTTCAAATCTTGATAGCTCATTAGATTTGAACATCTTTGAGAATTTTATTGATTCTTGATCTTTAGATCTAGTTCTTACTATTTTTGAAACTAAATCTCAAAATTCTTGAATCTATTTTCTTACAATTTTTCTTTTATCTTTTCATTTCGACTCATCTAAAACGAAAGCGAGCAAAACATACATCCCAGTGGACGATCCACACTCATTAACGCGCTACATCGACACCGTTAATTGATTGTGGTATAAATTTCTTTGATTGTGATCTTTACACATTTTCAAAACATGACACACAAAGAATCATTCAATCAAATGGCGCCGTTGCCGGGGATGTGTGCTATTTTGTTCGTTTTTGTTATTTGAGTTGAAAAATTATTATTCCATCAAATTTTTATCCAAGATTCTCTTCAAGTGCTTAACGTTTAGTGTTTGAATTATTGCGAGGGAATCTGGAATCATTTCAGCAGTGAGATCAAGATTCAGAGAAGATCTGAAGAATCCAGAGATGTACAGGGATCTACAGAAAAATTTGTTAGTTATATGTATGCCCTAGAGGCCATTACTATACATAGGATGTATATTGTAGTGGATGCTTGGACATATATAGGGAGGAATTTCTTGCTCGACAGGATAGTATGCTATCTGGTTGCTCTTTACCTTAACGTGTACACTGATTGTCTCTCTGTTACATGTTGGTAAAGCCCTTAGGATGTGTACTTGACTACCTGGACTATGATGCGGATCATACTAGTAGGGACACGGTGGTCCATAAGTACATCCTTCAAGGTCCCTAGTCGTGGGTGTATCGAGACGGGGCATCGATATACCACAGTAGACTAGCGTATACCTTCTTGACCCATACAGATGGGCGATGGATGATCCCATATCCATTGGTGTTTGACATCAGAGATGTACACGGGTGCTCAGTGGAGACTGGGTACACTGGACGGACTCGCCGAGAACTCCCAGATGGTATTATACCTTACGTCAGATGGAAGTTCTCTGGTGACACTGGTACAGAGTAGTCTGTTAACCCGAGATCGTCATAGAATCTTGTGTGATTCCCACCGTGCTTTGATTTCCACCTTACCACGTCCAAGAGGGCGTGCAAAACGGTGGTTTTTGGGTACAGTCCCGAATCACATGGAGGCAATGAGCGATAGGAAGGGATTCGTCTCTCCCGGTATAAGGAGTTGATGTTGCGCTGTGTTCGATTGGCTATAACCGGAAATCCCTGGCCAGGGTTGCTGAGATTTACTGGTAAGTGTTACCTGTAGTTTCTCGAACTGTTATAGACCTCATATCGACACGACTTATCGAGCTATTGGGGTCTGACGTTTACCACCCCTAGGCGAGATATGCGACATATTAGACGACGAGACCGGACTGTACGGTAAGTGTTACTGGTTGGATTCACAGGAGTGTGAGAGGGCTTGCTCGTCGATCTTCTGATCGCTCAATACCCGGGTGGCCGTTACGTTTAGCAGACTGCTTGCGGCTTATGGGTGTTTGATATGATCATCACCTGCTGCTGGCGTATTGACGAGTCTTTATAGTGCTACACAGAGGTTTCCTGGCTCAAGCGAAACGAAATAGGAGCGCATATGAGATATGTGCGGGACCGAGAATAATACCAGTATGTGATACTGTATTCTATTCTCGCGATTTGTATCATTGGACGGTTATATATGATATAGCCGGGTTACCGAATCAAGTGTTGATTCGATACATTGATACACTTGATACTAGTCGGTTATATGCGACATGACCGGATCATTGAATCAAGTGTTGATTTAATGATTTAATGTATAATTATATATTTGATATATTACTTTAAATTAACTAGTATTGGTTCACTCAAGATTGATTTTCTCACTTGAATTGCATAAGTTGTATATGTGATATATTTTTGTGCACTTGTTTGTATCATGTTTGATGATACATGCAAACTTGGGTTTGTGTAAGACTTAAACCATGTTTAGTGAATGGTTAGGGTTTCATTTCACATATTTATTTATTCATTTGTTTTTGGCAAATAGAAATGGTGACTTTCTTTTGTTGTTTTGCTTGAAGCTTCATGAAGCTTTTCTAGCATCTTTGAAAAGTCTACCATTTTTGTTTTGTCCTTAACCCTAACCATTCAACTAAACCCTAGTTCATTCTCTACAATAAACCATGGTTGCAAATATGATAAGGATCACTTATTTTCTATTTTTCATTATTCTTATCATATTCTTTTTCTTCTTCTTCTTCTTCTTCAACAAGAAGAAAGCTTGCTACCATTAATGGCAACATGAGAAAAAGAGTGAGAAATCCAATTCTAAAGTGAACCCACTTCCTATTTCTTCATCCTCTGCCACTTGCTAAGTAGTATAGGGTGTTTTCTTCACAAGTTTCATGACTTGGTGAAGTTGGAGCTTGATCTTGAGTTGCCTCGACGTAGATCATCTTCGGCATCGAAGTCGACGACCTAGTCCGCCCATTTCTCCGATGAAGCCGACGCTAGAGCCCGGGATTCAATGATCGCAGTGAGGGGACATCATCACGGAGCTATGGAGGTGGAGGACTGGATCTACAAAGGTTGTATTTTCGTTCACTCTTAATTAAGTTGTTAACTAGCTTGCATGTTTCGCTTATTCTCTAGTTAACGATCGCATTAGGGTTTCTCGGCATATAATTTTTGAATTTGGCATGGTTGATGCCTTGTGAGACCTCATTAGTATGCCTAGGAACCCTACAGTGGTATCGGAGCCTAGCTAGAGCCTTAGGCGATGTGTAGACGAAGTTAGAAACCCGATCGAACACGAAACCCTAATGCATAACCCTTCTCCGTACATTTTCTGAAAATGTGGATTTTTGTGAATTAAAAATTGCCAAAAAATTCAGCAAGGAATTATAGGAGTTACTGTGAAGCACGTGACTCTAACTCGACCAAAGCGCCGCGGAACCGCGGCCCCACCCTGGCTTTCGCGGCGGTTCTGCGGCCATATTGGTGAGTTAGGCCACGTGGCTTGCACAGTAATTCTTGTCTGGAAGTGCTGAGTCTTCTGAGAATTTTTATATTTTACTCAACAGTTGAGTCTTCTGGGGTTGTTTTGGGAACTCGTGGATTCGATCGGATTGTCTAATCTTGTCTTTGTGTTTTCCGGATAATTATTGAATATGTTAAAAAGTTCGACCGGATATAAATACCCACCTTTTCCCCTGTCGGGAAATTTCCAAGTGTTGGATCTTTCCGTGGTTTAATAACGTTCTAAGTAGTGCAAGTAATGCGATGGACCCTCTAGAAGACAACAAACCTTAACTCGATTATGTGACCGTCTTGAACTGCCCTTTGAACCTTTGGGTTTGGGGCAGTACGGCGTGCCACATGTGAGGCGTTGGCTTGACCCTTCTACGGCTGGACCGTTGGTACTGAGGCATGAAGTGAATGTTTTTAAACTTGTTTCATGTGTTGAGCTGTTTCGGGAAAACTTGGGTGTTCGATTGTTCGATCGGAAAGTTTGACATTTTCTATTTATCAGGAATGTGATACAATATTTGGAATCCATAAAGAGTTATGAGATAACTGATTTGAATATTATAAACATAGCACTTTAGTCTCACTTAATTGGTTGCCACGGAATTTTGATGTGATCAAAATTCCGTCGCAATCACGTAGCGTACGTGGATAGTCGCCGGGTAAACTTAATAGACAGACACGCCCCATAGCCTCGACCAAGTGACTGTAGGAGAACTCCGTCGCCGAAAGCATCCGTTCGGGTGCTCGCGGCAGCGGTGTTCCGCCTTAGTGCACTTCGTCGACGGTATCGGGGGTGCGGCCGTCTACTAAAGTTTGCGACGAGCATTCGGTCAGGATGTCGGGAATCTTGTTGAATTGCCCGACTTGATATTGAAATAAGTTTTCGATAATGAGACTAAAATGCGGGGTTTATAATTATTAGGCATGCGATGTCTAAGGAATTCATTTGATTAGGCATGCGATGTCTAAAGTGTTTGCGGATTCCAACTGTTGTAGTTTTACACTTTCTTTTCTGCGACCGTAAGTGTAATATGTGATATCGCCGGTTTCGTTGCTATATGTCAACGACAATTGGGATGGGCATATTTACTTACGTTGATGACATGTGATGTTATGTGTTGCTGGATATGTTATATTGGATCGTCGTGTTTGAATAGCTGGGTTTTTTTTTATGTGAGATGAGTGTTTTTCATTTTCATTCATGTAAAAACTTGTATGTAATATTCTTTTATTGGGGCACTTCCAGGTAGCGGATGATGTCACCATTTGTATATTATTTACTTTTCCGCACTAGGATAGACCCGAGGAGGGGAGCACAAGTAACCGGGTTCTGGAGTCCAGTGGGAGACCAACTCGAGGAGTCGAGTCCGGGTCTCCTAACTCTAGAATTGGTAGGGTTGCTTGCCGCTCTCATAGGGGTCTAGGGATGTGGGTTTGGCTATTCATCGCGACCGTGAAATTCGTGTTTTGTACTGGCTCGTATTGAAAACACGGACGCCTAGTATATCCAATATTTCATATGTTTCTTCTGCTGCGATATCTGTGATGTGATCATGTGATGTTCTGTGATAAATACTTTATATAGTATATATGATATATTATATAGACGTTACTTATGTTTTGCACCCGCGCTAGCCCTGCCCCACTCTGCCGTTAGTCACCTAACCTAACGGTGTACGAGGGGACATCGAGACGAACACGGATGGCATAAGTGTACGTCGTATTTATCTGTGATGTTTAGGTGACTTAAATGATGGGACTTCATTAATATGATTAATGAAAGTAAAAGAAACCTAAAGATGTTGTAGAATCGAATTTCAAAAATAAAACAGGTAGCTACAGTTCTTGCATTGCACAGCGGTATATATGATATATCCTGCACCTTATTCGATGAGGAAAGGGCCGACGATCCCTTCACCGGGAGTGACCCCTTTAGCAATAACTGGCAGATGCTACACACTCGGTTTGTTTTTTGATTGCTTCTATAGTTTCTGCTTTGCACAGTGATATATATGATATATCCCGCACCTCATTCGACGAGGAAAGGGTCGATGATCCTTTCACCGGGAGTAACCCCTTTAGCAAAACTAGAAAAGCCTAAAAAACACTCCATTTTAAAATCATTTGATTCTACAACGATATCAAGTTCATTATGCAATAGGTTTTTAGAAAAACCTGTCGTAGCCCTCCGTCATTTCAGATAAATCCTGTTTAGTATTCGTGCTGCGTTTGTTGACCTTGTCAAGGCGCAGTGTGCGGTAGCTAACCAGTATTTATCTGCTTATGCATATGATGCAGATTGGGTTAGGGTAGTCGTACGGCCTTGTTGACCTTGTCAAGGGTCGTGCGGGTAGGTTTGATTCAATCAAGAAATGACGGGTTGAACTTGACTTACGGTCTATGGTTTGTTGACCTTGTCAAGGTCATAGATCGTTTGGGGAAAAATTATCGGGAATTTCAAGTGTTGAAATTTGCAATGAGATTGCATACCTTCTATGAGATAGTTGGATCCCGATACCTACTGCGAGTAAGAGTTACTCCTGGGAGAGTTTTACACATTACAATTAGCCGATCAAGTAGGTGTCTAGAAAGGTGTTAACGAGGTTACGCCTCTGGGAAAACGAGGTTTACTATAATTAGGTTCGTGCGAAAGCACGGGGGACCTCTCTCAAAGTACCGACACTGGCCTGGCTGAAAGATTGGCGAACTTGTAGCGTGTAATTAATCCCGGCTAGTCTTTCCTTTTAGGATTTGAAGGAAGATTTGATAAAAACAGTGGGAGCCATCCTGATTAGATAAAATAATAACCAATCTATTCTTGCAAGAGCGCACGCTGAGTATTTTCTTCTCTCTCTCTCCAGGTAGCGACCATATCACGCCTTAATCAAGATAATAATATGGAATATTGACCGAACCCGCTTGTTATACTGAGCCGGGGAACGTTGGTCCCGCTCCAACTTATAATTGTTATAAGACAGAGCAGGAAATAGGGGAATACCAGAATTCCTATGCCACCCAAACGAAGAAAGTGCATGCTGATGCATCATCTTCAGGTGTGTTCATTACAAAGAACCGTTTCTCTGTATCCTCTACGTCCTGGGTATTAGATACCGGATCAGGATCCCAGATATGTAATCTGATACATAGGGCTACAGAAAGGTAGAGAACTGAGAACGGGTGGTAAGTTTCATGAGACAGAAAACGGTGCAAGTGTTGCAGCCAAGTTTGTTGGTCACTGTCACCCTGTATTCCAAATACATTGATTCTGAACGAATGTTATTAGATACCGAACCTGATATACAAAATCATATCAGTCTCTTTATTAGTAAAGAAATGATAAAATTTTGTATTGTTGGATAATGTTTTGAACATTTCCTATATCAAAAGTTGATCGGTTCAGGCACGTTATCTAAAAGCATTGATGTTCTAAATCAAACTATAGTTCTTAGTATACAGAACACACACAAGAGGAAGAGTTCAGAAATGAACGAATCCTTCTTGAGGCATTGTAGACTAGGTCATATCAATGCGACACGACTGGCTAAAGTTACATTTAGATGCATATTTAAATCTGTTTGAATTTACATCTTATGAAACTTGCCAGTCATGTCACAAAGATTAGATGACCATAGCTCTGTTTATTGGAAACAAAGAAAGAGTTAGTAAACTCTTGGGATTGATACATGTTGATGTATGTAAGGTCCCCCGTCTACACATGCCAGGACCGATTCTTTGTACTTCATTACATTCTCTGACGTTCTCTCAAATTTCAGTCATATGTTCCTGTTGAAACACAAGTCCGAACCTTTTGAGATATTCACAAAATATAAGTTAGAAGTAGAGAACCAATACGGGTATAAGTATTATGTCCTTTGATGAGATCAAGGAGGAGAATACTTGTGCATAGAATTCCTGGACTATTCTAAAGGAGAATGAGATTCTCTCTCAGCATTACTCCTCCGTATACACCATAGCACGATGATATATCGGGGCGGAGCAATCACACCCTATATGATAAGGTGCGCTCTATGATGAGTACTGCTGAGTTACCTTTTTCCTTTTGGGGGTTATGCACTTGAGAAGCTGCATAACTATTGAATTAGGTTCGAATCAAATCAGTGCCTACCACTTCATATGTGATATGGAAAGGGAAGAGCCCATTTCTTAAGTTAGTTAAGATTTGGGGTTGTCCGGCATATGTCTAAAAGCAAAATCCAGACAAGCTAGAGGCAAGGTCTGTAGTGTAGAACTGGAAAGGTTCCAGCTATACAAACTACAGCAGATGATTTGGTAGAACCAAAGAATTTAGTAGATTCCAACGAACCTCAGCCTCTCCGCCGATCTAGTAGGGTTCCTCACCCACCTGAGAGATACTTCGGTTTCTCTATGACAGTAGGAGCGAGGATTGCATCATGAGATGATGACCCAACTAGTTTCGAGCTGTCCATCAGGAGTGAGACTCTGTAAGAATGGCTGGATGCTTAGTGATCTGAGATGGAATCCTTATACACCAACAAAGTATGGACTTTGGTTGCATTATCTGAAGGGTTAAATCCCTATCAGGAGCAAGTATATCTTGAGAAGATTACTTGGTGTACATGGAAAAGTTGAGACTTTCGAAGCTAGACTTGTTAAGGGTTTTCGTCATCAACCAGGCGTGGAAAATGATGAAACCTTTTCCAGTAGCTATGCTTAAGTCCATCCGGATCCTACTTGCCACGGCTATATACCATGACTACGATATCTGGCCATTGGGTGTCATAACTGCTTTTCTAAATGATGTTTTAGAAGAGAGAGTCTATAAGTACACAGTCAGAGGGCTTCGTAAATAGTGGGAGCAGTGGAAACGTGTACAAGATGCTTTATAGGATAAAGCAGGCATCGCGGAGTTAGAACGTCTGTTTTGATGTAGTAGTCAAAGAGTTTGATATCATCAAAATGGTAGATGAACCTTGTATAAACAAAAAGGTAGTAGGGAGTATGGTGACGATCCTCGTAGAGTACGTGGATGACATACTCTTGATAGGGAAGGAGTTTCCTATGCTACGCTCGATCAATCTCCGCTTATCACAATGATTCTCCACATAGGATCAAAGTGATACCTCCTAAATCCTGGGTTTTGGATCTATGAGATAGATCTAAATGGATGTTAGGATTCTCACTAGAAAAAGTGAGATAGTATCAATCGATCCTGAGGAGAATCACTGGAAGTGTTCCAGGGTGATGAGAACAACTGAATGTCAGTCACAGGTATTGTCTTTACCCTTGGTAAAGGGACGGTATGATGGAAGAGTTCCAAGCTAGATACCGTGGCTTACTAGATGATAAAGGCAGGATACATCGCTACTTAAGATGCTACCAAAGAGGCTGTTTGGGTGTATATTGGTTCATTAGATGAACTAGGTTCCTACCATTGTGTGACAATGGAAGTGTGGCTTTGGCCCGGGAACCCCGGTCCCATCAGTGACCCAGACATAATCTAAGGCAGTATCACCTGATCATGGAGATGATTGATCTCCAGAGTGATCGAGGTTAGGAGAACAGACTCAGAGGACAACACGGCGGATCCACTCACAAAGGCCTTTTCCCAGAGAGAGACTTTTATGGGATGGTTGAGTATGAGATACTACAACCACTGCTATCAGATGACCCTAGTGCAAGTGGGAGATTGCTAGTTATATATATGCCCTAGAGGCCATTACTATACATAGGATGTATATTGTAGTGGATGCTTGGACATATATAGGGAGGACTTTCTTGCTCGACATGATAGTGTGCTATCTGGTTGCTCTTTACCTTAACGTGTACACTGATTGTCTCTCTGTTACATGTTGGTAAAGCCCTTAGGATGTGTACTTGACTACCTGGACTATGATGCGGATCATACTAGTGGGGACATGGTGGTCCATAAGTACATCCTTCAAGGTCCCTAGTCGTGGGTGTATCGAGACGGGGCATCGATATACCACAGTAGATTAGCGTATACCTTCTCGACCCATACAGATGGGCGATGGATGATCCCATATCCATTGGTGTTTGACATCAGAGATGATATACGGGTGCTCAGTGGAGACTGGGTACACTGGACGGACTCGCCGAGAACTCCCAGATAGTATTATACCTTACGTCAGATGGCAGTTCTCTGGTGACACTGGTACAGAGTAGTCTGTTGACCCGAGATCGTCTTAGAGTCTTGTGTGATTCTCACCATGCTTTGATTTCCACCTTACCACGTCCAAGAGGGCGTGCAAAACGGTGGTTTTTGGGTACAGTCCCGAATCACATGGAGGCAATGAGCGATAGGAGGGGATTCGTCTCTCCCGGTATAGGGAGTTGATGTTGCGCTGTGTTCGATTGGCTATAACCGGAAATCCCTGGCCAGGGTTGCTGAGATTTACTGGTAAGTGTTACCTATAGTTTCTCGAACTGTTATAGACCTCATATCGACACGACTTATCGAGCTATTGGGTTCTGACGTTTACTACCCCTAGGCGAGATATGCGACATATCAGACGACGAGACCGGACTGTACGGTAAGTGTTACTGGTTGGATTCACAGGAGTGTGAGCGGGCTTGCTCGTCGATCTTCTGATCGCTCAATACCCGGGTGTCCGTTACGTTTAGCAGACCGCTTGCGGCTTGTGGGTGTTTGATATGATCATCACCTGCTGCCGGCGTATTGACGAGTCTTTATAGTCCTACACAGAGGTTTCCTGGCTCAAGCGAAACGAAATAGGAGCGCATATGAGATATGTGCGGGACCGAGAATAATAACAGTATGCGATACTGTATTCTATTCTCGCGATTTGTATCATTGGACGGTTATATATGATATAGCCGGGTTACCGAATCAAGTGTTGATTCGATACATTGATACACTTGATACTAGTCGGTTATATACGGCATGACCGGATTATTGAATCAAGTGTTGATTTAATGATTTAATGTATAATTATATATTTGATATATTACTTTACATTAACTAGTATTGGTTCACTGAAGATTGATTTTCTCACTTGAATTGCACAAGTTGTATATGTGATATATTTTTGTGTACTTGTTTATATCATGTTTGATGATACATGCAAACTTGGGTTTGTGTAAGACTTAAACCATGTTTAGTGAATGGTTAGGGTTTCATTTCACTTATTTATTTATTCATTTGTTTTTGGCAAATAGAAATGGTGACTTTCTTTTGTTGTTTTGCTTGAAGCTTCATGAAGCTTTTCTAGCATATTTGAAAAGTCTACCATTTTTGTTTTGTCCTTAACCCTAACCATTCAACTAAACCTTAGTTCATTCTCTACACTAAACCATGGTTGCAAATATGATAAGGATCACTTATTTTCTATTTTTCATTATTCTTATCATATTCTTTTTCTTCTTCTTCTTCTTCTTCAACAAGAAGAAAGCTTGCTACCATTAATGGCAATATGAGAAAAAGAGTGAGAAATCCAATTCTAAAGTGAACCCACTTCCTATTTCTTCATCCTCTACCACTTTCCAAGTAGTATAGGGTGTTTTCTTCACAAGTTTCATGACTTGGTGAAGTTGGAGCTTGATCTTGAGTTGCTTCGACGTAGATCATCTTCGGCATCGAAGTTGACGACTTAGCCCGCCCATTTCTCCGATGAAGCCGACGCTAGAGCCCGGGATCCGATGATCGCAGTGAGGGGACATCATCACGGAGCTATGGAGGTGGAGGACCGGATCTACAAAGGTTGTATTTTCGTTCACTCTTAGTTAAGTTGTTAACCAGCTTGCATGTTTCGCCTATTCTCTAGTTAACGATCGCATTAGGGTTTCTCGGCATATAATTTTTGAATTTGGCATGGTTGATGCCTTGTGAGACCTCATTAGCGTGCCTAGAAACCCTACAAAATTTCCAAACCCTAATCCACCTATAGCGCCGTGGCTATTGGTGCGTTTAGGGCTTGCATCGTGCCAAAATTCTCAGGTTTGCTCTCTGTGTTCCCTTCTTCTCTCTGATCTTGTCCAATAATCAATTTCTTGTAGGATTCTTTGCAAAATTCAGTGCCGCTAAAAAATAAATTTGTTGCGATTCTTGAAATTGGTTGTTTTCATATTTTAATACGGAAATTAAGGGGCAAAGACCAAATTCAGATTAGGTGGGGAGTTCATTACCCTTCCTAAGCCCCGGAAATCACAAACTTGCATCCGCATCACCCTCATTAATTAAAAAATTTCTAGACATGACTCTAAGGACCGTCGCGCTCACTAAGGACAGAAGGAGGTTGTGGGTAATCTATTTCTTATCCGCGTTTCTTTTGTGGTGTCTAAGGCAAGTGTGTTTAAGGCAAGTGGTTACTTAATTAGGCCCACTACTTATGTAGTGGAGAACCTCCCACTTACCTGACCACAGGAGGGGCAAAGAGGCAGTAGAGGATTTATCCTGCGATTTGTCTTCTGGAAATCTAGGAGCGGTCTAGAGACTTGACCTAGGTGACCATTAGATAATAGGGTTGATTGTGCATGTTTGTGTGAATTTTAATAAAATCCGTTTCTTTTTGAAACAAACCAATTAATTCCCCCCCTCTTTTTACCTTTTTACCCCTTTCCTCCTCTTCTCTTCTTATAATGGGTGACCCGAACAGAATAACTCTTGCCGAGCTTTGTTGTCCACAACCAGATATTAAATATTTTTGTAATCCCTTCGGTATACCGTCCGGCTCTTCCATGTCCTTAAGAGATCATATAGATCAAGCAGGAAGAAACAGTTGACCACCTCAGTCTAGGTCTTATCAACCGTATCCTAATTCTATACCTGTTTCAGTTGATACCCAGAGTGAGGAAGCCCCTAGACGAATGTCCATTGCTGAGCATATAGCTAGGGCAAGAAGCCAAAGTTTCAATCAAAACCAATATCAACTGTATCTTAATCCTACACCTGTTTCAGTTGATACTCCGAGTGAGGAAGCCCCTAGACGCATTTCCATTGCTGAGCATATAGCTAGGGCTAGAGGCCAAAGTTTCAACCCGGATCAATATCAACCGTCACCTCCACTTTCCAAAGAAGAATTTCATAATCGGTTTATGGCATTTATGATGTCCAATAACCAACCGACGAATCAATATCAAAATTCTTCTTATCACAATGTTGACCCTACTCCTGCCCAATTTTCACAACCATTCTGTTCCTATCAATCCAATCCGACTTTTCCACCTTCTCTAAACGGTCCTTCTAATAGGTCATTTGTGAGTTTTAACTGTCCACCAGAATTTCAATCTTATCCTGAAACTCCTTATCGACCTAAGTCTAGTCTTGAGCAAACATTAGAGAAATATATGGAATTGATGAACCAATTTAGGAAGGTAACAACAGAGTGGATGCAAGCAAATAATTTCAAACCGGCCCAAAATTTTTCAGTACATAATTCGGGCATGGGACAAAATAAGAATTTGGGTAGTGAGAGAGAGCTGTACACCTTTCCAAATCAAACATTCCCTTTCCAAACTGAAATCCACAACTCCAATTTCCCAGATTCATCGAGTGCACCAAAGGATTCACCAATTGACGATAGAATATATGAGAAGTTGTGTAATAATGCGATGTTTGATTTACCCAACTGTGAAGGGTCCATTTCAAGTGAAACCATGCTAAATCCTTGTGATCTCTACACTTCCACTCTTGAACCAAAACTGATTGAAAACCATACTTTTGATGAGGTGTTTGAGAAGTTTAACCTTCACTTGAATGAGGTGATTGGTGTTGGGGATATATTGATTGATGAACCCAAAACTTTGGATGAGTTTGTCCCACCAATTCATCAGATCCTTTCACTTCCTTGTGGTCATCATCTTGAGCCTTTAATTCTTCCCGAACCCCAAATACGTCTTGAAGGTGTTGATATTTGTATACCCAAAAATCGAACCGAAATCCAGCCTTCATCTCCCACATCTGGTTTACCGACACTCGACACATCGATACGTTTACCCATTTCCACTCTCTCTGGTTCTTCTTCTTTCCCTGAAATGATAGTGAGTGTTGATGAATCATAATCCGACAGTTCAAGTTCGACAATCCCAGAAAGCCAACTTGATTTGGATATTTTTGAAAATGAGGTAGATGAGTTTTTCACCTCCACATATTTTGACAAATCAAGTATGGTAAAATCTGGCACAAAACATTTTGACAGCAAAATGTTCGATCACAACATTGATAAAAGTTTTGAAGAACTTTTTGCTGACGAACTTGAGTTTTTAAATAATACGGATTTTGTGATTAATCAACCTCCACTTATAGAAGATGAACCGCCGCCATTACTTCTTCCTAATCATTCACATTCATCTTCATTCTTTCTTTTCTCTAATTTAAAATTCAAACCTTTTCCAGACCACCTCTTATCCCTTCCCCACTTTTTCTTGATTTGATACAACACATTCTTCCACCGGCCTATACGCTATACAGACAAAATCTTTGAATAGTTGGTGTTAACTTTTGGTCTTTGTAAAGTCTTACTTTGACCAAATGACTCACCCCCTCTTAAAATGCTTCTAATTGTTTAACTCATGTTTGGGGGGGGGGGTTGTATTTTGGGCTCTTGAAATAACTGTTGCCCTCAATATTGAGAGCCAAAAATAAGTTTGGAGGAGAATTTTCACTTAAATATTTTGCCCCCGTTAATAAATGTCCTCCCAAGCTTACTGGTTTTTGAGGTTTAACAGATAGCAACAGCGAGGACACTGTTGAAAACAAGTTTGGGGGAGGTTTGTGCTTATTTTCGCATCACTTCGTATACTTAAGCACAAAACATATCATTTAAAACATTTAAAACATATAAAAAGTTAAAAAAATTCAAAAATAAAAAATAAATTTTTTTTGTACATAAATAAGATAATAAAAGATTAGATAGTGAAAAATTACATCCAAAAGATTGGAAAAATTTAAGAAAACCAAGAAAATTAGAAGTTTTCTTAAACGAACTAGTAATAAGTAGTTATGAGCCATTGTCCCAAGGGTTAGCAAGATGAAAGAAGTTACTAATCTGAGGATAAACATAAGTCTGAAAAATAGTTCCTATTCTGGAAGCCAAACATTTGAACGTTGATACCCTACTATACGCACTTACACACGTCTTGAAACTCGGGATTGCTGGGTTATGCCGGCGCCCTGGACATCAAAAGTGGCCGGTGCGGAACAAAAACGATGAATAAAATTCTGGCGTCGACGGAACCTTATCCCAAGATCGAACCCATAAACACTAAAACTAGCAAACCAAACACAAAGAGATAGAATGGTTATACCTAATGAACCAAGTCCTTCGCGTCTTCAACCATTTCCAAGCTCCAAGTGATGCGGATCGACTTTGGTCGCCGGTCTTCCTTCATCTCCGATGATCCACCTGAGGGAAACAGCACAAGCTCCAGGTTCACCAAGCGGACCAACCGACCCTCCAAGATCGCTAGTAGTGGAGGGTGGGGGTGTATGATAGTCTCACTATATTTTCTCTCATAATCTAATGCTCATAGAGCACCCATGGAAGATGTGGAGGTGATGCAAGAAAGAATGGTATGAGCTAAAAAATGGTTAAGTCTTTTTGGGTGTAAGTGTAATGAGAGTGAGCTAGAGAGAGTAGTAACCAAAATGAGCAAAACCCCACACATTCCTCAAGTGTGACCGGCCCCTCTCTCCCCACCAAAATAATGCACACCCAAAATGACTTTTCCAATTAGCAAATAAAGAAATCAACCCATACCAATCTCTACATGAGCAAAAGCCATGCTTTGACCAAAACCCATGCTTATGCCATGTCACCATTTCCACCTCACCTAAAGCAAATGATTTTCTAAAGAAAATCAATAATGAGGTGGCATCTTCTAGAAGCCATTTCGTATAAATACAGAATGCTTCCCGGTATATGTATCGGAATACACATACGCGTATTCGTACAAAAATACGAATAGCCAAGAGAGAAAACGAATAGTGAGAAATAATACTAGAATACACACACATATATATAAATACAAATGTAAATCATTAAATCAAAACTTGATTTAACAATCTGGCTTAATCCTAAGCCGCTAGTATTATCAACCGTCTGATTAAAGTCTGTGCAGTCCGTGCACATATTTAATCGGACATTTGTATGTATCAACATACGTCACCTACACCATATCGCCTGAACCGATAAAACCCTCTGTGTGGGACTCTAAAGACTCGTCAATACGCTAGCAGTGGGTTTAACCACAAGCACGTCAGTGGCACTAGCTGTATATAACGGCTACCCAGGTATTGAGCGAAAGGAAGGCCGACGAGCAAACTCATCCAAACCCCTACTGAGCCTGTCAGTGACAACATACGTACAGTCCGGTCTGTTCGTCTAAGAGTATCGCATATCGAGTCTAGGGGGGTGGATAAAGTCAGACCCCTAATAACGCGATAATTCGTGTCGGTATGAAACCCATCACCTCCTGAGAAACTACAGACCCAAATCAGTAATTCTCCATTACCCCGGCCGAGGATTTCAGGTGATGGCCACCCGTGCACTGTGCGACATCAACCCCTAAGACCGGGAGAGACGAATCCCTGATGATCCGCTCACAGCCTCCATGTGGCTCGGGACTGTACCCAACTAAAACCTGTTTGCACGTCTCCTTTGAGCGTGGTAGGGTAGTAATCAAAGCACAGTGGGAACTCACACGAGACAAATAACGATCCCAAGTCGACAGACTAACCTGTACACATGTCACCAGGGAACTGCTATCTGACAATAGGTATAATACCAACTAGCATGTTCCCGGCGAGTCCGTCCAGTGTACTCATAACCCAATGAGCACCTGTATACTATCTTAGGTGAACAACTGACACCAATGGCTTGTGAGACCAGCCACCGCCCCTCGTCAGGGTCTAGATAAGTATACACCAGTCTACACTGGAATATCGATGCCCAGTCTCGATACTCCCACGACTAGGGACATTTAAGGATGTGCTTATAGACCCCTAGGCCCACGTATATGATCGCCATCATAATGCTGGTGGTCAAGCAAGAATCCTATGGGCTCTATCATGATGATAAAGACAAATCAGATAGCATACTATCATCTCGAGTAAGACTGTTTTATCGGTATTGGCCCTTCCTCAATCATCATAATCACGTGCCTGTGACTACGATAATTGCCTTGAGGGCATTATAGCCAACAATCTCCCACTTGCACTTAAGGCTAATTAGTGCGATGTCACATACTCAGAGCCCGTGTGATACCGAACACCCAACTCCTCTACCAATCAGTTTCGCAAAGCCTGTTTGTGAAACTAATGTGTTCGAGGAATCGCCTCAGTGAGTGGATCCGCTCCAATGTTTTCTTCTATGTCTCTCTTTATCTCAAGTTCGAGGAGAAAACCATCTCCCGAATTGAGTAATACCTGTCTTAGAATATGTCTGGACATCTGATGAACAATCTCCCACTTGCACTTAAGGCTAATTAGTGCGATGTCACATACTCAGAGCCCGTATGATACCGAACACCCAACTCCTCTACCAATCAGTTTCGCAAAGCCTGTTTGTGAAACTAATGTGTTCGAGGAATCGCCTCAGTGAGTGGATCCGCTCCAATGTTTTCTTCTATGTCTCTCTTTATCTCAAGTTCGAGGAGAAAACCATCTCCCGAATTGAGTAATACCTGTCTTAGAATATGTCTGGACATCTGATGTGACCTAGTTCATAAATGAACTCCAAATCCAAACTTCTTAGACTGTATCTTCAACTGAATTTAATCAGTATCATGTGCCATGCCTCCCTCAGTATCCGCTTGGACCACCTGTCCAAACTACTGCCCCTCGTAAGAGGGAAAACTATAACTCTGTCATCCAGGTCACTTTGGAAGCCTGAAATGATAACCGTCTTCAGAAGGAGGTCGCCGTTATCAAATCCCTAGAACATCAACTTATGCTCATAAATTTCTTCCTACTATTTTCTCCATGATTGGATTTATATATCAAATTAGTGCATCTAGTGCAAAAACAATATCTGGTGTGGTACTTGACATGTCATGATTGACTCAATTTCCTAAGCAAGTGATATGCCAATCATGCACATCCCTCTCCCCTTTAGTCTGTAAGACACCTTTAGAGAGGGTGACCCCTTCACCTGCAGGTTCACCACCATGTCAGGAGCCGTCCATTCTAAGATATTTTTAGAATACTGTTTAAGTACCCCGATTGGGAAACATCCCAAATCTAGTTCTAAAACCATAGATCTAGTAACCAGAATGTCTGATATAATATCCATAACCTATGTGGAGAAACTACCGTGTGACAACCAAAGTATAACCGATCGTAGTATAGGAATTTCACTTCCTATAAAGTGCATGTCATCCCAAATACCAGGACACACACCCTACTACCTTCTTAATAGATTCATCCCCTATTCTGATGAAGTCAAAACCCATGACTGTTACATCACAAATAGATGATGTATCTCCGCTATATCCGCTTTAGTCTATAAATAGACACAAGCTACTTGTCCACTACGCTTCCACTGCTCCCACTGATTACGACAACCCTCTGGCAGAGTCATATACACGTGCACTTCTAAAACTAGTTTAGAATGATGCCATACTCATCCTCCTGCCGGGTCTCACAGTCTGGAACAACAGTAGTGTCAAGTCTGGGTAAATAAGAACCTCCTTGTCACCGTCCTTGAGGCTACCGAAGTACCTCTAGGGTGCCTAAGGTAACCCTCCATATCTGCGGAGTGGCTAATAGAATGTCAATCCTGATTGAATCTTTAGGTCCCGTTAAATTTTCCTTAATCGTTTGTGGTTCTGGAATCATTTCCAGTTCTACCATACTCCCACTTCTATTTTCTGAAAAAATCCATTTTACTAAAACTGTAGCGAGTTAAGAACAATATCACTATTGATCTTCCAGATGGTAGAAAGTTAACCCTCGTGAAAGCTCGGGATAACCCACAAATAGCCATTACTGAAATGTGCCTTGAGTTCATCCGGATTCTGGTTTTAAGCATTAGCCGGACGACTCCCTATACCTTAACATCATTAAGATATAACTTGATTCTATATATATATATATATATATCTAACATAGAAACAAAAGCACTAATTTAATTTGAACCAGATTCAAATCATGCAGCTGTCTCCAGTGCATGTTAACTAAATGGAGAGAGGCCGATCAGCATTACTCAACTTAGGAGTGCGTCCAATTATGAGTAACCTGAAAGAGAAACAAGTTTCTCAAAACCATTACTATCAACTGAATACCTCATACAAGTATCTACATCTTCGATCACTTTGAAGAATCCTGATACTTGCGATACCTGGTTCTCTACTTTATTATTGTACCTATAACTTCTCAAACTTGGACCTTTGTATTTCTGGGAACCACATGTCTAAAACTTGAGAAGTCATAAGTAAATAGAATAAAGTACGAGGACCAAACCCTTTGTCCTAATGGACACTGGACAACATACAATACTTTGTATAAGTCCCTTGAGTTGAATAACTCAAACCCTGTGTGCCATAGGTTGAAAACTGTACCCAGGAGATTTCCTCAAATATCACCAATTACAACGAATTCCGATATAATGAGGATGGTCACCTAATTCCCAATAGCTTACTCCCACTCATCATCTGTAAAACCACACAGATGTGAGAATCATACCTGGTAAATACATACCCTGGAGCAATGGTTTAATTGGGAAATCAGTTTACAATTAACAATGCACAGTGAAACTGAAATATGAAAATGTTTCGAAGGGGTATCCGGGTATTCCTAGTAATGCCTCTTCCATTATCCAGATTCATGACTGTAACCGTATATTTCTTTGCCATCTCTCCAAATCTCTTTATTTGTCTTTAGCCGTAATCTTCTGTACACCTTCGTTAGGCTTAAATGGTTTTCTTCCTTCCCTACCGTTCGGCACCAGCCTATGGTTTGGAAGAAGACTATCCAATGAGCGTAATAGGTGTACTTTCCTAATCCTAGGAGTACTCGCAACCTGAGAGAAGGTGATGATAAAAGACAACTGAATAATCCTTATTCTATTTCTCCTGAACCAGAATCCATCCTCAAAAAAGTTTCTTCGAGTTCGTATATAACCATATGATGGATTTATCCAATAGGATTGGATGTTCGTAGTGATACGGGGTGTTATGGAGAAATACAAAGGTGAATTAGGAGTGGCGATGAAAGAATTGGTTTGGTCGTGAATAGCGGTCGCATTTTACTTTGCCCTTTTTATAACCCTTTTATTTGTCTTTACTTATTACCTTCTGTACACCTCACTTAGGCTAATTGGTTTTCTTCATTCCCTACCTTTCGGCACCTGCCTATGGTTTGGAAGAAGACTATCCAATAAGCGTAATAGGTGTATTGTCTACTAATCCTAGGAGCCCTCACAACCTGAGAGAAGGTAAAAGGAAAAGATAACTGAATTATCCTGTTCATTTTCTCCAGAACCAGAAACCATCCTCGAAAATGTTCCTTCGAGTTTGTATATAACCATACGATGGTTTTATCCTGTAGGATTGGATGTTCATAATAATACGGGGTGTTCTGGAAAAAACAAATGGTAGAAGAAGGAGCGGCAATGATGTATGCAACTCGGACAATCCAAAAGCCAGTGTTTTTAAGAAAGTTCGGTTAACTTGGTCATTGAGTTATTGTCTAGGGCCGAGCCATGGTCGCTGCCAAAAAGAGAGAGAGAGAGAGAAGAAACACTCAGCGTGCATTCTAACCTAGATCAGAATGGATAATCACTTTATCTAATCTAAATGGCTCCCACTGTTTTCTCGAATTCTCCTCCAAACCCAAAAGGAGAATTAGTCGGAATTACCCAAGGAGTAATCCTACTCATCAGTGGGAATCAGGATCCAACTATCATCGCATGATAACTTGATGGAAGCCACTCAAGTTATCACACTCCAAAAGGTATGCGCATGCTTGACAAGTTTCCTGTATGTTTGAAACTCCGATGTGATTTTTATCCCATGCTCTTATGACCTTGACGTAGACCAACAAATCATAAGTCACAAGTCAAGTTCTACCCGTCATTATCCAGGTTAATTTGAATCCACCCGTACATACCCTTGACGTAAGCCAACAAGGTAGTACGACTATTCTAAACCAATGCATCTATCCATGCAACAGAAAAGTAACAAATAGCTACCATACACTATGCCTTGACGTAGGCCAACAAACATAGCATGAATACTAAGTGCTACCGGTCTGAAATGACGGAGGACTACGAATGGTTTTTGGCGAAAAGCCTTTAACGTAATGAACTTGATATCGTTGCAGGAACCAGATAGCTTTTATAGAAATAAATCTACGAAAACCTTTGCTAAAGAGGTCACTCCCGGTGAAGGGATCTCGGCTCTTTCCTCGTCGAATGAGGTGCAGGATATTCCAAACTGAATACCACGATGCAAAGCAAAAATAATTGACTATAGTAAAGTTATTACGTTGACGCAAACTTTCACTCAAGGGGTCACTCCCGATGAAGGGATCTCGGCCCTTGTCTCGTCGAATGAGGTGCTGGATATTCATCACCGAATACCATTGTGCAAAGCAAAAGCGTACGTCTGTAATGTCAATTTTTAAAATTGGTTCCAACAACATCAAATATAGGTTTGTTTTATCTTTGCATTGATAAGAATCAATGCAGTCCCATCAATTAATCACACCAGAAAAGAACGAAAATATAATGTACGTATATGCCATCCGCATTCGCCACTGGGTCCCGTCATCACCCGTTAGGTTACTTAACTAACGACAGAGCGGGGACTGGGCTAGCGCGGGTGCAAAACATATACAACATCTACTAGTATATATAAATATATATAACAATCGTCCCAGGCATGATAAATGCAACATCACAGAAAAGTAATAAGCATCACAGAACAATACAGATAATCTGGGATCCCCGGGTTTCCATTGAGCCATAAATAAAAACCTGACGTTCCCCTGGTCGTGTGGATAGCCTGTGCAATGAAAGTCCTAGACCCCTACGAGCGCGGCAATTTACCCGCCAAAACCTGAAGCGAGGCAGCCCCCTTCAGCAAAGTGAATGGACCACCCAGCACTTCACGAAATCCGGTAACTTGGGCACCCTTCCTTAGGTCAACCTATACCCCCTACGAGTGCGGCGAATAGCCCGTCAATTCTAGAGTAAGGTACCCTCCGTCTCAACGCCATGAGATGCTGATCTGTTGCCCTCTAGAACCCGGCTATTCGTTCACTCCACCGCGGGGTAATCCTAGTACAGAAAAGAAAATAATATACAAGGGTGACATCGACCTCAGCCCGGTCGTGCCCCAAAAGAATAATATACAAACAGGCAGTGACGGCAGTCCACATGTCGAACGTTCGCCCCGCAATATCAAATGTATAAATAAATCCGAACTGCACTACCATTGCACACAAGCTATCCACCACGACAATCCGCAACATCACAGCACAACACAGAATATCAACGTGAATGTCACGTTCGCAAACCCGTATAAAAGGACTATAGCTATTAGACAAGGTTTACCGATCAAATGACATTCACGGTCACAGATAGAAAAGTAAAGTACTGAAAAATTACACAGTTAAAATTTCGATCGACTAAAATTTATCCGCAAAGGCCCCAAAAGCAAATCCAGTACTCAAAAGATTCTGGGACAAAACAAATCATCACAAAAATCATCTTTTTTTAAGTTCTGAGCTACAGTAAAAATTTCATGGCCCGTTGCTACTAAACGGCCGCGGAACCGCCGCCAAAAGGGGGTTAGTGCGGCGGTTCCGCGGCGCTTTAGAGGCTTCAGGAGCCCAAATTTTTTCTGCACTCATAGAATCGCCTGCACGGATTTTTAAGCTACTGGAAATAATTTTTGGAGTACTTCCAGAAATCGACAGAAACTTGACCAAACGGAAAAAAAAATTCGGAAATTTTAATCGATCGAGATTTTAGGCTTGTGCAAACTAGCTAGTAGGGTTTAATGGGTGGCTCCGATACCACTACTGGGTTATGCCGGCGTCCTGGCCATCAAAAGTGGCCGGTGCGGAACAAAAACGACGAATAAAATTCTGGCGCCGACGGAACCCAATCCCAAGATCGAACCCATAAACACTAAAACTAGCAAACCAAAGACAAAGAGATAGAATGGTTATACCTAATGAACCAAGTACTTCGGGTCTTCAACCATTTCCAAGCTCCAAGTGATGCAGATCGACTTTGGTCGCCGGTCTTTCTTCATCTCCGATGATCCACCTGAGGGAAACGGAACAAGCTCCAGGTTCGCCAAGCGGACCAACCGACCCTCCAAGATCGCTAGTAGTGGAGGGTGGGGGTGTATGATAGTCTCACTATATTTTCTCTCATAATCTAATGCTCATAGAGCACCCATGGAAGATGTGGAGGTGATGCAAGAAAGAATGGTATGAGCTAAAAAATGGTTAAGTCTTTTTGGGTGTAAGTGTAATGAGAGTGAGCTAGAGAGAGTAGTAACCAAAATGAGCAAAACCCTACACATTCCTCAAGTGTGGCCGGCCCCTCTCTCCCCACCAAAATAATGCACACCCAAAATGACTTTTCCAATTAGCAAATAAAGAAATCAACCCATACCGATCTCTACATGAGCAAAAGCCATGCTTTGACCAAAACCCATGCTTATGCCATGTCACCATTTCCACCTCACCTAAAGCAAATGATTTTCTAAAGAAAATCAATAATGAGGTGGCATCTTCTAGAAGCCATTCCGTATAAATACAGAATGCTTCCCGGTATATGTATCGGAATACACATACGCGTATTCGTACAAAAATACGAATAGCCAAGAGAGAAAACGAATAGTGAGAAATAATACTAGAATACACACATATATATAAATACAAATGTAAATCATTAAATCAAAACTTGATTTAACAATAAGGCTTAATCCTAAGCCGCTAGTATTATCAACCGTCCGATTAAAGTCTGTGCAGTCCATGCACATATTTAATCGGACATCTGTATGTATCAACATACGTCACCTACACCATATCGCTTGAACCGAGAAAACCCTCTGTGTGGGACTCTAAAGACTCGTCAATACGCTGGCAGTGGGTTTAACCACAAGCACGTCAGTGGCACTAGCTGTACGTAACGGCTACCCAGGTATTCAGCGAAAGGAAGGCCGACGAGCAACCTCATCCAAACCCCTACTGAGCCTGTCAGTGACAATATCCGTACAGTCCGGTCTTTTCGTCTAAGAGTATCGCATATCGAGTCTAGGGGGGTGGATAAAGTCAGACCCCTAATAACGCGATAATTCGTGTCGGTATGAAACCTATCACCTCCTGAGAGACTACTGATCCAAATCAGTAATTCTCCATTACCCCGGCCGAGGATTTCAGCTGATGGCCACCCGTGCACTGTGCGACATCAACCCCCATACCGGGAGAGACGAATCCCTGATGATCCGCTCACTGCCTCCATGTGGCTCGGGACTGTACCCAACTAAAACATGTTTGCACGTCTCCTTTGAGAGTGGTAGGGTAGTAATCAAAGCACAGTGGGAACTCACATGAAACAAATGACGATCCCAGGTCGACAGACTAACCTGTACACATGTCACCAGGGAACTGCTATCTGACAGTAGGTATAATACCAACTAGCATGTTCCCGGCGAGTCCGTCCAGTGTACTCATAACCCAATGAGCACATGTATACTATCTTAGGTGAACAATTGACACCAATGGCTTGTGAGACCGGCCACCGCCCCTCGTCAGGGTCTAGATAAGTATACTCCAGTCTACACTGGAATATCGATGCCCAGTCTCGATACTCCCACGACTAGGGACATTTAAGGATGTGCTTATAGACCCCCAGCTTCCACGTATATGATCGCCATCATAATGCTGGTGGTCAAGCAAGAATCCTATGGGCTCTATCATGATGATAAAGACAAACCATATAGCATACTATCATCTCGAGTAAGACTGTTTTATCGGTATAGGCCCTTCTTCAATCATCATAATCACGTGCCTGTGACTACGATAATTGCCTTGAGGGCATTATAGCCAACAGGGATAGTAGAAGATATCTTGAAATGCTCTTGTCTAAAAGCCAAAGTATGAAGGAAATAAAAAATGAATAAAATATAAAATGGTGTTAAGAAGAAAAATGAACACTGGTTTTGTTATCGCCAAGGCAACAATAATAAAATATAGCGAGAGTGCTTCATCTCCTAGTGCCTTAGACCAACTGGTCTGGGAGTCACTGTTAAGCCTTTGGTGGTGCAAGACGAGGAAAATACTAAAACACCGTATAAGCAAGCACATGAGTAATCGGTCGGTTAGTACCTTAAGAAGTATTAACGGTCGCATGAAAAATGTGTGAGCAAATCCATCTAAATATTCATTGATTAAAAAGTACTGAGGCAGATGGACAAGAGTATGATAGCTTGAATTGAATTCTCCGGGTGTAGGGATGTCTATTATACACACGTAGGGTTATATGATCGATGTTTGGAAGAAAAATAGGAATGAAGAATAAAGACGATGTTTTATGTTTTATTGAGAGATGATGTGATTTCTAACATTTTTTCATGACTATTAAGATAGGGCTCATGACAACCGAAAAGCTAGCATAGTTGGAAACTCTAATTTTCAAAGCATTTCTTTTACAATTCTTATATTTATATGTAACTTTCACGGTCTTCCTTTTATTATTGGATTTTGTGCGTGCAATCCGCTGAAAACCCTCAAGAGACAATACCCCTCCTACTAGGGACACCTAGAGGTTTAAAGGATTGTTGCACGTGCTCAGTGCAATCGTGTTGCCTACGAAAGTGTGCTAGTTAGTTTTTCTTTTTCTTTATTTTCTACTTCTCTTTTTAATAAAACAGTTTGCTCGAGGTGACCAAAAATAAGTTTGGGTGAATTTGATCAGTCGAAAATATTGCATTTTTAACACATCAATTTCCCTACCATTTGCACTCATCTAAAGGTATTCGGTATGATTATAGCACATATTAGCAATTTGTCCATAAAGTACCAAATAACATGTGTTATATATTATAACCGGCATTTTTGAGGGAAATTGAGTGTTTATCATTGCATGCATCATCTTTGTATAGCGCAACACTTGTCGCGAGAATCTGTGCAGGAAATTTCATGTAAAAGAGCCGAAACTGTGAAAAGTGCTGATAAAAATACGCCAAGTCCAAGACTTGTGATCTGGCAGTGATATAGAAAGAAATATGAGATTCCACACATCAGAAATATACCAAAAGGCCAACACAAGGCAGCACAGGAAATTGGATCCACAGATGCCTTCAATGGGCTGCGGATCCGCGGCCAAAGGCCCCTTCCTGCGGCGGATCCGCGGCACAATGGTGACGTCATCGCTTCATATTTCTCCACATGCTTTCTCATAACGGACAATGCTTCCAGAAGACTCCAGATGACCACGTGGCTTCATCCAGCAGGCTCGGCCTAACAACCTTACCCAAGAATATTCCTAATTCTAGAATATTCCCTCGAACAAACTTCTTCTAGAAGCCTCTCTCTAACAACTATTTTGGAGGGAAATTTGAATTTGAATTCTAGATCTAGGGTTGAGGTGATTATAAAATGAGATCTAGATCTAGGGTTTTGGGGGGTGGATTGTTAGTTGTTGAATAGTTAGTGGTTCATTTTGGAGAGAAAAATTGTAGATCCAAATCAAAATTCAAATCAAATTGAGTGACACATTTTGATTGAAATCAAGATCTATCGAGTACAATTCAAGCAAGAAGCCATCAACCTTTTAGAAGCGAAGCCGATCTTCATCCGAGCAAGTGATCCAAGACGATCCGCGACTCACGGAGATGATGCGGAGCTAAATTCGACGATCGAGTTCTTTCCTCTTGTAGTTCTTGACCGAATTGTAACAAAATTGTTGATTAATAAAAGGTGAAATTTCTTTATTTTGCTTATCTCTATATTTGAGCATTATGATTAGTTTTCAATTCTTGATTGATTTCGTGGTTATGATGCTTGAGTAAAAACTCCGCTCGTGGAGGAATCGAGAGAATAGATAGATGATGATGATTACAATCTTGAAACGAATCTTAAGTCCTATGAGTTTTGTAAACTCTAGAAAATTGAATCATCGACAACCTAGTTTTGAGCGAGATGCTTTATTGAATGTTTTCGCTCTTAATTAGAGATCAATGATCGGTGATTGAATTTCCTAGAGGCTAGTTTGTGAATGATAATTAATGAAAGGACAAGGGATAGATGATGAAACCTTAGTTTCCGCAAGATATCCCTAATCCTCGTTGATCATCATCGATCCAGCAACAAATCATCAATGGATAAGAATACGTAATCACAAGTCTTCATCACTTCTATAGATTCGATCGATTCCTACGAGCCTCATTTCAAATCTTGATAGCTTATTAGAGTTGGACATCTTTGAGAATTTTATTAATTCTTGATCTTTAGATCTAGTTCTTACTATTTTTGAAACTAAATCTCAAAATTCTTGAATCTATTTTCTTGCAATTGTTCTTTTATCTTTTCATTTTGACTCATCTAAAACGAAAGCGAGAAAAACACACATCTCAGTGGATGATCCGCACTCATTAACGCGCTACATCGACATCGTTAATTGATTGCGGTATAAATTTCTTTGATTGTGATCTTTACACATTTTCAAAACACGACACACAAAGAATCATTCAATCAAAGGCTATCGTAAGCATGCACGCAAATGCGTCACAACCTACGTATACTGATATGATACAATGCACTAGTATGTTTGCAATATGAATGCATAATCAACACGAAACCTGAATATGTTTGGTATGATAAAATCTGTATACTTATCTTAGTAAAATACCTGTGAAATAACTGAAGTATCATCAATAAAATCCATAGAAAATCTGTGTCAGTATCGACACAAAACATATATATCTCAATGTCTCAATATCTCAATGTCTCGACATCTCAATGTCTCAATATCTCGGGCTCCGTCAGTCCGGATCGGCCCATATCATCAATCTCATGACCACGGTCGGTATCCTCCGGATACCCGCCGCGCCAGACATCACCGGTAGGTAGTCTTCCCCTGCCAGGCTCATCGTCTACAACTCAAGCTTCTTGTCCCGGGATACCATACCGGGCCCACCATGTACCAGAAACGGTTCATTCAACTCCTCGAATCGGGTCTTGAAATGTAACATTTCAGAAAATATAAAATATTATTTTTGCAATTTAATATTAAAATAATATATTTCGCGAAAACTACCCGATTTGCGAAATTGGGGTTTTCGTAAAATGGTATAAATATATACCAATAATTGTGAAATAATTAGAGGTTAAAATGATTTATTCATTTAAAAATATATTTATTGGATTTGGAATTTTAATAATTAATTATACACAGTTTGGATAAAAATTGATTAGTGCACTACTAATCGCGATTAAGACAAATCCGTGTTTCTACAGTTTTCCATGGCCAGTGCACCATTACATGTTGTATTTTGTTGCATGTTGTTTCATTTATGTGGTTTTATTAGAATTATGTGTTTTATGGTGAGAAAAGAGAATGAATTATTTAGGAGAGAGAGGGGGGGACCACATCATGGCATGGGAGCATGCCATGAGAGAGAGAGAGAGAGAGGCAGCCATCATTCTTCCTCACCCGTTATTTTCTTCACCTCCTCCTTCATCTTCAAGCTCCACCTCCTCTACCCTCATGACCCATCTCAAAATCTTCACCAAGACCCTATACACCCTTCATTAAAGTTGATCTCCATCTCCTCCTCAACACATTGGACCAATCAAAGTTGGATTTTGAAAACTTTGAGCAACTCAAGAAAATTCTTGAGTTGCCAAATGAGGTATAATTCTAAACCCTAGCTTAGTTTTAGTTCTTTGTATCCTAGTTTAGTTAGAAGTTGATTTGGTTAGGTTATGAGATGTTTGGAAATTCCAAGAGAGGTTTAGGGTTTGAGTTGTGTTGTGGTGATGTTTAGGGGCTGTTACAAGACCTTAGTGTCGACTTTACTGGCCAAGACCCGGATTTGAAACCAAAACACGATCTTAGAACTTTCCGACATCGGTTAATGGATAGTTTGAGAGAGTATATGGGAATCTGGGATGACCCGAGACCATTATAAAATAAGTTACCTTGACAGTGAGACGTGCAAGAAACCATGTATCTACCCCTGAAACCCGAGACCCCAAGTCCAAATTCTGGCCGTAAATTAATTCATTGTGGCCGGAAATTGCTGCCACATTAGAGGGGAAATTGGTGATTTTTGGTCAGTAGTCTTGTTATCTGATATCTAGACTAACCCTGTATGCAAAATTCTCTAGTTTGACCTAGGGTGAAATCTGGGAGTGGTTTTCCTAGGTTGTTGTTTTCGTGTTTTGCGATTCTGAAACTTGGGTTTTGGTATTTGATATTGTATTTGGTCATTGGATGTTTGTACGTCAACGACAAGGGATAATTGGTTGGTTTTGCATGCGTAGGCTATAGGTTCTAACCTATGAGCGCACCGCGTGCCGTATTGGATTTTGGAACTTGATGTTAATAGCATTTGCGATTGTGTATTTTTTGTAGGTACCATTGCGTGGACTTCCAAGACGACGAAGCACATCGACTACGACTGAACGAGGAGTTCCGCAGGTGAGTAGATTTATATCTACGGGGGAAGTCGGGTGGATGGCGTATTACACCCCCACAAATTTTGATGGAAACCGATATATAGGATATGGTTAGAGGAACCTATTCTAGGAACCTATGGATATGATTAAAGGTTTAGTGTGACAAGATATGAAAGAATTGATGTCTCGGATTGATATATATATATATATATATATATATATATATATATATATATATATATATATATATATAAGGATATGAAAGGTGAACGTGAATTACGATATATAGATAGGTAGTGCACGAGAATAAGTATGAGATTTAGAGTAGCATGACATGAGATTTATAAGATAGGATATATATATATATATATATATATAAATGACCTTATGTGGGATATAAATGTGATGAAAAGAATGTACGATGACTTGATGATATGTCGGTATACGGATGCGAGTCGATATGAGATGATTGATACTTTTGTCGGTCCCCTGATATGAGATTATTATGTATGCGACCTGGGATATAGGTATATAGATATATATAATGTTGTGAATCATGAGTGATATGCCGTATGAGACGTTAGGTCCGTACCCTCAGTGTCATATAGGTTGATAGGATCCCTAATGGTTTAAAGCCGCCGTACGATAATTTACCGTACGTGATGAGTTTTATGATGATTGATCCATACCCTTGACTAGAGGATGCCGTACGATGGATTATACCGTACGTGATGTTGTGAGGCTGGATGCCGATTGATAGGTTCATCGACTCGGTCACATTAAATACGTATACCTTATAGCATTTAGCTGACGATATACTTTATGCTACGTTCATGTCATTCTCATTGCATTACATATACCTGTGCTAGTACACCTACACCATTATTGATGATGCGTATGTTACACTTACACAGATTGGCCGGCTTACACACTTTCATCATCGATAATTGTTATGTCACTACACAGTAGAATTGCTGCATCATGATATGACTCCTTGCAGGATTTACTTGCTATGTTCACATCACCGTTTCATGTTGCATGATATACGGATATGCTTACATTTCTGTTATATGTCGTATACATCATGCTTTACGATTATACGCATTGAGATGCTGTTTTCATGAGATTCTGGATTTGAGAACCGTTGTTATATTTCAAAAGGATGTATGTATTGTTTTAAAAACCCGGTTTCTCTTGATATGATATTTCAGTGCGTCCACCACGCGTTTTCTCGGTTCTGAGACGTGTGGTATGTGAAACTCGATTCGAGGAGTTGGATGATCCATTTGCGGGTTCATGGTGGACCTAGTATGGTACCCCGGGGCGAGAATGGAAGGTTGTGCAGTAGATGATGAGCCTGGCAGAGGGACTACTGCCTTCCGGTGATTGGTTGGACCTGGCAGTTATCCAGAGGATACCGACCGGAGTCGAGAGATGGATATGGGCTGATCCGTTCTGCCGGAGCCCGATGGCCGATCCGGACAGACGGAGCCCGTGGGCCGATCCGGACTGACGGAGCCCGAGATATGAGGATTTACGTGTCGATGCTAGACACGGGTTTCATGATGTTTCGAGTGTCGGTGTTGGACACTCAGGTTCCATGATTTTGATGTGTCATTAATGGACACACGGTGATTTATATCCTCATATTTATATGCATAGGCTTTCATGATATTTACCTGCATGATGTTCTTGTGTCATTGATGGACACGTAGATGTTATGTTAGTTGTATGTATGCCCTAGAGGCCAGTATTGTACAGATGATGTATATTATATTGGATGCTTGGACATATATATAGAGAGGACTTTCTTGCTTGATATGATAGTATGCTATCTGGTTGCTCTTTATCTTAATATGTATACTTGTCTCTTGATACTGTCTTATAGCTACATGTTGATAAAGCCCTTAGGATGTGTATTTGACTACCTGGACTATGATGCAGATCATACTAGTGGGGACAGAGTAGTCCATAAGTACATCCTTTAATGTTCCTAGTCGTGGGTGTATCGAGACAGGGCATCGATATACCAGAGTAGACTAGCGTATACGCTTCTCGACCCATGAGATAGGCGATGGATGATCCCATATCCATTGGTGTTTGACATCAGAGATGGTATACGGGTGCTCAGTGGAGACTGGGTATACTGGACGGACTCGCCGAGAAGTCCCAGTTGGTATTATACCTCACGTCAGATGGCAGTTTTTTGGTGACAGTTGTGCAGGTTAGTCTGTAGACCCGAGATCGTCATAGAGTCTTGTGTGATTCCCACTGTGCTTTGATTTCCACCTTACCACGTCCAAGAGGGCATACAAAACGGTGGTTTTTGGGTACAGTCCCGAGTCACATGGAGGCGATGAGCGATAGGAAGGGTTTCGTCTCTCCCGGTATTGGGGGTTGATGTTGCGCTGTGCTCGATTGGCCATAACAGGGAAGTCCCTGGCCAGGGCTGATTTAGAGATTTACTGGTAAGTGTTACCAGTAGTTTCTCGACCCGTTATGAGCCTCACATCGGCACGACTTATCGGTTATTGGGGTCTGACGATTACCACCCCTAGACTTGATATGCGACATATCAGACGAGGAGACCGGACTGTACGGGAAGTGTTACCGGAAGGCTTTTATAGGAGTTGGAGCGGGCTTGCTTGCTGATATTCTGATCGCTCAATACCCGGGTGGCCGTTACGTCCAGCTAGTACCGCTGACGGCTTGTGGGTGCTTGACGTGAACATCACCTACTGCCGGCGTATTGACGAGTCTTTAGAGTTCTACATAGAGGTTTTACTGGCTCAGGTAAAACGAAATAGGAGCACGTATGTGATATGTGCGGGACCGAGAATAATGCATGTATGTGATACCGTATTCTATTCTCGCGACTTTTTGTATCGGTCGGTTATATATGATATAGCCGGGTTATCGAATCAAGTGTTGATTCGATAAGTCGATACAATGTTTGTTAGTCGGTTATATGAGATATGACCGGATTATTAAGTCAAGTGTTGATTTAATAATTTAGTGTATAATTGTATATTAGATATGCTAATTTACATTAACTAACACTTATTCACTTAGGGTTTTTTTCTCACATGTACACAACTTTAATATATATGTGATATATATTAAAATGTGTTTTCTTTTTTGTATCATGGTTGATGATACATCATACTTGGGTGTGTAAGACATACACCATTCTATATATTATGGTTGGTTATGATTATTTAAAGTAATTACAAAATTAGTGGAGATTTGGAAAGAGCATGAAGCTTGTAGAAGCCTACTTTGCTTTGACAAAGTCCACTAGCTTTGTATTTACTTTAGATTCTTGTTAACCTAACCATTTGGATTAGCCATGGTTATGTCTCTACATGAGTTAGTATATGATACTCACTCACCATGGTTAGCTCTCTCACTTGATAATTATCCTCATCTTTTCTTTTGTTCATCATCTTCTTCATTTGAGCAAAAGAGCTCTCTAGGGTTTGATCCAAAGTGAGAAACATTGTGAGAAACCAAATTCTAAAGTGAACCCACTTCCTATTTCTCCATCCTCTACTAGACTAGCACTTTAGTTTATGGTGTTTGCTTCACTAATTCTCTAGTTAGTGAAGTAGAAGCTTGAGTTGGCATCCCCTCGACGTAGATCATCTTCGACCTCGAAGACTTCAAGCAAGGACGCTCCTTTAGCCTCGTGAAGCCATGCAAGAGTCCGGGAGAACCACGATCGCAGCGAAGGGACTTCAACAAGGAGCTAAAGAAGTGAAGCACCGATCTACAAAGGTTGTATTTCGTATTCTCTTAGAAGTAAAGTTGTTTACTTGCTTTTAGTTTCGCCTAATCTCTAGTATACGATCTTGCTTAGGATTGTTCGGCACATAAAAATTTGATTTTGCCATGGTTGATGCCTTGTAGAACCTTCTTAGAGTGCCTAGTAACCCTACAGTGGTATCAGAGCCTAGCTAGAGCATTAGGCGATGTGTGTACGAAGTTAAAACTCCGAAAAAACACCGATATGTCAAAGTTAAACCCCTCTCTGTACATTTTTTAAAAACTGTGTTTTTTCTGAATTAAAAATGCTCAAAAAAATCAGCAGGGAATTCTATGGGTTACCATGAAAAACGAGCCCCCAAATCCTCCACGTGGCCGCGGAACCGCGGCACAAAGCCACATGTCACGGCGGTTCCGCGGCAGGAAAATTGTTTTGGGGACGGTTCTTTATGCAGTAACTTCCGTAGCTATTCCTTATATTTTCTGAGTATTTTTAAACTGACTCAAGTGTTGAGTGTTCTGGGGTTTATTTTGTATTCGTTGATTCGATCGGAATATTTAATTTCGTTATGTTTTCCGGATAATTTAGAAAGTATTAAAATGTTCGAACGGATATCATTAACTCATTATTTCCCGGCACGAAAAACTTTCAAGTGTTGAATTTTTCTTGAGTTTAGATCTTTCGGAAAAACGTGCAAGTAACGCGATGGACCCTCTAGAAGACAACAAACCTTAACTCGATTATGTGACTGTCTTGAACTGCCTTTTGAACTTTAGGGTTTGGGGCAGTACAGCGTGCCACATGTGAGGCGTTGGCTTGACCCTTCTACGGCTGGGCCGTTGCTACTGTGACATATTCTGGAATTTTGGAACTCCGCTCAAGTGTTGAGCTATTAAGGAAATCTTGGGTATTTGATTATTCGATCGGAAAGTTTAAAGCTGTCTATTTATCTGGAATGTGATACAATATGTGGAATTCATATAGTTAGGCATGAAATGCGAAGTATGTGATATTTCGGATTTACGATGTCTAAAGAGATTGTGGATTCCAAATATTGTAGTTTTACACTTTCTTTTCTGCGACCGTAAGTGTAATATGTGATATCGCCGGTTTCGTTGCTATATGTCAACGACAATTGGGATGCGCATATTTACTTATGTTGATGACATGTGATGTTATGTGTTGCTGGATATGTTATATTGGATCGTCGCGTTCTGAATAGCTGGTTTTTTTTTATGTGAGATGAGAGTTTTTATTTTCATTCATGTAAAATTAAATGTATGTAGTATTCTTTTATTGGGGCACTTCCGGGATGAGGTCGATGTCACCATTTGTATATTATTTACTTTTCCGCACTAGGATAGACCCAAAGAGGAGAGCACAAGTAACCGGGTTCTGGAGTCCAGTGGGAGACCAACTCGAGGAGTCGAGTCCGGGTCTCCTAACTCTAGAATTGGAAGGGTTGCTTGCCGCTCTCGTAGGGGTCTGGGGGTGTGGGTTTTGCTATTCATCACGATCGTGGAATCCGTGTTTTATAGAGGCTCAAAATAAAACACGGACGTCCTAGTATATCCAATGTTTCATATGTCTCTTCTTCTGCGATATCTGTGATGTGATCATTTGATGTGTTATGGTAAATACTGTATATAGTATATATGATATATTATATAGACGTTACTTATGTTTTACACCCGCGCTATCCCTGCCCTGCTCTGCCGTTAGTTACCTAACCTAACGGTGCACGAGGGGACATCGAGGCGAATGCGGATGGCATAAGTGTACGTTGTATTTATGTGTGATGTTTAGCTGACTTAAATGATGGGACTTCATTAATGTGATTAATGAAAAAAAAAACCTAAAAGATGTTGTAGAATCAAATTTTTCAAAAAGGGTAGCTATAGCTTTGCTTTGCATAGCGATATATATGATATATCCTGTACCTTATTCGATGAGGAAAGAGCCGAGATCCCTTCACCGGGAGTGACCTCTTTAGCAAAACTGGCAGATGCTGCAACACTCGGTTTGTTTTTGATTACTTTTGGAGTTTTGCTTTGCATAGTGATATATATGATATGTCCTGCACCTTATTCCATAAGGAAAGAGCCGAGATCCCTTCACCGAGAGTGACCTCTTTAGGAAAACTAATAAAAGCCTCAAAATCACTTCATTTCAAAATTCACTCGATTCTACAACGATATCAAGTTCGATACGCAATAGGTTTTCAGAAAAAACTGTCGTAGCCCTCCGTCATTTCAGATAAGTCCTACTTAGTATTCGTGCTGCGTTTGTTGACCTTATCAAGGCGTAGTGTGCGGTAGCTGACCAGTATTTATCTGTTTATGCATATGATGCAGATTGGATTAGGGTAGTCATACGGCCTTATTGACCTTGTCAAGGGTCGTGCGGGTGGGTTTGATTCAATCAAAAAATGACGGGTTGAACTTGACTTACGGTCTATGGTTTGTTGACCTTGTCAAGGTCATAGATCGTTTGGGGCAAAATATTATCGGGAATTTCAAGTGTTGAAATTTGCAATGAGATTGCATACCTTTTATGAGATAGTTGGATCTCGATACCCACTGCGAGTAATTGTTACTCATGGGAGAGTTTTACACAGGACAATTAGCCGATCAAGTAGGTGTCTAGAAAGGTGTCAACGGGGTTACGCCTCTGGGAAAACGAGGTTTACTTTAATTAGGTCCGAACGAAAGCACGGGGAACCTCCCTCAAAGTACCGACACTGGCCTGGCTGAAAGATCGGCGAAGTTGTAGGGTGTAATTAATCCCGGCTAGTCTTTCCTTTTAGGGTTTGAAGGAAGATTTGATAAAAAAACCAGTGGGAGCCATCCTGATTAGATAAGATAATAACCAATCTGATCTTGCAAGAGCATACGCTAAAGTGTTTTCTTCTCTCTCTCTCTCCAGGTAGCGACCATGTCATGCCTTAATCAAGATAATAATATGGATGTATTGACCGAACCCGCAAGTTATACTGTGCTGGGGAACGTTGGTTCCGTTCTTTCTTATAAGAGTTATAGGAATGAACAGGACATAGGGGAATACCAGGATTCTCATGCCACCCGAATGAAGAAAGTACATGTTGATGCATTTTCTTCGGGTGTGTTCGTTACAGAGAACTGTTTCTCCATTTGCCCTACGTCCTTGGTATTAGATACCGGGTCAGGATCCCATATATGTAATCAGTTACATGGGCTTAGGAAAGGTAGAGAACTTGGAGAAGGTGATAAAGACATAAGGGTTGGAAATGGTGCAATTGTTGCAGCTAGAACCGTAGGGGAATATCACCTTGTATTGCCAACTTGTAATACATTGATTCTGAACGAATGCTATTACATGCCGAACCTGATATGCAACATTATATCGGTTTCTTTGTTGAGTAAAGAAGGATATAATTTTGTATTACAGGATAATGTTATGAACATTTTTCTAAACCAAAAGTTGGTTGCATCAGGCACGATGTGCAATGGCATTTCTGTTCTAAATCAATCAACAGTTCTGAGCATAACAAACACACACAAGAGGAAGAGTTCAGAATTGAACGAATCCTTCTTGTGGTATTGTAGACTGGGTCACATCAATGTGACACGACTAGCCAAGTTGCATAAAGATGGATATTTGAATCCGTTTGAATTTTCATCTTATGATACTTGCCAGTCATGTCTCAAAGAAAAGATGACCAAAGCTCCGTTTATGGGACACGGAGAGAGAGTTACGGAACTCTTGGGACTGGTACATAGTGATGTATGTGGCCTAATGTCAACACATGCCAGGAATGGTTCTGCGTACTCATTACATTCACTGACGATCTCTCTAGATTCGGATATGTGTTCTTGATGAAACACAAATTAGAAGCTTTTGAGAAATTTAGAGAATATAAACAAGAAGTCGAGAACCAAACCGGGAAAAGTATTAAAATCCTTCGATCTGATCAAGGAGGTGAATACTTGAGCAATGAATTCCTGGACTTCTTAAAAGAGAATGGGATTCTCTCTCAGCTGACTCCTCCATATACACCACAGCACAACGGTGTATCGGAACGGAGGAACCGCACCTTATTAGATATGGTGCGCTCTATGATGAGCACAGCTGAGTTACCTATTTCCTTCTGGGGGTATGCGCTGGAGACAGCAGCATACCTATTGAATCAAGTTCCATCTAAATCTGTACCTACCAAACCATATGAGATATGGAGTGGGAAGAGACCATATCTTGAACGAGTTAAAATATGGGGTTGTCCGGCCTATGTCAAAAGACAAAATCCGGACAAACTCGAGGCACGGTCAGTTCTTTGCAAGTTTGTGGGATATTCAAAGAACTCATATGGGTATTTTTTCTACCATAGTGAGGAACAAAAGGTGTTTGTTGCTCAACATGCCACCATTTTAGAAAAGGAATTTCTTGTAAAAGAAATTAGTGGCAAAGTGGTAGAGCTGGAAGAGGTTCCAGATACACAAACTACAACTGAAGATTTAGTGGAACCAGAGCATTCGGTACTTCCCAACGAACCTCAGCCTCTCCGCCGATCTAGTAGGGTTCCTCACCCACCTGAGAGATACTACGGTTTTCTCATGGATGGTGGGAGCGAGGATTGCATCATGGTTGATGATGACCCAACTAGCTTCGAGCAGGCCATCATGAGTGGGGACTCAGTGAAATGGCTGGATGCAATGCGGTCCGAGATGGAATCCATGTACACCAATAAAGTATGGACTTTGGAAGATGCTCCTGAAGGGGTAAAACCCATTGGGAGCAAGTGGATCTTCAAGAAAAAACTTGGTGTAGATAAGAAAGTGGAGACTTTAAAAGCTAGACTTGTTGCAAAGGGTTTTCGTCAAAGACCAGGTGTGGACTATGAAGAAACCTTTTCTCTAGTGGCTATGCTTAAATCCATCCGGATCATGCTTGCCATCGCTGCATATCATGACTACGAAATCTGGCAAATGGATGTTAAGACCGCCTTTCTAAACGGTGATTTAGAAGAGTGCGTGTACATGACTCAGCCAGAGGGCTTCGTAGATAGTAGGAGCAGCGAGAAGGTGTGCAAGCTGCTTAAATCCATTTATGGATTAAAGCAAGCATCGTGGAGTTGGAACATCTGCTTTGACGTCGTTATCAAAGAGTTTGATTTCGTCAAAAACGTAGATTAACCTTTTATCTACAAGAAGGTGGTAGAGAGTAAGGTTGTCTTCCTCGTATTGTACGTAGACGGCATACTCTTGATAGGAAATGACATTCCTATGCTGCAATCGGTCAAGCTTTTCTTATCACAAAGATTCTCAATGAAAGATCTTGGTGATGCCTCCTGCATATTGGGAATTATGATCTATAGAGATAGATCTAAAAGGATATTGGGATTGTCCCAATCCAGGTACATTGACACCATACTAAAGAGGTTTAGTATGGAAGAATCCAAGTGTGGGAACTAACCCACGATCTCCGAAGAGATGTCTCCCAAGACTGATTTAGAGAGAGCTCGCATGCAAGGGATACCCTATGCTTCGGCTGTAGGCTCTATCATATACGCGATGCTATGTACCAGACCCGATGTAGCATACTCACTAAGTGTAGTGAGTAGGTATCAAGCTGATCCTGGAGAGAGAGTCACTGGATAGCTGTGAAGAGCATTCTCAAGTACATACGAAGGACTAAGGAGATGCTCTTGGTGTATGGTAACGGAGAACTCCAAGTGGAGTCCTTTACCGATTCGAGCTTCCAGAGTGATAAGGACGACTCTAAGTCGCACTCGGGATTTGTCTTTACCCTCTACGGAGGGGCGGTTAGCTGGAAGAGTTCCAAGCAGGAAACCGTGGCAGACTCGACGATGGAGGCTGAATACATCGCTGCCAACGATGCTGCCAAAGAGACTGTCTGGATCAAGAAGTTCATTACTGAACTTGGAGTGGTTCCATCCATTGAGCATCCAATACCTTTGTATTGCGATAACAATGGAGCGGTGGCTTTGGCCAAGGAACCCAGGTCCCATCAACGATCCAGGCATATTCTGAGGCGGTATCACCTGATCTGGGAGATAGTTGATCGCCGGGAGGTCGAGGTCAGGAGGGTTGACATGAAGAATAACACTGCGGATCCACTCACGAAGGCCATTCCCCAGATACAGTTTGAGAGACTCTTCGGGATGCTAGGTATGCGATACTACAGCAGCTGGCCCTTGTACAAGTGGGAGATTGTTAGTTATATGTATGCCCTAGAGGCCAGTATTGTACAGATGATGTATATTATATTGGATGCTTGGACATATATATAGAAAGGACTTTCTTGCTCGATATGATAGTATGCTATCTGGTTGCTCTTTTATCTTAACATGTATACTTGTCTCTTGATACTGTCTTATAGCTACATGTTGATAAAGCCCTTAGGATGTGTACTTGACTACCTGAACTATGATGCAGATCATAGTAGTGGGGACTGTTAGTGTATATGCCCTAGGGGCCATTATTGTATCATACTAGTTTGTATATTACTTAATGGAAGCTTGGGATATTCACATGTATATAACAGTCTTGCTAAACATGGTAGTATGCTACTTGGTTTTTCTATCTTAATATGTGAGTATACGTATTGATAGAGCTCTTGCTTGGCTACCAGCGTTATGATGGCAGTCACACTAGTAGGGGCTGGGTAGTCTACAAGCACATCCTTATTCAGGTGCCTAGTTGTTGGATTATCGAGACAGGGCATCGATACTCCGGAGTAGACTAGTGTGTACGCTTCTCATCCCAGTTGGGGAGATGGTCTATCCCACAGCCGTCAGTACGTCGTACTGGAGATAGTATGCAGGTGCTCGTTAGGTTACGGGTACACCGGACATGACTCACAGGGAACTGTTGGTTGGTTTTATACCAGTCGTCAGTGAACAGTTCCCAGGTGACATGAGTACAGCATAGTCCGCAGACTTGACACTGCTACTTCGCCTCGAGTGTGTCCCACTGTTCTTAGATTGCTACCCTACCACGGCTCAAAGGAGTCGTGCAAACAGGTAGCAGTTGGGTGCAGTCCCGAGCACTTGGATGCAGTGGCGGTTAGACAGGATTCATCTCTCCCGGTATTGGGGGTTGATATCGCGCTGTGTCAGAGAGCCATTACGCAAAGTCCCTGGCCAAGGCAAGCGAGATTTGCTGGTAGGTTCCAGTAGATTCTCAGGGTGTAATGGGCTTCACTCCGACACGACTTATACCGCTATTAGGGGACCGACGCTTGCCGCCCCCTAGGCCCGATATGCGATAGTCTTAGACGAACAGACCGGACTGTACAGATATTGTCACATTAGACTTAGTAGGAGTTCGGATGGGTTTCCTCATCGGCCGTCTTATCGACATCTACCTGGGGACCGTTACGTACAGCTAGTGCCGCTTGCGGTCAGTCGTTAAACCCACTGCCAACGTAGTAGTCGAGTCTCTAGAGTCCCACACAGAGAGTTTCCCTACTCCAGGCGAAACGATATAGAGGTCGTATGGTTTTACGACAAGGGTTTGGACGCATACGTGTGTTTACGCACGTACGACATCCGGACAGTTTTTACTAGTCGGCTATGGTTTAAGCCAGTTTCTAGTATCCGATTATTGGATTTATACAGTCTAAAGTTTTTCCGTGTTTTCACGGATAGGAGGGGCGTTCTCGTAATTGCGCGAGAAGCTTCTAGAAGATGGTGACTTGGGGGTTAAGGTGGCATATGCATTAAATGAGTTTAGCGAGTCATTTGAGTAATTCATCCATGTCATTAATGCATCATAAATGCTTAATGACTCATGGAGATGAATCACCCTCTTGTATTTATTAAGCATGATGATTAATCCTTCATTTTCTTTTGTTGGATAAATCATAATGCTTGATATATATTATGATAGCTCATTATCTCATCTCATTCTCTTGCTCACTTTCTCTCTCCTCAAGCTCTCTCTCTTCAAATCCTAATCCTCCCCTCTCATGTGTTGAGTCCAAGGATTAGATTAGACTTCTTAATCTTTAACCTTTCTCTATATCACCTAGGTTGCTTAGATTAGCAATTTAGGAAACTTAGTTACCTCTAGTTTGAGGTGAAGCTTGTAGTAAATCTCTCGGGTGGATCTTCTACTACTTAGAGAAGGCCGGAGAGGACGTGGAGAACGACCAGACGAAGGACTCGGTTCTACAGGTATAATCACTTTTCATAGTAGTTGTTAACTCCTATGTTTGTTGTTAGTTATTGTTTCTGCAAAGATTCTCGGTTAGTCGATGTTTACGCTTTAAACAAGATCGTTTTTTCATTATTCCGCCTCCCCGCAAGTCGTGGGGTGTTGTACATCGACTTACAGTGGCATCAGAGCCTCGCTAAACAATAATTAACTTATTAGCAAAGTCGTAAGAATTTCGAACGCAAAAAAAACCGGAAAATCATCGTCTTAACACAGTTTCTGTCGAATTTTAAACGGGCCCTAAAAATTTTTCAGGGACCTTCAGTATAACAAGCAAGAAATTATAGGGCTACTGAAGAAATTTGGACCCCCAACTCGGCTAACTCACCGCGGAACCGCGGCGGATCCATGCGATCCGCCGCTGATCCGCGGCCGAGTTAGGGCCGAGTCGGCCCAAATTTTTCCAGTAACCCCTTTGTGTTAACAGTGATATTTCTGGATATTTTATTTTCTGCTAAGATCTCAGATGCACAGAGAAGTTTTGCAGTAGAATCTAAAGTGTTTTGCTCGATCGAAATTTTACGATGTTTGCTAATATGATTATATCTGTGTTTGTATAATGTGTTCGTAAACCTCCCCTAACTGCTAGTATGTCGGTTGGCAGGGGGTTGCACATTTCTGTAATGGTTTTTACTGTTTGTGGATGTGAACTGTATTGGACTATTGTGATGATTAGCTGGGGTTTGTGATGGGTTATTATTTTAATTCATTCGATGTAATTGTAATATGTTGTAATATTATTTTGCGGGGTGCATCCAGGTTGCAGTTGTAGCCACCGTTGTATTATTTCATTTTACTGTTTTTGCTTCTAGGATAGACCCAAGGTGGGGTGCACAAACTACCGGGTACTTTGAAGTGTTTAGTGGCCTACTCACTTTGTTGAGGGAGACCGCTTCACTTCGGGTACTTGGCGGATAGTTTGCCGTACCCGTAAGGGTCTAGGTTGGGGTAATGGCTATTCATCACAACTATGTAATCCGTCTTTTGTTGCAGGCTCTAAAAAAACGTGGATTGCTTGAAAATCCAATAAAGTTCATATGAGATCTGGAATGCCTATTATTGCGTCTGACGAATGTACAATATCTATATATGATAGCTATTTAGACTTCACTTATGTTTTACACCCGCGCTAGCCCAGCCCCCGCTCTGCCGTTAGTTAAGTAACCTAACGGGTGATGACGGGACCCAGTGGAGAATGCGGATGGCATAAGAGGACGTTGTATTTTCGTTGTTTTCTGCAATAATAGGTTAATGATGGGACGCATTATTTATAATGCAAAGAAAATAAACCAAAAGTTTAATCGTTGGAACAATTTAAAAGAAACCACTCGGTTAATTTTAAAACAGATATTTTTAAATGCGGAGCTTTAACCACTCCTTTTAAAAGCTATCAGGTTCCTTCGGTTATATCAAGTTCACTACGTTCACGGTTTCGCCAAAACCATTCGTAGCCCTCCGTCATTTCATTTAGGTATTCAGTAGTATTCAAGCTATGCATTTTGGCTAAAGTCAAGGCATAGTGTTTGGTAACTGCTGGGTTTTCATTTGTTGCATAAGATAGATGAGTTGGTTTGGGACAGTCGTATTATCATTTGACCAAACTTAGGGGTATGTACGGATGGGTTCAAATTGACAAGACAATGATGGGTAGAACTTGACATGTGACTTATGACATTTTGACCAAAGCCAAGGTCATAAGAGCATGGGGCAAAAACCTATATCGGGAATTTCTAAAGAAACTGAAATTTGCAAAGAGATGCATACCATTTGGAGTTTGATGAATGTTGGTAGGATTCTTTCAACATTATCATACGATGATATTTGGATCCCGATCCTACTGTGAGTATATGCTACTTATCAGGATATTCGTCAATTAACGATCAATGCTATAAACCAAGTAGGTGTCAAGAAAGGTGTCAGCGGGGCTACGCCCCCAGAGGAAAGAGGTTACTTAATTAAGGAACTTCGCGAAAGCGTTGGAAAACCTCCCTCGAAGTATCGACACTGGCCTGGCTGAACGGTTAAGCAAGTATTGTACGGTGAGAATAGTCCTGGCTAATTCTTCTTTTATAGTTTGGGGAAGGATTCGAGAAACAGTGGGAGCCATCCAGTTTAGATAAATTAAAAACCACTCTAAACTTGCAAGAGCATCATGCTAAAGAGTTTTCTTCTCTCTCTCCTAATTGCAGCGACCCTGAAAATGACTGGACTTAAGTTACTTTTAGAGAAAAATATACTGACAGGGACAAACTATAAAGATTGGCTGCGGAATGTCAAAATGGCTTTGACCTATGACAAATTAGGGTACGTCCTCACAGCTAAGGCACCTGCAGTCCCTGGTCCCAAATCCAGTAATGCGGATAAAGAAATCCGCAAAACCTGGGATTTCGATTGCGCGAAAGCCAAGTGCATCGTGCTTGCCTCGATGAACAATGAACATCAGAGGAGGCATGAGGATATGGAACTAGATGCCATATTTCTCCATACAAAGGAACTTTATGGAGAGCAATCTCGTATAGCAAGATACGAGACCTCTAAGAACTTGTTTCGAGCGAGGTTGGCTGTCGGGTCATCGGTAGGAGAACATGTCCTAAAGATGATCGGCTATATAGAAGAGCTCGCAGACCTTTGGACGACTTTGGATAATGAGCTCTATACAGACCTTATTCTCCAGTCCCTTCTTTCCACCTACGCCCAGTTTATCCTGAACTTCAACATTCAAAGGAAAGAAGTTGAACTTTAGGAACTCCTGAACCTGTTAAGGAGTGCAGAGGGCACCTTGCAGAAGGCAAGGGAAACACCCGCTATGTTTGTTAGCGGTGCTTCTTCTTCCGGGTCCAAGGCTATGGCCAAAGGAAGGAAAAAGAAGGCCGTCCCCAGACCTAGAGGAGGTGTAAGTAAGGTGGGAGGGAAGGGAAAGAAAAAGTTTGCGGTACCGGTAGTGGGCCAGGATGAGTGCTTCCATTGTCACAGGAAAGGGCACTGGAAGAAAGATTGCAAGGCATGGAACGCCAAGAACGAGGAACCGAAGCAAGCTGTGGCTTCGACTTCAGGTGTGTTTGTAATTGAGAATTGTCTGTCAATCAACTCTACTTCCTGGGTATTGGATACCGGATCAGGATCTCATATTTGCAATTCATTGCAGGCACTGAGAAACCGTAGAGTGCTGAAGGAAGATGATATGACCCTGATGGTTGCTAACGGAGCTAGCGTGGGAGCTGTGTCCGTAAAGGATTATCACCTGGGATTGACGAGTGGACACATTTTGGTTTTACATAACTGTTTTTGTGTACCCAGCTTAATGTGTAATATCATATCTGTTTCCTTGTTATAAAATAAAGGTTATGATTTCACGTTTGGAAGTGGTGTTGTTAACATCCACCTTAATCATAGTTTGATTGGGTCCGGTACACTGGAAAACGGTATATATGTGTTAAACCAACTCCAAATTTTCAATGTCCAGAACACACTAAAAAGAAAATCTCCAGATTTAAATAAAGCTTTCTTATGGCATTGTAGACTGGGTCACATCAATGAGAGAAGGTTGACTAAGTTGCATAGAGAAGGATATTTGGACTCGTTCGAATATCAAACTTATGACACTTGTCAATCTTGCCTCAAAGGAAAGATGACAAAGACTCCATTTACTGGACGTGGAGTAAGAGCGAGCGAGCTCTTAGGACTCATACACAGCGATGTATGTGGTCCAATGTCTACACATACAAGAGGTGGTTTTTCCTATTTCATTACTTTCACGGATGATTACTCAAGGTACGGATTCATTTATCTGATGAAACATAAATCCGAGGCTTTTGAGAAATTCCAAGAGTATAAGAATGAAGTAGAAAACTAAACCGGCAAAAGTATAAAGACACTAAGATCTGATCGAGGTGGTGAATACTTGAGTGCCGAGTTCCTAGGTTACCTAAAAGAGAAAGGAATTCTCTCTCAGCTTACTCCTCCATACACTCCACAGCATAACGGTGTATCGGAGAGACGGAATCGAACCCTATTAGATATGGTACGTTCCATGATGAGTAATGCTGAGTTACCGTGATCTTTTTGGGGTTATGCGCTAGATTCAGCGGCATATCTTCTGAACAGGGCTCCTACCAAGACTGTGCCTACCACCCCATATCAGATGTGGAGTGGGAAGAAATCTCATCTTCAGCATATGAAGATTTGGGGATGTCCAGCTTTTGTTAAAAAGCAGCATGTGGACAAGCTCGAGGCACGATCAGTAAAATATAAGTTTGTGGGATATCCAAAGAACTCCAAGGGATATTATTTCTATTACGCAGAGGAACAAAAGGTTTTTGTTTCTCGTAATGCCTATTTTCTAGAACAACAGTTTTTAGAAAAGGAAATAAGTGGGAGCGAAATAGAACTGGAAGAAATTCCAGAACCACAAACTAATACTGAAAGTTTGGTAAAACAAGTAGTTCAAGAAGAACAGGACATTCCCGCACCCCTCCGCAGGAGTAGTAGGCCGTCTCATCCGCCTGAGAGATACTACGGTTTTCTCATAGATGGGGATAGAGAGGATTGCATCATAGATGATGATGAACCTACTGACTTCCAGCAGGCCATCCAGAGCGGCGACTCGGTACGATGGCTAGATGCAATGCGGACCGAAATGGTGTCCATGTACACCAACAAAGTATAGACTTTGGACTTTGCTTCTGATGGGGTAAAACCCATAGGATGCAAATGGATCTTCAAGAAAAAGATTGGTGTAGATGGACAGGTGGAAACCTATAAGGCTAGACTTGTTGCAAAGGGTTTTCGTCAAAGACCTGGTTTGGACTATGACGAAACTTTTTCTCCGGTGGCTATGCTCAAATCCATTCGGGTCCTTCTTGCTATTGCTGCCTTCCATGATTATGAAATCTGGCAGATGGACGTAAAGACGGCTTTTCTGAATGGTAATTTAGAAGAGTGCGTCTATATAGATCAGCCAGAGGGTTTCAATCAGAGTGGGAGCAGCGGAAAAGTATGCAAGTTACTTAAGTCCATTTATGGACTAAAGCAGGCATCGCGGAGTTTGAACATTTTTTTTGATGAAACAGTCAAAGAATATGACTTTATCAAAAATCAAGATGAGCCGTGCATATATAGTAAATTTGTAGCACGAACTGTCGTATTCCTCGTCTTGTACGTGGATGACATTCTATTGATAGGAAATGACATTCCTATGCTACAATCTGTCAAAGGATTCTTGTCACACAGGTTCTCCATGAAAGACCTGGGTGATGCCTCTTACATTCTGGGGATCCGGATCTATCGTGATAGATCCAAGAGGATGTTGGGACTTCTGCAGTCCAGGTATATCGACACTGTACTGAAAAGATTCAGTATGGAAGATTCTAAGCGCGGTAATCTACCGGCTTATCACGGAATCACCTTATCCAAAGAGATGTCTCCCAAGACTGATTTGGAAAGGGAACGCATGTCTATTATACCCTACGCTTCTGCGGTAGGCTCTATAATGTATGCGATGTTGTGCACCAGACCAGATGTAGCTTACGCACTGAGCGTGGTAAGCCGGTATCAGTCAGACCCAGGGGAGAAGCACTGGATAGCAGTAAAGAACATTCTCAAGTACCTAAGGAGGACTAAGGAGATGTTCTTGGTTTACGGCGGAAAAGACCTCAGGATGGAGGCCTATGCTGATTCCGGCTTCCAGAGTGATAAGGACGATTCCAAGTCGATGTCAGGTTATGTCTTTACCCTCAATGGAGGGGTGGTGTGCTGGAAGAGCTCCAAGCAGGACACCGTTGCTGACTCGACGATGGAAGCGGAGTATATTAATGCTTGCGATGCCGCAAAAGAAGCGGTATGGATGAAGAAGTTCCTAACAAAACTTCAGGTGGTTCCTACCATTGTTGATCCAATATCTCTGTATTGCGACAACATCGGAGCTATAGCTTTAGCGAAGGAACCAAGGTCCCATCAGAAGTCCAGACACATCTTAAGGCGGTATCACCTGATCAGGGAGATCATTGATCGTCGGGAGATCGAGGTTCGGAGAGTTGCTACTGAAGAGAACATTGCTAATCCATTCACAAAGGCCCTACCTCAGATTCAGTTCGAGAGGCTACTCGAGATCATCGGTCTTCGATATGCCAGTACATGGCCCTAGTGCAAGTGGGAGATTGTTAGTGTATATACCCTAGGGGCCATTATTGTATCATACTAGTTTGTATATTACTTAATGGAAGCTTGGGATATTCACATATATATAACAGTCTTGCTAAACTTGGTAGTATGCTACTTGGTTTTTCAGTCTTAATATGTGAGTATACGTATTGATAGAGCTCTTAGGATCTTGCTTGACTACCAGCGTTGTGATGGCAGTCACACTAGTGGGGGCTGGGTAGTCTACAAGCACATCCTTATTCAGGTCCCTAGTCGTTGGATTATCGAGACAGGGCATCGATACTCCGGAGTAGACTAGTGTGTACGCTTCTCATCCCAGTTGGGGAGATGGTCTGTCCCACAGCCGTCAGTACGTCGTACTGGAGATAGTATGCAGGTGCTCGTTAGGTTACGGGTACACCGGACAGGACTCACAGGGAACTGTTGGTTGGTTTTATACCAGTCGTCAGTGAATAGTTCCCAGGTGACATGAGTACAGTATAGTCCACAGACTTGACACTGCTACTTCGCCTCGAGTGTGTCCCACTGTTCTTAGATTGCTACCCTACCACGGCTCAAAGGAGTCGTGCAAACAGGTAGCAGTTGGGTGCAGTCCCGAGCACTTGGAGGCAATGGTGGTTAGACAAGATTCGTCTCTCCCGGTATTGCTGGTTGATATCGCGCTTTGTCAGAGAGCCATTACGCAAAGTCCCTGGCCAGGGCAAGCGAGATTTGCTGGTAGGTTCCAGTAGTTTCTCAGGGTGTAATGGGCTTCGCTCCGACACGACTTATACCGCTATTAGGGGACTGACGCTTGCCGCCCCCTAGGCCCGATATGTGATAGTCTTAGACGAACAGACCGGACTGTACGGAGATTGTCACATCAGCCTCAATAGGAGTTCGGATGGGTTTCCTCATCGGCCTTCTTATCGACATCTACCTGGGGACCGTAATGTACAGCTAGTGCCGCTTGCGGTCTGTGGTTATACCTACTGCCAGCGTAGTAGTCGAGTCTCTAGAGTCCCACACAGAAAGTTTCCCTACTCCAGGCGAAACGATATAGAGGTCGTATGGTTTTACGACAAGGGTTCGGACGCATACGTGTGTTTACGCACGTACGACATCCGGACAGTTTTTACTAGTCGGTTTTGGTTTAAGCCAGTTTCTAGTATCCGGTTATTGGATTTATACAGTCTAAAGTTTTTCCGTGTTTTCACGGATAGGAGGGGCGTTCTCGTAATTGCGCGAGAAGCTTCTAGAAGATGGTGACTTGGGGGTTAAGGTGGCATATGCATTAAATGAGTTTAGTGAGTCATTTGAGTGATTCATCCATGTCATTAATGCATCATAAATGCTTAATGACTCATGGAGATGAATCACCCTCTTGTATTTATTAAGCATGATGATTAATCCTTCATTTTCTTTTGTTGGATAAATCATAATGCTTGATATATATTATGATAGCTCATTATCTCATCTCATTCTCTTGCTCACTTTCTCTCTCCTCAAGCTCTCTCTCTTCAAACCCTAATCCTCCCCTCTCATGTGTTGAGTACAAGGATTAGATTAGACTACTTAATCCTTAACATTTCTCTATATCACCTAGGTTGCTTAGATTAGCGATTTAGGAAACCTAGTTACCTCTAGTTTGAGGTGAAGCTTGTAGTAAAGCTCTCAGGTGGATCTTCTACTACTTAGAGAAGGCCAGAGAGGACGTGGAGAACGACCAGACGAAGGACTTGGTTCTATAGGTATAATCATTTTTCATAGTAGTTGTTAACTCCTATGTTTGTTGTTAGTTATTGTTTATGCAAAGATTCACGGTTGGTCGATGTTTACGCTTTAAACAAGATCGTTTTTCATTATTCCGCCTCCCCGCAAGTCGTGGGGTGTTGTACATCGACTTACAGGGACAGAGTAGTCCATAAGTACATCCTTTAATGTTCCTAGTCGTGGGTGTATCGAGACAGGGCATCGATATACCAGAGTAGACTAGCGTATACGCTTCTCGACCCATGAGATGGGCGATGGATGATCCCATATCTATTGGTGTTTGACATCAGAGATGGTATACGGGTGCTCAGTGGAGACTGGGTACACTGGACGGACTCGCCGAAAAGTCCCAGTTGGTATTATACCTCACGTCAGATGGCAGTTCTCTGGTGACACTTGTGCAGATTAGTCTGTAGACCCGAGATCGTCATAGAGACTTGTGTGATTCCCACCGTGCTTTGATTTCCACCATACCACGTCCAAGAGGGCGTGCAAAACGGTGGTTTTTGGGTACAGTCCCGAGTCACATGGAGGCGATAAGCGATAGGAGGGTTTTCGTCTCTCCCGGTATTGGGAGTTGATGTTGCGCTGTGCTCGATTGGCCATAACAGGGAAGTCCCTGGCCAGGGCTGATTTTGAGATTTGCTGGTAAGTGTTACCAGTAGTTTCTCGACCCGTTATGAGCCTCACATCGGCACGACTTATCGGGTATTGGGGTCTGAAGATTACCACCCTTAGACTTGATATGCGACATATCAGACGAGGAGACCGGACTGTACGGGAAGTGTTACCGGCAGGCTTTTACAGGAGTTGGAGCGGGCTTTCTTGCTGATCTTCTGATCGCTCAATACCCAGGAGGCCGTTACGTCCCGCTAGTGCCGCTGACGGCTTGTGGGTGCTTGATGTGATCATCACCTACTGCCGGCGTATTGACGAGTCTTTACAGTCCTATATAGAGGTTTTACTGGCTCAGGCAAAACGAAATAGGAGCACGTATGTGATATGTGCGGGACCGAGAATAATGCGTGTATATGATACCGTATTCTATTCTCGTGACTTTTTGTATCGGTCGGTTATATATGATATAGCCGGGTTATCGAATCAAGTGTTGATTCGATAAGTCGATACAATGTTTGTTAGTCGGTTATATGAGATATGACCGGATTATTAAGTTAAGTGTTGATTTAATAATTTAGTGTATAATTGTATATTAGATATGCTAATTTACATTAACTAACACTTGTTCACTTAAGGTTTTTTTCTCTCACATGTACACAACTTTAATATATATGTGATATATATTAAAATGTGTTTTCTTTTTTGTATCATGGTTGATGATACATCATACTTGGGTGTGTAAGATATACACCATTCTATATATTATGGTGGGTTATGATTATTTAAAGTAATTACAAAATTAGTGGAGATTTGGAAAGAGCATGAAGCTTGTAGAAGCTTACTTTGCTTTGACAAAATCCACTAGCTTTGTCTTTACTTTAGATTCTTGTTAACCTAACCATTTAGATTAGCCATGGTTATGTCTCTACATGAGTTAGCATATGATACTCACTCACCATGGTTAGCTCTCTCACTTGATAATTATCCTCATCTTTTCTTTTGTTCATCATCTTCTTCATTTGAGCAAAAGAGCTCTCTAGGGTTTGATCCAAAGTGAGAAATATTGTGAGAAACCAAATTCTAAAGTGAACCCACTTCCCATTTCTCCATCCTCTACTAGACTAGCACTTTAGTTTAGGGTGTTTGCTTCACTAATTCTCTAGTTAGTGAAGTAGAAGGTTGAGTTGGCATCCCCTCGACGTAGATCATCTTCGGCCTCGAAGACTTCAAGCAAGGACGCTCCTTTAGCCTCGTGAAGCCATGCAAGAGTCCGGGAGAACCACGATCGCAGTGAAGGGACTTCAAAAAGGAGATAAAGAAGTGAAGGACCGATCTACAAAGGTTGTATTTCGTATTCTCTTAGAAGTAAAGTTGTTTACTTGCTTTTAGTTTCGCCTAATCTCTAGTATACGATCTTGCTTAGGGTTGTTCAGCACATAAAAATTTGATTTTGGCATGGTTTATGCCTTGTAGAACCTTCTTAGAGTGCCTAGTAACCCTACATGTTAGCCACATGCTGATAGGCAGTGATTATATTGTTGGCATTTATGTAGATACGGTCACCCTAGATATCATAGTATTACCTTTATGATATAGTTGACCTAGGAATCGTTGTTTATTCGATTTCTACCTGATGATGGTTTCTACTCATGAGTTGGCAACTCACCCCCGTTGTGCCACAGTTCTTGCAGGTGGACCGCATGGATCAGTAGCGGCATCGCTGGCATACAGCTTATATTTGGGTGATTTGCTTTGGTAGGTGGTGCATGTTGGATCATACCACTTTAGTATTTATTATTCCTGTTGTATCTAGTTAACTCCATCAATCAGAAACTAGTAATTGTACATGTCGTTGGACTTAGAAAGACTTGTGGTTGCGAGACTTAGAGCGAGGTTTTATGTTCGCTTGGTGGGTTGATGTCTTGCTTTATTCTTTATCCTTTGTGTGGATTTTCGCCGTTGGGCATCGTATACTTATTTTATGACTTGCGTGGTTGTGATTCCGCCGATTGGCGAAGTGCTAGCTCCCGCTCGGAGATGCCTTTTATATTATCATGTATTTATGGTTTTGGATCAAAATATACAAAGGAGGTGCTGCCCAAATTTTTAAAAGACGAAACACATTTTCAACTAGCAACATCTACTTGCATTTTTCATGTTCCACTATTTATGCATTTAAGAAAACCTTTGATTTCATCATAACTTTATTTCAAAACTTCACCTCTTTTATTTTCTTAAAAAGGTTTAGATTTCTGGGTTTCGGCTTATTTGAATTACGTTACGCCTGTTGACATGGCATGATTTAAGTGTCGGTCGCGAGCTAATATTTTCGGGTTGTGACAAAACCATCATAATCAGGAAAACTCATGGTGGATGACACATACATCATATCACGAGAAAACCGCAACTTGCATTTTTAAAACGATATCAGGTTTATAAAATTCTTGCGGTTTTCCCAAAAATCCAGAAATCCTATCAATACTGAAATCATCGAGAAGAATCACAATATATAAACATGCCGGTAATGATAGAAATCTATGATATGGTAGTATATACCATGCGAAATACGGCCAGAAGCTATGCATGAATCATGATGCAATGAGGTATGCATATATAACTAACAATCCTACATATCCATTTAGTGAAATGAATATACCAATATAAGTCTACGGATCATATATGATGCAAATGCACAATTGCCAATTTTTAAATAAGTTCTATAGTGTTCGTGGCATAGCAATTACCAAAGGCGTGTGTGTTCGCATGAATAGTGCATGTGCGGCATGAACCAATGGTAATGGTGCAAGTGTCTTATGATAATGTCACATATATATATGTATATACATAAGATGGTGCAATGCAATGAGATGCATAACTTGGAAAATACGCATATAATGCAAGTACTACAATTAGTACTAAACCATCGGGCATCTCGCGCCATCCAGACGATCCCCCCATAGATGTGTACATCTACTCACCGGGATGCCTCTGCTAATCTGATCCGATCTCAGCCTTGTCTTCTCGCGCCACGTCCGACGCATCTGCACCCGATCCTAGAATCGAACACAAGCAAATAAGAGGATAGATATACGAATAGTCGTGGAAACGAACGACACAAGTCAATCCACGCGCACAACAAGACGCGCACACACATGGTGCACAAAATGCGCTCGCGACAACGCCACAAACTACAACTAGGGTCGCTATACGTGACGACCACCAATCCTAGTATCCATTCGTACCAATTGCGCATTCACAATACTCTAAAAATTATACGAATTTGGTTGTAAACCATCAAAATCTCAAACTTAATTAAAATCGATTTTTCCCAAAAACCTAGTAAGCATCAATTTATCATTTTAGTTCAAATCTTGATGTTTTAACAAAACTAATGGTCACAAAGCTCACTTAAAATCTTAATTAGGTCACACAATTACTAAATATATTTTAAAATCACCTATTTACCTTAATCACAAAAAACCTAGCTTGCATGATTATATAATTTGGAAAATTTTTAAAGTAACAATTTGCAATTAACGACTAGGTTAAATTTTAGCATGCCTTAAGATGTTTAACTACACATTATAACCATGATCAAAAGATAAAAATCCTAACTTGATCTCAAACCCCTTTCTTGAATTTTCAAATTAGCAAATATAACAAATTTAAAACTTAATTAAGCTAGATTAAAGCAATTAACCAACAATTAAACCAATGGGTTATAATTATACCTCACAATTTTGTAGATCTACCTAGCAACTTGACCTCCCAAAATGGATTCTAGCTCCAAGATCCAAGGTAGATTAGGACAAGGAAAAATGGGTAAGTATTTAATTAGGAATTAGTGTAATTTTTATAGAATTTTGAGATGAGAAAATGAAGCTTTTTTGAAGAAAATGAGATGGAGAAAAAAGAAATGGGAAGGGGCTGAAGAATTCGCAGCGAGAGAGAGAGAGAGGGGTGTGTGTGTGCGTAAGGGAGGTGACCATACCTCAATTAAATGCTTGCATGCTTCATTTTCATTTCTTTTTTTTTTCTTCCAATTTAATCCTAGACTTTACTAGAACATTGGAGACAAATGGAGAAAGAGAGAATATGTTACAAACATGGTTTTAAATTGTTATGGTTTACTAATGTACACTTAACCCATTCTCATTTGTAATTATCACTAATTAAATGTTTAAGTGAAAGCTTAAAATAATATTTAAAATAATTAATTAAGGAAATATATTTAAGTAAACCAATAATTTATAAGTGACTAATTAAATACCAATACTAGCAATTACATAGTTAAAATAGGCGTATTCAAGTATATGTTGAAAAAATAATTATAGTTACATTTTACGGAAAATTCGAGTTATTTTACCGGTTATCGGAAAATTTACCTAAAGGATTTTCAAAACGTTACCGTCTTCCCCCTTTAAAGAAATTCGGTCCCCGAATTTAAAAATCTAACTATGCTCTGTAGGGTTCCTAGGCACTCTAATGGAGACTCACAAGGAATCAAACATGGCCAATTAAAATTTTACAAGTGCCTACAAACCCTAATACGGATCGTTAACTAGATAATGAGGCGATGCAAGCATGTAAGCGGAAATATAGCTAAAGGGAAGGGGCTACAACCTTTGTAGATCCGGTCCTCCACCTCCATGGCACCGCGATGAAGTCCTCTCTGCTGTCCAAATTGAACCATGACTCTCACGGTGGTTTCATCGGAGAAATAGGCGGGCTAGTTCGTCGACAACGTGCCGAAGATGATCTACGTCGAGGCATCACTAGATCAAGCTCCACCTTCACCAAGCCATGAAAACTTGTGAAGGAAACACCTTATACTACTTGGCAAGAGGTAGAGAATGAAGAAATAGGAAGTGGGTTCACTTTAGAATTGGATTTCTCACACTTTTTCATCACTTGCCATTGATGTGGCAAGCTTTCTTCATGGAAGAAGAAGATGAAGAAGAAGAAGAAGATATGATAAGTGTTGAATAATTAGATAAATAAATCAATACTTATCATATATTAACCCTTGGTTAATTGTAGAGAATGGACCATGGTTAACTTGAATGGTTAGGGTTAAGTATAAGACAAGAATGGTGGACTAATTCAAAGCTTCAAGAATCTTCAACTAGCAAACAAAGAAAATCCACCATTCTCATTTTCTTCTTTTCTAAAAGAAATAAATAAATAAATAGATAAAAGAGTAAATGAAAAAACAAAACCCTAATCATTAGTTTAACCAAGGTTTAATTCTTTACACTTAACCAAGTAAGCATGTATCATCAAACATGATACAATCATGTGCAAAAAAAATATATCACATATACCATGTGCAATTCAAGTGAGAAAATCCATTTAAAGTGAACCAATACTATTTAATGCAAAGTAATATATCAAATATATAATTATACATTAAATCATTAAATCAACACTTGATTCAATGATCCGGTCATGTCGCATATAACCGGCTAGTATCCAATGTATCGGCTTATCGAATCGATCCTTGATTCGATAACTAGGTTATATCGCATATAACCAATCAATACATTCATCTCGAGAATGAAATACGGTATCACATACACGCATTATTCTCGGTCCCGCACATATCTCATATGCGCTCCTATTTCGTTTCGCTTGAGCCAGGAAACCTCTGTGTAGGACTCTAAAGACCCGTCAATACGCCGGTAGCGGATGATGATCATATCAAACATCCACAAGCCGCAAGCGGTCTGCTAAACGTAACGGCCACCCGGGTATTGAGCGATCAGAAGATCGACGAGCAAGCCCGCTCACACTCCTGTGAATCCAACCAGTAACACTTACCGTACAGTCCGGTCTGTTCGTCTGATATGTCGCATATCTCGCCTAGGGGTGGTAAACGTCAGACCCCAATAGCTTGATAAGTCATGCCGACGTAAAGTCCATGACATGTGTGAAACTACTGATAACACTTACCAGTAGGTCACTGCAACCCTGGCCAGGGATTTCCTGTTATGGCCAGTCGAGCATAGCGCAACATCAACCCCCAATACCGGGAGAGACGAATCCCCTCCTATCGCTCATTGCCTCCATGTGAATCGGGACTGTACCCAAAAACCACCTGTTTGCACGACTCAGTAGAGCCGTGGTAGGGTGGAAATCAAAGCACAGTGGGAGACACACAAGACTCTATGACGATCTCGGGTCAACAGACTAAGCTGTACCAGTGTCACCAGAGAACTGCCATCTGACGTGAGGTATAATACCATCTGGGAGTTCTCGGCGAGTCCGTTCAGTGTACCCAGTCTCCACTGAGCACCCGTATACCATCTCTGATGTCAAACACCAATGGATATGGGATCATCCATCGCCCATCATATGGGTCGAGAAGATATACGCTAGTCTACTCTGGAATATCGATGCCCCGTCTCGATATTCCCACGACTAGGAACATTGAAGGATGTACTCATGGACTACCCAGGCCCCACTAGTATGATCTGCATCATAGTCCTGGAAGTCGAGTACACATCCTAAGGGCTTTATCAACATGTAATCAGAGAGACAGAAAGTATACATGTTAAGACAAAGAGCAACCAGATAGCGTACTATCATGTCGAGCAAGAAAGTCCTACCTATATATGTCCCAGCATCCACTACAATATACATCCAATGTACAGTAATGGCCTCTAGGGCATACATATAACTAACAATCTCCCACTTGCACTAGGGCCATCTGTAGCAGTAGTTGCAGTATCTAATACTCAACCATCCTCTAAAAGTCTCTCTTTGGGAAAAGGCCTTCGTGAGTGGATCCGCCGTGTTGTCCTCTGAGTCTACTCTCCTTTCCTCGATCACCCTGGAGATCAACTATCTCCATGATCAGGTGATGCTGTCTCAGAATTTGTCTGGGTCACTGATGGGACCAGGGTTCCTAGGCCAAAGCCACAGTTCCATTGTCATACAATGGTAGGAACCTAGTTCATCTTATGAACCAATATACACCCAAACTTCCTCTTTGGTAGTATATTTAATAGCGATGTTACCAGCCTTTATCGTCTAGTTTGTCACGGTATCTAGCTTGGAAATCTTCCAACATACCGTCCCTTTACTGAGGGTAAATACAATGCCTGTGACTGACATTCAGTCGTCTTTATCACCCTGGAACCCTTCCAGTGTTTTTCCCCAGGATCGATTGATACCCTCTCACTACATCTAGTGAGAATCCTAGCATCCAATTACATCTATCTCATAGATGAAAACTCAGGATTTAGGAGGTATCACTTTGATCCTATTAGAGAATCCTTGTGATAAGCGGAGATTGACCGATCGAAGCATAGGAAACTCCTTTCCTATCAAGAGTATGTTGTCCACGTACAATACGAGGATCGTCACCATACTCCCTACTACCTTTTTGTTTATACAAGGTTCATCTACCATTTTGATGATGTCAACTTCTTTGACTAATCCATCAAAACAGATGTTCCAACTCCGCGATGCCTGCTTTATCCTATAAAGCATCTTGCACACGTTTCCGCTGCTCCCACTGTCTACGAGGCCCTCTGGCTGTGTACTTATAGACGCACTCTTCTAAAACATCATTTAGAAAAGCAGTCATGACACCCAACCACCAGATATCGTAGTCATGGTATGTAGCCGTGACAAGTAGGATCTGGATGGACTTAAGCATAGGTACTGGAAAAGGTTTCCTCATTATCCACGCCTGGTTGATGATGAAAACCTTTAACAAGTCTAGCTTTGAAAGTCTCAACTTTTCCATCTACACCAAGTAATCTTCTCAAGATATACTTGCTCCTGATGGGGATTTAACCCTTCAGATACAGCAACCAAAGTCCATACTTTGTTGGTGTATAAGGATTCCATCTCAGATCGCTAAGCATCCAGCCATTCTTACAGAGTCCCTACTCTCGATGGCCTGCTCGAAACTAGTTGGGTCATCATCTCATGATGCAATCCTTGCTCCCACTGTCATCGAGAAACCATAGTATCTCTCAAGAAGGTGAGGAACCCTACCAGATCGGCGGAGAGGCTGAGGTTCGTCGGAAACTATTGAATCCTTTGGTTCTGTCAAATCATTAGCAGTTTTGTACAGCTGGAACCTTTCCAGTTCTACAGAACTGATCTTGCCTCGATCTTGTCCGGATTTTGCTTTTGACATAGGCCGGACAATCCCAAATCTTAACTTACTTAAGAGATAGGTTCTTCCCATACCATATCTCATATGGAGTGGTAGGCACTGATTTGATTCGAACCTAAATCAATAGGTATGCAGCTTCTCAAGCGCATAACTCCTTAAAAGGAAATATGTAACTCAGTAATACTCATCATAGAGCACACGATATCTAATATTGTGTGATTGCTCCGCCCCGATACACCGTTGTGCTGTGGTGTATTCAGAGGAGTAATACTGAGAGAGAATCTCATTTTCCTTTAGAATAGTCCAAGGATTCCATGCACAAGTATTCTCCTCCCTGATCTCATCATAGGACATAATACTTATACCCGTATTTTAGTTCTCTACTTCTAACTTATATTCTGTGAATATCTCAAAAGGTTCGGACTTGTGTTTCAACAGGAACATATGTCTGAATCTTGAGAGATCATCAGAGAACATAATAAAGTAAAAAGATCCGGTCCTGGCATGTGTAGACATGAGACCTTACATACATCATCATGTATGAGTCCCAAGAGTTCATTAACTCTTTCTCTGCTTCCAGTAAACAGAGCCGGTGCCATTATATCTTTGTGACATGACTGGAAAGTTTCACAAGATGTAAATTCAAACTGATTTAAATATACATCTAAATGTAACTTCAGCTAGTCGGGTCGCATTGATATGACCTAGTCTACAATATCTCAAGAAGAATTTGTTCATTTCTGAACTCTTCCTCTTGTGTGTGTTCAGTATACAAGGAACTGTAGTTTGATTTAGAACGTCAATGCTTTTAGATAACGTGCCTGAACCGATCAACTTTTGATATAGGAAATGTTCAAAACATTATCCAACAATACAAAATTATATCATTTCTTTACTAATAAAGAGACTGATATGATTTTGTATATCAGGTTCGGTATCTAATAGTATTTGTTCAGAATCAATGTATTGGTAATACAGTGTGACAGTGACCAACAGACTTGGCTGCAACACTTGCCCCGTTTTCTGCCTCATGAAACTTATCACCCGTTCTCAGTTTTTCTACCTTTTTGTAGCCTTATGTAACAGATTACATATCTGGGATCCTGATCCGGTATCATATACCCAGGATGCAGAGGATACTGAGAACCGGTTCTTTGTAATGAACACACCCGAAGGAGATGCATCATATGCACTTTCTTCGTTTGGGCGGCATAGGAATTCTGGTATTCCCTATTCCCTGCTCTGTCTTATAATAATTATAAGTTGGAGCGGGATCAACGTTCCCCATCTCAGTATAACAAGCGGGTTCGGTCAATACATCCATATTATTATCTTGATTAAGGCGTGATATGGTCGCTACCAGGAGAGAGAGAGAGAAGAAAACACTCTGCGTGCGCTCTTGCAAGATCAGATTGGTTATATATTTTATCTAATCAGGATGGCTCCCACTGTTTTTTTATCAAATCTTCCTTCAAACCTTAAAAGGAAAAACTAGCCGGGATTAATTACACTCTACAAGTTCGCCAATCTTTCAGCCAGGCCAGTGTCGGTACTTTGAGGGAGGTTCCCCGTGCTTTCGCACGGACCTAATTACAGTAAACGTCGTTTTCCCAGAGGCGTAACCCCGTTGACACCTTTCTAGACACCTACTTGATCGGCTAATTGTAAAGTGCAAAACTCTCCCAGGAGTAACAATTACTCGCAGTGGGTATCGGGATCCAACTATCATATAGAAGGTATGCAATCTCATTGCAAGTTTTAACACTTGAAACTCCCGATAATGGTTTTTACCCCTAGCACTTATGACCTTAACTAAGGTCAACAAATCATAAGTACTAGTCAAGTTCTACCCATCATTTCGTGATTAATTAGACCCACCCACATGACCCTTAACTAAGGTCAACAAAGTCACGCGACTGTCCTAACTAATCGCATCATATGCGGTGTAGGAAGATATCACTTAGCTACCGTACACTGTGCCTTGACTATGGTCAACAAACACAGCACGAATACTAAGTACTCTACTTCCTCAAATGACGGAGGGTTGCGAATGGTTTTTATGAAAACCTTTAACGCTTTGAACTTGATCTCGTTGCGGACTCAAATGGTTTTTAAATGGAATGTTTTTGAGGCTTTTCTAGTTTTGCTAAAGGGGTCACTCCCGGTGAAGGGATCGTCAGCCCTTTCCTCGTCGAATGAGGTGCGGGATATATCATATATATCACTGTGCAAAGCGGAAACTATAGAAGCGATCAAAGACAAACCGAGGGTTGTAGCATCTGCCAGTTATTGCTAAAGGAGTCACTCCCGGTGAAGGGATCTCGGTCCTTTCCTCATCGAATAAGGTGCAGGATGTTCTATAATGAACACCGCGATGCAAAGCAAGAACTGTAGCTACCTGTTTTTATTTTGAAATTCGATTCCACAACATCAATTAGGTTTATTTTCTTTCATTAATCTCATTAATGAATATCCCATCATTTAAGTCCACCTAAACATCACAGATAAATATAACGTACGCTTATACCATCCGCATTCGCCTCGATGTCCCGTCTGCACCGTTAGGTTAGGTAACTAACGGCAGAGCGGGGCAGGGCTAGCGCGGATGTAAAACATAAGCAACGTCTATATAATATATCATATATACTATATATAATATCTGTCACAGAACATCACATGATCACATCACAGATAAATCACAGTAGAAGAAACATATGAAATATTGGATATACTAGGACGTCCGTGTTTTCAATACGAGCCAGTATAAAACACGGATTCCACGGTCGTGATGAATAGCCAATCCCACACCCCTAGACCCCTACAAGAGCGGCAAGCAACCCTACCAATTCTAGAGTTAGGAGACCCGGACTCGACTCCTCGAGTTGGTCTCCCACTGGACTCCAGAACCCGGTTACTTGTGCTCCCCTCCCTGGGTCTATCCTAATGCGGAAAAATAAATAATATACATCAACGGTGACAACTTCCGCAACCTGGAAGTGCCCCAATAAAAGAATATTATATACAAGTTTTTTACATGAATGAAAATGAAAAACACTCATCTCACATAAAAAAACCCCGGCTATTCAAACACGACGATCCAATATAACATATCCAGCAACACATAACATCACATGTCATCAACGTAAGTAAATATGCGCATCCCAATTGTCGTTGACATATAGCAACGAAACCGGCGATATCACATATTACACTTACGGTCACAGAAAAGAAAGTTTAAAACTACAACAGTTGGAATCCGCAAACTCTTTAGACATCGCATGCCTAATCAAATGAATTCCTTAGACATCGCATGCCTAACAATTATAAACCCCGCATTTTAGTCTCAAAATCGAAAACACTTTTCAATATAAAAGTCGGGCAATTCAACAGGATTCCCGACATTCAGATCGAATGCTCGTTGCAAACTTTAGTAGGCGGCCGCACCCCTGATACCGTCGACGAAGTGCACTAAGGCGGAACACCGCTGCCGCGAGCACCCGAACGGATGCTTTCGGCGACGGGGTTCTCCTACAGTCACTTGGTCGGGGCAATGGAGTGAGGCTGTCTATTAAGTTTACCCGGCGAGTATCCGCGTACGCTACATGATTGCGACGGACTTTTGATCACATCAAAATTCCGTGGCAACCGATCAAGTGAGACTAAACTACTAGATTTATAACATTCAATCAGTTATCTCATAACTATTTGCGAATTCCAAGTATTGTATCACATTCCGGATTAATAGAAAATGTTAAACTTTCCGATGGAACAATCGAACACCCAAGTTTTCCCGATACAGTCCAACACATGAAATAAGTCTAAAAACATTCAGTTCGTGCCTCAGTACCAACGGTCCAGCCGTAGAAGGGTCAAGCCAACGCCTCACATGTGGCACGCCGTACTGCCCCAAACCCGAAGGTTCAAAGGGCAGTTCAAGACGGTATCATAATCGAGTTAAGGTTTGTTGTCTTCTAGAGGGTCCATCGCGTTACTTGCACTACTTAGAACGTCGTTAAACTACGGAAAAATCCAACAATTGGAAATTTCCCGGCAGGGGAAAAAGTGGGTATTTATATCCGGTCGAACTTTTTAACATAATCTAAAAATTACCCGGAAAAACACACAGAAAAAATTAGACAGTCTGATTGAATCTCCGAATCCCCAATACAACCCAGAAAATACAACTCTGGAAAAAATATTAAAAATTCCCAGGAAAACCAGCACAGAAAACTAAGAATTACTGTGCAAAATTAGATGCACAAAAGGACAAAATTGCCGCGGAACCGCCGCATGAGCATGCTCATGCCGCGGATCCGCGGTGACTTTATGGAATCAGGCCATCGAATTTTATAGTAACCATTACAATCCCCTGCTGATTTTTCTGCATATTTTTAATTCACAAAAATCCACGAATTTCAAAAATGTCCAGAGAGCATGTTAAAATCGGGGTTTCGGGTCGATCGGACTTCTAACTCCGTCTAGGCATCGCCTAAGGCTCTATTTAGGCTCTGATACCACTGTAGGGTTCCTAGGCACTCTAATGGAGTCTCACAAGGCATCAAACATGGCCAATTAAAATTTTACAAGTGCCTACAAACCCTAATACGGATCGTTAACTAGATAATGAGGCGATGCAAGCATGTAAACGGAAATATAGCTAAAGGGAAGGGGCTACAACCTTTGTAGATCTGGTCCTCCACCTCCATGGCTCCGCGATGAAGTCCTCTCCGCTGTCCAAATCGAACCATGACTCTCACGGTGGTTTCATCGGAGAAATAGGCGGGCTAGTTCGTCGACAACGTGCCGAAGATGATCTACGTCGAGGCATCACTAGATCAAGCTCCACCTTCACCAAGCCATGAAAACTTGTGAAGGAAACACCCTATACTACTTGGCAAGAGGTAGAGGATGAAGAAATAGGAAGTGGGTTCACTTTAGAATTGGATTTCTCACACTTTTTCATCACTTGCCATTGATGTGGCAAGCTTTCTTCATGGAAGAAGAAGATGAAGAAGAAGAAGAAGATATGATAAGTGTTGAATAATTAGATAAATAAATCAATACTTATCATATATTAACCCTTGGTTAATTGTAGAGAATGGACCATGGTTAACTTGAATGGTTAGGGTTAAGTATAAGACAAGAATGGTGGACTAATTCAAAGCTTCAAGAATCTTCAACTAGCAAACAAAGAAAATCCACCATTCTCATTTTCTTCTTTTCTAAAAGAAATAAATAAATAAATAGATAAAAGAGTAAATGAAAAAACAAAACCCTAATCATTAGTTTAACCATGGTTTAATTCTTTACACTTAACCAAGTAAGCATGTATCATCAAACATGATACAATCATGTGCACAAAAAATATATCACATATACCATGTGCAATTCAAGTGAGAAAATCCATTTAAAGTGAACCAATACTAGTTAATGCAAAGTAATATATCAAATATATAATTATACATTAAATCATTAAATCAACACTTGATTCAATGATCCGGTCATGTCGCATATAACCGGCTAGTATCCAATGTATCGGCTTATCGAATCGATCCTTGATTCGATAACTAGGTTATATCGCATATAACCAATCAATACATTCATCTCGAGAATGAAATACGGTATCACATACACGCATTATTCTCGGTCCCGCACATATCTCATATGCGCTCCTATTTCGTTTCGCTTGAGCCAGGAAACCTCTGTGTAGGACTCTAAAGACCCGTCAATACGCCGGTAGCGGATGATGATCATATCAAACATCCACAAGCCGCAAGCGGTCTGCTAAACGTAACGGCCACCCGGGTATTGAGCGATCAGAAGATCGACGAGCAAGCCCGCTCACACTCCTGTGAATCCAACCAGTAACACTTACCGTACAGTCCGGTCTGTTCGTCTGATATGTCGCATATCTCGCCTAGGGGTGGTAAACGTCAGACCCCAATAGCTTGATAAGTCATGCCGACGTAAAGTCCATGACATGTGTGAAACTACTGATAACACTTACCAGTAGGTCACTGCAACCCTGGCCAGGGATTTCCTGTTATGGCCAGTCGAGCATAGCGCAACATCAACCCCCAATACCGGGAGAGACGAATCCCCTCCTATCGCTCATTGCCTCCATGTGAATCGGGACTGTACCCAAAAACCACCTGTTTGCACGACTCAGTAGAGCCGTGGTAGGGTGGAAATCAAAGCACAGTGGGAGACACACAAGACTCTATGACGATCTCGGGTCAACAGACTAAGCTGTACCAGTGTCACCAGAGAACTGCCATCTGACGTGAGGTATAATACCATCTGGGAGTTCTCGGCGAGTCCGTTCAGTGTACCCAGTCTCCACTGAGCACCCGTATACCATCTCTGATGTCAAACACCAATGGATATGGGATCATCCATCGCCCATCATATGGGTCGAGAAGATATACGCTAGTCTACTCTGGAATATCGATGCCCCGTCTCGATATTCCCACGACTAGGAACATTGAAGGATGTACTCATGGACTACCCAGGCCCCACTAGTATGATCTGCATCATAGTCCTGGAAGTCGAGTACACATCCTAAGGGCTTTATCAACATGTAATCAGAGAGACAGAAAGTATACATGTTAAGACAAAGAGCAACCAGATAGCGTACTATCATGTCGAGCAAGAAAGTCCTACCTATATATGTCCCAGCATCCACTACAATATACATCCAATGTACAGTAATGGCCTCTAGGGCATACATATAACTAAAATGCTCACGGGAAAAGCTCTCTCTCATCTCATCCTCGGCTTCTCACGTGTCCTCTTCGCCGGTCGGGCCACGCCCCAGAACATTTACGGATGGTATGTCCTCGGACCTCGGTTTCTTCACCTGCCGATCTTGAATGACTATCGACTGCTCTTGCCAAAGAAAGATTGCGCTCCAGCTGGATCGTCTGATATTGTATCACGTAAGAGGGGTCAAGAAGGTACTTGCGGAGCATTGATACATGAAACACGTGGTACACATCTGGGAAGATGGGTAGACGAGCCAAACGATGAACAACTGCACCGACACGCTCGAGAATCTCTAAGGGACCCACATATCTAAAACTAAGCCTTCCTTTCCTCCTGAATCTCAACACGCCCTTCATCGGAGAAACCTGCAAGAAAAACATGATCGCCAACAGTAAACTTAAGTCTGTGCCGACGTCGCTCTACATATGATTTATGCTTGCTCTGGGACGCTCTCAACCTATCCTGAATCACTGAATCTTTTCGGTCGTTTCTTATACCATCTGTAGCCCTAAAATATTGCTCTCACTGAGCTCTGTCCAACATACTGCTCAACTTACGGTGATCGACGTTTCCTCCTATATAATACCTTGAAGGGTGCCATCTGAATCCCCTCCTGGAAGCTGTTACTATAGGAAAACTCTATCAAAGGCAAGTGGTGATCCCAACTGCCGTGAAATCTAGAACGCAAGCCCGGAGCATGTACTAAATAAACTGAATGGTCCTCTCTGATTGACCGTCGGTCTGCGGATAGAAAACTGCACTGAAACTCAATTGGTGTCCAAATCTCCTGAAGTTTCTTCAATAGTCGGCTGGTGAACTGGGTGCCTCTGTCGGACATAAAACAAGTCGGAACTCCATGTAGTCGCACCATCTTATCAACATACATCTGAGTATACTGAACGAATTCGAAAGTGGTCTTAACTGGCTGAAAGTGAGCTGCTTCCGTCAATCGGTTTACGATCACTCAAATAGAGTCACACTCTCAACTGGTCCTAAGTAGACCCACGATAAAATCCATAGAGATCTGCTCCCATTTCCACTCCAGAATGGGCAAAAGTTGTAATTCTCCTGCTGACCCCTGATGCTCGGCTTTGACTTGCTGACAAGTCAGCATCCCGAAACAAAATCTGTGATATTTCTCTTTATCCCTGCACATCTGTAGACATCTCTTACGTCATGATACATCTTGGTGGAAACCGGATAAACACTATATGTCGACTGGTATGCTTCCTATAAAATCTTGCGTCTCAGTCCCTCGGAATCTGGCACACATAGTCGGGTCCCAAATCGCAGTACTCCCTAATAATCAATCATGAACTATGAATTTCCGCCCTGTCGAACTTTCTCCAGGATCTCTGACCAACGAACGTCATCGGACCATGCTTCACGGATACGGTCAAATCACTGTGGATGTGCACGGACATGGACAAGTTGTCCCCCGGTCGATGTAAACTCGAACTGTACTCGGCTGTCATATAGAATTTGCCAATCTGCCTTCAACTGTCTCTGAACCGTGCTCAAACAAGAAAAGTTACCTCCGGCCTCCAACTCAAAGCATTTGCCACAACATTCGCCTTTCCCGGACGATAAAGAATCTCGCAGTCATAGTCTTCACTAGCTCCATCCATCGGCGCTATCTCAAATTTTGATCTTATTGCTGAAAGATGTACTTTAAGATTCTTGTGATTCGTAAATATCTAGCATGACTCGTCTCCAAATCCTAAGTGTAAAAATCACTGCAGCCATCTCTAAATCATGCATGGAATAGTTCTGCTCGCGCTTCTTCAATTGCCGAGAAGTATCGCAATAACCAACAAAACCGCCTGATCCTAAAGGCATAGATAAAACTGGCGCCATAGTCAAACGAGTCTTTAACTGCTTAAAGATCTTCTCGCATGCCTCAGTTCAAAGAAAAGAAACTTCTTTCCGGGCCAACCTGTTCAACGTTGCAGCTATATAAGAAAAATCCTGTACGAAATGTCGATAGTATCCGGTCAAACCCAAAAATGCTGCGAACCTCCCTCATTGATATCCGTCTGGGCCAATGTTGCACGTCCTCGATCTCTTTCGGTTCCATACATATAGTATCTCTCGCAACTACGGGTCCCAAAAGTCCACACTATCAAACCAGAAAACGCACGTGGATAATTTGGCGAATAGCTGGCGCTCCATCAAAGTCTGCAACGAAATCCTTAATTACTGCCCAGGCTCCACTCGGCTCCAAAAGTACACTAAGACGTCCTCAATGAACACGATGATAAACTGATCAAGAACGGCCTGGATATTTGGTTCATCCAATCCATAAATGCTGCTGGGGCATTGGTGAGCTCGAACGACATCACCAAAACTCATAACGCCTGTAACTTGTGTGAAAAGAAATCTTAGGAATATCCTCTCGAACCCACAACTGGTAATCGAAAAAATCTTCAGTACGAGGTAAGGGATATCTGTTCCGCACAGTAGCCTAATTCAACTGACGATAATCAATATATAGACGCCAACGGCCATCTTTCTGACGAACAGGACAGGAGCTCCCCAAGGTGATGCACTCGGTCGAACAAGCCCTTTATCCAACAAATCTTGCAACTGATCCTTCAGTTCCTTAAGCTCCGCCGGGTCCATCCGATATGGCGGTATAGAAAAAGGCTCCATGCCAGGAACTAAGTCAAAGCAGAACCTAATATCGCGCTCTGGCGACAAGCCAAGCAACTTGTCAGGAAAGACATCTGGAAACTCTCTCACAATCGGAACCTGGTCCAACGGGATCTCTGCATCTCTAACATCACGAACAAACGCCAAGAATTCCTGACATCCCTTTTCTCAAAAGCTGACTAGCGCGAAAGGAAGAAATCAAACTGGGAAAGGCGACGCTACGGTCTCCCCGAAAACAAACAAGAACTGGCTCACCCGGAAAACTAAATCTGACTGCCTTATCACGGCAGTCCACGGACGCATAACACGTGTCTAACTAGTCTCTGCCCAGAAAAACATCAAGTCAAAAATATTAAGAAGAATCAAATTGATAGAAGAATCCCTATCTTCGATACGGGCAAAACAAATACGAATGGGAACATATCGAGCAACAAAAGATTCGCCTACGGAAGAATCACAACAAACGGCCGATTTAGCAAGGACTACTATCGGCTAGACTTCGATACAAAGTATGTGGATACCGTTTCAAACGAAACGAGAAGAAATACGTATCTGGAGAAAACACCGAACGAATACATGTCATAACGGCGTCTATCAGACCGCCTTGAGCTGGCATACCGGTACGAATCCGCTTCGATCCAAAAATGACCGAAATCTCAGAATTGCGCTCCTCTAGCAGTAAGGCTGCATCCATCGCGGCTGCAGAAGTGTCAAAATGATGGGTGCCGATGGCAAGAAATAACTGCATATCCCATCTCCATGCAAACCTCTTTATCCATTTTTCTTCAGTGTCCACAAGGTAAGGAGCATATCGGACCACTAAGTAAACTGAATGTCGTACTCTGACATTGTTATCCCCGAAGTCTTACGCAAAGACTCGAAACTACGAGCTCGGGCATCTCGAACGCTCTCCAGAAGGAAAGGAGCAAGAAATACAGCTGTGAACTTATCCCAAGTCATAGGAAGTACATCTGTAGCTCGGCCTCTCTTAATTGACTCGCACCACGTCTGAGCAATACCTCTCAAGACGAAAATTTGCAAGCTCAAACCATATCTCATCAGAACATCTCTATGAATGGCAAATCCTAGCCATCCTGTCGATAATTGTCTACGTATCCTCCGCTGCATCTGTGCCGGTAAAAATAAACTGGAGGCCTCAGCCCCAAAACTGCTATAAGGATACGGAAATAATCTTGGTAACAACAGAAACAGCTGCCTGTGCAGCAGATACAATCATAATCCCTGCAGTAGGAGGGACATCATCGGCTCTCAGAGCTCGGCTAACCACCACTAACAATCCAACCATCTGTCGCAAGTCCTGAATACTTGACTCCAGCCTAGCAATCCGTCCTGGAGAAGGCGGATCACTCTGTCCCTGAGGGGTAGGCGTACCGCCCTGATCGGTCCTCGTCTTAAACGAGCCTACTCTAATCTCATCCCCGGCGGCAGCCCTCTGGCCCTCGTAGTCTCCGGCGGCATAGTGGCTGGAACAGGAAACATGATTGATAGGAACATCGCGATCGAATCAAAAGATTTCCGGAATCAAGGAAGGAAATACAAGCAAATATATATAAATATCCTAAGGTCACTTAGGCGGAGTACCGTATCGTAAGTATGCCGCGGAACATACACACGCTACGTCACTCTTCTCAAGTCACCTACTCTATCTACCAAGGGTCATCCTACACTCAGAAAGGTAAAACCTAACGCTCTGATACCAACTTTATCACGACCCGAAGGTACGGAACGTGACTGGCACTTAAATTACGAAACGTCTAAAGGCGTAACGTAACCTAAATAAGCCAAAGCCGAGAAATCTAAACCATTTAATGAAACAGAGTGAAGGAAAACTTATTTAAAGAAAGCGATTTTAACAAAATAAGTCGCATTAAACATTTTTAAAAACATTACAATATTTCCCGAAAATTTCGGCAGAGTCTCCTTTGTAAATACTGGCCCCCAAACGGGTACAACACATGAAAATACATACATACATATATACATACATACATATATATATATATACACACATATATATATATATACACACACACATATATATATATATATATAAAGGCATCCCCAAGCGGGAGCTAGCTCTTCGCCAAAGACGGAATCACAACCACATGCAATATATATCATCAAGTATGAAAACAAGCATATAAAAGCACGAAAGTAAGAAAACAACACGTCGGCTCAAGTGAGCATGACACTAGAAATAGAATACATACACATCTCACAAGCTTACCATCTAAGAACAATGTACAAGGGTAGATGGAGTATACTGGATACAATAAAATACACGGTGGGAGCAAAAGAAAATCCTCCAAAACCCACCTATGAGCAAGCTCTAAGTCGAAGCAAATGAAGAGGAAAAGAAGGTACACCCGCCGCTACTGTGCTGACGGGTCTGACCTGCAAGATATTGTGGCACAATGGGGGTGAGTTGCCAACTCATGAGTAGTAAGTGACATCTAATAAGGCTATCGTAAGCATGCACGCAAATGCGTCACAACCTACGTATACCGATATGATAGAATGCACTAGTATGTATGCAATATAAATGCATAATAAACACGAAACATGAATATGTTTGGTATGATAAAATCTGTATACTTATCGTAGAAAAACTCCTGTGAAATAACTGAAGTATCATCAATGAAATCCATAGAAAATCCGTGTCAGTATCAACACAAAACATATATATCTCAATGTCTCGACATCTCAATGTCTCAATATCTCAATATCTCGGGCTCCGTCAGTCCGGATCGGCCCGTATTATCAATCTCACGACCCCGGTCGGTATCCTCCGGATACCAGCCGTGCCAGACATCACCGGTAGGTAGTCTGCCCCTGCCAGGCTCATCGTCTACAACTTAAGCTTCTTTTCCCGGGGTACCATACTGGGCCCACCATATACACGAAACGGTTCATCCAACTCCTCGAATTGGGTCTCGAAAACCATCATAATCAGGAAAACTCATGGTGGACGACACATGCATCATATCATGAGAAAACCGCAACTTGCATTTTTAAAGCGATAACAGGTTTATAAAATTCTTGCGGTTTTCCCAAAAATCCAGAAATCCCATCAATACTGAAATCCTCGAGAAGAATCACAATATATAAACATGACGGTAATGATGGAAATCTATGATACGGTAGTATATACAATGCGAAATACGGCCAGAAGGCATGCATGAATCATGTTGCAATGAGGTATGCATATATAACTAACAATCCTACATATCCATTTAGTGAAATGAATATACCAATATAAGTCAACGGATCATATATGATGCAAATGCACAGTTACCGATTTTTAAACAAGTTCTATAGTGTTCGTGACATAGCAATTACCAAAGGCGTGTGTGTTCGCATGAATAGTGCATGTGCTGCATGAACCAATGGTAATGGTGCAAGTGTCCTATGATAATGTCACACACACACACACACACACACACACACACATATACATAAGATGGTGCAATGCAATGAGATGCATAACTAGGAAACTACGCATATAATGCAAGTACTACAATTAATACTAAACCATCGAGCGCCGAGCGCCATCCAGACGATCCCCCCATAGATGTGTACATCTACTCACAGGGACGCCTCGGCTAATCTGATCCGATCTCAGCATTGTCTTCTGCACCCGATCCTAGAATCGCACACAAGCAAATAAGAGGATATATATACGAATAGTCGCAGAAACGAATGACACAAGTCAATTCGCGCGCACAACAAGACGCGCACACACATGGTGCACAAAATGCTCTCGCGACAACGCCACAAACTACAACTAGGGTCGCTATACGTGACGATCACCAATCCTAGTACACATTCGTACCAATTGCGCATTCACAATACTCTAAAAATTATACGAATTAGGTTGTAAACCATCAAAATCTCAAACTTAATTAAAATCGATTTTTCCCAAAAACCTAGTAAGCATCAATTTATCATTTTAGTTCAAATCTTAATGTTTTAACAAAACTAATGGCCACAAAGCTCACTTAAAATCTTAATTAGGACACACAATTACTAACTATATTTTAAACTCACCTATTTACCTTAATCACAAAAAACCTAGTTTGCAAGATTATATAATTTGGAAAAATTTTAAAGTAACAATTTGCAATTAACAACTAGGTTAAATTTTAGCATGCCTTAAGATGTTTAACTACACATTATAACCATGATCAAAAGATAAAAATCCTAACTTGATCTCAAACCCTTTTCTTGAATTTTTAAATTTGCAAATAGAACCAATTTAAAACCTAATTAAGCTAGATTAAACCAATTAACCAACAATTAAACTTGTGGGTTAGAATTATACCTCACAATTTTGTAGATCTAGCTAGCAACTTGACCTCCCAAAATGGCTTCTAGCTCCAAGATCCATGGTAGATTAGGACAAGGAAAAATGGGTAAGGATTTAATTAAGATTTAGTGGAATTTTTATAGATTTTTGAAATGAGAAAATGAAGCTTTTGTGAAGAAAATGAGATGGAGAAGAAAGAAATGGGAAGGGGCTGCAGAATTCGCAGAGAGAGAGAGAGAGAGAGAGAGAGAGGTGTGTGTGTGTGTGTAAGGGAGGTGACCATACCTCAATTAAATGCTTGCATGCTTCATTTTCATTTCTTTTTTTTCCTTCCAATTTAATCCTAGACTTTACTAGAACTTTGGAGACAAATGGAGAAAGAGAGAATATGTTACATGATCAGTCGAAAATAATGTATTTTTAACACGGCAATTTTCCTAGCATTTGCACTCATTTAGAAGTGTTCCGCATTCATATTTCACATATTAGCAAATCAGTCGTAAAAGATCAGATTGCATGTGTTAGACTTTTAAACCGGCACTTTAAGGGAAATTAACTGTATTTCATGGCATTGCATCATCTCTGTATTGCGCAACACTTGTGTCGAGATTTGTGCAGGAAATTGCAGGAGCAAAGTCAAAAGAAGCTGATAAAAAATACACCAACTCCATGTTTTCAGATCTGGTAGCAATATAGAGGGAAAAATACAATTCAATATATCACAAAAGGGCCCATATGTCAGTACTAGAGAAGCCCAAAAGTTTCAAGCCCTGAAGCCTCCAAAGAGCCGCGGAACCGCGGCGGGAGCCAGCTTATGCCGCGGAACCGCGGCGCTTTTGCCACTTCATCACTTGAGTTTTGGTTCATAATTCTTCTCTCAGTGGCTACACCTCATTTTGACACGTCAAATTCCAGAATTCTCCAGAGTCTTCTGCCAGATCAGCAAAGATCATTAAGCATGCTAATCTTAATTAAGCTCCTAATTAACCTCTTCTAGAAGCTCCCTCCTAACTAATCACATCTATAAGACTTCTCCTCTAACTAACTTTTGGAGGGAAATTCAAATTTCCTCAACAAACTTTTGGAGAGAAACTTAAAATTCAAATCCTAGATCTAGGGTTTTGAGATCTATAAATAGGAGCCTAGATCTAAGGGTTGAGGTTGTTCATCAATCTCAGTTAGTTCAATCTCCCATTCCTAAATCTCAATTCATCATCTTCTTCCACAAGTTTAGTGACAAGGCTTGTGCGAAACCCTAACCCTAATTCCAATCCAAATTCAAGATCTTGAGTACCAATCAAGCAAGAAGCCCTTCAACCTTTTAGGAGCCGAGCCGATCTTCAATCGGGCAAGTGATCCAAGCCGATCCGCGACTCAAGGAGATGAGCGAAGCCAAATCGACGATCGAGTTCTTCCTCTTGTAGTTCTTGAGCGATTGTAACGAAATTGTTGATATAAATAAAAGGTGAAATTCTTTTATCTTGCTTTCTTTAAATTCTTGCATCATGATTAGATCTCAATTTGTGATTGTAGTTCTTGTTGTGATGTTTGAGTAAAACTCCGCTCGTCAAGGAGTCGAGACGATCAATAGAATGATGATGTAACAAATCTTAATACGATTCTTGAGTCCTACGAGTTTTGTAAACCCTAGCAAGTTCAAGAATCGACAACCTAGTTTCGTTGCGATACTTTCTTGATTGTTATCGCTCGAAATTAGGGTTCTACGATCGTTTCTTGAAATTACTAGAGGCTAGAATGTGAATGATATCGATGAAAGAACAAGGGATAAGATGAAACCCTAGTTTAATAAGAAATCCCTAATTCTTGATCGATTATCATCAAACTAGTATCAATTCATCGAAGGATAAGAATACGTCATCATAATATTGCATCACATCTATAGATCCGATCGATTCCTACGAGCCTCATTTCGATTCTTGATATTTGGTTGGAAAAATCAACAAACTCTCAATTCTTGATTCTATCTTTTTCTTGTTATTAGATCTATATTTTCTAATTCTTGAACTTCAAATATAAATCATGAATTGTTTTGTTTTCTTTTCTTTAAAATTTTGACTCATCTAATTCAAAAGACGAACGATTACACAATCCCTGTGGACGATCCGCACTCACTTACAATCTACAACTGACACCGTAATTGATTGCGGTCAAATATTTTTGGTTGTGATTTCTATTCTATTTTTTCATACAACACAACAAAAAATCAAATCAATCAAATGGCGCCGTTGCCGGGGATAGAGGCTAGAATGTGAATGATATCGATGAAAGAACAAGGGATAAGATGAAACCCTAGTTTAATAAGAAATCCCTAATTCTTGATCGATTATCATCAAACTAGTATCAATTCATCGAAGGATAAGAATACGTCATCATAATATTGCATCACATCTATAGATCCGATCGATTCCTACGAGCCTCATTTCGATTCTTGATATTTGGTTGGAAAAATCAACAAACTCTCAATTCTTGATTCTATCTTTTTCTTGTTATTAGATCTATATTTTCTAATTCTTGAACTTCAAATATAAATCATGAATTGTTTTGTTTTCTTTTCTTTAAAATTTTGACTCATCTAATTCAAAAGACGAACGATTACACAATCCCTGTGGACGATCCGCACTCACTTACAATCTACAACTGACACCGTAATTGATTGCGGTCAAATATTTTTGGTTGTGATTTCTATTCTATTTTTTCATACAACACAACAAAAAATCAAATCAATCAAATGGCGCCGTTGCCGGGGATAGTGCACTAATTGTTCGTATTTTGAAATTTGAGTTGAAAATTTTTATTCCATAATAATTTTTAGATCAAAATTCGCGCAAACACTAATACGAGTTGTTGTGATTTGTGCGAGGAAATCTGGAATCATTGGAGCTTGGATAAAATTTTTGTGAATATACCAGAGAGCTGAGGGAGTGAACAGAAGCTTGCAGAAAAATTTTGGAGCAGTGATCTACTCATATCACCACGATTCCACGGCCCCAGAGTACAAATGCGGTGGTTCCGCGGTGTACTTGCTGCATCACTGTACCAAAATTTCAGGTATACTTCTACACTTTCTTATATTCTCCCTCATCTGCTCCAATTAACATTTTGTGCAGGTTTCTTTGCAAATAATCGCAGCGCCGCAAAAGAAAAATAAAAATTTGTGCGTGTTTTTGATTCTTGGTTGTTTACATAATTAATACGGAAATTAGGGGGCACGACCAAATCCAAATTAGGTGGGGAGTTCATTACCCTTCCTAGGCCCCAAAAATTGCAAAACTTGCATCCGCATTGACCCACATTAGCTAAAAAATATCTAGAGATGACTCTAAGAACCGTCGCGCTCAATTAGGACAGAAGAAGGCCGTGGGTAATTCATTGCTTATCCGCGTTTTCTTGTGGTGTCTAAGGCGAGTGTGTCTAAGGCTAGTGGTTTTTAATTAGGCCCACTACTTACGTAGTGGAGTACCTTCCCACTTACCTGGCACTTATCCGGCCACAGGGAGACAAAGAGGCAGTGGAGGATTCTATCCTGCGACTTGTCTTTTGGCAGTTAGGAGCGGTCTAGAGCCTGACCTAGGTGACCACTAGATTCTAGGGTTTTGTGTGTTGCATTTGTTGTGTTGCATCATATTTTCAAAATCCGTATCAATTTTCAAAACAAACACCGCATTCATATCATTTCCCCTAATTATAAATTCACGCTGCCACTTGTACTAACCCTTTTTAGTGCAAGATAGGCTGGACAATGGGATTCTAGTGCCTGTTTAGTCCGTGTCCCCTGATCGACCCAAAAGTCGGTATTTCTACACTTACCTTTTCTTTACCCACCACCACACCCACATCGATGGATCCACCTCCATCGAACTTCTTTACCACTATCCTGCCTCCGTCCGTTGGTGCGCAGAATCCACCTCGCATCTCTCTCCAAGAGAGGTGCTATCCTACACGAGGTCCACTTTCCACCTGTCTTTCCATTCCACCAGCCAATAGGGAAAATTTTCAAATAAAACCCCAATAGATCAACCTTCTACCAAAATTTCACGGTCTCGAGTCTGAGGACGCATACGTGTTTATTACTAAATTTGAAAACGTATGCGCAATGATGGGTACTTCACAGCTTTCTGTGGATGCTTTCCGTCTACGTCTTCTCCCATTTACCTTGTGCGATTTAGCCGAGAAGTGGCTATATAACACTACCGCACATTCCATTTCAAATTGGGACGAATTCGTCAAAGCATTCCTTAAGAAATTTTACCCACATCACAAAACAGCTCGATTTCGTAGAGAAATCTATCAATTCACCCAGCTTCCAAATGAAACATTTTCAAAATGTCTTGAACGTTTCAAGGATCTGTTAGTCCAATGTCCACATCACGGCATCCCGAGATGGGAATTATGCCGAATCATTTATGAGGGCATTACTCCTTACACAAGACAGACCCTTGAATCCATGTGTCAAGGCAACTTTATGACCAAAGATGATGGGGAAGCCTGGAACTTTCTAGAAGATTTCGCTGAAAAATCTTTACAGTGGGAGGGTGTGAGTCAATCGTCTAGGGATGGCAATGATATTTCCATAGGAATTAGAGCTGAAATTTCAGCTTTACACAAGAAATTTGACGCTATGGAAAACAAATTTTTAGCTGCCGCCCTAAGTTAAATGTCAGTCTCCAAAACTGTATGTCGATGCTGTTCTGATCCGTCTCACTTGACGGAAGAATGTCCGTTTCAAGGTCATGAGCTTATCAATTCTGCTTACCAACAAGGACCTAGGAACGATCCATCTTACTCCACATATAATCAGGGTTGGAGGAATCACCCTAACGTTGCTTGGAACCAATCACAATCTCAAAACACGGTTCCAAACACGAATCATTTCCAAAGGGTCCCTCCACCACAACAGCAACCACAACTTCTATTGAGTCAGCACCCCTTTCAATCACAAAACTTCCAAAATCCAGCCAACACTTTTGCACCGTCTAGTCCTTTGCAATTGACCGGTACAGATAATACGTCTGCACTAGCACAAACCTTGGATACTTTCATGAAACAATCCATCCAAGGGGCGGCAAGTTTGCAATCTTCCGTCGAGAATGTGATGAAGATCATTATCTCTCAAAATGAGAACATCAAATCGATGGAAGAACAAATTGCACAACTAAAAGCTGAAATGAGTGCAAGAGAGAAAGGGAAACTTCCAGCTCAACCTTTACCTAATCCTGGCTATTCACATCTTGTGGATGCAATCACGTTGAGATCTGGAAGAGTGCTTGACAATCATGTTGGGGAAGAGTTTGATGACACTGAAAAATCTATCAATGATACCCCGGTTGAGACCTTTCCTCACACACACACTTCTAGTTCTGATCCTTGTTCTTCTACCCCACCACCTTCTTACGAGCCTATTCTTCGTTTCCCAAAAGGCTCGCCACCTTAGTCTACATCTTCTAGTTCTCCACAGATGATCCCTACTCCTCTTTCGGGATCTTGTCTACCCCCTCTTCCTTCTCCTATGATGGACCCAGCGCTTATTGCTAAAGCACCTTATCCTAATCGGTTAAGGGCTAACACATCGAGTCCACATATGGAGAAGATTATGAACATTTTAAAGCAAGTTAACACCAACATCCCTCTCCTAGATGCCATCCAACAAGTTCCGTCCTATGCGAAAACTCTTAAGAACTTGTGCACTAGGAAGAGGAAGACTCAAGTGCCCAAGAAGATTTTCATCGAAAAAACAATAGACACGGCTTTCCCCCAACAATTACCGAGGAAACGTAAGGATCCTGGATATCCTACTATTTCCATTTCTATTGGGGAAAAACACATCAATCGTGCTCTACTAGACCTTGGCGCTAGTGTTAACTTGCTTCCATACTCGGTTTATGAGCAGTTAGGGATCGGAGAGTTGAAGCCAACCAATTGCACTCTCCAGATGGCTGACCGATCAATCACCAAACCTAGGGGTGAACTAGAGGATGTGTTAATAAAAATTGGGGAATTCATATTCCCTGTGGACTTTATTGTACTTGATACACAGCCTGTAGCGAACCCACGGAATCAAATTCCGGTGATTTTAGGTCGCCCCTTTTTGGCCACTTCCAATGCTATTATCAACTGTCGTAATGGTTCTATAACCCTATCTTTCGGGAATAGGTCAATAGAGCTGAACATTTACAAGTTGGGAAGTGTACCCTCTGAACCTACTGCTCAGGTCTGTTCTGTCGACTTAATGGATGTCGACAGCAACGAATTTGATGATCCTCTTGATACTGATCTGGACTCTTTTCATATGTTATTGTTTGACCCAACTATGTATCATACACATACGGACTCTTTCACCGAGATGTCCGGGTCAACAATTAACACTGATTATGAACTGCTTTTAGAGTCTGAAGATCACCCCGCACCTTGTGATGACATTATTCTCCAGGGTATTGATAGAACTTTTGAGGAAATCTTCGCTGATGAACTCGCATTTTTGAATGACACGGGTGTTGAGATGAATCATCTCCCAATCAATGAAATTGAACCTCCACCCCTTCCTCTGAACTGTAAAAAGAATGCGAGCAATCCATCACTTTCACTGCTTCGTCTCTCCAAAATGAGACGCACACACATTCTATTCCATCACTTGACCTTTCCCCACTTCTTCTTCCACCAACCAGAGCACTGCATTGACAAAATTTTTGAATGGTTGGTGTTGACATTCGGTCTTTGCAAAGCTCGGCATCGACCAATGATTTTTGACCCCCTCATATGATTTTCAAAGATTAACATTGCATAAATCAAGTTTGGGGGGTACATTATCTGGCTCCTGAAAAGAAAATTTTACTAAATTTTGAGCCAAAAATAAGTTTTGGGAAGATCTTCACTTAAATATTTTGCCCCCACTAATAAATTCCTCCCAAGCTTACAGGTTTTTCGAGATTTAGCAGAAGGCAACAGTGAGGACACTGTTGAAAACAAGTTTGGGGGAGGTTTGTGCTTATTTTCGCATCATTTGCATATCATTTGCATAAGCACAAAACATTTTTTAAAAACCTATAAAAATTTAAAAATTTTCAAAAGATAAAAAAAAAAATTTTTGTACATAAATAAGATAATAAAAGTTTAGATAATGAACAATTACATCCATGAGATTAGAAAAATTTAAGAAAACTAAGAAAATTAGAAGTTTTCTTATATGAACTAGTAATAAGTAGTTATGAGCCGTTGTCCCAAGGGTTAGTAAGATGAAAGACGTCACTAATCTGAGGATAAAAATAAGTCCGAAAAATAGTTTCTATTCTAGAAGCCAAACATTTTGAACGTTGATACCCTGCTATTCGCACTTACACACGTCTTGAAGCCTGGGATAGTAGAGGATACCTTGAAATGCTCTTGTCTTAAAGCCGATGTATGAAGGAAATAAAAAAAAAGTGAATAAAAAAATATAAAGTGGTGAGAAAAATGGACACTGGTTTTGTTATCACCGAGGGCAATAAAAAATATATAGCGAGGGTGCCTCTTCACCTAGTGCCCTAAGGCCAACTGGTCTGGGAGTCACTGCTATGCCTAAGGTGGTGCAAGACGAGGAAAATACACCAAATAAGCAAGCACATGAGTAATCGGTCGGTTAGTACCTCAAGAAGTATTAACGGCCGCATGAAAATGTGTGAGCAATCTCATCTAAATATTCATTAATTAAAAAGTACTGAGGCTGATGGGCAAGAGTATGATAGCTTGAATTGAATTCTCCGGGTGTAGGGATGTCCTTTACACGCACGCAGGGTGATATGATCGATGTTTGGAAGAAAGATAGGAATGAAGAATAAGACGATGTTTTATTGAGGGAGGACGTGATTTCTAATATCTTTTCATGACCATTAAGATAGGGCTCATGACAACCGAAAAGCTAGCTTAGTTGGAAACCCTAATTTTCAAAGCTTTTCTTCTACGATTCTTATCTTTAAATGTAATATTCATGATCTTCCTTTTATTATTGGATTTTGTGGGTGCAATCCGCTGAAAACCCTCAGGAGACAACACTCCTCCTACTAGGGACACCTAGAGGTTTAAAGGCTTGTTGCACGTGCCCAGTGAAATCGCGTTGCCTACGAAAGTGTGCTAGTTAGTTTTTCTCTTTCTTTATTTTCTCCTTCTCTTTTTAATAAAACAGTTCGCTCGAGACGATCGAAAATAAGTTTGGGGGAATTTGATCAGTCGAAAATAATGTATTTTTAACACGGCAATTTTCCAAGCATTTGCACTCATTTAGAAGTGTTCGGCATTCATATTTCACATATTAGCAAATCAGTCGTAAAAGATCAGATTGCATGTGTTAGACTTTTAAACCGGCACTTTAAGGGAAATTAACTGTATTTCATGGCATTGCATCATCTCTGTATTGCGCAACACTTGTGTCGAGATTTGTGCAGGAAATTGCAGGAGCAAAGTCAAAAGAAGCTGATAAAAAATACACCAACTCCATGTTTTCAGATCTGGTAGCAATATAGAGGGAAAAATACAATTCAATATATCACAAAAGGGCCCATATGTCAGTACCAGAGAAGCCCAAAAGTTTCAAGCCCTGAAGCCTCCAAAGAGCCGCGGAACCGCGGCGGGAGCCAGCTTATGCCGCGGAACCGCGGCGCTTTTGCCACTTCATCACTTGAGTTTTGGTGCATAATTCTTCTCTCAGTGGCTACACCTCATTTTGACACGTCAAATTCCAGAATTCTCCAGAGTCTTCTGCCAGATCAGCAAAGATCATTAAGCATGCTAATCTTAATTAAGCTCCTAATTAACCTCTTCTAGAAGCTCCCTCCTAACTAATCACATCTATAAGACTTCTCCTCTAACTAACTTTTGGAGGGAAATTCAAATTTCCTCAACAAACTTTTGGAGGGAAACTTAAAATTCAAATCCTAGATCTAGGGTTTTGAGATCTATAAATAGGAGCCTAGATCTAAGGGTTGAGGTTGTTCATCAATCTTAGTTAGTTCAATCTCCCATTCCTAAATCTCAATTCATCATCTTCTTCCACAAGTTTAGTGACAAGGCTTGTGCGAAACCCTAACCCTAATTCCAATCCAAATTCAAGATCTTGAGTACCAATCAAGCAAGAAGCCCTTCAACTTTTTAGGAGCCGAGCCGATCTTCAATCGGGCAAGTGATCCAAGCCGATCCGCGACTCAAGGAGACGAGCGAAGCTAAATCGACGATCGAGTTCTTCCTCTTGTAGTTCTTGAGCGATTGTAACGAAATTGTTGATATAAATAAAAGGTGAAATTCTTTTATCTTGCTTTCTTTAAATTCTTGCATCATGAGTAGATCTCAATTTGTGATTGTAGTTCTTATTGTGATGTTTGAGTAAAACTCCGCTCGTCAAGGAGTCGAGACGATCAATAGATTGATGATGTAACAAATCTTAATACGATTCTTGAGTCCTACTAGTTTTGTAAACCCTAGCAAGTTCAAGAATCGACAACCTAGTTTCGTTGCGATACTTTCTTGATTCTTATCGCTCGAAATTAGGGTTCTACGATCGTTTCTTGAAATTACTAGAGGCTAGAATGTGAATGATATCGACGAAAGAACAAGGGATAAGATGAAACCCTAGTTTCATAAGAAATCCCTAATTCTTGATCGATTATCATCAATCTAGTATCAATTCATCGAAGGATAAGAATACGTCATCATAATATTGCATCACATCTATAGATCCGATCGATTCATACGAGCCTCATTTCGATTCTTGATATTTGGTTGGAAAAATCAACAAACTCTCAATTCTTGATTCTATCTTTTTCTTGTTATTAGATCTATATTTTCTAATTCTTGAACTTCAAATATAAATCATGAATTGTTTTGTTTTATTTTCTTTAAATTTGTGACTCATCTAATTCAAAAGACGAACGATTACACAATCCCTGTGGACGATCCGCACTCACTTACAATCTACAACTGACACCGTAATTGATTGCGGTCAAATATTTTTGGTTGTGATTTCTATTCTATTTTTTCATACAACACAACAAAAAATCAAATCAATCATTACAAACATGGTTTTAAATTGTTATGATTTACTAATATATTAACCCATTCTCATTTGTAATTATCACTAATTAAATGTTTAAGTGAAAGCTTAAAATAATATTTAAAATAATTAATTAAGGAAAAATATTTAAGTAAACCAATAATTTATAAGTGACTAATTAAATACCAATACTAGCAATTACATAGTTAAAATAGGCATATTCAAGTCTATGTTGAAAAAATAATTATAGTTACGTTTTACGGAAAATGCGTGTTATTTTACCGGTTATTGGAAAATTTACCTAAAGGATTTTCAAATCGTTACACGAAGGTACGGAACGTGACTGGCAGTTAAATTATGAAACGTCTCAAGAAGCAACGTAATCTAAGTAAGCCAAAGCCCAGAAATCTAAACCATTTACAGAAATAGAGTGAAGGAAAACTTACTAAAGAAAGTGATTTTAACCAAAATAAGTTGCGTTAACATTTTTTAAAAACATCAAAAATTTCCCGAAAATTTCGGCAGAGTCTCCTTTGTAAATACTGGCCCCCAAATGGGTACAATACATGAAAATACATATAAATCATGAATAAAGGCATCCCCAAGCGGGAGCTAGCTCTTCGCCAAAGGCGGAATCATAACCACATGCAATATGTATATTAAAAGTACGAAAATAAGCATCAGAAAGAAAGAAATAAGAAATATCAAGTCGGCTCAAGTGAGCATCGACACCAAAAACCCCAAATACCAGTCTCACAAGTCTCACCGTTTAGTCCAATATACAAGGGTAGATGGAGTATACTAGATACAAATAATAATAATACAAGATGGGAGCAAAAGAAATCCTCCAAAACCCACCTATGAGCAATCTGTAAGTCGAAGCAAACGAAGCGGAAAAGAAGGTACACCCGCCGCTACTGTGCTGACGGCTCAGACCTACAAGATACTGTGGAACAACGGGGGTGAGTTGCTAACTCGTGAGTAGTAAGTAATATCTAATAAGGATATCGTAAGTATGCACGCAAATGCGTCACAACCTACATATACCGATATGATGCGATGCACTAGTATGTATGCAATATGAATGCATAATCAACACGAAACCTCAATATGTTTGATACGAGAAAATCTTTATTTTTAGCTTAGAAAAACCTTTTGTATAATAACAACTGGAATATCATCAGTGAAATCAACAGAAAATCCGTGTCAAGCATCGACACAAAATCCTTAATATCCCGAGCTCCGTCAGTCCGGATCGGCCCATATCATCATATCACGACCACAGTCGGTATCCTACAGATATCCGCTGCGCCAAACTATCTCGTGCTCCGTCAGTGCGGATCGACCCATATCATCATATCAAGACCACGATCGGTATCCTACAGATATCCGCCGCGCCAAACTATCTCGGGCTCCGTCAGTCCGGATTGGCCCATATCATCATATCACGACCACGGTCGGTATCCTACAGATATGTGCCGCGCCAAACTATTTCGGGCTCCGTCAGTCCGGATCGGCCCATATTATCATATCACGAGAAAAACAGCAACTTGTAATTTACAAGATAATGAGTTCATAAAATTCTTGCGGTTTCCCCCAAAATCCAGAAATCTCATAAATACTGAAATCCCCAAGAAGAATCACCATATAAAAACATGCCAGTGATGATGGAAATCTATGATACGGTAGTATATACCATACAAAATACGGCCAGAAGCTATGCATGAATCATGATGCAATGAGGTATGTATATATGACTAACGATCCTACGTATCCATTTTAAAGAAATGAAAATACAAGTATAAATCCACGGATCATATATGATGCAAATGCACAACTACCGATTCTAATCCAGTTCCATAGTGATCGTGACATAGAAATTACCAAAGGTGTGTGTGTTAGCATGAATAGTGCACGTGCAGCATGAACCAATTGTAATGGTGCAAGTGTTCTATGAAATGATATCACGAGTATATAAGATGATGCAATGTAATGAAATGAATAACTAGGAAAACTCCGCATATAAATGCAAGCACTACAAGTAATACTAAACCATCGGGCGCCTCGCGCCATCCAGACGATCCCCCCATTGATGTGTACATCTACTCACCAGGACGCCTCGGCTAATCTGATCCGATCTCCGCCTTGTCTTTCCGCGCCGCGTCCGATGCCTCTACACCCGATACTAGAATCGCACATAAGCAATTAAGAGGATAAATATACAGATAGTCACGGAACAAACGACACAAGTCAATCCACGCGCACAACAAGACACGCACTCACTTGGTGCACAAAACGCGCTCGCGACAACGCCACCAACTACAACTAGGGTCACTATACGTGAAAATCCCCAAACCTAAAACCCAAAAGTACCAATCGTAGTTTCACAACACACTAAATACTATGTGGAATAGGTTGTAAATCACCAAAGCCTCAAACTTAGTTCATACGATTTAATCCAAAAACCCAGTAAGCGACCCATTACCTTTTTAGCACAAATCTAAATATTTTAGCAATTCTAGTGGCCACAATAATCACCTAATAGCTTAATTAAGCCACACAAACCATTACTAAAATTTTATCTCACCAATTTACATTAATCCTAAAAACCTAGTTTGCAAAATAGCTTAATTAGAACAATTTACAAGTAATAATTTGCAATTTAGCAATTATGTTAGGTTTTGCAAAACTCAAGATGTTAAACTAAACATCATAACTAAAACCAAGTGATCAAACCCTAACTTGAATTCAAACCTTTCTCTAGAAAATTAAATATTGAAATTAAAACCATAATTAAATACCTAATTAGATTAGATTGAAGTAATTTAGCAACAATTAAACATGGGGTTAGGATTATACCTCAACAACATGAGATCAAACTTGAAATCTTATCCACCCAAATTTGCCCTCTTGCTCCAATTCCATGATAGATTGGCTAAGGAATAATGGGTAGAGATTCAATTAGGAATTGGTGAGGTTTTGTGTCACGACCCAAAATAACACGTGACTGGCACTTGAATCATGTGAAGTCTATAAGACCCCACCTAATTCAAGTAAGCCAAAAGCCCAGAAATCTAAACCATTTTAAATAAGAAGTGAAGGAAAACTTGTTTAAAGCAAGTGGTTTAAATATAATAAATGGCATTAAACATTTAAAAGCAACATCATATTTTCCCGAAAATTTCGGCAGAGTCTCTTTTGTAAATACTGGCCCCAAACGGGTACAAACATGAGTAATGTACATAATGAATAAAGGAATCCCCAAGCGGGAGCTAGCTCTTCGCCAGTTGGCGGACAAAACCACGCAAACAATATAATATACAACGCCGAAGGGCGAGGATTAAAACTTAGAAGAAAACCAATATCCTCCAGAAAACCATAATAATACAAGCGCGACTCTAAAGTCGCAAGAATATACAACTGGTCTTCTAAGTCTGATAAATATACAAGTCTGGTTGATGGAGTTACTAGATACAACTGAACTAAATACAAAAACTACGGTGGTCACGATACAAGTGAACCCACCTACCAAAGCAATCACCTGGAAGGAAGCAGTGTGCCAGCAAAGCCGCCAAGGAAACCTGTACGGCAAAACCTGCAAGAAACTGTGGCATAATATATCCTCAATATATAACCTGAAGCATCTAAATAATGGCAAGTGTAAACATCTATACATAAGTGTAATATCAAGTGCTCGTGTCAGTGCCTCAGGTAACAATCATATCATATATATGATGTATGAATGCATGAAAACAAAATACATCAAAATAAGAAAACTGTTTTCTTATCTCAATGAGATTTCTGTATAAAACAGAAGTATCATCAATGAAATCAACAGAGAATCTGTGTCAAGCATCGACAAAAAACATATATACCATTATCTCAATATCTCGGGCTCCGGCAATCCGGACTCGCCCATATAATCAATCTAAATATCTCGGGCTCCGACAATCCGGATTGGCCTCGTGCTCCGGAAATCCGGACTGGCCCAAATCATCAAATCCCATGACTACGTCGGTATCCTCCGGATATCCGCCGTGTCATAAATAACCGGTCGGTAGTGCTCCCCTGCCGGGCTCAACGCCATCATCTGTGACCATCTTTCCCCGGGGTACTTCACCGGGTCCACCATGCACCCGCAGACGGTTCATCCTCTTCCTCGAATCGGGTGTATGATATCGCTCAAGGGCCGAGAAAACTCATGGTGGACATATCTCACATCATATCACGAGAAAACCGCAAATTTCTATCTTTAAAATTGATAATGAGTTTATAAAATCCTTGCGGTTTCTCCAAATCCAGAAATCTCATGGAAAATCCAAATCCCATAATCAAAAGTCATTAAACAGTGAATACCGGCAATAAGCCCCCATAATATTGCATGAAAAATGAATATACACATGCATGAAATGTCACCGTAATAAATGGAATATCTAAGCTACCATATGAAAGCAAGCGCACTAGTACTATGTCGAAACTATTAGCTAACAATTTATACTAATGAAGTAGTGTTTTCTAATGTGTACGCGACATGGAAATTACCGATGATGATGTGTGTGAGCCGGCAAGCAGGTGTACGTGGAGCATACGCATCATCGGTAATGGTGCTGGTATCCCGACAGCATGGGTTCATAATAATTAACGAAAACACAATTAAGCAAGCAATACGGTGCGAACAGCAAGAATATACGGAAATGAATAGTAACGCAACATATAAGAATAAACATTTATAAGTACGAGTCATACAATTTTGGTATTTGCAATAGCACGAATCGTAGTTTTTAGAAAATAGGGCCTGTTTTTAAATACCCACGATTCATTAGTTTTGAAAATAAGTATGACTCGAGCCCAGTCTAACATCTACCTGAAAAACTAAGAGACTAATCGAAAGGGTAAGGGATTCCACCTAAGTCCGAGATGATATATGTATCTAGTAGTCGGTGATCCCGCCTCAATAGCGTCACGTACGATAAAACATAGAATACGACATTTTCGAGTCAAGGGTGCGGATCTATTATCATAATTATATCTCGTACGGTAAATCCATCGTACGACATCCCAAAATCGGGGTATGGGTCAATATCACATATAACTTATTATTTATCTGGTATCATTATCATCATATCCTGGATTAGGGGTACTGATCTAAGTCTAGTACATTCCGATACCCTCATACGTATATATCCGCATGTGTATGAAAGCACATCGCCCAACGATCCACTATAATATCACGTCGTATCTCATAATATGACCCAAGTCACATAACTGATCTCACGGCATCATGCCCGATCATATCGACTCAACTCCAAGTATCATACACTATCTTTATCACCCGTGTATACGTATATGTGTGTATATATATATATACGTACCAACGCAATCCACACACCCGCACACCCACACACACACACACACACATATACATATAAACATATACACCCAAACATATCCCGTATGTTCATGTGTGTGTGTGTACCTATACTCTAGGCTTCGCGACTAAGAAACTATACAATAAGCACTATCTTCAAAATTACACTAAAACCAACTCGTGAACACCTAAAGCCTATCTTGATAATCATTTATTCTCACAATACATATATTTATATATATAACGTATTCGTTTTCTACACTACGAAACTGCGGGGTTGCTATACGCCATCTACCCGACTTTCCCCGTAAATATATATCTACCCACCTTGATCCTTGCTTGCCGAAGTCGATGTCGCCATCCTCTTCTTTATCGTCCGAATTCCACGTGAGGGTACCTACATATCACATATATCGTATCGCATCAAAACGTCCAATTCAAAACCAAAACGACCCGTGAATCACACATAGGTTAAAACCTATGGTCTACTCACGCAAATCAACCAAACAACACCCGATATTGACGTACAAACGTCAAGTGGCCGATACAAAACCAAATATCAAAACTTCAAGTCATGAACATCAAGGAATTCAAAGCAGCAACTCAAGAAAATGGTCATAGATTTTGGTTCAGGTGAAATAGGGATAAACAAGTAGTACTGGGGTGTTGTATAAGGGGTATGTGAGCTACAGACCAAACCTAGACACCAAGGCCTACCACTTGGCCGGCCACACTACCCTAAAATCCGAGCTCGCGGGCCTGGGATGCTTAGATTGGTCTCGTACTTGCAGGGTGGTCTCCTAGTGCTCCATCTAGGTTAATAGGGTTGCTAGTTTTTCTAGTAAATGTTCCAGGTCATCCCAGATTACCTGTAGGCCTAATATAAACACAAAACCGACATTTCGATATCTAATTCACATTGCATGGTCTAGGCTCTATTTGGTCAAGATTTTTAGCACTGTAGGGGGTTTAAGGTAACTACTACACCTCAATTTCACCATTACAACTCAAGAATCCCCCTAACCTCATCTTGGAATTTTCCAAGGTCACTAAACTACACCTAATCAATGTTAAACTAGAATAGAGGCTAATAGAACTCAAATACTACACAAATGGTAAAAGGATTACCTCATTTGGCAACTCAAGAAGTTTCTTGAGTTGCTCAAAGTCCTCAAAATCATTACTATCTTTGTCCACATTGCTTGTAGTGAGCTTGTGTATGGATTTTGTGAAGGGAATGCAAGGTTTTGATGTAGTTTTGGTGGTGTTGTGAGGGGGTAGAGCTGGTGGAGGGAAGAGGGCATCCATGAGTGAAGAAAAGAAGAAAATGATGAAGATGATGAAGTGAAACACAATGAGCCATGGTCAAGTTGACCCCTCACCCTCTCTCTCTCTCTCTCTCGCCCATGCTTCCTTATCTCCCCATGCCACATTTCTTTATTCTTTTGTATTTCCTTTTTCTTTTCATTTTAATCCAAAACAAAAACAAAACCAAGAATATAAGAGAATAAGCATGCTTTTCAAAAAGAAAAAGAATTGTAACAAGTTGTGTAACATGACATGGTGTATAATTAGTGATTATTAATCACGCTTAATGCATAATTAGTGATTATTAATCATGCTTAGACATAAACTTGTATATAAGAAATTATATGATATTTAATAAAATGTCTAAATCTTACCATTTCTTTAAAAAACAACATTCACTGTAATTTTCCAATATTTCCCGAACTATCGGTATAACATTATACCCCTTTCATTAAAACTAAATTCCACATATTAAAATATTCATAATATTTATTATTCAATTATATAACTTCCCAAAAAAATATTTTATTTTTCTGAAATGTTACAGTCTTCATCCCTTAAATAAATTCGGTCCTCGAATTTAAATTTAAACCTCTCAAATACTAAATCATTTCAGTAAAATGATCAAGTCGTCGGGGCTCCGAAATCATACATACATAAAATATATCGTAGCCCAATGCATGCGCATGAAAAACGAGTATATAACTCAAATCAAAACTCCTTCAAGCGCCACGCAATCATCGGAGTTATGGTGATAATACCAATATCAAAGTCCAATACAAAAACCAATCATGATATACATCAAAACTATAACATGTACATAGTATGTATCGTTATAAAATCGTCAAAACATCTCAAAAGGAAAGCATGCCAAACCTTTTTCAAGTCGCTGTGCGATGCGCGTATCACGGCACAGGTAGCGAACGTTTATTGTAGGAAAATAACTCTATATACATAAATATATCCCTTGTTTAACATACACGTCCCGCCATTTTGAAAATAATATAGAATGGTTTTCTTTGTAAAATGTTTCGTGTCATCTCGGACACGTAGGTAAATACCGAGACTATAGCTCCTTTTTGGAAATCCCTTCGGTAACTATCGATGCATGCAAAAACACCTAGGTACTGTTCTCAGAACAGTCCGGCTCGGCTACTAAACCAAATAGTAAATATCATAAAAACGTACCGCTCAAAAGAAATCGTACTCAATTGTAAATGTAATAATGCCACGTGTGTCTGGTGCGCACCAAAAATCAAAATCAATGAATGTGCCATACCTGTGCACAGAAACAAAAGCTAAGTGCAACGGGTGTGCACGAAAACACCTGTCAAGGGAAACGAGTGTGCCTGACAACAATATCAGGTGTAGCTGATATGCTCGAAGAATCCCGACTTAGTGCATCTGGTGTGGACCAAAATCGCATCAAGCACGTCTAATATGCGCAAAAATCCAAATCAAGTGTACCAGGTGCATGAAAACAAATATCGAGTATCAGAATTGAAATCGACGGTATACAACACATCTCAATCCAAGTCAGGTATACCGTGGTATATAATCTCACAACCACGTGCATCAGCGTGTACAAAATCGAATCAAAGTACTAAAAGTACTAAAAGTACATGAAAACTACACCGAAGCCACAAGTCAAATCACATACGTACCATAGGCATGAAATCAAAATCAAACATCTCGAACAACGTCAAATCGAAGTCGAGTGCAGCTGTGGTGCACAAAATCTCAATCATGCAAATAAATCGCCCAAAATACCGAAATCCAAAATAACGGACACGTGATATTCGAATTGTTAGTTATATGTATGCCCTAGAGGCCATTACTGTACATACGATGTATATTGTAGTGGATGCTAGGACATATATAGGGAGGACTTTCTTGCTCGACATGATAGTATGCTATCTGGTTGTACTTTATCTTAACATGTACTCTGATTGTCTCTATGTTACATGTTGATAAAGCCCTTAGGATATGTACTCGACTACTGGGACTATGATGAGATCATACTAGTGGGGCCACGGTAGTCGACGAGTACATCCTATAACTGTTCCTAGTCGAGGGTGTATCGAGACAGGGCATCGATGCACCAGAGTAGACTAGCGTATACGCATCTTGACCCATATGATGGGCGATGGATGATCCCATATCCATCGGTGTTTGACATCAAGGATGGTGTACGGGTGCTCAGTAGAGACTGGGTACACTGGACGGACTCGCCGAGAACTCCCAGATGGTATTATACCATACGTCAGATGGCAGTTCTCCGGTGACACTAGTACAGAGTAGTCTGTTGACCCGAGATCGTCATAGAGTCTTGTGTGATTCCCACTGTGCTTTGATTTCCATCATACCACGTCCAAGAGGGCATGCAAAAAGGTGGTTTTTGGGTACAGTCCCGAATCACATGGAGGCAATGAGCGATAGGAGGGGATTCATCTCTCCCGGTATAGGGAGTTGATGTTGTGCTGTGTTCGATTGGCTATAACCGGAAATCCCTGGCCAGGGTTGCTGAGATTTACTGGTAAGTGTTATCAGTAGTTTCTCGAACTGTTATAGACCTCATATCGACACGACTTATCGAGCTACTGGGGTCTGACGTTTACCACCCCTAGGCGAGATATGCAACATATCAGACGACGAGACCGGACTGTACGGGAGTGTTACTGTTTGGATTCGCAGGAGAATGTACAGGCTTGCTTGTTGATCTTCTGAGCGCTCAATTCCTGGGTAGCTGTTACGTTTAGCTGACCGCTTGCAGCTTGTGGGTGTTTGATATGATCATCACCTACTGCCGGCGTATTGACGATTCTTTAGAGTCCTACACAGAGGTTTCTTGACTCAGGCAAAACGGAGTAGGGGAACATATGTGATATGTGCGGGACCGAGGATAATGCGATATGTGATACCGTATTCTATTCTCGCGATATTTGATATCAGCCGGGTCATCGAATCAAGTGTTGGTTCGATGAATCGGTACGGATAAATATTAGCCGGTTATATGCGATATAGCCGGATTGTCGGATCAAGTGTTGATTCGATAATTTAATGTATAATAATATATATGATATATTAAATTGCATTAACTAATATTTGCTCACTAAAAGATTCTTTTTCTCACTCGGGTAATACATTGATATATATGCGATATATGTTAAATGTATTATTTTATTTTGTTACGATAAATATTATATATGTGATATATAATATTGTAACATGATATGATAACTAATGCAACTTGTTTAGTGGAGTTTAAACATGATTAGGGTTTGGATTAGGGTTAAGCTTTCTAGATGTTTCTAGAAGCTTTTCTTTTTGTCATGATAAAGATATTTTCAAGTGAGTCATGCTTTAACCCAACCCAAACCCTAACACTAGTTAATTCTCTACAAAGGTTCACTTGACCATGGTTGCATAATTCTATCATATTATTCTTTTCCTATTCATCACAAAAGAATTCTAACATTGTTCATCTTTTTCCTCCTTCATTCTTTCATGAAAAGCTTACTAGTTTTTCAAAAGGTGATGAATAAATATGAGAAAAAGATAAATAAAGAGAGCAAAAATCCTACTTCATCATCCTCATCTTCCCTTGCCATTTAGATGAGGGTGTTCACATCATTTCATGAGTGTTATCTTGTGTTAAAGAAACTTCAAGGTAGATCATCTTAGTATCGAAGATCGGAAGCAAAGGTTGCGTCTTTCTCTTCGTGGAACCTCTCGAGAGTCCGGATCCCGATGATCGCAGCGAAGGGACCACAACACGGAGCATATGAAGTGAAGGACCGGATCTACAAAGGTTGTAATCCCTCTCACTTAGTGTTAAAATGTTTAGCATGTTAGTTTTCGCCTAATCTCTAGTTTAAAGTTCCGTATTCGGGTTGTTCGGCACGGCTAAATTTTTATTCGGGCATGGTTGATGCCTCGTAGACCCTTGTGCGTGTGCCTAGCAACCCTACAGTGGTATCAGAGCCAAGCTAGAGTTTTAGGCGAAGTCTAGACGAAGTTTAAAGTCCGATCGAACCCGGAAAACCCGATATAACCCCTTCTCTGGAAATTTTCTGAAACTTTGGATTTTTGTGAATTAAAAATTGCCAAAAAATTCAGCAGGGAATTCGATGAGCTACTGTGAAGCACGTGATGCTAACTCGACAAAGGAGGCGCGGAACCGCGGCCCAACCCTGGGTTTCGCGGCGGTTCCGCGGCCACTTTGGTGAGTTACACCACGTGGCTTGCACAGTAATTCTTGTCTTCAAGTGCTGAGTCTTCTGGAATTTTTTTATTTATTCAACTGTTGAATTATCTGGGTTGTATTGGGGACATAAAGATTCGATCGGATATTTTAACTTTGTTTAGTTTTGTCCGGATAATTTTTAGAAACTGTTAAAAAGTTCGAACGGATATCAATAACTCACTTTTTCCCCTGTCGGAAAATTTTTCAAAAGTTGGATTTTTCCTCGTGTTTAAGAACGTTCTAAGTCGTGCAAGTAACGCGGTGGACCCTCTAGAAGACAACAAACCTTAACTCGATTATGTGACCGTCTTGAACTGCCCTTTCAACCTTAGGGTTTGGGGCAGTACGGCGTGCCACATGTGAGGCGTTGGCTTGACCCTTCTACGGCTGGACCATTGGTACTGTGTCATGTAATGAATGTTTTTAAACTAATTTCAAGTGTTGAGATAAATTGGGGAAATCTTGGGTGCTTGATGATTCGATCGGAAAGTTTAACTTTTTTTCTATTTATCTGGAATGTGATACAATATTTGGAATCTACAGGTAGTTATGAGATAACTGATTTGAATATTATAAACATAGCAGTTTAGTCTCAGATGATCGGTTGCCACGGAATTTTGATGTGATCAAAAGTCCGTCGCAATCACGTAGTGTACGCGGATACTCGCCGGGTAAACTTAATAGACAGCCACGCCTCATAGCCCCGACCAAGTGACTGTAGGAGAACCCCGTCGCCGAAAGCATCCGTTCGGGTGCTCCCGGTAGCGGTGTTCCGCCTTGGTGCACTTCGTCGACGGTATCGGGAGTGCGGCCGTCTACTAAAGTTTGCGACGAGCATTCGATCAGGACGTCGGGAATCTTGTTGAATTGCCCGACTTGATATTGAAAAGAGTTTTCGATAATGAGACTAAAATGCGGGGTTTATAATTATTAGGCATGCGATGTCTAAGGAATTCATTTGGTTAGGCATGTGATGTCTAAGGAGGTTGCGGATTCCAACTGTTGTAGTTTTACACTTTCTTTTCTGTGACCGTAAGCGTAGTATGTGGTGTATCGCCGGCTTCGTTGCTATACATCAACGACAATCGGGATACGCATACTTGCTTACGTTGATGATATGAGATATTATGTGTTGCTGTGATATGTTGTATTGGATCGTCGCGTTTGAATAGCCGGGGGTTTTATGTGAGATGAAAGTTTTTCTTTTTCATTCATGTAAAATTCATTTGTATGTAATATTCTTTTATTGGGGCACTTCCAGGTAGCGGAAGATGTCACCGTTGTATATTATTTACTTTTCCGCATTAGGTAGACCTAAGGCGGGGAGCACAAGTAACCGGGTTCTAGGGTCCAGTGGGAGACCATCTCGAGGAGTCGAGACCGGGTCTCCTAACCCTAGAATTGGCAGTGTTACTTGCCGCTCTCGTAGGGGTCTAGGGATGTGGGTTTGGCTATTCATCGCGACCGTGGAATCCGTGTTTTATACTGGCTCGTATTGAAAACACGGACGTCCTAGTATATCCAATATTTCATATATGTTCTTCTGCTGCAATGTTCTGTGATGAGATCATATTACAGCCTGAGACGAATGTTTATATTTTATATATACGAGATATATGTTATATTGCAGATTTCGTTTCAAAAGAGATGCTTGTGAAGCATAATAAAATGGGACTTCATTAATGAGATTAATGAAATAAAAGAAACCTAAGATGTTGTAGAAACTTGTTTATAAAAACTGGTAGCTCTATAGTTCTTGCTTTGCATAGCGGTGTTCCTTGTAGAACATCCAGCACCTTATTCGATAAGGAAAGGACTGAGATCCCTTCACCGGGAGTGACTCCTTTAGCAATAACTGGCAGATGCTACAAACTCGGTTTGTCTTTTGATTTCTTCTATAGTTCTTGCTATGCATAGTGGTATATATGATATATCATGCACCTTATTCGATGAGGAAAGGGCCGACGATCTCTTCACCGGGAGTGACCCCTTTAGCAAAACTGGAAAAGCCTCAAAAACACTCCATTTAAAATCACTCGATTCTACAACGATATCAAGTTCATTGCGCAAAGGGTTTTCTTAAAAACCTGTCATAGCCCTCCGTCATTTCAGATAAGTACTAGTTAGTATTCGTGCTGCGGTAGTTTGGCCTCCGTCAAGGCGTAGTGTACGGTAGCTGACTTGTGCTTATCTGCTAGCATATGATGCGATTGGATTAGGGTATTCGTACGGCGTTGTTTGGCCTCCGTCAAGGGTCGTGCGGGTGGGTTTAATTCAATCAGGAAATGATGGGTTGAACTTGACTAGCGGACTATGGGTAGTTTGGCCTCCGTCAAGGTCATAGGACGCTAGGGGCAAAATATTATTGGGGATTTCAAGTGTTGAAATTTGCAATGAGATTGCATACCTTCTATGAGATAGTTGGATCCCGATACCCGCTGCGAGTAAGAGTTACTCCTGGGAGAGTTTTACACATTACAATTAGCCGATCAAGTAGGTGTCTAGAAAGGTGTTAACGGGGTTACGCCTTTGTGAAAACGAGGTTTACTTTAATTAGGTTCGTGCGAAAGCACGGGGGACCTCCCTCAAACTACCGACACTAGCCTGGCTGAAAGATTGGCGAACTTGTAGCGTGTAATTAATCCCGGCTAGTCTTTCCTTTTAGGGTTTGAAGGAAGATTTGATTAAAACAGTGGGAGACATCCTGATTAGATATATTAGATAACCAATCTAATCTTGCAAGAGCATACGCTGAGTGTTTTCTTCTCTCTCTCTCCAGATAGCAACCATATCACGCCTTAATCAAGATAATAAAACAGATATATTGACCGAACCCGCTTGTTATACTGAGCTGGGGAACGTTGGTCCCGCTCCAACTTATAATTGTTATAGGACAGAGCAGGAAATTGGGGAATACCAGAATTCCCGTGCCGCCCAAAAGAAGAAAGTGCATGTTGATGCATCATCTTCGGGTGTGTTCATTACACAGAACTGTTTTCTCAGTATCCTTTACGTCCTGGGTATGTGATACCGGATCAGGATCCCGTATATGTAATCTGTTACATGGGCCACATATAGGTAGAGAACAGAGAACGGGTGATAAGTTTCATGAGACAGAAAACGGTGCAAGTGTTGCAGCCAAGTCTGTTGGTCACTGTCACCCTGTATTACCTGAATACATTGATTCTGAACAAATGTTATTAGATACCGAACCTGATATACAAAATCATATCAGTCTCTTTATTAGTAAAGAAAGGATATAATTTTGTATTGTTGGATAATGTTTTGAACATTTCCTATATCAAGAGTTGATCGGTTCAGGCACGTTATCTAAAATCATTGACGTTCTAAATCAAACTACAGTTCTTAGTATACAGAACACACACAAGAGGAAGAGTTCAGAATTGAACAAATCCTTCTTGAGGCATTGTAGACTAGGTCATATCAATGCGACCCGACTGGCTGAAGTTACATTTAGATGCATATTTAAATTAGTTTGAATTTACATCTTATGAAACTTGCCGGTCATGTCACAAAGATAAGATGACCATAGCTCTGTTTATTGGAAACAGAGAAAGAGTTAGTGAACTCTTGGGATTGATACATGCTGATGTATGAAAGTCTCCTGTCTACACATGCCAAGACTGGTTCTTTGTACTTCATTACGTTCTCTGATGATCTCTCAAGATTCAGACATTTGTTCCTGTTGAAACACAAGTCCGAACCTTCTGAGATATTCACAGAATATAAGTTAGAAGTAGAGAACCAAAATACGGGTAAAAGTATTATGTCCTTTGATGTGATCAAGGAGGAGAATACTTGAGCACGGAATTCCTGGACTATTCTAAAGGAGAATGAGATTCTCTCTCAGCATTACTCCTCCGTATACACCACAGCACGTCGGTGTATCGGGGTGGAGCCATAGCACCCTATGTGATATGGTGTGCTCTATGATGAGTACTACTGAGTTTCCTATTTCCTTTAGGGAGTTATGCATTTGAGAAGCTGCATACTTATTGAATAAGGGTTCAAATCAAATCAGTTGCCTACCACTTCATATGTGATATGGAAAGGGAAGAGCCTGTATCTTAAGCTTGTTAAGATTTGGGGTTGTCCGGCCTATGTCTGAAAGCAAAATCCGGACAAGCTCGAGGCAAGATCTGTTATGTAGAACTGGAAAGGTTCCAGCTATACAAAATGCAGCTGATGATTTGGTAGAACCAAAGGATTCAATAGTTTCCAACGAACCTCAGCCTCTCCGCCGATCTAGTAGGGTTCCTCACCCACCTGAGAGATACTTCGGTTTCTCTATGACAGTGGGAGCGAGGATTGCATCATGAGATGATGACCCAACTAGTTTCGAGCTGGCCATCAGGAGTGGGACTCTGTAAGAATGGCTGGATGCTTATCGATCTGAGATGGAATCCTTATACACCAACAAAGTATGGACTTTGGTTGCTTTATCTGAAGGGTTAAATCCCCATCAGGAGCGAGTATATCTTGAGAAGATTACTTGGTATACATGGAAAGGTTGAGACTTTCAAAGCTATGCTTAAGTCCATCCAGATCCTACTTGCCACGGCTACATACCATGACTACGATATCTGGTGGTTGGGTGTCATGACTGCTTTTCTAAGTGATGTTTTAGAAGAGAACGTCTATAAGTACACAGCCAGAGGGCTTCGTAGACAGTGGGAGCAGCAGAAACGTGTGCAAGATGTTTTATATAATAAAACAGGCATCGCGGAGTTGGAACATCTGTTTTGATGTGGTAGTCAAAGAGTTTGACTTCATCAAAATGGTAGATGAACCTTGTATATACAAAAAGGTAGTAGAGAGTATGGTGGAGATCCTCGTAGAGTACGTGGATGACATACTCTTGATAGGGAAGAAGTTTCCTATGCTACGCACGGTCAATCTCCGCTTATCACAAGGATTCTCCATATAGGATCAAAGTGATACCTCCTAAATCCTGGGTTTTTGGATCTATGAGATAGATCTAATTGGATGTTAGGATACTCACTAGTTGTAGTGAGATGGTATCAATCGATCCTGGGGAGAATCACTGGAATGGTTCCAGGGTGATAAGGACGACTGAATGTCAGTCGTAGGCTTGTCTATACCCTCAGTGGAGGGACGGTATGTTGGAAGAGTTCCAAGCTAGATACCGTGACATACTAGACGATTAAAGGCAAGATACATCGTTACCAAGGATACTACCAAAGAGGCAGTCTGGATATTTATAAGTTCATGCGATGAACTTCGTTTCTACCATTGTGTGACAATGGAGTTGTGGCTTATGCCAAGGAACTATCGTCCCATCAGAAATCCAGATATAATTCTTAGGCAGTATCACCTGATCATGGAGATGGTTGATCTCCAGGGAGATAAAGGTTAGGAGAGCAGACACAGAGGACGACAGCGCGGATCCACTCACAAAGGCCTTTTTCCCAGTAGAGACTATTATGGGATAGTTAAGTATGAGATACTTCAACCGCAGCTAATTGTTGGGTATGCGATACCATAACAGATGGCCCTAGTGCAAGTGGGAGATTGTTAGTTATATGTATGCCCTAGAGGCCATTACTGTACATACGATGTATATTGTAGTGGATGCTAGGACATATATAGGGAGGACTTTCTTGCTCGACATGATAGTATGCTATCTGGTTGTACTTTATCTTAATATGTACTCTGATTGTCTCTATGTTACATGTTGATAAAGCCCTTAGGATATGTACTCGACTACTGGGACTATGATGAGATCATACTAGTGGGGCCACGGTAGTCGACGAGTACATCCTATAACTGTTCCTAGTCGAGGGTGTATCGAGACAGGGCATCGATGCACCAGAGTAGACTAGCGTATACGCATCTTGACCCATATGATGGGCGATGGATGATCCCATATCCATCGGTGTTTGACATCAAGGATGGTGTACGGGTGCTCAGTGGAGACTGGGTACACTGGACGGACTCGCCGAGAACTCCCAGATGGTATTATACCATACGTCAGATGGCAGTTCTCCGGTGACACTGGTACAGAGTAGTCTGTTGACCCAAGATCGTCATAGAGTCTTGTGTGATTCCCACTGTGCTTTGATTTCCATCATACCACGTCCAAGAGGGCGTGCAAAAGGGTGGCTTTTGGGTACAGTCCCGAATCACATGGAGGCAATGAGCGATAGGAGGGGATTCGTCTCTCCCGGTATAGGGAGTTGATGTTGTGCTGTGTTCGATTGGCTATAACCGGAAATCCCTGGCCAGGGTTGCTGAGATTTACTGGTAAGTGTTATCAGTAGTTTCTCGAACTGTCATAGACCTCATATCGACATGACTTATCGAGCTACTGGGGTCTGACGTTTACCACCCCTAGGCGAGATATGCAACATATCAGACGACGAGACCGGACTGTACGGGAGTGTTACTGTTTGGATTCGCAGGAGAATGTACAGGCTTGCTTGTTGATCTTCTGAGTACTCAATACCTGGGTAGCTGTTACGTTTAGCTGACCGCTTGCAGCTTGTGGGTGTTTGATATGATCATCACCTACTGCCGGCGTATTGACGATTCTTTAGAGTCCTACACAGAGGTTTCTTAACTCAGGCAAAACGGAGTAGGGGCACATATGTGATATGTGCGGGACCGAGGATAATGCGATATGTGATACCGTATTCTATTCTCGCGATATTTGATATCAGCCTGGTCATCGGATCAAGTGTTGATTCGATGAATCGGTACGGATAAATATTAGCCGGTTATATGCGATATAGCCGGATTGTCGGATCAAGTGTTGATTCGATAATTTAATGTATAATAATATATATGATATATTAAATTGCATTAACTAATATTTGCTCACTAAAAGATTCTTTTTCTCACTCGGGTAATACATTGATATATATGCGATATATGTTAAATGTATTATTTTATTTTGTTACGATAAATATTATATATATGATATATAATATTGTAACATGATATGATAACTAATGCAACTTGTTTAGTGGAGTTTAAACATGATTAGGGTTTGGATTAGGGTTAAGCTTTCTAGATGTTTCTAGAAGCTTTTCTTTTTGTCATGATAAAGATATTTTCAAGTGAGTCATGCTTTAACCCAACCCAAACCCTAACCCTAGTTAATTCTCTACAAAGGTTCACTTGACCATGGTTGCATAATTCTATCATATTATTCTTTTCCTATTCATCACAAAAGAATTCTAACATTGTTCATCTTCTTCCTCCTTCATTCTTTCATGAAAAGCTTACTAGTTTTTCAAAAAGTGATGAATAAATATGAGAAAAAGATAAATAAAGAGAGCAAAAATCCTACTTCATCATCCTCATCTTCCCTTGCCATTTAGATGAGGGTGTTCACATCATTTCATGAGTGTTAGCTTGTGTTAAAGAAACTTCAAGGTAGATCATCTTAGTATCGAAGATCGGAAGCAAAGGTTGCGTCTTTCTCTTCGTGGAACCTCTCGAGAGTCCGGATCCCGATGATCGCAGCGAAGGGACCACAACACGGAGCATATGAAGTGAAGGACCGGATCTACAAAGGTTGTAATCCCTTTCACTTAGTGTTAAAATGTTTAGCATGTTAGTTTTCGCCTAATCTCTAGTTTAAAGTTCCGTATTCGGGTTGTTCGGCACGGCTAAATTTTTATTCGGGCATGGTTGATGCCTCGTAGACCCTTGTGCGCGTGCCTAGCAACCCTACACGAATCCCCAAATCACAATTCGTAAAAACTGTCGTCGATATGTTCTTCCTTCAAAATCAAGAAGGTGTCGGTGCATCCAAAGCTAGCAGAGCAAGATATCCACTTGCCTCCTGTTCATGGCCTTGTGCCTGGTGCCTCTAGGCTCTCGTCTCTCACTGCGAATTGCTAGTTACATAGCTCCTCAGATCGACGGCCCAATATGGAACGATGACGGAAACAGTTCCACTCTGGCACATCCTCTAAAGATCTCTGGCCAACTATCATGGTCACTCATAACATGTCTCGTCGATGCTGCCGAACCCTGGCCTACTGGGTATACGTAATACGACCGATCCTGGGTCCAAGTCTTCTCGTGTAGTATTCCAGAAGGTTCTGTTGGGGTCTCTCCCGAATCTCGTTCCTGCCGAACTGCCCGGAAGTTATCACCCTTTACTAAATCCATTTCTTGTTCTGGAACAGCTGCATACTCATCACAGCTTCTTCTGGAAGATATATCCATATTCGACGCCTCAGCATATGAATCACATCTCTGATGTCAACGGATTGGAACGTCATCTCATCAAGATCTTGTACGAACCTCTTACTCCACTTTTCTCTAATGTCGACTGATTCGGACTCGTCTCTTCGTAGCTGTATGGAGTGCGCTACAACGGCTATACTCATGCCTAGAGTATCCCAAGTAATGTATCCCATCACATGATATCCGGACGACGTCGAACTTTTCGATCGATTCATCAAAGTCCCATAATTCCCCGAGAGCTTCACGCTTGAGCACAGTTTAATAATATCCATTACATACCACAGTACATATAGACCAGCCGTAGAAGGGCAAACCCAAGCCTCATTAATGGCACCGCGGAACTGCCGCAAACCCTAAGGTTCAAAAGCGTTTCCATGGTCATTATGTCGAGTTAGGATTTCATTCTTCTAGAGGGTTCACAGAATTACTTGCATGTTTTTCCGAATACCTTAAACTTGGAAAAATGGGTTTCTGACATTCGATCGTTTTCTATCGACTCTCAACGTACCTGCGTGAAGTCTTCTCTAGCTGGAATCAATCAATCTGATGACCTCGCATCGGGATAGGCAAACGAACCACATGTCCTAGTCGTTCGTCCTTGGGTGACTAGTGATCTTCTATCATATCTTTAAGTACAACTCATGCTGCATTAGCTTCAAACATCTGGGGCGATATCTTGTCAGTCGCAGCAACAACTGGATCATTCGTCCGCATGCTAAACAATACATCAATCATAAAGAATAAACGGTGCATTGACGGTCATCACATTCTAGCCGGCCTCTAGCAGTGGCATAATCCTCTGGTGCTGATCTGCACGTTCGAGAAATTTTAGTAAAACTAATCCATCAAACGCTCATGGCACGAAAAACACATTAAAACGACACAACTATGCAATCGTGTGTCACCGGAATTACGCCCTGGTCAGTCCTCGTCTAAGACGAGCTCATGCTGACCGCAACTCTAGCCGCAGCTCTCTCTGCCCGTCCAATCGTGGTAACACAAACCACAAATCGATATCGATGAGGATAGATCATAGGAATGAATAATACGGTGCAAGGAAATGTACATCCTAAGGTTTCTTAAGCGGAGTAGCGTATCGTAAGTATGCCGCGGAACATACATACGGTACGTCACTCTACTTAAGTCACTTACTCCATCAACCAAGGTCATCCTATGCGACGAAAGTTCGGATCTAATACCCCGTCGACCAAGTCTAAGTTCCATAAGGTCAAGCCTAGGTTCCGAATATAAATATACGCCCTAGACTCCGCATAGTCAAACATAGACTCGAACCAAGGTTAAACCTAGCGCTCTGATACCAACTTTGTCACGACCCGAAATAGCACGTGACTTGCACTTGAATCATGTGATTCTATAGGACCCCACCTAATTCAAGTAAGCCAAAAGCCCAGAAATCTAAACCATTTTAAATAAGAAGTGAATGAAAACTTGTTTAAAGCAAGTGGTTTAAATATAATAAATGGCATTAAACATTTAAAAGCAATATCATATTTTCCCGAAAATTTCGGCAGAGTCTACTTAGTAAATACTGGCCCCAAACGGGCACAAACATGAGTAATATACATAATGAATAAAGGCATCCCTAAGCAGGAGCTAGCTCTTCGCCAATTGGCGGCCAAAACCACGCAAGCAATATAATATACAACGCCGAAGGGCAAGAGTCAAAACTCAGAAGAAAACCAATATCCTCCAGAAAACCATAATAATACAAGCGCGACTCTAAGGTCGAAAGAATATACAACTGGTCTTCTAAGTATGATAAATATACAAGTCTGGTTGATGGAGTTACTAGATACAACTGAAATAAATACAAAAACTACGGTGATCATGATACGAGTGAACCCACCTACCAAAGCAATCACCCGGAAGGAAGCAGTGTGCCAGCAAAGCCGTCAAGGAAACCTGTACGGCAAAACCTGCAAAAAACTGTGGCACAACGAGGGTGAGTTGCCAACTCGTGAGTAGAAAATATCACCGAGCAGAAATCGCATGTATGACTCTATCCTAGGTCATACCATAATATATCCTCAATATATAACCTGAAGCATCTAAATAATGGCAAGGGTAAACTTCTATACATAAGTGTAATACCAAGTGCTCGTGTCAGTGCCTCGGGTAACAATCATATCATAAATATGATGTATGAATGCATGAAAACAGAATACAACAAAATGAGAAAACTGATTTCTTATCTCAATAAGATTTCTGTATAAAACAGAAGTATCATCAATGAAATCAACAGAGAATCCGTGTCAAGTATCGATACAAAACATATATCCCAATATCTCAATATCTCGGGCTCCGGCAATCCGGACTGACCCATATAATCAATCTCAATATCTCGGGCTCCTGCAATCCGGAGTGGCCCCGGGCTCCGGCAATCCGGACTGGCCCAAATCATCATATCCCACGACTACATCGGTATCCTCCCGATATCCGCCGTGTCACAAATAACCGGTTGGTATTGCTCCCCGTCCGGGGTCAACGCCATCATCTGCGACCATCTTGCCCTGGGGTACCGCATCGGGTCCACCATTCACCCGCAGACGGTTCATCCTCCTCCTCGAATCGGGTGTATGATATCGCTCAAGAGCCAAGAAAACTCATGGTGGACATATCTCACATCATATCACGAGAAAACCACAAATTTCTATCTTTAAAATTGATAATGAGTTTATAAAATTCTTGCGGTTTCTCCAAATCCAGAAATCTCATGGAAAATCCAAATCCCGTAATCAAAAGTCAATAAACAGTGAATACCGGCAATAATCCCCCATAATATTGCTTGACAAATGAATATACACATGCATGAAATGTCATCGTAATAAATGGAATGTCTAAGCTAGCATATGAAAGCAAGCGCTCTAGTACTATGTCGAAACTATCAGCTAACAATTTCTACTAATGAAATAGTGTTTTATAATATGTACGTGACATGGAAATTACCGATGATAATGTCTGTGAGCCGGCAAGCAGGTGTACGTGGAGCATACGCATCATCGGTAATGGTGCTGGTGTCCTGACAGCATGGGTTCATAATAACTAATGAAAACACAATAAAGCATGCAATACAATGCGAACAGTAAGAATATACGGAAATGAATAGTAACGCAACATATAAGAATAAACATTTATAAGTACGAGTCATACAATTTTGGCATTTGAAATAGCACGAATCGTGGTTTTTAGAAAATAGGGCCTGTCTTTAAAATACTCTCGATTCGTTAGTTTTGAAAATAAGTATGACTCGAGCCCAGTCTAACATCTACCTGATAAACTAAGAGACTAATCGAAAGGGTAAGGGACTCCACCTAAGTCTTAGTCGATATATATATCTAGTAGTCGGTGATCCCGCCTCAATAGCGTCACGTACGATAAAACATATAATACGACATTTTCTAGTCAAGAGTGTGGATCTATTATCATAATTATATCTCGTACGATAAATCCATCGTACGACATCCCAAAATCGGGGTATGGGTCAATATCACATATAACTTATTATTTATCTGGTATCATTATCATCATATCCTGGATTAGGGGTACTGATCTAAGTCTAGTACATTCCGATACCCTCATACGTATATATCCGCGTGTGTATGAAAACACATCGCCCAACGATCTGCTATAATATCACGTCGTATCTCATAATACGACCCAAGTCACATAACCGATCTCATGGCATCATGCCCGATCACATTGACTCAAATCCAAGTATCATATACTATCCTCATCACCCGTGTATACGTATATGTATGTATGTATGTATATATATATATATATGTATGTATGTATACACACACACACACACACACACACGTACTAATGTAATCCACACACACACACACACACACACACATAAACGTATACACCCAAACATATCCCGTGTGTGCATGTGTGTGTACCTGTACTCTAGGGTTCGCGACTAAGAAACTATACAATAAGCACTATCTTCAAAATTACACTAAAACTAACCCGTGAACACCTAAAGCCTATCTTGATAATCATTTAGTCTTACAATACACATATTTATATATATAACGTATTCGTTTTCTACACCACGAAACTGTGGGGGTGCTATACGCCGTCCACCTGACTTCCCCCGTAGATATTTATCTACTCATCTTGATCCTTGCTTGCCGAAGTCGATGTCGCCATCCTCTTCTTCATCGTCCGAAGTCCACGTGAGGGTACCTACATATCACATATCGTATCGCATCAGAACGTCCAATTCAAAACCAAAACGACCCGTGAATCACACATAGGTTAAAACCTTTGGTCTACTCACGCAAATCAACCAAACAACACCCGATATCGACGTACAAACGTCAAGTGACCGATACAAAACCAAACATCAAAACTTCAAGTCATGCACATTAAGGAATTTAAAGCAGCAACTCAAGAAAATGGTCCCATATTTTGGTTCAGGTGAAATAGGGATAAACAAGCAGTACTAGGGTGTTGTATAAGGGGTATGTGAGCTACAGAACAAACCTAGACACCAATGCCCACCACTTGGCCGGCCACACTACACTAAAATCCGAGCCGGCCGGCCTGGGATGCTTGGATTGGTCTCGTACTTGCAAGGTGGTCTCCCAGTGCTCCATCTAGGTTAATAGGGTTTCTAGTTTTTCTAGTAAATGTTCCAAGTCATCCCAGATTCCCTGTAGGCCTAATATAAATACAAAACCGACATTTCGATATCTAATTCACATTGCATGGTCTAGGCTCTGTTTGGTGTAGATTTTTATCACTATGGGGGGTTTAAGGTCACTATTACACCTCAATTTCACTACTCCACCTCAATTTCACCATTACAACTCAAGAATCCCCTAACCTCATCTTGGAATTTTCCAAGGTCACTAAACTACACTTTATCAATGTTAAACTAGAATAGAGGCTAAAGGAACTCAAATACTACACAAATGGTGAAAGGATTACCTCATTTGGCAACTCAAGAAGTTTCTTGAGTTGCTCAAAGTCCTCAAAATCATTACTTTCTTGGTCCACCTTGCTTGTAGTGAGCTTGTGCATGGATTTTGTGAAGGGAATGCAGGGTTTGATGTAGTTTTGGTGGTGTTGTGAGGGAGTAGAGGTGGTGGAGGGAAGAGGGAAGCCATGAGTGAAGAGAAGAAGAAAATGATGAATATGATGAAGTGAAACACAATGAGCCATAGTCAAGTTGACCCCTCACCCTCTCTCTCTCTCTCTCTCTCTCGCGCCCATGCTTTCTTGTCTCCCCATGCCACATTTCTTTATTCTTTTATATTTCCTTTTTCTTTTCATTTTAATCCAAAACAAAAACAAAACAAAGAATATAAGAGAATAAGCATGGTTTTCAAAAACAAAAAGAAATGTAACAAGTTGTGTAACATGACATGGTGCATGTCACATGCATAATCACGCTTAATGCATAATTAGTGATTATTAATCACGCTTAGACATAAACTTGTATATAAGAAATTATATGATAATTCATAAAATGTCTAAATCTCACCATTTCTTTAAAAAAACAACACTCACTGTAATTTTCCAATATTTCCCGAACTATCGGTATAACATTATACCCTTTTCATTAAAACTAAATTCCACATATTAAAATATTCATAATATTTATTATTCAATTATATAACTTCCCAAAAATAATATTTTATTTTTATGAAACATTACATTTTGTATTGATTTTTGATGCAAAAATGAGGAATTTTTGAGAGGAAATGAAGTAGGGAAAATGGGGCTGCTGCCTTGGGGGAACTCGGCCAGATACTGGGAGAAAAGAGAGAGATAAAAGTGTGTGGGTGAGTGTAGAAGCATCCCCCTCATCCAATCATATATTACATATATTTTAATTATCTTATTTTATCTTCTTTTCTAATTAAACCTTGATCTTAGAAGTGAAATGAGGTGAAGAATTTTGGTGGGCTGCTGCAGGGATAGTCTCAACCAAGTAAGGGGGAGGGATGTGTGTGGATGTATGTAGAATTTTCCAATTCAAGACAAAGCCCATTATCACATATATTAACCACCTATCTTAATTATTTAATTTTTTATTTTATTTATAACCTAGACTTCTCTAGAACTTTGGAGTCAAAATGAGAAGGAAGTAACATGTTACAAACTAAATTCTAAGTTGTCATGGTGCACAATTATGTAATTTACCCATTCTCATTTGTGATTAATACTAATTAAATATATTAATGAAAGCTTATTATTATTTAAAATAATTAATTAAGGAAAAATATTTAAGTAAACCAATAATTTATAAGTGACTAATTAAATGCCAATACTAGCAATTACACAGTTAAAATAGGCGTATTTAATTCCATGTTGAAAAATAATTATAGTTAAGTTTTACGGAAAACACAATTTATTTTACCGATTATCGGAAAAATTCTCCTAAAGGATTTATTTATTTATTAAAACGTTACACCCGGTATTGGGGGTTGATGTTGCGCTATGGTCGATTGGCCATAACAGGAAATCTCTGGTCAGGGTTGCTGAGATCTACTGGTAAGAGTTATCAGTAGTTTATCGAACTATTATGAGCCTCACATCGGCATGACTTATCAGGCTATTGGGGTCTGACGTTATACCACCCCCAGGCTGAGATATGCGACATATTAAATGAAGAGACCGTACTGCACGGTAGTGTTACTGATTGGATTCGCAAGAGTATGAGTAGGCTTGCTTGTTGATCTTCTGATCGTTCAATACCTGGGTGTCCGTTACATTTAGTAGACCGCTTGCGGCTTGTGGGTGACTGATATGATCACCACCTTCTGCCGGCGTATTGACGAGTCTTTAGAGTCCTATACAAGGGTTTCCTAGCTCAAGCGAAACGAAGTAGGAGCACATATGTGATATGTGCGGGACCGAGATTAATACGTGTATGTGATACCGTATTCTATTCTCGCGATATGTGATATCGGACGGTTATATGTGATATAGCTGGGTTATCGGATCAAGTGTTGATTCGATAGGTTGTTACATTTGATATTAGTCGGTTGTATATGATATAGTGTAACATTTTAGAAAAATAAAATATTATGTTTGGGAATTTTTATAATTTAATAATAAATATTAAGAATATTTTAATATTGCGGTATAATTAAATACCGATAAATTGGAAAAAAATTGGAAAATTATAGAAATTACTAAAATGAGGGTGTTTTATTGGATTTAAGCAAATTATGAAATTTTAGAATTAATTATATATACAATTTTAATGCTAATCGCTATTAAATATCGCTAATCGTGTATTAATCCGGTTTTGTGCACATGACATGCACCAAGTCATTTTTCACACTTTTTGCATTTTCCTACATGGCTTTTCTTTGTTTTGGTTTTGGTTTTTAAATTGAGAGAAGAAAAGAAAGGAAAATGAAAAGAAAAGAAAAACATTAGAAAATTGGGCATGGGCATGAGAGAGAGAGGGGGGGTGAGGGGTCAAACCTAAGTCTTGGCCATTCTTTTCTCTCCTCATTTCCTTCATCATTTTGTCTCCTCCCCTCTCATGGCTGCTCACACTCCCCCCTCCTCTTCAACCTCACAAAGCACCACCAAAATCAAGTCAAAAGTCCATCCCCACTTCATTAAAAACATGCATAAGCTCACAAGCTACACTTTGGACCAAGAAAGCAAGAATTTTGAAGACTTAGGGCAACTCAAGAATTTTCTTGAGTTGCCAAATGAGCTATTTTCTTAACCATTAGCATAGAATTACCATTGCTTTTAATCCATGCAGGTTTAGAAGTGATTAGGCGATGTTTAATGAACTTTGAAAATCTTAAGTTAGGATTTGAGGGATTCTTGAGTTGTGATTGTGTAATTGAGATTTAATAGTGATTACAAACCATCTTAGTGCTAAATACCTGGACCAAAAAAAACCTGAAACCCAAAACAGAATCTGTTCATGTCGGTTTTGTGTGTAAAGTGAGGGTGCAGGGAAATCTGGAGTGATCTGGAGCTTTTTTGAGTTAAGCAAACAATACCAGAGACTTAATTGGACCAGTATGAGACCACCCTGACCAGACGAGACCCCAACTCCACACCAAAACCGAGCTCATCGGATTTGGGAGGCTTCTGGCCGGCCACATGGTGGAAATAGGTGCCCGGGTTGCTTCCATAGCTCATATACACCCTATATAGCACCCCAGTATTGTTTGTGCACCTAGTTTTGGCCTGAAACAAAATCTGGGACCACTTTCTTGAGTTGCAGTTTTGATTCGGGATTATGTTTTACGTATTTTAAATTCTTGATTTTAGTATTTGGTTTTGTATTCGTTCACTTGACGTTTGTACTTCTATATCGAGTGTTATTTGGTTGTTTTGCGTGAGTTGGTTTTGACCTATGTGAGATTCGTGTGTCGTTTTGGTTTTGAATTGGATTTTAATATGGCACGATACGTTATGATGTGTAGGTATCCCCATGAGGACTTTGAGACGACAAGCAAGCATGTGGTGACATCGGCAACGGCAAGCGAAGAGCAAAGTGAGTAGATATATATCTACGGGGGAAGTTAGGTGGATGGCGTATAGCACCCCCGCAGTTTCGTAGTTTGGTATACGAATACGTATACATATATATATATATGAATATGTTGTTATGAGATTATTGTTTATCAAGATAGGGTTATGTGTTCATGGGTTAGTTTAGTGTATTTAGAAGTTAATGTCATAGTTTAGCGTTAGATGCGAAACCCTAGATTAGAGATTACACCAACACGCACACACACATGCATACATTTTACTACTTGTGCGTATATGGGGATATGTATATATATACACACACACAAATAGGTATGGGACTATGTATACACACACACACACACACTTGGATTATGAGGACAGTACCAGATATTTGGAGATGAGTCGATGAGTTTGGGCTTGATGCCATGAGATCGGTGATATGATTGGTTCGTATTATGAGATACGACATAATGTTTAGTGTGTCCTTAGGCGTGGTGTTTTCATACACACGCATATATATTATGTAGATGGTATCAGTATGTACTAGACGTAAATCAGTACCCCCAGATCATGATAAATGATAAAAAGGAAACCAGAAGAATAAGGTGATAAATGTGATATTGACCCGTACCCAGATTTGGGATGTCGTACGATAGATTTACCGTACGAGCTATTTATTGATGTTAGATCCGCATTCTTGACTCGAGGATGTCATATGATATATTTTATCGTACGTGATACTATTGAGGCGGGATCATCGACTATTATATATATATATATCGACTCAGATTTAGGTGGTTTTCCCCACCCTTTTGATTAGTCTGTTAGTTTAGACCTGTAGTGTACTTCTAGACTCGTTTATTTAAATGCATAATCCTTACTGCTGTGTTTATTATTCATTGTTCGCATATTATTATTATTCGCATTGCATTTCATGCTTAAATGTGTTTCCGTATTAGTATGAAACCATGCTGTCAGGACACCAACACCATTACCGATGATACGTATGTTCCACGTACACTTGCTTGCCGGCTCACACACATCATCATCGGTAATTCCTATGTCATGTACACATTAGAAAATACTATTCATTAGTATAGATTGTTAGCTGATAGTTTCGACATGGCATTAGTGTACTTGCTTTTATTTGATAGCGTAGACATTGCATTTATTACCGTGTTTTGCATGCTTATTTACATATTCGTTGTCATGCTTTTCTAGGGCCAGTCCGGATTGTCGGAGCCCAATACTTTTTACATTCATTGTTATTTATTCTCGAGATTTAGATTCTCCATGAGATTTATAGATTTGGAGAAACCGTAAGATTTTATAAAACTGGTTATCATTTTAACATGAAAGTTGCGGTTTTCTCATGATATGATTTGGGATATGTCCACCTTCAGTTTTCTCGGCTCTTGAGCGATATCCTACACCCAATTCGAGGAGGAGGAGGAACCGTCTGTGGGTGCATGGTGGACCCGGTGCGGTACCCCGGGGCAAGAAGATCGCAGATCATGGCGTTGAGCCTGTGACAGGGGAGTATTACTGACCGGTGATGTTATTGGGACTCATCGGATATTCGGAGGATTCCGATCGGAGTTTGGACCAGTCCGGATAGCCGAAGCCTAGGGGCCAGTTCGGACAGCCGGAGTCCCAGATACTGAGATATTGAGATATACTTTGTGTCGATGCTAGACACTGATTTATGTTGATTTCATTGATGATATTCAATTTATATACAGATATCTCACTAAAACAAGAAAATAGTTTTATCATTTAGATGTATTTTGTTTTCATGCATTCATACCTCATACATATGATATTTTGCTACCTGAGGCACTGACACGAGCATATGGGATTACATTTTGGTATAGATGTTTACCCTTGCCACCTTTCATGCTTCAGACTTTATCATTTGAGGATATATATATTTTATGATCGTATTTGACCTAGGATTAAGTCATACATACGATTTCTGCTCTGTGATGTTTTCTACTCACGAGTTGGCAACTCACCCCCGTTGTGCCACTGTTCTTGCAGGTTTTGCCGTACAGGTTTTCCCTTGGCGGCTTTGCTGGCACACTATTTCATTCCGGGTGATTGCTTACCAGATGAATAAGGTGATAAATGTGATATTGACCCGTGCCCAGATTTGGGATGTCGTACGATAGATTTACCGTACGAGCTATTTATTGTTGTTAGATCCGCATTCTTGACTCGAGGATGTCATATGATATATTTTATCGTACGTGATACTAATGAAGCGGGATCACCGACTACTATATATAAATATATATATATATATAATATATATATATATATCGACTCAGATTTAGGTGGTTTTCCCCACCCTTTTGATTAGTCTGTTAGTTTAGACCTGTAGTTTACTGGTACACTCGTTTATTTAACTGCATAATCCTTACTGCTGTGTTTATTATTCATTGTTCGAATATTATTATTCGCATCGCATTGCATGTTTAAATGTGTTTCCGTATTAGTATGAAACCATGCTGTCAGGACACCAACACCATTACCGATGATGCGTATGTTCCACGTACACTTACTTACCGGCTCACACACATCATCATCGGTAATTGCTATGTCACGCACACATTAGAAAATACTATTCATTAGTATAGATTGTTAGCTGATAGTTTCGACATGGCATTAGTGTACTTGCTTTTATTTGATAGCTTAGACATTGCATTTATTACCGTGTTTTGCATGCTTATTTACATATTCGTTGTCTTGCTTTTTTAGGGCCAGTCCGGATTGCCGGAGCCCAATACTTTTTACATTCATTGTTATTTATTCTCGAGATTTAGATTCTCCATGAGATTTATGGATTTGGAGAAATCGCAAGAATTTATAAAACTGATTATCATTTTAAAATGAAAGTTGCGGTTTTCTCATGATATGATTTGGGATATGTCCACCATGAGTTTTCTCGGCTTTTGAGCGATATCCTACACCCAATTCAAGGAGGAGGAGGAGGAACCGTCTGTGGGTGCATGGTGGACCCGGTGCAGTACCTCGGGGCAAGAAGATCGCAGATAATGGCGTTGAGCCTGTGACATAGGAGTATTACTGACCGGTGATGTTATTGTGACTCATCGGATATTCGGAGGATTCCGATCGGAGTTTGGGCCAGTCCGGATAGCCGGAGCCCAGGGGCCAGTCCGGACAGCCGGAGTCCCAGATACTGAGATATTGAGATATACTTTGTGTCGATGCTAGACACTGATTTATGTTGATTTCATTGATGATATTCGATTTATTTACAGATATCTCACTAAAACAAGAAAATAGTTTTATCATTTAGATGTATTTTTTTTCATGCATTCATACCCCATACATATGATATTTTGCTACCTGAGGCACTGACACGAGCACATGGAATTACACTTTGGTATAGATGTTTACCCTTGCCACCTTTCATGCTTCAGACTTTATCATTTGAGGATATATATATTTTATGATCGTATTTGACCTAGGATTGAGTCATACATACGATTTCTGCTCTGTGATGTTTTCTACTCACGAGTTGGCAACTCACCCCCGTTGTGCCACAGTTCTTGCAGGTTTTGCCGTACAGGTTTTCCCTTAGCGGCTTTACTGGCACAGTATTTCATTCCGAGTGATTGCTTTGGTAGGTGGGTTCACTCGCATCGTGACCACCCTCGTACCTTTATTTACATTCTGTTGTATCTAGTAAACTCCATCAACCAGATTTGTATATTTATTTCAGACTTAGTGACCAGTGATGTATATTCTCTCGACCTTAGAGTCGCTCTTGTATTATTATGGTTTTCGTGTTGATTTCTTAGTTTCCTTTTGAGTTTTGATCCTCGCCCTTCGGCGTTGTATATTATTATTGCTTGCGTGGTTGTGACAGTCGATTGATAAAGAGCTAGCTCCCGCTTGGGGATGCCTTTTATCATTCATGTATATATTATTCATGTTGTACCCCGTTCGGGGCTAGTATTTACAAAGGAAACTCTGCCGAAATTTTCAGAAAGGACTTGATGTTTTAAAAACGCATAATTCAGCTTATGCTATTAAAACCACTTGCTTTTAAACAAGTTTTCCTTCATTTATTATTTAAAATGGTTTTAGATTTCTAGGCTTTGGGCTTACTTGAATTAGATGTGGTCCTATAGATTCATATGATTCAAGTTCCAGTCACGTATTATTTCGGGTCGTGACAAAGTTGGTATCAGAGCGCTAGGTTAACCTTGGTTCGAGTCTTTGTTTGACTATGCGGAGCCTAGGGCGTTTGTATATATACGGAAACTAGGCTTGACCTTACGGAACTTAGACTTAGTCGAGGGGGTATTAGAACCGAACTTTCGTCGCGTAGGTTGACCTTGGTTGATGGAGTAGGTGACTTAAGGATAGTGACGTACCGTGTGTACGTTCCGCGGCATACTTACGATACGCTACTCCGCTTAAGAAACATTAGGATGTACATTTCCTTGCACAGCATTATATTCATTCATATGATCTATCCTCATCGATATCGGTTTATGGTTTTGCTGCCACGATTACACGGGCAGAGAGAGAGCTATGGCTAGAGTTGCGTCAGCATGAGCTCGTCACGGATGAGGACTGACCAGGGCGTGATTCCAGGGACATACGATTGCATAGATGCGTCGTTTTTTGTGTTTTTGCGCCATGATCGTTTGATGGATCGCTTTTCCGGGATTTCTCGGACGTGCAGATCAGCACTAGAGGATTGGGACACTGCTAGAGGCCAGCCAGAATGTGATGACCGTCAATGCACCGACTATTCGTGATGATTGAGGCACTGTTCAGCGTGCAGACGAATGAGCAAGTTGCTGCTGCGAATGATGAGATATCGCCCCAGATGTTTGGAGCTATTGCCGCACGAGTATACTTAGAGATATGATAGAAGATCGCTAGTCAACCAAGGAGGAATGACTAGGACATGTGATTCGTTGCCTACCCCGATGCGAGGTCATCAGATTGATTGATTCCAACTAGAGACGACTTCACGCAGGTACGTTGGGAGTCTCTAGAAGACGATCGAATGTCAGAAACCCATTTTTCCAGGTTTAAAGTATTCGGAGAAACATGCAAGTAATTCCGTGGACCCTCTAGAAGAATGAAACCCTGACTCTATATAATGACCATGAGAACGCTTCGAAACCTTAGGGTTTGTAGCAGTTCAGCGGTGCCATTAATGAGGCTTGGGTTTGCCCTTCTACGGCTGGTCCATAGGTACTATGGCATGTACTAGAATACTATTAAACTGCACCCAAGATGTTGAGCTCTTGGGGGATTATGAGGTTTTGACGAATCGATCGAATGGTTCGACTTCATTCGGAAATCATGTGATGATATACATTGCTTGGGAGACTCCAGATACGAGTATAGCCGTTGGAGCACAGTCCATGCAGCCACGAAGAGACGAGTCCGAAGCATTCGACATTAGAGAAAAAAAAAGTGGAGTAAGAGGTTCGTACGAGGTCTTGATGAGATGACGTTCCACTCCGCCGACATCAGAGATATGATACACATGTAGAGGCGTTGTACATGGATATATCTTCCAGGAGGAGTCGTGATGAATATGCAGCCGTTCCGGAACAGGAATTAGATTTAGTAAAAGACGATGGCTTTCGGGCAGTTCGGCAGAAATAAAATTTGGGAGAGACTTCGACAGAACCTTTCTGGAATACTATACGAGGAGACTTCAACCCAGGATCGGTCATATTATGCACACCCAGCAGGCCAGAGTTCGGCATCGTCGACGAGACATATTATGAGTGACCATGACAGTTGGCCAGAGATCTTTAAAGGATGTGCTAGAGCGGGACTGTTTCCGCCATATTTGATTTTGATATTTTGGGCGATTTATTTGCACGATTGAGATTTTGTGCATCCACAGTTGCACCTGACTTCGTTTTGATGTCATTCAAGATGTTGACTTTGATTTCATGCCTATGTTATGCAGGTGATTTGACTTGTGTTTTCGGCATAGATTCCATACACTTTCAGTATTTTGATTCGATTTTGTGCATAGTTATTGCACTTGAGATATGCCTTATACACCATTGTATTGATTTATGATTTGTGTACAGTTATTGCACTTGATATAGTTTTGTGCATTGGCTGCACATGTTTATGATTTCATGGATTTCATACAGTTGAGATGATTTTGTGCATGAGGTACGCACTCGATTTGGTTTTTGCACTCGGTATAGTTCACATATGCTTGCAGTGCATTGATATGTATTTGTGCACGCTGGTGCACAAGACTGTGAGATTATATACCACGGTACACCTGATTTGGATTGAGATGCGCTGTATACCGTCGATTTTGATTGTGATACTCGATATTTGTTTTTGTGCACCTTGTGCACTTGATTGGATTCTTGCGCATATTTGACGCGCTTGGATTGGATTTTTGCGCATGTTCAACGCTTGATATTGGATTTCGTGCATGATGGATGCACTTGATTCAGATTTTATTCGTGCATGTTGGATGCACTTGATTTAGATTTTATTCGTGCATGATGGATACACTTGATTTGGATTTTCGCGCATGTTGGGCGCATGATATGAGATGCGATTTTGGTGCACGCCAGATGCACTAGATCGGGATTCCTCGTGCATATAAGATGCACCTGATTTTGCTGTCAGGCACACACGTTTCCCGTGACAGGTGTTTTCATGCACACCCATTGCACTCAGATTTTGTTTCTGTGCACATGTATGGCACAGTTATGGATTTCGATTTCCGTGCGCACCAAACGCACGTGGCATTCTTATATACATTTTGTGGATTGATTTCCTATGGGGCAGTACGTTTTTATGATATTTACTATATATTATAGCAGGACTAGTCCGAGGACAGTACCTGAGTATATTTTTGCATGTATTGATAGTTATCGAAGGGATTTCCAAAAAGGAGTTATAGTCTCAGTATTTACCTACGTGTCCGAGAGGACACGAAACTTTTTATAAAGGAAACCCTTCTAAAATTGTTTTCAAAACGGCGGGGCGTGTATATTAAACAAAGGACATATATATACATATATATAGTTATTTTCTTACAATAGATGTCCGCCACTGTGCAGTGATACGCGCATCGCACAACGATTTGAAAAGAGTTTGGCATGCATTCTTTCAGATGTTTTAACGATACGTACATATTTTAGACTTGAGTATATCATGTTGGTTTTCGTATTGGAATTTGACATTGATGTCTTCCCCATAACTCCGATGATTGCGGGATACTTGACGGAGTTTTGCTTTTGATTGATATACTCGTTTCCATGCGCATGCATTGCGCCACTATGTGCTCTATGTATTTATGATTTTGGGACCCCGACGACTTAGTCTTTTACTGAAATGGTTTAGTATTTGATGGGTTTAAATTTAAATTCGGGGACCGAATTTCTTTAAGGGGGGAAGACTGTAACATTTCAAAAAAATAAAATATTATTTTTGGGAATTTTTATAATTTAATAATAAATATTAAGAATATTTTAATATTGCGGTATAATTAAATACCGATAAATTGGGAAAAATTTGGAAAACTATAGAAATTACTAAAATGAGGGTGTTTTATTGGATTTAAGCAAATTATGAAATTTTATAATTAATTATATTTTAAATTTTAATGCTAATCGCGATTAAATATCGCTAATCGTGTATTAATCCGGTTTTGTGCACATGACATGCACCAAGTCATTTTTCACACTTATTGCATTTTCCTACATGGCTTTTCTTTGTTTTGGTTTGGGTTTTTAAATTGAGAGAAGAAAAGAAAGGAAAATGAAAAGAAAAGAAAAACATTAGAAAATTGGGCATGGGCATGAGAGAGAGGCGGGGGGGGAGGGGGTGAGGGGTCAAACCTAAACCTTGGCCATTCTTTTCTCTCCTCATTTCCTTCATCATTTTGTCTCCTCCCCTCTCATGGCTGCTCACACTCCCCCTTCCTCTTCAACCTCACAAAACACCACCAAAATCAAGTCAAAAGTCCATCCCCACTTCATTAAAAACATGCACAAGCTCACAAGCTACACTTTGGACCAAGAAAGCAAGGATTTTGAAGACTTAGGGCAACTCAAGAATTTTCTTGAGTTGACAAATGAGGTATTTTCTTAACCATTAGCATAGAATTACCATTGCTTTTACATCCATGCATGTTTAGAAGTGATTAGGCGATGTTTAGTGAACTTTGAAAATCTTATGTTAGGGTTTGAGGGATTCTTGAGTTGTGATTGTGTAATTGAGGTTTAATAGTGATTACAAACCATCTTAGTGCTAAATACCTGGACCAAACAAAACCTGAAACCCAAAACAGAATCTGTTCATGTCGGTTTTGTGTGTAAAGTGAAGGTGCATGGAAATCTGGAGTGATCTGGAGCTTTTTTGAGTTAAGCAAACAATAACAGAGACTTAATTGGACCAGTACGAGACCACCCTGACCAGACGAGACCCCAACTCCACACCAAAACCGAGCTCACCGGATTTGGGAGGCTTCTGGCTGGCCATATGGTGGAAATAGGTGCCCAGGTTGCTTCCATTGCTCATATACACCCTATATAGCACCCCGGTATTGTTTGTGCACTTAGTTTTTGCCCGAAACAAAATCTGGGACCACTTTCTTAAGTTGCTGTTTTGATTCGGGGTTATGTTTTACGTATTTTAAATTCTTGATTTTAGTATTTGGTTTTGTATTCGGTCACTTGACGTTTGTACGTCTATATCGAGTGTTATTTGGTTGTTTTGCGTGAGTAGACCATAGGTTTTGACCTATGTGAGATTCGTGTGTCGTTTTGGTTTTGAATTGGGTTTTAATGCGGCACGATACATTATGATGTGTAGGTACCCCCACGAGGACTTCAAGACGACAAGAAAGCGCGTGGCGACTGTTCACACCATAATATTGCATTATTATATTCCCCATTCTTATTCTTTTTATAAATAAATAGGTATTTTTGACGCATGTCTGCTACATGTTACAGGTTACAGGTTCTTGGACAGGAAACAGTGAAAACGATGTAAAGACGATGAAAATATGGACTTTTGACCAACAAATGGGAGGATCTTAGTCAAGCCTACATCGAAAGACAGTTCACAATTAACAAGGCAACTCAAGGTCCAAAAATACAAAGCGGACGGTTAAAAATCCATTGCAAATGGTTCACTGAAGATCTGGAGCTAATGTAGAAGCCCAATTGACAAAAGAACAAAAGAACCAGAAGCCCAAAAAGATCCAGAACATAACCCAAAAATTTCAGCAGCTAAGCTCATCAAAGGGCCGCGGAACCGCGGCCCAAGCCCACCATTGCCGCGGTTCCGCGGCCAGAAGAAGAGAAAAGAAAAATAATTTTTTACCAAAAGTTTTGTGCGACGCTGAAAAGATTTCCTGAGGGTATATTTGTAATTGTAGACATGCGGTTCAAGATGTAACCTAGGGTTTCTATTTCCTATAAATAGAACTCTAATCATTGTAATTCTTTATGCCTCCCTTTAATGAATAAAATTTAGAAATCTTTTGGAGAGCATCGGTGCCTCTCTTTAATTCAGAAATTCAGATCTGACAAACCTGGATAGAAGATTGGAGGGATCCATCTGTAAGTAATTTAATTTCTTGTTCTAGTTTAGATTTTAATTCCTTGCCTTAGATGTTAGCTTTGGGAAAGGCTTTTGAGAGATGAGATCTCTCATCCCTTTCTTACCCATCACATAGAATCTATAGGACTCCATGCATACATGCACATACCGCTCCCTACGGCACTCTATCCCTCGAGGTAGCGGTGATATCGTAGTATAAAGGCCCGGGTGTGGTGTTTTCCATGGAGGTTAGGGTAAGGATCTCTAAAGGAAGGACAAGAACCTAGAGGAAGGAACACCTTCCCGAACGGATTTAATCCACTTTATTGATAATTACCATAACTCCTCATAGATCTTCATCCGGGTATAGAAAGCGGTGAGATTTAATTACATTTCCAAATCATTCCTAAACCTAACCCTAGCAAGATTTAGATCTAGATAAGCCCTAGGTTAATTAGGTTTTTAGATTTAATAACAACTCCGAACACCCTTCGGAATTAACTCGTAAGAACGAATCGGAAATTCACAACATCCCTGTGGACCGACCCGTACTCACCGGCTAGCTTCATGCGATGCCGTTCTTGATTGCGGTTACAAATATTTTTGATCTATCTTTTAGAAAGCGCAAGCACGCTAAATCACTCAAATCAGCGACGTCGGCAACAGCAAGCGAGGAGCAAAGTAAGTAGATATATATCTACGGGGGAAGTCGGGTGGATGGCGTATAGCAACCCCGCAGTTTCGTAATTTGGTATACGAATACGGAAACATATATATATGATTATGTTGTTATGAGATTATTGTTTATCAAGATAGGGTTATGTGTTCATGGGTTAGTTTAGTGTATATAGAAGTTAATGTCATAGTTTACCGTTAGATGCGAAACCCTAGATTAAAGATTACACCCACACGCGCACACACACATGCATACATTTTACTACTTGTGCGTATATGGGGATATGTATACACACACACACACATAGGTATGGGACTATATATATATATATATATATATATATATACGTATACATATACTTGGATTATGAGGATAGTACCAGATATTTAGAGATGAGTCAATGAGTTTGGGCTTGATGCCATGAGATCGGTGATATGATTGGTTCGTATTATGAAATACGACATGATGTTTAGCAGGTCCTTAGGTGTGGTGTTTTCATAAACACACACATATATATTATGTAGATGGTATCAGTATGTACTAGACGTAGATCAGTACCCCCAGATCATGATAAATGATAAAAAGGATACCAGATGAATAAGGTGATAAATGTGATATTGACCCGTACCCAGATTTGGGATGCCGTACGATGGATTTACCGTACGATCTATTTGTTGATGTTAGATTTGCATTCTTGACTCGAGGATGTCATATGATATATTTTATCGTACGTGATACTAATGAGGCGGGATCACCGACTACTATATATATATATATATATATATATATATATATATATATATATATATATATATATATATATCGACTCAGATTTGGGTGGTTTTCCCCACCCTTTTTGATTAGTCTGTTAGTTTAGACCTATAGTTTACTTGTAGACTCGTTTATTTAAATGCATATTCCTTACTGCTATGTTTATTATTCATTGTTCGCATATTATTATTATTCGCATCGCATTGCATGCTTAACTGTGTTTCCGTATTAGTATGAAACCATGCTGTCAGGACACCAGCACCATTACCGATGATGCGTATGTTCCACGTATACTTGCTTGCCAGCTCACACACATCATCATCATCGGTAATTGCTATGTCACGTACACATTAGAAAATACTATTCATTAGTATAGATTGTTAGCTGATAGTTTCGATATGGCATTAGTGTACTTGCTTTTATTTGATAGCTTAGACATTGCATTTATTACCGTGTTTTGCATGCATATTTACATATTCGTTGTCATGCATTTTTAGGGCTAGTCCGGATTGCTGGAGCCCAATACTTTTTACATTCATTGTTATTTATTCTCGAGATTTAGATTCTCCATGAGATTTATGGATTTGGAGAAACTGCAAGATTTATAAAACTGATTATCATTTAAAAGTGAAAGTTGCGGTTTTCTCATGATATGATTTGGGATATGTCCACTATTAGTTTTCTCGGCTCTTGAGCGATATCCTACACCCAATTCGAGGAGGAGGAGGAACTATCTGTGGGTGCATGGTGGACCCGTGCGGTACCCCGGGGCAAGAAGATCACAGATGATGGCGTTGAGCCTGTGATAGGGGAGTACTACTGACCGGTGATGTTATTGTGACTCGTCGGACATCCGGAAGATACCAATCGGAGTTTGGGCCAGTCCGGATAACCGGAGCCCAGGGGCCAGTCCAGACAGCTGGAGTCCCAGATACTGAGATATTGAGATATACTTTGTGTCGATGCTAGACACTGATTTATGTTGATTTCATTGATGATATTCGATATATATACAGATATCTCACTAAAACAAGAAAACAGTTTTATCATTTAGATGTATTTTGTTTTCATGCATTCATACCTCATACATATGATATTTTGCTACTTGAGGCACTGACACGAGCACATGGGATTACACTTTGGTATAGATGTTTACCCTTGCCACCTTTCATGCTTCAGACTTTATCGTTCGAGGATATATATATTTTATGATCGTATTTGACCTAGGATTGAGTCATACATACGATTTCTGCTCTGTGATGTTTTCTACTCACGAGTTGGCAACTCACCCCCGTTGTGCCACAGTTTTTGCAGGTTTTGCCGTACAGGTTTTCCCTTGGCGGCTTTGCTGGCACACTATTTCATTCCGGGTGATTGCTTTGGTAGGTGGATTCACTCGCATCGTGACCACCCTCGTACCTTTATTTACATTCTGTTGTATCTAGTAAACTCCATCAACCAGACTTGTATATTTATTTCCGACTTAGTGACCAGTGATGTAAATTCTCTCGACCTTAGAGTCGTGCTTGTATTATTATGGTTTTCGTGTTGATTTCTGAGTTTCTTTTTGAGTTTTGATCCTCGCCTTTCGGCGTTGTATATTATTATTGCTTGCGTGGTTGTGACTGTCGATTGACGAAGAGCTAGCTCCCGCTTGGGGATGTCTTTTATCATTCATGTATATATTATTCATGTTGTACCCCGTTCGGGGCCAGTATTTACAAAGGAAACTCTGCCGAAATTTTCAGAATGGACATGATGTTTTAAAAACGCATAATTCGGCTTATGCTATTAAAACCACTTGTTTTTAAACAAGTTTTCCTTCATTTATTATTTAAAATGGTTTTAGATTTCTGGACATTTGGCTTACTTGAATTAGATGTGGTCTTATAGACTTCATATGATTCAAGTGCCAGTCACGTGCTATTTCGGGTCGTGACATATAGCCGGATTATTAAATAAAGTGTTGATTTAATAATTTAATGTATAATTATATATTTGATATATTGAATTACATTAACTAATATTAGCTCACTTAAATATTTCTTTTTCTCACTTGTGTGCATATAGTATATATGTGATATATATTAATGTACATTATTTTGTGTCATGCTTGATGCCACATGCTTTATGGGTGTATGAGACTTACACTATACATAAGATAATATTAGGGTTTTTATTTATCCAAGTAATTCAAATGATGGAAATTTGTCATGGTTGGAAGCTTGGAGAATTTTATGCTAACCAATGACTTAGTCCACTAGTTTTGTTTTGCTTAAGATATTTATTAACCTAACCATTATCCTTAGCCATAGTTTAATCTCTACATGAGTTAGTATATGATACAAACTCACCCATGATTGCTATTCTCACCTCATGAGTTTTCATTCTCATCTCCACTTCATCTTCTTCCTCATCTCAAAAATCTTTTTAGGGTTTGGAGAGATGAAGAATCCTAGTGAGAAAATTAAATCTAAAGTGAGCAAAATTCCAACTTCATCATCCTCTACTATACTAGCCATTTAGTTTAGGGTGTTTGCTTCACTAATTACATATTAGTGAAGAGGTAGCTTGAGTTGGTGTCTCCTCGACGTAGATCATATTCTGCCTCGAAGACTTCAAGGAAGCTTGTTCCGTTTATCTTGTGGAGACTTTCTAGAGTCCGGGAGTTGACTACTTGGAGCGAAGGGACTACTACACGGAGCTATTGAAGTGAAGGACCGGTCTATAAAGGTTGTATTCCTTGTTCACTTAGTATGTAAAGTTGTTTGCATGCTTGATTCGTCTAAATCTCTAGTTAAGATTCTAGGTTAGGGTTTTTTAGTACGGCAATTTTTTGAAGTTGGCATGGACGATGCCTCTCAAAACCTTGCTGTCACCCTATGGAACCCTACAGTGGTATCAGATCCGGTCTAGAGAATTAGACGATGTTTGTAAGATTACGAAACCGAAACTACTCTGAAACTTGCAACACCAATCTCTAGTTTCTGTCGAATTTTTAATGGCCTATAAAAATTATTTAAACAATTGCAGAATGTTGTATGTGATATAACATGAACACCCAACAAATTTGAGAGCACTTGGCCGGAATTTGGCGGGCGACATATACGAAAATTCCGAGCTCGCCGGATTTGTAGTGGGTATTTGTCTTCAAAATTTTGTGGTGTTCCAGTCTCTGGGTTTTTGTGTTTCAGGTGTTTCTTGTTTTTCTAAGATTGCATGTGATGTGGTCTTCCTGTATTGACAATTCGGAGTGTTTCGTAGTCGTAATTCTAACATTATTTCGGGTTATTTAGACGACGTTAAAAAGTTCGAACGGATATCAATAACCCATATTTTCCCTCGCTGGAAATTTTCCAAGAGTTGGATTTTTCCAAGTTTAAAATTTTCAGAAAATCATGCAGGCGATTCTGTGGACCCTCTAGAAGAACGAAACCCTAACTCGATTCTGTGACCGTCGGAACCGCCACCAAACCCTAGGGTTTGTGATAGTTCCGCAGCGCCATAGGTGAGGCAAGGGTTAATCCTTCTACGGTTGGTCCATAGGTGCTGTGGCATGTTCTGGGTACTTTTTAAACTCCGCTTATGTGTTGTGCTCTTTGGGAAATTTTGAGTGTTTGTTTATTTGATCGAAAAGCTTAACATCGTCCAGCTATCTGTGATTGTGATAAAATACTTGGAATCCACAATAATTAGTTATATGATAACTAGTTTGAATTTTATAAATTTACCAATTTAGTCTTATTTGATCGGTTGCCACGGAATTTTGATGTGGATCAAAAGTCCGTCGCAATCACGTAGCGTACGCGGATACTCGCCGGGTAACCTTACTAGATAACCATGCCCCATAGCCCTGACCAAGTGACTGTAGGAGAACCTCGTCGCCAAAAGCATTTGTTCGGGTGCTCGCGGTCGCGGTGTTCCTCCTTAGTGCACTTCATCGACAGCATCGGGGGTGCGGCCGTCTACTAAAGTTTCCGATGAGCATTCGATCAGGTTATCGAGAATCTTGTTGAATTACCCGACAAGTTATTGGAAAGCGTTTTCAATATCGAGACTAAAATGCGGGGTTTATAATTGTTAGGAATGTGATGTCTAAGGAATTCATTTGGTTAGGCATGAAATCCAGAGTATGTGATACATTGGGTTTATGATGTCTAAGGTGGTTGCAGATTCCAATTGTTGTAGTTTTTCACTTTCTTTTCTGCGACCGTAAGTGTAATATGTGGTGTATCGCCGGTTTCATTGCTATATGTCAACGACAATTGGGATACGCATATTTACTTACGTTGATGACATGTGATATTATGTGTTGCTGTGATATGTAATATTGGATCGTCGTGTTTTGAATAGCCAAGGGTTTGTATGTGAGATGAGAGTTTTTCATTTTCATTCATATAAAAGCTTGTATGTAATATTCTTTTATTGGGGCACTTCCGGGTTGAGGATGATGTCACCATTGATGTATATTATTTACTTTTCCGCATTAGGATAGACCCAAGGAGGAGAGCACAAGTAACCGGGTTCTAGGGTCCAGTAGGAGACCATCTCGAGGAGTCAAGACCGGGTCTCCTAACTCTAGAATTGGTAGGGTTTCTTGCCGCTCTCGTAGGGGTCTAGGGATATGGGTTTGGCTATTCATCGCGACCGTGGAATCCGCATTTTTTATTGGCTTAAATAAACACGGAGTTCCTAGTATATCTAATATTTCATATGTGTTCTTCTGCTGCTGATATTCTGTGATGTGATCACTTGATATATTGAGACGAATGCTTATATTATATATGTGATATATAATAAATATTGCTGCTTTCGTTTCTTCTGTGATGCTTAGGAAGCATAATTGATGGGACTTCATTAATGAGATTAATGAAAGAAAAAGAAACCTAAAGATGTTGTAGAAACATGTTTTAAAATTGGTAGCTCTAGTTCTTGCTTTGCATAGCGGTATTCCTTGTAGAATATCCAGCACCTTATTCGATAAGGAAAGAGCCGAGATCCTTTCACCGGTAGTGACCTCTTTAGCGAAACTAGCAGATGCCACAACCCACTCGGTTTTGTTTTTGATTGCTTTTTAGTTTATGCTTTGCATAGCGGTATTCCTTGTAGAATATCCAGCACCTTATTCGATAAGGAAAAAGCTGAGATCCCTTCACCGGGAGTGACCTCTTAAGAAAAATTAGTAAAAGCCTAAAAACCACTCCTTTTCAAAATCACTCGATTCTACAACAATATCAAGTTCATTACGCCAAGGGTTTTCTTAAAATCCTGTCGTAGCCCTCCGTCATTTCAGATAAGTAGTATTTAGTATTCATGCTACGTTTGTTGGCCTGCGTCAAGGCGTAGTGTGCGGTAGCTATTTAGTATTTATCTGCTGCATACGATGCGATTGGATTAGGGTAGTCGTACGACTTTGTTGGCCTGCGTCAGGGGTCGTGCGGGTGGGTTTAATTCAATCAGGAAATGTACGGGTTGAACTTGACTAGCGGACTATGGTTTGTTGGCCTGCGTCAAGATCATAGGACGCTAGGGGAAAAAACTTTATTGGGAATTTCAAATGTTGAAATTTGCAATGAGATTGCATACCTTCTATGAGATAGTTAGATCCCGATACCCACTGCGAGTAAGAGTTACTTCTGGGAGAGTTTTACACATTACAATTAGCCGATCAAGTAGGTTTCTAGAAAGGTGTTAACGGGGTTACGCCCCTGGAAAAATGAGGTTTATTTTAATTAGGTCCGTACGAAAGCACGTGGAACCTCCCTCAAAGTACCGACACTGGCCTGGCCGAAAGGTTGGTGAACTTGTAGGGTGTAATTAATCCCGGCTAGTCTTACCTTTTAGTGTTTGAAGGAAGATTTGATAAAAACAGTGGGAGCCATCCTGATTAGATAAAATAATAACCAATCTAATCTTGCAAGAGCGCACGCAGAGTGTTTTCTTCTCTCTCTCTCTCTCCTGGTAGCGACCATGTCACGCCTTAATCAAGATAATAATATGGATGCATTGATCGAACCTTCATATTATACTGAGCTAGGGAACGTTGGTTCCGCTCTATCTTATAATTGTTATAAGTCCGAGCAGGAAATAGGGGAATATCCAGATTTCCACGCAACCCAATCGAGAAATGAGCATGTTGATGCATATTCTTTGGGTGTGCTTATTACCGAGAACTGTTTCTCAGTATCCTCTACGTCCTAGGTATGAGATACCAGATCAGGATCCCACATATGTAATCTGTTACATGGGCTACAGAAAGGTAGAGAACTGAGATTGGGTGATATGTCTCTAAACGTTAGAGAATGGTGCAATTGTTGCAGCCAAGTCAGTTGGCAAATATCGCCTTGTATTACCAAATGGTAAATACATTGGTTCTGAACAAATGTTATTACATACCGAACCTTATATACAACATTACATCGGTTTCTTTATTAAGTTAAAGAAGGATATAATTATGTATTGGAGGATAATGTTGTGAATATTTTCCTTAATCAAGAGTTGATTGGATCAGGCACGTTATGTAATGGCATATAAGTTCTAAATCAAACCACAGTTCAAAGTATGTAGAACACACACAAGAGGAGTAGTTCAGAAATAAACGAATCCTTCTTGTGGCATTGTAGACTAAGTCATATCAATGTGACACGACCAGCTAAGTTACATAAGGTTGAATATGAGAATCTGTTCGAATTTTCATCTTATGATACTTGCCAGTCTTGTCTCAAAGGTGAAATGACCAATACTCCGTTTACTGGAAACAGAGAAAGATTTACTGAACTCTTGGGACAGATACATGATGATGTATTCGGTCCTATGTCTACAAATGCCAGGGTTGGTTTTTTGTACTTCATTACATTCATCGACGATCTCTCAAGATTCAAACATGTGTTCCTGTTGAAATACAAGTCTGAAGCTTTTGAGAAATTCAAGGAATATAAGCTTGAAGTTGAGAACCAAACGGGTAAAAGTACTAAGTCTTTCGATGTGATCGGAGAAGGGAATACTTGGGCATGGAGTTCCTGGATTTTCTAAACAGAGAATGGGATTCTCTCTCAGCTTACTCCTTCGTATACACTACAGCACAACGGTGTATCGGGACGGAGGTATCGCACCCTATGAGATATGGTGCGTTCTATGATGAGTACTGCTGAGTTGCCTGTTTCCTTTTGATGTTATGCACTTGAGAAGCTGCATACCTATTGAATGGGGTTCCATCCAAATCAGTACCTACCACTCCATATGAGATATGGAATGGGAAGAGACCATGTATTAAACGAGTTAAGATATGTGGTTGTACAGCCTATGTTGAGAAACAAAATCCGAACAAGCTTGAAGCAAGGTCAGTTCTGTAAGTTTTTTAGGATATCCTAAACCTTTGCGAGGGTATATCTTCTACCACACTGAGGAGCAAAAGGTGTTTTGTTTCTCAGCATGCCACCTTTTTTAAAAGGAATTTCTTGTGAAGAAATTAGTGGTCATGAGGTAGAACTGGAAGGAGTTCCAGCTAGACAAACTAATAGCTGATGATTTGGTGAAACCAAAGGATTCAATAGTCCCCAACGAACCTCGGCCTCTCCGCGAATCTGATAGGGTTTCTCATCCACCTAAGAGATACTACGGTTTCCTTGGTGACGGTAGAGCGAGGATTGCATCATGGTAGATGATGACCCAACCAGGTTCAGGTGGGCCATCACGAGTGGGGACTCTGTGAAAAGGCTGGATGCTATGCGATCAAAGATGGAATCCGTGTACACCAACAAAGTATGACTTTGAATGTTGCACCTAAAGGGGTAAAACCTATCGGGGGTAAGTAGATCTTGAGAAGATTCTTGGTGTAGATGGAAAAGATAAGACTTTCAAAGCTATGCTTAAGTCCATCAGGATCAATGCGCGCATCGCGGAGTTGGAAGATCTGTTATGATGTGGCAGTCAAAGAGTTTGACTTCATCAAAAAAGTAGATGAACCTTGTATATACAAGAAGGTTGTTGAGAGTAAGGTTTTCTTCGACGTATTGTACGTAGATGACATACTCTTGATAGGAAATGGTTTCCTATGCTACACTCGGTCAAGCTCCTTTTATCATGAGGATTCTCCATGGAAGATCTGGATGATACCTATTACATATTGTGGATTATGATCTATGGTGATAGATCTAAGTAGATGTTGGGAGTATCCCAAATACAGGTACATTAACACCATACTAAAGGGGTTTAGTATGGAAGGTTCTAAGCGTGGTGGTTCGCCCACTTACTCATGAATCATTCTCTCCAAAAAGTTGTCTCCCGAGACTGATTTGGAGAGAGCTCACGTACAAGGGATACCCTATGCTTCGGCGATAAGCTCTATCATGTATGCGATGTTATGTACCAGACCAGATGTAGCTAACTCACTTGGTGTAGTGATCAGGAATCAATCGGATCTTGGGAGAATCACTGGACAACTGTGAAGGACATTCTTAAGTACTTGAGAAGCACTAAAGAAATGTTCTTACTGTTTGGTAATAGTGAACTCCAGTGGGTGTCCTTTACCAATTCATGCTTCCAGAGAGATAAGATCGACTAAAAGTCAGTCACGGGCTTTGTCTTTACCCTCAGTGGAGGGACGGTATGTTGGAAGAGTTCCAAGCTATATACCGTGGCAAACTAGACGATAAAGGCTGAATACATCGCTACCAACGATGCTACCAAAGTGGATGTCTGGATAATTCTTGTTCATGAGATGAACATGGTTCCTACCATTGAGCGTCCAATAAGTGTTATTGTGACAACAATGGAGTTGTGGCTTTGGCCTAGGAACTCAGGTCCCATCAGCAATTCAGACATATTCTGAGGACAGTATCACCTGATCAGGGAGATGGTTGATCTCCAGGGGATCGAGGTTAAGAGAGTTGACGCGAAGGATAACACGGCGGATCCACTCACAAAGGCCTTTCCCTAGAGAGATTTCTATAGGGCGTTGAGTATGAGATACTACAACAAATGTCCTTAGTGCAAGTGGGAGATTGTTAGTTATATGTATGCCCTAGAGGCTATTACTGTACATGCGATGTATATTGTAGTGGATGCTTAGACATATATAGGGAGGACATTCTTTCTCGACATGATAGTATGCTATCTGGTCACACTTTATCTTAACATGTACATTTATCGTCTCTCTATTACATGTTGATAAAGCCCTTAGGATGAATACTTGACTACCAGGATTATGATGCAGATCATACTAGTGGGGCATATGTAGTCGGTAAGTACATCCTTCAATTGTTCCTAGTCGTGAGAGTATCGAGACGGGGCATCGATATTCCAGAGTAGACTAGCATATATGCTTCTTGACCCGTGTGATGGGCTATGGATGATCCCACATCTATTGGTGTTTAACATCAGAGAAGGTATACGGGTGCTCAGTGGAGACTGGGTATACTTAACGGACTCGCCGAGAACTCCTAGATGGTATAATACCAATCGTCAGATAGCAGTTCTCTGGTGACACCGGTACATGTTAGTATGTCGACCCGAGATCGTCATAGAGACTTGTGTGATTCCCACTGTGCTTTGATTTCCACCTTACCATGTTCAAGAGATCGTGCAAAACGGTGGTTTTTGGGTACAGCCCCGAGTCACATGGAGGCAATAAGCGATAGGAGGGGATTTCGTCTCTCCCGGTATTGGGGGTTGATGTTGCGCTATGCTTGATTGGCCATAACAGGAAATCCCTGTCCAAGGTTGCTGAGATCTACTGGTAAGTGTTATCTGTAGTTTATCGAACCGTTATGAGCCTCACATCGGCTTGGCTTATCAGGCTATTGGGGTCTGACTTTATACCACCCCGGGCTGAGATATGCGACTTATCAGATGAAGAGACCGGACTATACGGTAGTGTTACGGATTGGATTCGCAGGAGTATGAGCAGGCTTTCTTGTTGATCTTCTGATCGCTCAATACCAGGGTGGCCGTTACGTTTAGCAGACCGCTTGCGGCTTGTAGGTGACTGATATGATCACCAGCTACTGCCGGCGTATTGACGAGTCTTTAGAGTCCTACACAGAGGTTTTCTGGCTCAAGCGAAACGAATTAGGAGCACATATGTGATATGTGCGGGACCGAGATTAATACGTGTATGCGATACCGTATTCTATTCTCGCGATATGTGATATCGGACGGTTATATGTGATATAGCCGGGTTATCGGATTAAGTGTTGATTCGATAGGTTGTTACATTTGATATAAGTCGGTTGTATGTGATATAGCCGGACTATTAAATCAAGTGTTGATTTAATAATTTAATGTATAATTATTTATTTAATATATTGAATTACATTAACTAATATTAGCTCACTTAAATATTTCTTTTTCTCACTTGTGTGCATATAGTATATATATGATATATATTAATGTACATTATTTTGTGTCATGCTTGATGCCACATGCTTCATGGGTGTATGAGACATACACTATACTTAAGATAATATTAGGGTTTTTATTTATCCAAGTAATTCAAAATTGATGGAAATTTGTCATGGCTGGAAGCTTGGAGAATCTTATGCTAACCATTGACTTAGTCCACTAGTTTTGTTTTGCTTAAGATATTTATTAACCCAACCATTATCCTTAGCCATAGTTTAGTCTCTACATGAGTTAGTATATGATACAAACACATCCATGGTTGCTATTCTCACCTCATGAGTTTTCATTCTCATCTCCACTTCATCTTCTTCCTTATCTCAAAAAGCTTTCTAGGCTTTGGAGAGATGAAGAATCCTTATGAGAAAAATAAATCTAAAGTGAGCAAAATTCCTACTTCATCATCCTCTACTATACTAACCATTTAGTTTAGGTTATTTGCTTCATTAATTCCATATTAGTGAAGTGGTAGCTTGAGTTGGTGTCTCCACGACGTAGATCATCTTCGGCCTCGAAGACTTCAAGCAAGCTTGTTCCGTTCAGCTTGTGGAGACTTTCTATAGTCCGGGAGTTCACTACTTGGAGCGAAGGTACTACTACACGGAGCTATTGAAGTGAAGGACCAGTCTACAAAGGTTGTATTCCTTGTTCACTTAGTATGTAAAGGTGTTTGCATGCTTGATTCGTCTAAATCTTTAGTACGTCAATTTTTTGAAATTGGCATGGACGATGCCTCCCGAAACCTTGCTGCCGCCCTAGGGAACCCTACAGATTAGCACTTTACACTAGTGTGTTTTCTACATTAAAATAGTTTAGTGTAGAGGTGGCTTGAGCTAGAGGGACTTCGGGTGGATCGTCTTCGGCGCGAAGATCACGAAAGAGGCCCGTTCAACTCGAAGAGGAGCCTAGTGCAGTCGCGTGGACTATAACCCGGAGCTAAAGAAGAGAAGGACTCGATCCACGAAGGCATATCATCTTTTCCTTCTCTTTAGTTGTTCATATCATCATAGCTATAACCCTAATTTCTAGTTAAGATCATGGTTAGTATAGTTTAGCACCCTAAATTTTTAAAATTTGGCATGCTTGATGGCATTAGAACCTTGTAGTGGTGCTTAGGTAGACTTTCATAGTATCAGATCCAATCTAGAACATTTGGGTAGGTCTTTACGATGTTAAAGTGTTCGATCGGTTTCAAAACCTGCAAATCTTAGCACTTTCTATCGAATTTTTCAAACGATGGAATTTTGGTAATTAAAAATATCCAAAAATTCATGCAGGGTATTCTATGGAGCCCCAAGAAATTTGGAGCCCAAATTCATCTAAACAGCCGCGGAACCGCCGCCAAAACACTTGTTTGGCCGCCGATTTGGTGAATTGGGTGTCCATTTTTCGTGTTCTGCTCCGTGGTTTCAGTTAGCACATTCTGGGTATTTTTAATGCATCTCAAGTTGTTGAGGTCTCTGGATTTTGTGGATGTTTGTTAAACCGATCAAAATGTTTAATGTTGTTTAGACTTTGATGATATGTGATACAATTGTTAGAATCCAAATAATTAGTTTTGTGAAAACTAGTTCGTATATTATAAACCTAATGTATTAGTCTCGGTTAATCGGTTGCCACGAAGTTTTGAATCGGATCAAAACTCCGTCGCAATCGCGTATTGTATTCGAAGACTCGCCGGGTAACTCTAGTAGACAGCCACGCTCCATAGCCGCGACTAAGTGACTGTAGGAGAATCCCGTTGCCAAAAGCACCCACTCGGGTGCTTGCGGCCACGGTGTTCCGCCTTAGTGCACTTCGTCGACGGTATCGGGGGTGCGGCCATCTGCTAAAGTTTCCGACGAGTATTCGATAATGTAGTCGGGAACCCTGTTGAATTACCCGACTAATGTAATTGAAAAGTGTTTTCAATTTGAGACTAAAATATAAGGTTTATAGGTTAGGCATGAAATCCGGAATATGAGATATTCCGGGTTTATGATGTCTAAGGATATACGGATTCTAATTATTGTATTTTTCCATTTCTTTTCTGCGACCGTATGTGTAATATGTGGGGTACCCCAATCTCATAGCTATATGTCAACGAAATTTCGGGATACACATATTTACTTACGTTGATGACACGAGATGTTATGTGTTATTGGTGATATGATTTATTGGATCGTCGTGAATGAATAGCCGGGGGTTTTATGTGAGAAGAGAGTTTTTATTTTCATTCATGTAAAATCTGTATGTAATATCCTTTTATTGGGGCACTTTCGGGTTAAGGATGATGTCACCATTGATGTATATTATTTACTTTTCCACATTAGGATAGACCCAAGGCTGGGAGCACAGGTAGCCGGGTTCTAGAGTCCAGTGGGAGTCCATCTCAAGGAGTTGAGACTGGATCTCCTAACTCTAGAATTGGTAGGGTTACTTGCCCTCTTGTAGGGGTCCAGGGATGTGGGTTTGGCTATTCATCACGACCGTGGAATCCGTGTTTTACATTACTGGCTAAATTTGAAACACGGAAATCCTAGTATATCCAATGTTTCATATGTTGCTTCTGCTGCTTGGTTCTGTGATGTGATCTGATCAGTCGAAAATAGTGCATTTTTAACGCATCAATTTCTTTACTCTTTGTTATCATCTAAAGGTGTTTGGTATAAATATATCACATATTAGCAATTCGTCTGCAAAATACCAAATAACATGTGTTATACATTATAACCGGCATTTTGAGGGAAATTGTGTGTTTATTATTGCATGCATGATCTTTGTATTCAAACACTTGTCTCGAGATTGTGTGCAGGAAATTCTCCAGATAAAAGAGCCGGAATTGATAAAAGTGCTGATAAAATACACAAAGTCCAAGACCTAAGATCTGGCAGTGAACTAGAAAGAATTATAAGATTCTAGACATCAGGAAAGTTCCAAAAAATCAACACAAATCAGAACTGAAGATTTCATGCAGCAAACCCATTACTTGGCCGTGGATCCGCGGCCGAGTTGGCCGATCCGCCGCGGATCCGCGGCTTGGTTAATTCATTAGCACGTCAAATTTCTCCACGTGGCTACTTGTAATGGCCAGGCTTCCAGAAGACTCTCCAAATACCATGTGGCTTTATCCAGAAGGCTCAGCCTAACAAGCTCATCCTAGAATATTCCTTATTCTAGAATATTCCCTCCAACAAACTTCTTCTAGAAGACTCTCTCTAACAACCTAGCTTTGGGGGGAAGATTCAAATGAGGTGGTTATAAAAAAGGGATCTAGATCTAAGGTTTGGGGGTTGTTGTTTTAGGTTGTTGAATTTGGAGGGAAATTAATTAGAGTTGAATTTGAGTGGTAAAAGAATTGTAGTGAGATCCAAATCATTTCTAAATCAAATTGAGTGACACAATTTGATCCAAATCAAGATCCATCGAGTACCAAATCAATCAAGCCTTCAACGAGCCATTTGAAGCAACGCCGATCTTCATCCGAGTAAGAGATCCAAGACGATCCGCGACTCAAAATGACGATGCGAAGCTAGTTTCGACGATTGAGTTCTCTCCTCAAAAATTTTGTAATCTTTGAGTGAATTGTAACGAAACGTTGATTAATAAAAGATGAAAATTCTTGATCTTGCTTTTCTATACATTTGAGCATTATGAAGTGTTATCGATTCCTTGATTGTTTTCTTTTTCATGATGTTTGAGTGAAAACTCCGCTTGTGGAGGAATCGAGAAAATAGGTAGATGACGATGAGTAAATTCTTGAACGATTCTTATGTCTTATGAGTTTTGTAAACTTTAGGAAATTGAATCAACAACGACCTAGTTTTGAGCGAGATGCTTTATTGAATGTTTTCGCTCTAAATTAGAGATCAACGATCGATGATTGAATTTGCTAGAGGCTAGAATATGAATGCTAATCAATGAAAGGACCAGGGATGATGATGAAGAAACCCTAGTTTCTTCAATAGATCCCTAAATCTCGTTGATTGTCATCGATCTAGCAACAAATCATCAATAGATAAGAATTCGTAGTCATATGTAATCATCATCGCTATCAATTGGATCGATTCCTACAAGCCTCTCTACAAATCTTGATAACTCAAACGATTTGGATATATTCTTGATCTTTAGCATTTCTTGATTCTAGATCTATTTTCTTGATGTTTCTTGAAATCAAATATTACAAATCTTGAATCAATTTTCATGCAAATTTTTTTTATCTTTTCATTTCAACTCATCTAAAACAAAACCGATCAAAACACACATCTCAGTGGACGATCCGCATTCATTAACGCGCTACATCGACACCGTTAATTGACTGTGGTATAAATTTCTTTGGTTGTGAAACATTTTACTTAACACACGAAGATATGATCAATTAAATGGCGCAGTTGCCGGGGATGTGTGCTATTTTGTTCGTTTTTTTTATTTGAGTTGAAAAATTATTATTCCATCCAATTTTAATTTAAGATTCGCATCAAGCGCTTAACGATTTGTTGTGAATTTTGCGAGGGAATATGGAATCATTTTACTTAGGAAATTAAGATTCAGAGAAGATCTACAGAATCCAAAGAAGCACAGGAAGTTGCAGAAAAATTTCGAAACCCTAGTTCCGTCATCAAACCGCGGATCCGCGGTGAATGGTGCATTTTTGCGGCGGTTCCGCCGCCGTTTAGGCGTTCCAGATATTCAAGTTTCTGTGGTATACTCTCTATTCTTTCTTCTTCTCTCTGATCTTCTCCAATAACCATTTTCTGCAGGATTCTTTGCAAAATTCGCAGCGCCGCTAAAAAATAAAATTCTTGTTGCGATTCTTGAAATTGGTTGTTTTGTGCATATTTTAATACGGAAATTAAGGGGAAAAGACCAAATTCAGATTAGGTGGGGATTTCATTATCCTTCCTAAGCCCCAAAAATCACAAAACTTGCATCCGCATCACCCTCATTAATTAAAAAATATCTAGACAAGACTCTAAGGACTGTCGTGCTCATTAAGGACAGAAGGAGGTCATGGGTAATCTATTGCTTATCCGCGTTTCTTTTGTGGTGTCTAAGGCAAGTGTGTCTAAGGCAAGTGGTTACTTAATTAGACCCGCTACTTACGTAGCGGAAAACCTCCCACTTACCTGGCACTTACCTGGCCACAGGAGGAATAAAGAGGCAGTAGAAGATTTATCCTGCGATTTGTCTTCTGGAAGTCTAGGAGCGGTCTAGAGACTTGACCTAGGTGACAATTAGATATAGGGTTGCTTGTGCATGTTTGTGTGAATTTTCATAAATCCGTCCTTTTTCAAAACAAACCAATTATTTTCTCCCCTTCTTACCCTTTTCCCTCCTCTTCTCTTCTTATAATGGGTGACCCAAACAGAAGAACTCTTGCCGAGCTTTGCTGTCCACAACCAGATATTTCTTGTTTTTTGTAATCCCTTCGGTATACCATCTGACTCTCCCATGTCCTTAAGAGATCGGATAGAACAAGCGGGTAAGAACAGTTGGCTACCTCAGTCCAGATCTTATCAAACGTATCCTAATCCTACATCCGTTTCAGTTAATACTCCGAGTGAGGATGCCCCTAGACGCATGTCCATTGCTGAGCATATAGCTAGGGCTAAAGGCCAAAGTTTCAATCCGGACCAATATCAACCATATCCTAATTCTACATCTGTTTCTGTTGATACTCTGACTGAGGATGCCTCTAGACGCATGTCCATTGCTGAGCATATAGCTAGGGCTAAAGGCCAAAGTTTCAATCTGGACCAATATCAACAATCACCTCCACTTTCTAAAGAAGAATTTCATAATCGGTTTGTGTCATGTATGATGTCCAATAGCCAACCGACCAATCCATATCAATATTCTTCTTATCATAATGTTGATCCTACTCCTACCCAATTTTCGCAACTATTCTATTCCTATCAATCCAATCCGACCTTTCCACCTTCTCTAGACAGTCCTTCGAATCAGTTATTTGGGAGTTTTAAGTATCCACAGGAATTTCAATCTTATACTGGAACCCCTTATTGACCCAAGTCTAGTCTTGAGCAGACATTAGAAAAACATCTGGAAATGTCGAACCAAATGAGGAAGGAAATGATAGAATGGATGCAAGCAAATAATTTCAAACCAGCCCAAAATTTTTCAGTATATAATTCGGGCATAGGACAAAATGAGAATTTGGGTAGTGAGACAGAATTATACACCCTTCCTAATCAAACCTTCCCTTTCCAAACTGAAATCCACAACTCCAGTTTCACAGATTCATCGAGTACACCAAATGATTCACCAATAGACGACAGAATGTATGAGAAGTTGTGTAATAATGCAGTGTTTGATTTACCCGACTGTGAAGGGTCCATTTTAAGTGAAACCATGCCAAATCCTTATGATCTCTACACCTCCACTCTTGAACCAACATTTATTGAAAACCATACTTTAAATGAGGTGTTTGAGAGTTTTAACCTTCACTTGAATGAGGTGATTGGCGTTGGGGATATACTGATTGATGAACCCGAAATTTTGGATGAGTTTGCCCTACCAATTCATCAGATCCTTTCACTTCCTTGTGGTCATCATCTTGAGCCTTTAATTCTTCCCGAACCCCAAATATGTCTTGAAGTTGATAATAATGGTATACCCGAACAGCCGACCGAAATTCAGCCTCCATCTCCCACATCTGGTTTAGCGATCCTCGACACACCAATTTGTTTACCCATTTCACCTTCTACTCTCTCCGGTTCTTCTTCTGTTCCTGTAATGTTAGCAAGTGTTGATAAATCACAATCCGTTAATTCAAGTTCAATATTACCAGAAAGTCAACTTGATTTAGATACTTTTGAAAATGAGGTAGATGAGTTTTTTGAGTCTTCTACCTCCATAATTTTTGACAAATTAAGTATGATAAATTCTGGCACAAAACTTAATTACAGCAAAATGTTCGATCACACCATTGATGAAAGTTTTGAAGAACTTTTTGCTGACGAACTTGCATTCCTAAATAATACGGATTTTGTGATTAATCAATCTCAACCTATAGATTTGAACTGCCACCACTCCTTCTTCTTAATCATTCATATTCTCCATGTCATTCTTCTTCATTCTTTCATTTCCCTAATTTAAAACTCAAACCTTTTCCAGACCACCACTTATCCCTTCCTCATTTCTTCCTGACTCTATACAACATGTTCTTCCACCGACTTATATGCTACACTAATAAAATCTTTGAATGGTTGGTATTAATTTTTGGTCTTTGTAAAGTCTTATTTTGTCCAAATGACTTACCCCCTCTTAAAATGCTTAATATTGTCTTACTCATGTTTGAAGGGGGGTATATTTTTGGCTCATGAACATAACTTTTGTCCTCAAAATTGTGAGCCAAAAATAAGTTTGAGGGACGATTTTCACTTTCATATATTATTGCCCCCGTTAATAATGTCCTCCCAAGCTTACAGGTTTTTGAACTTTAACAGATAGCAACAGTGAGGACACTGTTGAAAACAAGTTTGGGGAAGGTTTGTGCTTATTTATCACTTCGCATACTTTGCATAAGCACAAAACAAATAAAAAAATAAAAAAATTGTACATAAATAAGATAATAAAAGATTAGATAGTGAAAAATTACATCCAAACGATTAGAATAGTTTAAGAAAACCAAGAAAGTTAGATGTTTTCTTAAACGAAACTAGTAATAAGTAGTTATGAGCCGTTGTCCCAAGGTTTAGTAAGATGAAAGAAGTCACTAATCTGAGGATAAAAATAAGTCTAAAAAATAGTTTCTATTCTAGAAGCCAAACATTTGAATGTTGATACCCTACTATTCGCACTTACACACATCTTGAAACTCGGGATAGTAGAGGATATCCTGAAATGCTCTTGTCTGAAAGCCAAAGTATGAAGGAAATAATAAATGGAAAATAAAAGATAAAATGGTGAGAAAAATGAACACAGCTTTTGTTATCGCCAAGACAACAATAAAAAAATATAGCGAGGGTGCTTCATCACCTAGTGCCTTAGACTAACTGGTTTGGGAGTCACTGCTAAGCCTTAGGTGGTGCAAGACGAGGAAAATACTGAATACACCTAATAAGCAAGCATAGGAGTAATCGGTCGGTTAGTATCTCAAGAACTATTAATGGTCGCATGAAAAATGTGTGAGCAATTCCATCTAAATATCAATTAAAAAGTACTAAGGTGGAAGGACAAGAGTATGATTGCTTGAATTGAATTCTCTGAGTGTAGGGATGTTCTTTACACACACGTAAGGTTATATGATCGATGTTTGGAAAAAAGATAGGAATGAAGAATAAGGACGATGTTTTATTGAGGGATGATGTGATTTCTAACATCTTTTCATGACTATTAAGATAGGGCTCATGACAACTGAAAAGCTAGTATTAGTTAGAAACTCTAATTTTCAAAGCATTTCTTTTACAATTCTTATCTTTAAATGTAAGTTTCACGGTCTTCCTTTTATTATTGGATTTTGTGGGTGCAATCCGCTGAAAACTCTCAGGAGACAACACTCCTCCTACTAGGGACACTTAGAGCTTTAAAGGCTTGTTGGACGGGCTCAGTGCAATCGTGTTGCCTACGAAAATGTGCTAGTTAATTTTTCTCTTTCTTATATTTTGTCCTTCTCTTAAATAAAAATAACAAGTTTGCTCGAGACGACCAAAATTAAGTTTGGGAGAATTTAATCTGTCGAAAATAATGCATTTTTAACGCATCAATTTCCCTACTCTTTGTTATCATCTAAAGGTGTTTGGTATAAATATAGCACATATTAGCAATTCGTCTGTAAAATACCAAATAACATGTGTTATACATTATAACCGGCATTTTGAGGGAAATTGTGTGTTTATTATTGCATGCATGATCTTTGTATATCAAGCACTTGTCTCGAGATTGTGTGCAGGAAATTCTCCAGATAAAAAAGCCGGAATTGATAAAAGTGCTGATAAAATACACCAAGTCCAAGACCTGAGATCTGGCAGTGAACTAGAAAGAATTATAAGATTCCAGACATCAGGAAAGTTCCAAAAAATCAACACAAATCAGAACTGAAGATTTCATGCAGCAAACCCATTACTCGGCCGCGGATCCGCGGCCGAGTTGGCCGATCCGCCGCGGATCCGCGGCATGGTTAATTCATTAGCGCGTCAAATTTCTCCATGTGGCTACTTGTAACGGCCAGGCTTCTAGAAGACTCTCCAAATACCACGTGGCTTTATCGAGAAGGCTCGGCCTAACAACCTCATCCTAGAATATTCCTTATTCTAGAATATTCCATCCAACAAACTTCTTCTAGAAGACTCTCTCTAACAACCTAGCTTTGGAGGGAAGATTCAAATGAGGTGGTTATAAAAAGGGATCTAGATCTAGGGTTTGGGGGTTGTTGTTTTATGTTGTTGAATTTGGAGGGAAATTAATTAGAGTTGAATTTGAGTGGTAAAAGAATTGTAGTGAGATCCAAATCATTTCTAAATCAAATTGAATGACACAATTTGATCCAAATCAAGATCCATCGAGTACCAAATCAAGCAAGCCTTCAACGAGCCTTTTGAAGCAACGCTGATCTTCATCCGAGTAAGAGATCCAAGACGATCCGCGACTCAAGAAGACGATGCGAAGATAGTTTCGATGATTGAGTTCTCTCCTAAAAAATTTTGTAATCTTTGAGTGAATTGTAACGAAACGTTTATTAATAAAAGGTGAAAATTCTTGATCTTGTTTTTTTTTACATTTGAGCATTATGAAGAGTTATCGATTCTTGATTGTTTTCTTTTTCTTGATGTTTGAGTGAAAACTCCGCTTGTGAAGGAATCGAGAAAATAGGTAGATGATGATGAGTAAAATCTTGAACGATTCTTATATCTTATGAGTTTTGTAAACTTTAGGAAATTGAATCAACGACGACCTAGTTTTGAGCGGGATGCTTTATTGAATTTTTTCGCTCTAAATTAGAGATCAACGATCGATGATTGAATTTGCTAGAGGCTAGAATATGAATTCTAATCAACGAAAGGACAAGAGATGATGATGAAGAAACCCTAGTTTCTTCAATAGATCTCTAATCCTCGTTGATTGTCATCGATCTAGCAACAAATCTTCAATAGATAAGAATTCGTAGTCATAAGTATTCATCATCGCTATCAATTGGATTGATTCCTACAAGCCTCTCTACAAATCTTGATAACTCAAACGATTTAGATATATTCTTAGTCTTTAGCATTTCTTGATTCTAGGTCTATTTTCTTGATGTTTCTTGAAATCAAATATTACAAATCTTGAATCAATTTTTTGCAAATTTCTTTTATCTTTTCATTTTAACTCATCTAAAACAAAACCGATCAAAACATACATCTCAATGGACGATCCATATTCATTAAAGCGCTACATCGACACCGTTAATTGATTGCGGTATAAATTTCTTTGGTTGTGAAACATTTTACTTAACATATGAAGATCTGATCAATCATGATCATATAACTGCGTGAGACGAATGTTATATATATGATATATAATAAACGTTGCTTATGTTTTGCACCGGCTCTAGTCTAGCCCCCGCTCTGCCGGTGTTAAGTAACCTAACTGTGCATGACAGGCCCAGTGGCGAATGTGGATGGCGTAAGCATACGTTCTATTTTCGTTTCACTTTTCTGTAATGTTTAGGAAACATTAAATGATGGGACTTCATTAATAAGATTAATGAAAGAAAAGAAACATAAAGATGTTGTAGAATCAAATTTTCTATAAGGGCAGCTCTAGTTTTTTCTTTGCATAGTAGTATTCCTTGATGAATATCTAGCACCTCATTCGATGAGGAAAGAGCTGAGATCCCTTCACCGGGAGTGACCTCTTTAGCGAAACTAGCAAATGCTACAACCCACTCGGTTTTGTTTTTGATTGCTTCTCTAGTTCTTGATTTGCATAGTGGTATTCATGAATATCCAGCATCTCATTCGATGAGGAAAGAGCTGAGATCCCTTCACCGGGAGTGACTTCTTTAGCGAAACTAGAAAAAGCCTAAAAAACACTCCTTTTCAAAATCACTGGATTCTACAACGATATCAAGTTCATTATGCTCATGGTTTTCTTAAAAACCTGCATAGCCCTCCGTCATTTCAGATAAGTACTATTTAGTATTCGTTTTACGTTTGTTGGCCTTTGTCAAGGCGTAATATGCGGTAGTTGATTAGTGCTTATCTGCCAGCATGTGATGCGATTGGATTAGGGTAGTGGTGCGACTTTGTTGGCCTTCTTCAAGGGTCGTGCGGGTGGGTTTAATTCAATCAAGAAATGAACGGGTTGAACTTGACTAGAGGCATATGGTTTGTTGGACTTCGTCAAGGTCATAGGAAGCTAGGGGTAAAAACATTATTGGGAATTTCAAGTGTTGAAATTTACAATGAGATTGCATACCTTCTATATGATAGTTGGATCCTGACACCCCCTGCGAGTAAGAGTTACTCCTTGGAGAGTTTTGCACTTTACAATTAGCTAATCCAGTAGGTGTCAAGAAAGGTGTCAACGGGATTATTCCTCTAGGGCAACGAGGTTTATTTTAATTAGGTCCGTGCGAAAGCACGGGGAACCTCCCTCGGAGTACCGACACTTGCCTGGTTGACCGATTAGCGAACTTGTAGAATTTAATTAATCCCGGCTAATCTTACCTCTTAGGGTTTGAAGGAAGATTTGATAAAAATAGTGGGAGCCATCCTGATTAGATAAAAACCAATCTGATCTTGCAAAGAGCGCACTCAAAGTGATTATCCTTCTCTCTCTCCTGGTAGCTACCAATGAAATGCCTTAATCAAGATAATAATATGGATGATTTGACCGAACCTGCTTATTATACTGGGCTAGGTTCCGCTCTACCTTATAATTGCCATAAGTCTGAGCAAGGAATAAGGGAATATCTGGATTCCTATAACACCCATACGAAGAATAAGCATGTTGATGCATCGTCTTCGAGTGGGTTCGTAACCGAGAACTGTTTCTCAGTTAACTCTACATCATGGGTATTTGATACCGGATCAGGATCTCACATATGTAATTTGTTACATGGGCTACAGATAGGTTGAGAACTAAGAAAGGGTGATATGTCTCTATTAGTAAGGAATGGTGCAATTGTTGCAGCCAAGGCAGTTGGCAAATATCACCTAGTGTTACCAACTAGTAATACATTGATTCTGAGCGACTGTTATTCCGTACCAAAATATTGTGAATATTTTCCTAAATCAAGTGTTGATTCGTATGGAACAGTATACACATTCTGAATCAAACCACAGTTCTAAACGTACAGAACACACACAAGAGGAACAGTTCAGAAATGAACGTAGTCTTCTTGTGGCATTGTAAACCAGGTCATATCCATGAGACAAGACTAGCTAAAGTTCCATAAGGATGCATTTTTGAATCCGTTCGAATTTACATCTTATGAAACTTGCCAGTCATGTCTCAAAATCTAGATGACTAAATCTCCGTTTACTGGAAACGGAGAAAGAGCTACTGAACTCCTGGACAAATATATGGTGATGTGTGCGGTCCTATGTCTACACATGCCAGGGATGGTTCCGCGTACTTTATTACATTCACCGATGTTCTCTCAAGATACGAACATGTGTTCTTGTTGAAACACAAATCTGAATCTTTTGAGAATTTCAAGAAATATAACTACGAAGTTGAGAACCATATGGGTAAAAGTATTCAAATCCTTCGATATGATCGAGGAGGAGAATACTTAAGCACGGAATTCCGAGATTATTTAAAAGAGAATAAGATTCTCTCTCAGTTTACTCCTCCGTATACACCACAGCACAATGGTATATCGGGGTGGAGGAATCGAATCCTATTAGATATAGTACGCTCTATGATGAGTACTGCAGAGTTGTCTATTTCCTTTTGGGAATATGCACTTGAGATAGCTGCATTTCTATTGAATAGAGTTCCGACCAAATCCGTTTCCTACCACTCCATACGAGATATGGAATGGGAAGAGACCATTGTAGGGTTCCTAGGCACACAATAGAGGTCTCACAAGGTATCAACCATGCCAATTTCAAATTTTATGGGTGACGAGAAACCCTAGAACGGATCGTTGACTAGAAGTTTAGACGATATACGAATCTAGTTAACAACTTAACTAAAGATAAGAGGCTACAACCTTTGTAGATCCGGATATCCACTTCCTTGGCTCCACGTAGGCGTCCTCTCGCTGTCCATCTCGAATCCCGGACTCGATCGTCGGCTTGATCGGAGAAATGGGCGGACTAGGTCGTCGGCTTCGTGCCGAAGATGATCTACGTCGAGGCATCACAAGTTCAAGCTCCGACTTCACAAATTTGTGAAACTTGTGAAGAAAACACCCAAAACAACTTGGCAAGAGGTAGAGGGTGAAGAAATAGGAGGTGGGTTCACTTTGGAATTGGATTTCTCACTTTAGAACTCAAGTTGCCATTGATGGCATCAAGCTTTCTTGAAGAAGAAGATGATGAAGAGGAAAGAATATGATAAGTTTCTTATTTAAAAATGAAACTAATATGAATACTTATCATACACTAACCATGGTCAAGTGTAGAGATTAAACTAAGGTTAGTTGGAATGGTTAGGGTTAAGGATGAGATAAGAATGGTGGACTTTGTCAAAGCTTCAAGAAACTTCAACATAAAAACAAAATAAGCCACCATTCAAAATAATATCCAAAATGAATAAATAAATAAATAACTAAGTAAATAATCAAAACCCTAATCATCTCCTAACCATGGTTTAATCCTTTACACTTAACCAAATGATCAAGTATCATCAAACATGATACAAATATGTGCACAAAAGTATATCACATATACTTCTTGCACATCAAGTGAGAAAATCCATTTAAAATGAACCAATGCTAGTTAATGTAAAGTAATATATCAAATATATAATTATACATTAAATCATTAAATCAACACTTGATTTAACGATCCGGTCATATCGCATATAACCGACTAGTATCCTATGTATCGCTTATCGAATCAATCCTTGATTCGATATCTAGGTTATATCGAATATAACCAATCGATACATTCATCGCGAGAATGAAATACGGTATCACATACACGCATTATTCTCGGTCCTGCACATATTTCATATGCGCTCCTATTTCGTTTCGCTTGAGCCAGGAAACCTCTGTGTAGGACTCTAAAGACTCGTCAATACGCCGGTAGCAGATGATGATCATGTCAAGCACCCACAAGCCGCAAGCGGTCTGCTAAACGTAACGGCCATCCGGGTATTGAGCGATCAGAAGATCGACGAGCTATCCCGCTCACACTCCTGTGAATCCAACCAGTAACACTTACCGTACAGTCCGGTCTGTTCGTCTGATATGTCGCATATCAAGTCTAGGGGTGGTAAACGTCAGACCCCAATAACCGATAAGTCGTGCCGATGTGAGGCTCATAACGGGTCGAGAAACTACTGGTAACACTTACCAGCAAATCTCTGATCAGCCCTGGCCAGGGACTTCCCTGTTACGGCCAATCGAGCACAGCGCAACATCAACCCCCAATACCGGGAGAGACGAAACCCCTCCTATCGCTCATTGCCTCCATGTGACTCGGGACTGCACCCAAAGACCACTGTTTTGCATGCCCTCATGGACGTGGTAAGGTGGAGATCAAAGCACAGTGGGAATCACACAAGACTCTATGACAATCTCGGGTCTACAGACTAACCTGTACAAGTGTCACCTGAGAACTTCCATCTGACGTGAGGTATAATACCATCTGGGAGTTCTCGGCGAGTCCGTCCAGTGTACCCAGTCTCCACTGAGCACCCGTATACCATCTCTGATGTCAAACACCAATGGATATGGGATCATCCATCGCCCATCTCATGGGTCGAGAAGCGTATACGCTAGTCTACACTGGTATATCGATGCCCTGTCTCGATACACCCACGACTAGGGACCTTGAAGGATGTACTTATGGACCACCATGTCCCCACTAGTATGATCTGCATCATAGTTCAGGTAGTCAAGTACACATCCTAAGGGCTTTATCAACATGTAACTATAAGACAGTTTAAAGAGACTAGTGTACATGTTAAGATAAAGAGTAACCAGATAGCATACTATCATATCGAGCAAGAAAATCATCTCTATATATGTCCAAGCATCCAATATAATATACATCATCTGTACAATACTGGCCTCTAGGGCATACATACAACTAACAATCTCCCACTTACACTAGGGCCAGCTGCTGTAGTATCGCATACCGAGCATCCCGAAGAGTCTCTCAAACTGTATCTGGGGAATGGCCTTCGTGAGTGGATCCGCCGTGTTGTTCTTCATGTCAACCCTCCTGACCTCGATCTCCCGGCGATCAACTATCTCCCGGATCAGGTGATACCGCCTCAGAATATGCCTGGATCGCTGATGGGACCTGGGTTCCTTGGCCAAAGCCACCGCTCCATTGTTATCGCAATACAAAGGTATTGGATGCTCAATGGATGGAACTACTCCAAGTTCAGTAATGAACTTCTTGATCCAGACAGCTTCTTTGGCAGTATCGTTGGCAGCGATGTATTCAGCCTCCATCGTCGAGTCTGCCACGGTTTCCTGCTTGGAACTCTTCCAGCTAACCGCCCCTCCGTAAAGGGTAAAGACAATGCCCGACTGCGACTTAGAGTCGTCCTTATCACTCTGGAAGCTCGAATCGGTAAAGGACTCCACTTGGAGTTCTCCGTTACCATACACCAAGAGCATCTCTTTAGTCCTTCGCAAGTACTTGAGAATGCTCTTCACAGCTGTCCAGTGACTCTCTCCAGGATCAGCTTGATACCTGCTCACTACACTTAGTGAGTATGCTACATCGGGTCTGGTACATAGCATCGCATACATGATAGAGCCTACAGCCGAAGCATAGGGTATCCCTTGCATGCGAGCTCTCTCCAAATCAGTCTTGGGAGACATCTCTTTGGAGAGAGTGACTCCAGAGATCGTGGGCAAGTTCCCACGCTTGGATTCTTCCATACTAAACCTCTTTAGTATGGTGTCAATGTACCTGGATTGGGACAATCCCAATATCCGTTTGGATCTATCTCTATAGATCCTAATTCCCAATATGCAGGAGGCATCACCAAGATCTTTCATTGAGAATCTTTGTGATAAGAAGAGCTTGACCGATTGCAGCATAGGAATATCATTTCCTATCAAGAGTATGTCGTCCACGTACAATACGAGGAAGACAACCTTACTCTCTGCCACCTTCTTGTAAATACAAGGTTCATCTGGGTTTTTGACGAAATCAAACTCTTTGATAACGACGTCAAAGCAGATGTTCCAACTCCGCGATGCTTGCTTTAATCCATAAATGGATTTAAGCAGCTTGCACACCTTCCCGCTGCTCCCACTGTCTACGAAGCCCTCTGGCTGAGTCATGTACACGCACACTTCTAAATCACCATTTAGAAAGGCGGTCTTAACATCCATTTGCCAGATTTCGTAATCATGATATGCAGCGATGGCAAGCATGATCCGGATGGATTTAAGCATAGCCACTGGGGAAAAAGTTTCGTCATAGTCCACACCTGGTCTTTGACGAAAACCCTTTGCTACAAGTCTAGCTTTGAAAGTCTCCACTTTCCCATCTACACCAAGTTTTTTCTTGAAGATCCACTTGCTCCCAATGGGTTTTACCCCTTCAGGAGCAACTTCCAAAGTCCATACTTTGTTGGTATACATGGATTCCATCTCGGACCGCATTGCATCCAGCCATTTCACTGAGTCTTTACTCGTGATGGCCTGCTCGAAGCTAGTAGGGTCATCATCCTCCATGATGCAATCCTCGCTCCCACCATCCATGAGAAAACCGTAGTATCTCTCAGGTTGGCGAGGAACCCTACTAGATCGGCGGAGAGGCTGAGGTTCATTGGGAGCTACTGAATCTTCTGGTTCCACTAAATCTTCAGTTACGGTTTGTGTATCTTGAACTTCTTCCAGCTCTACCACTTTGCCACTAATTTCTTTTTCAAGGAATTCCTTTTCTAAAAAGGTGGCATATTGAGAAATAAACACCTTTTGTTCTTCAGCATGGTAGAAAAAATATCCTTGTGAATTCTTAGGATATCCCACAAACTTGCAAAGAACTGACCGTGCCTCGAGTTTGTCTGGATTTTGCCTTTTGACATAGGCCGGACAACCCCATATCTTAACTCTTTTAAAATATGGTCTCTTCCCACTCCATATCTCATATGGTGTGGTAGGTACAGATTTAGATGGAACTTGATTCAATAGGTATGTTGCTGTCTCCAGCGCATATCCCCAGAAGGAAATAGGTAACTCAGCTGTGCTCATCATAGAGCGCACCATATCTAATAGGGTGCGGTTCCTCCGTTCTGATACACCGTTGTGCTGTGGTGTATATGGAGGAGTCAGCTGAGAGAGAATCCCATTCTCTTTCAGGAAGTCCAGGAATTCATTGCTCAAGTATTCACCTCCTCGATCAGATCGTAGGATTTTAATACTTTTTCCGGTTTGGTTCTCAACTTCTTGTTTATATTCTCTAAATTTCTCAAAAACTTCTGATTTGTGTTTCATCAGGAACACATACCCGAACCTAGAGAGATCGTCAGTGAATGTAATGAAGTATGAAGAACCATCCCTGGCATGTGTAGACATGGGACCGCATACATCACTATGTATCAGTCCCAAGAGTTCGGTAACTCTTTCTCCGTGTCCCGTAAACGGAGTTTTGGTCATCTTGCCTTTGAGACATGACTGGCAAGTGTTATAAGATGAAAATTCAAACGGATTCAAATATCCATCCTTATAAAACTTAGCCAGTCGTGTCGCATTGATGTGACCCAGTCTACAATGCCACAAGAAGGATTCGTTCATTTCAGAACTCTTCCTCTTATGTGTGTTAGTTATGCTCAGAACTGTTGATTGATTTAGAACATAAACGCCATTGCACAACGTGCCTGATCCAACCAACTTTTGGTTACGGAAAATGTTCATAACATTGTCCTGTAATACAAAATTATATCCCTCTTTGCTTAACAAAGAAACCGATATAATGTTGCATATCAGGTTCGGCATGTAATAGCATTCGTTCAGAACCAATGTATTACCAGTTGGTAATACAAGGTGATATTCCCCGACAGTCTTAGCTGCAACAATTGCACCATTTCCAACTCTAATGTCTTTATCACCTTCTCCAAGTTCTCTACCTTTCCTAAGCCCATGTAACTGATTACATATATGGGATCCTGACCAGGTATCTAATACCCAGGACGTAGAGCAAATGGAGAAACAGTTCTCTGTAACGAACACACCCGAAGAAAATGCATCATCATGTACTTTCTTCATTCGGGTGGCATGGGAATCCTGGTATTCCCCTATATCCTGTTCAGTCCTATAACTCTTATAGGTAAGAACGGAACCAACGTTCCCCAGCACAGTATAACATGCGGGTTCGGTCAATACATCCATATTATTATCTTTATTAGGGCATGAAATGGTCGCTACCTGGAGAGAGAGAGAGAAGAAAACACTTTAGCGTATGCTCTTGCAAGATCAGATTGGTTTTTATCTTATCTAATCAGGATGGCTCCCACTGTTTTTATCAAATCTTCCTTCAAACCCTAAAAGGAAAGACTAGCCGGGATTAATTACACACTACAAGTTCGCCAATCTTTCAGCCAGGCCAGTGTCGGTACTTTGAGGGAGGTCCCCCGTGCTTTCGCACGAACCTAATTAATGTAAACCTCGTTTTCCCAGAGGCGCAACCTCGTTGACACCTTTCTAGACACCTACTTGATCGGCTAATTGTAATGTGTAAAACTCTCCCAGGAGTAACTCTTACTCGCAGTGGGTATCGGGATCCAACTATCTCATAGAAGGTATGCAATCTCATTGCAAATTTCAACACTTGAAATTCCCGATAATATTTTGCCCCTAGCAGCTATATGACCTTAACATAGTCAACAAATCATAAGTGCTAGTCAAGTTCAACCCGTCATTTCCCGATTGAATTAAACCCACCCGCACGACCCTTAACATAGTCAACAAAGTCGCACGACTACCCTAATCCAATCGCATCATATGCTTATACAGATAAGCACTAATTAGCTACCGCACACTACGCCTTAACATAGTCAACAAACGTAGCACGAATACTAACTAGTACTTATCTGAAATGACGGAGGGCTACGACAGGTTTTTCTGAAAACCTATTGCGTAATGAACTTGATATCGTTGTAGAATCAAATACAGTTTTGAAATGGAATGATTTTGAGGCTTTTCTAGTTTTGCTAAAGGGGTCACTCCCGGTGAAGGGATCGTCGGCCCTTTCCTCGTCGAATGAGGTGCAGGATATATCATATATATCACTGTGCAAAGCAGAAACTATAGAAGCAATCAAAAGAAGACCGAGTATGTAGCATCTGCTAGTTATTGCTAAAGAAGTCACTCCCAGTGAAGGGATCTCGATCCTTTCCTCATCGAATAAGGTGCAGGATATATCACATATACCGCTATGCAAAGCAAGGACTGTAGCTACCTGTTTTTGTTTAAAATTTGATTCTACAACATCTTAGGTTTCTTTTCTTTCATTAATCACATTAATGAAGTCCCATCATTTAAATACCTAAACATCACAGATAAATACGACGTACACTTATGCCATCCGCATTCGCCTCGATGTCCCCTCGTGCACCGTTAGGTTAGGTAACTAACGGCAGAGCGGGGCAGGGCTAGCGCGGGTGCAAAACATAAGTAACGTCTATATAATATATCATATATACTATATACTGTATCTATCACAGAACATCACATGATCACATCACAGATATCGCAGCAGAAGAAACATATGAAACATTGGATATACTAGGACGTCCGTGTTTTCAATACGAGCCAGTATAAAACACGGATTCCACGGTCGTGATGAATAGCCAATCCCACACCCCTTGACCCCTACGAGAGCGGCAAGCAACCCTACCAATTCTAGGGTTAGGAGACCCGGACTCGACTCCTCGAGATGGTCTCCCACTGAACCCTAGAACCCGGTTACTTGTGCTCCCCTCCTTGGGTCTATCCTAATGCGAAAAAGTAAATAATATACAAAAGGTGACATCTTCCGCAACCTGGAAGTGCCCGAAAATAAAAGAATATTACATACAAGTTTTTACATGAAAGAAAATGAAAAACACTCATCTCACATAAAAACCCCCGGCTATTCAAACACGACAATCCAATATAACATATCCAGCAACACATAACATCACATGTCATCAACGTAAGTAAATATGCGCATCCCAATTGTCGTTGACATATAGCAACGAAACCGGCGATATCACATATTACACTTACGGTCACAGAAAAGAAAGTGTAAAACTACAACAATTGGAATCCGCAACCTCTTTAGACATCGCATGCCTACTCAAAATGAAATACTTAGACATCACATGCCTAACAGCTATAAACCCCGCATTTTAGTCTCATTATCGAAAACTCTTTTCAATATCAAATGAAACTAAACCGCTATATTTATAACATTCATTCAGTTATCTCATAACTGTTTGTGAATTCCAATTATTGTATCCCATTCCGGATAAATAGAATATATTAAACTTTCCGATCAAACATTCGAACACCCAAGTTTTCCCGAAACCGTTCAACACATGAAATAGGTTCAAAGACATTCACTTCATGCCTCAGTACCAACGGTCCAGCCGTAGAAGGGTCAAGCCAACGCCTCACATGTGGCACGCCGTACTGCCCCAAACCCGAAGGTTCAAAGGGCAGTTCAAAACGGTCACATAATCGAGTTAAGGTTTGTTGTCTTCTAGAGGGACCATCGCATTACATGCACTACTTAGAACGTCCTTAAACCACACAAAAATCCAACACTTAGATATTTTCCGGCAGGGGAAAAGTTGGGTATTTATATCCGGTCGAACTTTTTAACATATTCAAAAAAATTATCCGGAAAGTCACAGACAAGATTAGACAATCTGATCGAAACTCCGAGTCCCCAATACAACCCTAAAAATTCAACTCCTGGAAAAATATTAAAAATTCCCAGAAAACTCAGCATCATAAAATAGGAATTACTGTGCAGAAATGAAATGATGACGTCATAAGATGGCCGCGGAACCGCCGCAGAAGCCAGGCTTCTGCCGCGGTTCCGCCGCCGTTTGGACGAATTGGGAGATCGTGTTTCACAGTAATTCTTAGAAAGTCCTGCTGAATTTTCTGCATATTTTTAATGTCGAAAAAGACCAGATTTCAGAAATTGTCCAGAGAGCATTTTAAGGTTTTGGTTTTTGGTTCGATCGGACTTCTAATTCCGTCAACGCATCGCCTAAGGCTCTAGCTAGGCTCTGATACCACTCTAGGGTTCCTAGGCACACTATAGAGGTCTCACAAGGCATCAACCATGCCAATTTCAAATTTTATGGGTGCCGAGAAACCCTAGAACGGATCGTTGACTAGAAGTTTAGGCGATATACGAATCTAGTTAACAACTTAACTAAAGATAAGAGGCTACAACCTTTGTAGATCCGGATATCCACTTCCTTGGCTCCACGTAGGCGTCCTCTCGCTGTCCATCTCGAATCCCGGACTCGATCGTCGGCTTGATCGGAGAAATGGGCGGACTAGGTCGTCGGCTTCGTGCCGAAGATGATCTACATCGAGGCATCACAAGTTCAAGCTCCGACTTCACAAATTTGTGAAACTTGTGAAGAAAACACCCAAAACAACTTGGCAAGAGGTAGAGGGTGAAGAAATAGGAGGTGGGTTCACTTTGGAATTGGATTTCTCACTTTAGAACTCAAGTTGCCATTGATGGCATCAAGCTTTCTTGAAGAAGAAGATGATGAAGAAGAAAGAATATGATAAGTTTCTTATTTAAAAATGAAACTAATATGAATACTTATCATATACTAACCATGGTCAAGTGTAGAGATTAAACTAAGGTTAGTTGGAATGGTTAGGGTTAAGGATGAGATAAGAATGGTGGACTTTGTCAAAGCTTCAAGAAACTTCAACATAAAAACAAAATAAGCCACCATTCAAAATAATATCCAAAATGAATAAATAAATAAATAACTAAGTAAATAATCAAAACCCTAATCATCTCTTAACCATGGTTTAATCCTTTACACTTAACCAAATGATCAAGTATCATCAAACATGATACAAATATGTGCACAAAAGTATATCACATATACTTTTTGCACATCAAGTGAGAAAATCCATTTAAAATGAACCAATGCTAGTTAATGTAAAGTAATATATCAAATATATAATTATACATTAAATCATTAAATCAATACTTGATTTAACGATCCGGTCATATCGCATATAACCGACTAGTATCCTATGTATCGCTTATCGAATCAATCCTTGATTCGATATCTAGGTTATATCGAATATAACCAATCGATACATTCATCGCGAGAATGAAATACGGTATCACATACACGCATTATTCTCGGTCCTGCACATATCTCATATGCGCTCCTATTTCGTTTCGCTTGAGCTAGGAAACCTCTGTGTAGGACTCTAAAGACTCGTCAATACGCCGGTAGCAGATGATGATCATATCAAGCACCCACAAGCCGCAAGCGGTCTGCTAAACGTAACGGCCATCCGGGTATTGAGCGATCAGAAGATCGACGAGCTAGCCCGCTCACACTCCTGTGAATCCAACCAGTAACACTTACCGTACAGTCCGGTCTGTTCGTCTGATATGTCGCATATCAAGTCTAGGGGTGGTAAACGTCAGACCCCAATAACCGATAAGTCGTGCCGATGTGAGGCTCATAACGGGTCGAGAAACTACTGGTAACACTTACCAGCAAATCTCTGATCAGCCCTGGCCAGGGACTTCCCTGTTACGGCCAATCGAGCACAGCGCAACATCAACCCCCAATACCGGGAGAGACGAAACCCCTCCTATCGCTCATTGCCTCCATGTGACTCGGGACTGCACCCAAAGACCACTGTTTTGCACGCCCTCATGGACGTGGTAAGGTGGAGATCAAAGCACAGTGGGAATCACACAAGACTCTATGACGATCTCGGGTCTACAGACTAACCTGTACAAGTGTCACCTGAGAACTGCCATCTGACGTGAGGTATAATACCATCTGGGAGTTCTCGGCGAGTCCGTCCAGTGTACCCAGTCTCCACTGAGCACCCGTATACCATCTCTGATGTCAAACACCAATGGATATGGGATCATCCATCGCCCATCTCATGGGTCGAGAAGCGTATACGCTAGTCTACACTGGTATATCGATGCCCTGTCTCGATACACCCACGACTAGGGACCTTGAAGGATGTACTTATGGACCACCATGTCCCCACTAGTATGATCTGCATCATAGTTCAGGTAGTCAAGTACACATCCTAAGGGCTTTATCAACATGTAACTATAAGACAGTTTAAACAGACTAGTGTACATGTTAAGATAAAGAGTAACCAGATAGCATACTATCATATCGAGCAAGAAAGTCATCTCTATATATGTCCAAGCATCCAATATAATATACATCATCTGTACAATACTGGCCTCTAGGGCATACATACAACTAACAACCATCTCTTAAACGAGTTAAGATATGGGGTTGTCCGGCCTATATTGAAAAGAAAAATCCGGACAAGCTTGAGGAAATGTCAGTTCTGTGCAAGTTTGTAGGACATCCCAAACATTCATGAGGGTATATCTTCTACCACACCGAGGAACAAAAGGTGTTTTGTTTCATGACATGCCACCTTTTTAGAAAAGGAATTTCTTGTGAAAGAAATTAGTGACAATGAGGTAGAACTGGAAAAAGTTCCAGCAACACAAACTATAACCGATGATTTGATAGAACCGGAGGATTCAATAGTCCCCGACGAACCGCAACCACTCCGCAGATCTAGTAGGGTTCCTCATCCACCTGAGAGATACTACGGTTTTGTCATAGACGGTGGAAGCGAGAATTGCATCATGGATGATGATGGCCCAACTAATTTCATGCAGGCTATCATGAGTGGTGACTCTGTGAAATGGCTGGATGCTATGTGATCTGAAATGGAATCCATATACATCAACAAAGTATTAACTTTGGATGATTGCTCCTAAAGGGGTAAAACCCATCGGGAACAAGTGGATCTTTGAGAAAGATAATTTGGTGTAGATGGAAAAGTTGAGACTTTCAAAGCTAGACTTGTAGCAAAAGGTTTTCTTCTACGACCTGGTGTCGACTATGATGAAACCTTATCTCATGTCACTATGCTCAAGTCCATCAGGATCTTACTTGCCATTGTTGCATACCATAACTACGAAATCTAGCAGACTGCACGTCAAGACCGTTTTTCTAAATGGTGATTTAGAAGAGAGCGTGTACATGACACAGTCAGAGGGCTTCGTAGATAGTGGGAGCAGCGGAAAAGTGTGCAAGCTGCTTAAATCCATCTATGGACTGAAGCAGGCATCGCGGAGCTGGAATATCGGTTTTGATGAAGCTGCCAAAGAGTTTGACTTCATCAAAAATGTAGATGGACCATGTATATATAAGAAGGCTGTAGAGAGTAAGGTGGTCTTCCTCGTATTGTACGTGGATGGCATACTCTTGATAGGGAATGATATTCATATGCTACACTCTGTCAATCTCTTCTTATCACATAAGTTCTCCATGAAAGATCTAGGTGATGCCTCCTATATCCCAGGGATAAAAATCTATAGAGATGGATCTAAACGGATGTTAGGATTGTTCCAATCCAGGTACATAGACACCATACTAAAGAGATTTAGTATGGAAGATTCCAAGCAAGGTAATTTACCCGCTTGCTCAGGAATCACTCTCTCCAAAGAGATATCTCCCAAGACTGAATCGGAGGCAGCTTACTCATTAGGTGTATGTTGGCTATAGTGCCCTCAAGTCAATTATTGGATCACAGGCACGTGATTGCAATGATTGAGAGAGGACCTATACCGGTAGAACAGTCTTTCTCGAGATGATAGTATGCTATCTGGTTTGTCTTTATCATCGTGTACATGCTTTACGTGACATTACAAATATCTATTACATGTTGATAGAGCCCATAAGATTCATGCTTGACTACCAGCAGTATGATGGCGATCATATACGTGGGAGCTGGGTGGTTTATAAGCACATCCTTAAAGTGTCCCTCGTCATGGGAGTTTCGAGACTGGGCATCGATACTCCAAGAATAGACTAGTGTATACGGATCGAGACCCTGACGAGGGGCGATTGCCGGTTTCATAAGCCATTTGTGTTATTTGGTTCACCTAAGATGTATACAGGTGCTCATTGGGTTATGAGTACACCGGACGGACTCGCCGGGAACATACTAGTTGGTTTTATACCTATTGTCAGATAGCAGTTCCCTGGTGACATGTGTACATGTTAGTCTATCGACCTGAGATCGTCATTTGCCTCGTGTGAGTTCCCACTGTGCTTTGATTACTACCCTACCACGGCTCAAAGGAGTCGTGCAAACAGGTTTTAGTTGGGTACAATCCCGAGCCACATGGAGGCAGTGAGCGGATTGTCAGGGGATTCGTCTTTCCCGGTATTGGGGGTTGATGTCGCAGAGTGCACGGGTGGCCATCACCAGAAATCCTTGGCCAAGGTAATCGAGAATTACTGATCTAGGATCGGTAGTTTCTCAGGTGGTGATAGGCTTCATACCGACACTAAATATCGCGTTATTAGGGGTCTGACTTTATCCACCCCCTAGACTCGATATGCGATATTCATAGTCGAATAGACTGGACTGTATGGATATTGTCAATGTCAGGCTCAGTAGGGGTACGGATGAGTTTGCTCGTCGACCTTCCTTTCGCTCAATACCTGGGTAGCCATTACGTACAGCTAGTGCCGCTGACGTGCTTGTAGTTATACCCACTGCCAGCGTATTGATGAGTCTTTAGAGTCCCACACAGAGGATTTTCACCGTTCAGGCGATATGGTGTAGATGACGTATGTTGGTGCATACAGGAGTCCGATTAAATATGTGTACATGCTGCACATACTTTAATCGGACGGTTGATAATACTAGCGGCTTAGGATTTAGCCGGATTATTTAATCAGGTTTTGATTTAAAAATTTATATATATGTATTCTAGTATTATTTTTCACTATTCATTTTCTCTCTTGGCTATTGGTATTTTTGTACGAATACGCGTATATGTATTTCGATACATATACCGGGTTCTATTCCGTATTTATACGGAATAGTTTCTAGAAGTGGACACCTCATTTGTATGATTTTCTTTTTAGGAAATCATTTGTTTTACAAATGAGGTGGAGGGTGAGTTGGCATGAGCATGGACTTGGCATGTAGAGAGGTATGGCACACATTTGTTTATTGGAAAAATGAGATGAGATATTTTGGTGTGCATGAGAGAGAGAGGAAGCCACATTTTTCCATATGCCATGCTTTGGTTTTTTCTTGACTTGCTCCATTACTCATTCACATTCTCACTTGGAGAAACACTTAGCCAATTCTTTAGTTGCTCATGCCACATGTTTCTTCACCTCCTTCATCTTCTAGGGTTTCTCTTTGAGCATTTATGATGAGAGAAAAATAGTAGTGAGATAATCCTATACCTCTATTCTCCATTGCTAGCAACCATGGAGCGTCGGTTGCCTCGCTAGGCGAGGCTGGAGCTCGCACCGTTTCCCTCGGGTGGATCATCATGGATGGAGGAAGACCGGCAACCAAATCCGATCCGCAACACCTCAAGGAGCTTGGAAATGGTAGAAGACCGAAGGACACGATCCGTTCAGTATAACACTCTAACTCCTAGTTTACATATTGCTAGTATAGGGTTTTTAGTTCGATCTTGTGCGGGTTTTGTTTGCGCCAAAGTTTTGAAAATTTTTGTTCCGCATTTGGCCACGGTTTGATGGCCGGGGCGCTGGAAAAACCCAACATGGTATCAGAGCCACCCAAACACCTTAAACTAGCTAGGAGCGACATTAGAATTCATATTTTTTCGGGCATCGAAAACTGTCGAAAAAACAGTCCCGAATTTTTGAGTTTTGAGATGTTTGCACAAGCCATGGGCTCTCGGTTTGAACCGAGAAGCCGCGGGGTACTGCATGGGCACCCCAGGGAGACCCCAGGGGTACCAAATGGCTGGGCCCACTCCCCAAGACCACCGTAAGGTGGTCTTGGGGGTGGGGACCCGAAACTGCCCCTGCATGGGCAGTTTCGGGTCTGCCTCACCCTCTGGCCACCTCGTGGTGGCCTCGGGTGTGGGGTAACCCCTCTAAGCCCCCGACTCGAAGTTAATTTCGTGCTCTAACTCCCCGCAAATGTTCGTGAGCGTTTCGTTTTGATTCGGACCTCCGAATTGGCTTAAAACTCAACTTTTTTGGATGTTTAGTGCACTGGTTTTTTGATCCTTAGTATATTTGGGATATGCGCTAATTGTGTTTTGGAATTCTAATGTCGTGACTTCGTTTGCATGCGTGGATGTGTTGGTAACCTTGTTTAATTGCTATATGCTCAATTATACAGGGTTACACACTTGATTCGGTTACTTGTTTCTATGGATATATATCTTGTTATGGTTTGTGCGGATTGTCGTGATGGATAACCTTGAGTGCAATGGTAGTGCAGTTTAGTTTCATTTTTATATTTGATATTGTGGGGAGAGTGTCCGACATGTATACTGCCGTCACTGCCAGTTTGTATTTTATTTGTTTAGGGCACGACCGGGTTGAGGTCGATGTCGCACTTGTACATATTATTTTCTTTTCTGTACTAGGATTACCCTACGGTGGAGTGAACGAATAGCCGGATTCTAGAGGGCAACAGGTCCTCATCTCATGGCGTTGAGATGGAGGGGGCCTCACTCTAGAATTGGCGGGCTATTTGCCGCACTCGTAGAGGGTACAGGTTAACCCAAGGAGGGTGCTCAAGTTACCAGATTCCGTGAAGTGTCGGGTGGCCCATTCACTTTGATGAGGGGGGCTTCCTCACTTCTGGTTTTGGCGGGTAAATTGCCACGCTCGTAGGGGTCTATGTTTTCATTGCACAGGCTATCCACACGATAGGGGAACATTGGGTTTCACTTGCGGCTCAAAGGAAACCCGGGGCTCCCAGATTATCCGTTTATTCTGTGATGCTCATCGCTATTTTGTGATGTTACTTATATCATGCCTGGGACGAATGCTATATATATATATTTATATATACTAATAGATGTTGTATATGTTTTGCACCCGCGCTAGTCCAGCCCCCGCTCAGTCGTTAGTTAAGTAACCTAACGGGTGATGACGGGGCCCAGTGGCGAATGCGGATGGCATATACGTACATTTTATTTTCGTTCTTTTCTGGTGTGATTAATTGATGGGACTGCGTTGATTCTGATCAATGCAAGGAAAATAAACCTATTTGATGTTGTTGGAACCAATTTTAAAAAAGAAATTACAGACGTTTTCTTTTGCTTTGCACAACGATATTCGGTTATGAATATCCAACACCTCATTCGACGAGGCAAGGGCCGAGATCCCTTCATCGGGAGTGGCCTCTTAAGCAAAAGTTTGCGTAAGCGTAATAACTTCACTATAGTCATTTCTTTTGCTTTTCATCATGGTATTCGGTTAAGAATATCCTGCACCTCATTCAACGAGGAAAGAGTCGAGATTCCATCACAGGGAGTGACCTCTTTAGCAAAAATTTGCGCCGCTATATATTTGAAAAGCTATCTGGATCCTTCAATGATATCAAGTTCATTACGTTAAAGGTTTTTTGCCAAAAACCATTTGTAGCCCTCCGTCATTTCAGACGGGTAGCACTTAGTATTCATGCTATGTTTGTTGGCCATCGTCATGGCATAGTGTATGGTAGCAATTTGTTACTTTTCTGTTGCATATACAGATGTGTTGGTTTGGAACAGTCGTACTACTATGTTGGCCTTCGTTAAGGGTATGTATGGGTGGGTTCAAATTAACCTGGACAATGACGGGTAGAATTTGACATGTGACATATGATATGTTGGCCTTCGTCAAGGTCATAAGAGCATGGGGCAGAAATCGCATCGGGAGTTTCAAACATACAGGAAACTTGCCAGGCATGCGCATACCTTCTGGAGTGTGATAACTTGAGTGGATTCCATCAGGTTATCATACGATGATAGTTGGATCCCGTTTCCCACTGATGAGTTGGTTTACTCATCGAGTGATTTTAGATGATCCCGACTAATTCTTCTTTTGGGTTTGGAGGAGAATTGTACAGTGGGAGACATCCTGATTAGATAATGTCACGACCCGAAAATATTAACTTGCGACCGGCACTTAAATCACGCTACGTCTACAGGCGTAACGTAATTCAAGTAAGCCGAAGCCCAGAAATCTAAACCCTTTTAAAGAAAATAAAAGATGTGAAGTTTTGAAATAAAGGTACGATGAAATCAACGTTTTCTTAAATGCATGGATAATGAAACATGAAAAATGCAAGAGGATTTTATTAGTTGGAAAGCATGTTTCGTCTTTTAAAAATTTGGCAGCACCTCCCTTGTATATTTTGATCCAAAACCACATATACAAGATAATATAAAAGACATCCCCAAGCGGGAGCTAGCTCTTCGCCAATCGGCGGAATCACAACCACGCAAGTCATAAATATATGTATACGACGCCCAACAATGAGGATCAACACAAAGAATAATTAATAAAGCAAGACATCAACCCACCAAGCGAACATATAACCCATCGCTCTAAGTCTCGCAACTACAAGTCTTGCTAAGTCTTACTACATATACAAATACTAGTTTCTGAATGATGGAGTTAACTAGATACAACAGGAATAATAAATAAAAGAGGGGTACGATCCAACATATACCACCTACCAAAGCAAATCACCCGAATGCAAGCTGTATGCCAATGATGCCGCTACTGATCCATGCGGTCAACCTGCAAAAACTGTGGCACAACGGGGGTGAGTTGCCAACTCGTGAGTAGAAAACATCATCAGGTAGAAATCAAATAAAACAGCGACTCCTAAGTCAACTATATCATAAAGGTAATACTATGATATCTAGGGTGACCATATCTGCATATGTGCCAACAATATAATCAATGCCTATCAGAATGTGGATAACATCTACGTGTCCATCAATGACACAACAACATCATGCATGTAAATATCATGAAAGCATATGCATGCAAATATGAGGATATCAACCAGCGTGTGTCAATCAATGACACATCAAAATCATAGAACCTGAGTGTCCAACATCAACATTTGAAACATCATGAAACCTGTGTCAAGTATCGACACATAAATTCTCATATCTCGGGCTCCGTCAGTCCGAATCGGCCCTCGGGCTCCGTCAGTCCGGATCGGCCTATATCAATATCTCGGGCACCGTGAGGATCAGCCCACGGGCTCCGTCAGTCCGGATCGACCCGTATCATTTCACGACTCTGGTCGGTATCCTCCAAATAACCGCCGAGCCCAATACTCTCACCGGTAGGTAGTGCTCCCTCTGCCAGGCTCATCGGCTACTCTACGACAATCATTTCTTGCCCCCGGGTACCATACCGGGTCCACCATGTACCCGCAATCGGCCTCATCCAGCTCCTCGAATCGGGATTCACATAACTCATAACTGAGAAAACATATGGTGGACATCTCAAAATATCATATCAAGAGAAATCGGGTTTTAAAAACAATATATACTTTCTTTTGAAATAACCACAGTTCTCAAATCCAGAAATCTCATGAAAACAGCATCTCAATGCATATGATCGTAAAGCATGATGTATGCAAACACAGAACAGAAATGGGAGCATATCCAGTATATCATGCGACAAGGTATAGTGATGTGAGCATAGCAAGTATATCATGCAACATAGCATAATGATGTGGCAATTCTACTGTGTAAGTGACATATCAATTATCGATGATGAAAGTGTGTGAGCCGGCAATCTGTGTAAATGTAACATACGCATCATTGATAATGGTGTAAGTATGCTACCACAGGTATATGTAATGCAATGAGAATGTCATGAACGTATCATAAAGTAAATCGTGAGCGCAATGCTATAAAGTATACGTCTCTATCACATATCCGAGTCGGTGAATCTATGAATCGGCATCCAGCCTCACAACATCACGTACGGTATAATTCATCATACGACATCCTCTAGTCAAGGGTAGGGATCAATCATCAGATAACACTCATCACGTACGGTAATCCATCGTACGGTGGCATTAAATAATTAGGGATTCTATCAACCTATATGACAATGTGGGTACGGACCTAATGTCTCGTACGGCATATCATTCATGATCCACAACATTATCCATATATATACCTATCTCTCAGGTCACATCCATATAAATCTCATATCATGGGACTGGCAAAGGTATCAGTTATCTCATATTGACTCGCATCCGTATAACGACATATCAAACCAAGTCATCATATCTCATCGTATACTCTTTTCATCACGTCAATATCTCACATCAAATCATCTTATAAATCTCATATCGTATTTATCGATCTCATTACGTGCGACTATAATCTCATATTTATTCTCTTGCAACTACATATCTATATATCGTGATTCACATTTACTTTTTATATCCTTTTATATCAATTCGAGACATCATTTCTATTATATCATGTCAAAGAGTCATATCCTTATAGCTTCCATCTCATATCTCGAGATATATATTCAATCATTCATATCATCTCTAACTATCTTTTTAACCATATTCATAGTTTTCTAATATAGGTTTCCTTAACCATATTCTATATATCGGTTTCCATCAAAACTTGCGGGGGTGCTATACGCCATCCATCCGACTTCTCCCGTAGATATAAATCTACACACCTGCGGAAACACCTTGTTCAGCCATAGTCGATGTGCTTCGTCATCTCGGAATACACGCAAAAGTACCTACAATAAATACACCACCGCAGATGCTATTAAAATCAAGTCCGGAAAACCGATACGGCACACGGTGCGCTCATAGGTTAGAACTTATAGCCTACGCATGCAAAAACAACCAAACACCCTCGTCGTCGACATACAAACATCCAACGATCAAATACAATATCAAATCTCAAAACCAATAATCCCAATATCGGAAAACATATCCAAACCCAACCCAATATGCTCCCAGATTTCCTCTCAAGTTAATTGGAACAAAACAAACAAGTACAGGGAGTTGTATATAGGGTATGTGAGCTACATAACCAATTCCAACACCAATGGACACAAATGACCCGGCGACAACACTCCCAAAACCGGCCTGCTCGGCCCTGTATACTGTGTTTGGGCTCGCCTCCTCAGGGTGGTCTCCTAGTACTCAATTTAGGTTAGTAGTATTGCTAGTTTTTCTCGTAAACGTCCCAGGTCATCCCAGATTCCCTGTAGGCACACAAAACTTCACAAAACCGACACGGGGAATATCCTAAGTTCGTATTTTCGATTCTAATCCGGGTCTTAGCCAGTAAAATCAACACTAGGGTCCTGTAGACACCCACTACAGATCATAATCCACACAATCACCCAAACCCTCTCTAGGAATTTCCAAACATCACATAACCTAACAAAATCAACTTCTAAAGTAAACTAGGATGCTAGGAAACATAAAACTAAACTAAATGAAAGGAGATATACCTTATTTGGCAACTCAAGAATTTTCTTGAGTTGCTCAAGGTGATCAAAATCCAACTTTGAAACATCCATTGGGTTTGTAGAGAGGTTGTGCATCTTTTTTGTGAAGGGGGTATAGGGTTTTAGTGAGGGAATTGAGACGGGTCATGAGGGTAGAGGAGGTGGAGCTTGAAGATAAAGGAGGAGGTGAAGTAAATAATGGGGGAGGAAGAATGATGGCTTCCCCCTCTCTCTCTCTCTCTTATTCTCACCCTCTCTCAAACATCACATGTCACACTCTCTCTCCAATAATTCTCTTTTCCATTCCCCTTTTTCCTTTTCTCTTTTTGAAACCAAATATCAACAAAATACAATGAAACAACATGCAACAAAAATACAACATGTCATGGTGCACTAACCATGGGAAAATATAGAAACACAGATTTGACCTAATCGCGATTAGAAGTGCACTAATCGGGTTTAATATTTAACTGCATATAATTAATTATAAAAATGCCAAATCCAATAAATATATTTTTAAATGAATAAATCATTTTAATCTCCAATTATTTCACAAATATCGGTATATATTTATAGCATTTTACGAAAACCCCAATTTCGCAAATCGGGTAGTTTTCGTGAAATATATTATTTTAATATTAAATTCCAAAATTAATATTTTATATTTTCTGAAATGTTACAATCTTCCCCCTTAATTAAATTCGGTCCCCGAATTTAAATTTAAACACCGAAATACTAAAACATTTCAATATCAGCTCAAATCAACGGGGCTCCGAAATCACGGAAGATACAGAAATACCACAGCGCGTCAAGTGCGCATGAAAACGGGTACAAAACTCAAAACCGAACTCTGTGAAGCGTCACGCAAATTATCGGATTTGCACGTAAATTATCGGAGTTACAATGGAGATACAGATCTTAAAATCCACTACTGAAATCCAATATGCACTAGTCAAATACTATAATATGTATATAGTACACATCCTTGAAAAATCTTCTAAATACTGAATAAAACACATGAAAAATCTTTTCTGAATCGCCGTGCGATGCGTAACTCACGGCACAAGTGACGGACGCTCATTTGTAATGTAATAAATATACGTTCATATATGTTTTGCTAAAAAATACGTTCCGCCCTTTTTGAAATATCCCAAAAGGTTTTCCTTTGTAAACGTTCATGTCGCTCGCAGATACGTAGCAAATAGAGAGACTATAGCTCTTTTTTGGAAACCTCTTGGTAAACTTTTTAATGCATGCAAAGTAATCAGGTACTGTCCTCAGATCAGTCATGTTCGGCTACTACATAATACAGTGCCCATCATGAAAACAAAATGCTCATGACCAAAATCAGACTCAAAAGGCGTATCCAATAATCACGTGCGTCTGGTGCGCACGGAAATCAAATCCAAATACAAGTGCCATGAACGTGCACAAAAGAAAACTAAGTGCAACGGGCGTGCACGAAAGCATCTGTCAAATGCAACTGGTGTGCATGACAACAACATCAAGTGCATCTAGAGTGCATGAAAATCTCAATCCACTGCAACTAACATGCACGAATGAAAATCCTAATCGAGTGCATCCAGTGTGCACAAAATCATATCTCATATCATGCGCCCAACATGTGCGAAAATACAAATCAAGTGCACCATCATGCACGTATGAAATCTAATTCAAGTGCATCCAACATGCACGAATAAAATCTGAATCAAGTGCATCTGATGCGTACAAAATCCAATACCAAGAGCCTAATATGCGCAAAAATCCAACCCAAGCGCGTTAAGTCCGTATAAATGCCCAGTGCGGTAAAGCGCACGAAAAACGAACGTCAAGTGCAAACGCGCCCAAAACATAAATCTGGTGAAACAAATGCTCAAATACATACATCGGGTGCAACCAATGTACGGAGTATCTAGTGCAACAAACGCACGAAACGAAAATATAGTGCAACAAATGCACGAAACACAAATCCGGTGCATCCAGTGCACAAAATACAAATCCGGTGCATCCAGTGCACGAAATACCAATCTAGTGCAACAAATGCACGGAAACACATCAATAACTCAAATGCGTATAAAAAAGCAACACCGAGTGTACCGATGTGTATAAAATCATAACCGTGTGCACTCCGTGCACAAAACACGTATCAATGCACTGCAAGCACATGCGAGCTATACAAAGTGCAAAAATCAAATCGAGTGCGTACCACATGTACAAAATCAAATCCTTTGTATGAAATCCACAAAATCATAAACACGTGCAGCCAAGGCATAAAATCAATATCAAGTGCAATAGATATGGACAAATCATAAACCAACACAACGGTGTATAAAGCATATCTCAAGTGCAATAACCATGCACAAAATGTAAATACCTAGTAAGTGCAGCTATGGTGCACGAAAACAATATCATGAACTCAATCATCAAAACTCATGATATTGTTTCTTTTGCAAGAAACTCCCTTTCCAAAAAGGTGGCGTGGCGAGATACAAACACCTTTTCTTTCTCAGTGTGGTAGAACAGATACCCTAGTGAATCATTAGGATATCCCACAAATTTACATAGAACTGATCGTGTCTGAAGTTTGTCCGGTTTCTGTGTTTTCACATAGGCCGGACAACCCCATATCTTAATAAATTTAAAACATAGTTTCTTACTACTCCATATTTCATACGGAGTCTTGGGCACAGATTTGGATGGAACTTGATTCAAAAGATATGCCGCTGTTAGAAGCGCATGTCCCCAGAATGAAAGAGGCAACTCAGTATTACTCATCATGGAGCGAACCATGTCCAATAGGGTATGGTTCCTCCACTCCGATACACCGTTGTGCTGTGGTGTATACGGAAGAGTAAGCTGAGAGAGAATACCATTCTCTTTTAGGTTTTCTAGGAATTCCGTGCTTAAGTACTCCCTTCCTCTATCAGATCGGAGGATCTTGATACTTTTTCCAGTCTGGTTCTCTACTTCGTTTCTGACTTCTTTGAATTTCTCAAAAGCTTCAGATTTGTGTTTCATCAGATACACATATCCGAACCTAGAGAGATCGTCAGTGAATGTGATGAAGTATAAGAACCCACCCCATGCATGTACCACATACATCACTGTGTATGAGTCCCAAGAGCTCTCCTGCTCTTTTTCCGTATCCGGTGAACGGAGATTTGGTCATCTTTCCTTTGAGATAGGACTGACAGGTTTCATAAGATGAAAACTCGAACGTGTTCAAATATCCATCTTTATGTAACTTACTCAGTCTTTTATCTCCGATATGACCAAGTCTACAATGTAATAAGTAGGATTCGTTCATTTCTGAACTCTTCCTCTTGCGTGTGTTTTGTATACTGAGAACTGTGTTTTGATTAAGAACATAGATACCATTACACAGTGTACCTTTTGCAACCAATACCTGATTAAGGTAAATGTTCATGATATTTCTATCAAGAACAAACTTATATCCATCTTTATCAAGTAAAGAAACTGATATGATGTTGCAAACTATGGATGGTACATAGTAGCGATTGTTCAAAATCATAGTATTGCCATTTGGCAATGCTAGGTGATATTCACCGACAGCAGAAGCATCAACTTGTGCTCCGTTCCCTACTTTGAGGGACATATCACCAGGTCCAACCATCCTACTTTTTCTCAGTCCCCGTAATAAATTACAGATATGAGATCCCGATCCGGTATCGAGTACCCAGGAGGTAGGACTGACCGAAAAACAGTTCTCTATAACAAGAACACCTGAAGAAGACACAATAGTATGTTTCTTCTTCGATGGGGTCTTCAAGAAATTCAAACAATCCTCTTTCCGTTACTGACACTTATGACTGTTGTCATAAGTTAGAGCCGAACCGACGTTCCCCAACCCCGAATAAGAATTTGGACCGGTCAAGCGATACATTTTATTATCTTGATTAGGGCGTGAAATGGTTGCTACCTGGAGAGAGAGAACAGAAACACTCAGCGTGCGCTCTTGCAAGATTAGATTGGTTATTAATTTATCTAATCAGGATGGCTCGCACTGTTTCCTCGAATTGTTCTTCAAACCTTTAAAAGAAGAACTAGTCAGGATTAATCGCACGTCACAATACTTGCTTAACCTTTCAGCCAGGTTAGTGTTGGTATTTCGAGAGTGGTTTTCCAACGCTTTCGCGAAGTTCCTTAATTATATAACCTCTTTTTTCCTGGGGGCGTAGCCCCGCTAACATCTTTCTAGACACCTACTTGGTTTATAGCATTGATTGTTAAGTGTGATAATCTCCCGAGAGTAATCCTACTCAAAAGTGGGATCGGGATCCAACTATCATTGTGTGATGCACTAGATGGAATCCACTCTAGTCACCACACTCCAGAAGGTATGCTAAATTCTGCAAATTTCCTATATGTTTGAAACTCCAGATGTGGTTTTTGCCCGTAGGACCCAAGTGACCTTGACGAATAATCAACAAATCAAAAGGTCCTAGTCAAGTTCAACCCGTCGTTATCCAAGATTGCATTAGACCCACCCACATGATCCTTGATGAATAATCAACAAAATCATGTGACTGTCCTAACCAATCACATCTATCTATGCAACAGAGAATCATTACTCAGCTACCGTTCACTGCGCCTTGACGAATAATCAACAAACGCAGTATAAATACTAAGTACTAATTATCTTAAACGACGGAGGGCTACGGCTGGGTTTTTGGCAAAAAACCCGTTAACGTAATGAACATGATATTGTTGAAGGAACCTGAGTAGTTTTGAAAAAGGAGTGGTTTAAGCTCCGCCTTGTGAAAACTTGTGGTTTTGAAAAAACCGAGTAATCTACAGTATAGACTTCTGCTCAAGAGGTCACTCCCCGTGAAGGGATCTCGGCTCTTGCCTCCTGGAATGAGGTGTTGAATATTCATGATCGAATTCCACTATGCAAAGCGAAAGAATATAGCTATAGTTTTTCGAAATTTGTTCCAACATCTTTTAGGTTTATTTTCTTGCATTAATAAAAATTAATGCGGTCCATCAGTTTAATACTATCACACCGGAAAAGAACGAAAATACGATGTACGTATATGCCATCCGCATTCGCCACGGGCCTCGTCATCACCCGTTAGGTTACTTAACTAACGTTAGAGCGGGGGCTGGACTACCGCGGGTGTAAAACATATACAACATCTACTTGTATATATATAAGTATATATAACATTCGTCCCAGGAATGATAATAAGCAACATCACAGAATCTCAGCTAACAATACAGAAAGGTGGATAATCTTGGAGCCCCGAGTTTCATTTGAGCCGCAAATAAAACCCAATGTTCCCGGTCGTGTAGATAGCCTGTGCAATGAAAACCTGGACCCTACGAGCGCGGCAAGTTACCCGCCAATGCCAGAAGTGAGGCAACCCCCTTCAACAAAGTGAATGGGCCACCCATCACTTCACCGAATCCGGTAACTTGGACGCCCCTCTGTGGGTCATCCTATACCCCATACGATTGCGGCGAATAACCCGCCAATTCTCGAATGAAGCCCCCTCCGTCTCAGTGCCATGAGATGCAGGCTTGTTGCCTTCTAGAACTCGGCTATTTGTGCACTCCACCGCGGGGTAATCCTAGTACAGAAACTGAAAATAATATGTACAAATGAGGACATCGACCTCAACCCGGTCGTGCCCCAAAATAATATACAACCCGACAACGACGGCAGTCCACATGTCGGACGCTCGCCTCGCAAATGAATATATGATCAGTCGAAAATACTGCATTTTTAACACGTCAATTTGCCTATCATTTGCACTCATCTAGAAGTGTTCGGTATTCATATTGCACATATTAGCAAAACAGTTGTAAAATACCAGATTGCATGTGTTATACTCTAAAACCGGCATTTCGAGGGAAATTGACTATTTATCATGGCATCACATCATTCTTGTATAGCGCAACTCTTGTCTCGAGAAATTGTGCAGGAAATTGCAGGAACAAAGCCAAAATTGGGAAAAGAGCTGATAAAAAATACACCAACTCCAAGATTTGAGATCTGGTAGCAATCTAGAGGGAAAAATAAAATTCAACATATAAGAAAAAGCCCCAAATATCAGCCCAAGAAACACCAGAAGAAACCAAGCCCCAAGGCTTCAATAGCGCCGCGGATCCGCGGCGGGAGCCCGCTTGCGCCGCGGAACCGCGGCGGCTTGATGGCGCCAATTCTCCCACATGCCTATTTGTAACGGTACAAGCTTCCAGAAGACTCCCGATTCTCCACGTGGCGCATCTAGAAGGCTCGGCTTAACAAACTATTTCTAGAAGGCTCTCTTTAACAAACTTTTGGAGGGAAATTTGAAATTTGAAATCTGAAATCCTAGATCTAGGGTTTTGAGGTCTATAAAAAGGAGCCTAGATCTAGGGTTGAGGTGGTTGAAGAAATCATCCATCATCTTCCATCCACAAGTTGAGTGACACAACTTGTGCCTCAAAAAACCCTAACCCTAATTCCAATTCCAAAATCAAGATCAAGATCCCGAGTACCATTCAAGCAAGAAGCCTTCAACCTTTAGAAGCGGAGCCGATCTTCACCCGAGCAAGAGATCCAAGGAGTTCCGCGACTCAAGGAGCCGAGCGAAGTCGAAATCGACGATCTAGTTTCTTCCTTTTGTAAATTCAAGAGAGTTGTAACGAAATTTGTCGATAAATAAATGTGAAATTTCTATATCTTGCTTATCTTTTAATTCAAGCATTATGATTCGATCTCAATTTGTGATTGTGTTTGATATTATGATGTTTGAGTAAACTCCGCTCGTGTAGGAGTTGTGACGATCAATAGATGATGATGATTTAAACACTTTTACAATTCTTAAATCCTATAATGTTTGTAAATTCTTGTGAATCAAATGATCGATGACCTAGTTTCGAGATGGTGCTTTCTTGATTGTGTTCACTCGAAACTAGGGATCAATGATTGATCATTTGATTAACTTGAAGCTAGAATTTGAATAAAGTTCATCGAAAGGACAAAGGATAAAATGAGGAATCTCTAGTTTCTTCGCAAGATCCTTAACCCTCGATAAATCGACATCGATCTAGTATCAATTCGTTAATGGATAAGAATGAGTAATCATTAGATCTCATCACATCTATAGATCCGATCTACTCCTACGAGCCACATTTCGAATCTTAATTGTTGGTTGGAAATCATCACACATCTCAATTCTTGATTTTAATGTTTTCTTAGATCTAGATTTTTTTTTCTCATTCTTGAAATTCAATTACAAATCATGAATTGTTTTCTTTTCTTTTCTTTAAATTTTCGACTCATCTAATTCGAAAATTGAACGGATCTCACTTTTCCTGTGGACGATCCGCACTTACTAACGCGCTACATTTCGACACCGTTATTGATTGCGGTCAAATATTTTTCGTTGTGATTTCTATATACGTATTTTCTAAACATACACAACAAGAATTCATATCAATCAATATACAAATGAATATTAAACTGTACCACTAACATTGCACCACATGCTATCCACCACGACTATCCAACCACAATCACAGCACAAGCACAAAACATCAATGCGAATGTCACGTTCGCAAAGTCGTCTAAAAGGACATATAGTAGATAGACGGGTTTACCGATCAAATGACATTCACGGCCGCAGATGCTAATCTAAGTACTGATAACAATTAAACTGTTGTTAAAAATATAACGACTTCGAAACACTCCAAATTGCCCCAAATGAAAAACAACAGAAAATCAAACTTGGGCAAAAAATAAATAGCAACACCTGAAACCCAAACTTCAAGAGATAAGAACATTAGCCAAAACTCGATGCATTTCTCTTTAATAAAATCGGTGAGCTCGGTTTTGGAAGGAGTGTGGCTGTCCAAAAATGCTGGGAATCGTGTCATTTATGGTCAGTGTTCATCTCTTAGTATAAAGAGCACTCTGCACTTGCTAAATTTTTTTCTGAAACCTTTAAAAATTCGACAGAAACTGCAGTTTGGTTTCAATGTTACGGAGTCGTTTCGGTTTCGTTGTTTTAACATTGTTTAAACTTGCTATTGTAGGGTTTATTGGCTGGCTCTGATACCTTGAAAGGTTACGCTAGTGCCCCGGCCAACTTCCATGACCAAATGCGGAACAAAATTTTTTCTAACGATTAAAACATGGCACTAGATTAACTTTTAACCCAGGTCTTACCATAAACCTAACTAGCAAAACTAAAGTAGCGCTATCTACTATGGAAAGAATTCTCATAAAGTGACCCAAGTCTTTCGGTCTTCTTTCCTCGTCATGTGCTCCAAGTGGCCACCTTGAACCTGTTTGATCTCCATTTCCGGCTCCATCGGTCCTCCGGGATCGAGCTTGTTCTCTGGCCCTCCTTTTTCGTAGATGATCCACCCGAGGGATGTGATCCATGGTTCTAGATCCTAACTAAGTAACAAAAGGAGCAACTAGAGAACTTGGGATGTTAATCCAAGTTTTCTAGGATGTAGTATGAAGATCTATGTGTTCTACTATCTCTATCTTGCCTCTTCACTTGTTTCTTAATTTATGAGAGGGTAGTGAAAGAGGAAGATGATGAAGGCGGAGGAAAATTAATAGGAGGGAGGATATGAAGAAAAATGGGAGCTTAAAAAAATAATGAAGCATCCATGTGAGAGAAATTCAACACAAAGGTTTTGTGTATGGATTCTTTTAATAAACAATCAACAACCATACTTCAATAGTTACTCCAAATGAATTAAAAATTCATTTATTAAATATTGAAGCAGGGTTATTGCCATTCCTCCCATACCTCACACTTTACACCTCATTTTTCATTTATCAAAAAAAAGGAAAAAGCATAATGAGGTGCCCACCTTCTAGAAGGTAATCTGTACTAAAATACGGATTACAGTCTGCTGTATATACATACCTGCATTCGGATAAAAACATGAATGCCTAAAGAGATAGAATAACACGAAGAACGTAATACTAGAATATATATATCGAAATACATATATGTAAATAATCAAATCAATATCTGATTTAATTATCCGGCTCAAACCCGAGCCGGCTAGTATTACCAAATGTCCGATCGAATGTCTGGGTACAAAGTACATCAATCGATCGGAACCCTGCATGTATCCAATATAGCTACTACATCATTTCGCCTGAACCAGGGAAACCCTCTGTGTGGAATTCTAAAGACTCGACAGTACGCCGGCAGTGAGATACTGGATAAATCCATAACCACAAGCACGTCAGCGGCACTAGCTGTACGTAACGGTACCCGGGTACGTGTCGAAAAGGAAGGCCGACGAGCAAACTCATCCAGATCCCTGCTGAGCCTATCTGTGACAATCTCCGTATAGTTCGGTCTCTTCGTCTGAGAGTGTCACAAACCGGGTCTGAGGTTGGTAAACGTCAGACCCTAATAACCCGGTAATTCGTGCTGATGTGGCTCAGGACCAATCCGGGAAACTACTTATCATCCAATCAGTAAATCCAAACAGCTTTGACCAAGGTCTTATGGTCCTGACCAATCGAACACAGTGCGATATCGTCTCCCAATACCTGGAGAGACGAATCCCCGACAATCGCTCACTGCCTCCATGTGGCTCGGGACTGTACCCAACCAAAACCTGTTTGCACGACTCAGTAGAGCCGTGGTAGGGTAGTGATCAAAACACAATGGGAACTCACACGAGATAAATGACGATCTCAGGTCTAAGGACTAACCTGTACTCATGTCACCTGAGAACTTCCATCTGATGATAGGTATAAGACCATCTGGAAGTTCTCGGCGAGTCCGTCCGGTGTACTCACCCCCAGTGAGTACTTGTATACGATCTTAGGTCTAAAGACCAATGGTTGCGGGACCAAACCATCGCCCCCCGTCGGGTTCTAGAAACGTATACACTAGTCTACTCCGGAATATCGATGCCCAGTCTCGATACTCCCACGACTAGGGACCATTTAAGGATGTGCGTACCGACTACCCAGCTCCCACAAGTATGATCGCCATCACAACGCAGGTAGTCTAGCAATGATCCTATGGTCTTTATCAACATGTATAAAAGATATGTAAGTAAAATATGCACATGTTAAGATAAAGACAAACAAGATAGCATACTATCATATCGAGCAAGACTGTCTTGTACAGATATATGTCCAAGCATCCATATGTATACATATACAATAATGGCCTCTAGGGCATACATATCCAACAACACTTACGGTCGCAGAGAAGAAAAAGAAAACTACAACAATTAGAATCCGCAACACCTTAGACATCATAAACCCGGAATATCTCATACTTCGGATTTCATGCTTAACCAAATAAATCTTGCACTTTCGTCTCGATTGAAAACACTTTTCAATAACCAGTCGGGTAATTCAATAAGATTCCCGACAACTAGATTGAATGCTCGTCGGAAACATTAGTAGATGGCCACACCCCCGATGCCGTCGACGAAGTTCACTTAGGCGGAACACCATGGCCGCGAGCACCCAATCGGATGCTTTCGGAAACGGAGTTCTCCTACAGTCACTTGGTCGAGGCTATGGGGCATGGCTATCTAGTAGTGTTACCCGGCGACTATCCGCGTACAATAGGAGATTGTGACAGTGTTTTGATCTGAATCGAAACTCCGAGGCAATCTATCAAAGGAGACTAAATTGCTAGATTTACATAACACTAACTAGTTTTCACGAAAATAATTATTTTGGATTCTAAATATTGTATCACATATCAAAGTAATCTAGGCGATGTTAAATATTTCGATCGATTCATCAAACACCCACAAATCCCAGAGATCTCAACACTTGAGTCCCATTTAAAAATACCCAGAAAGTGCCAAATCATAAAATGGAGCAGCACAAGAAACAACAACTCTCAACTCCATAATCTTGCCACGGAACCGCGGCCAAACATGGCTTTAGGCCGCAGTTTCGGGGCGGTTTAGTGGAGATGGAGTCTCGTTTTTCTTAGGGCTCCATCAAATAACCTGCATAATTTCTGCATATTTTTAATCTTAAAAATTCCAACTTTTGAAATTTTTTCGAGAAACTAGGAATTTGTACAGTTTCGAAGTTCGATCGAACACTTTAACGTCGTCTAGGGCACGCCTAATGCTCTAGCTTGGCTCTGATACCATGAAAGTCAGGCAACCACCCCATCCAATGGGATCCCCGTGGCACCTACAGGTCCCTCAGCAACTATTTTTTACGCATGCCCCCTAGCGAGGATTACAACCCGCCGGAACACCTTCCGGTCTCGGGACACCCTGTGGGTAAGAGCCTATGCTTTCTCACACTGTCACACAGTGAGAACCCCACATAGGTCGACATCTAATGCCTAGTAGCTCTGATACCATGAAAGTGTTTCTTAGCACCTCTACTTGGTTTCCACATGCATCAAGTATGCAATTTAAAAAAAAAAATAGAGGTCTAAGCTACACTAACATAGAATCGAAGTAGAGAATTAGGGTTTGATTGCATGTAAACAAACTTTACACTAAGTGAATAGAGAATACAACCTTTGTAGACTGGTCCTTCACTTCTAAAGCTCCAAGTAGTAGTCCTTTGAACTCTTCGTAGGCTCCACTAAGCGAAAGGAACTAGCTTGATCAAGGATCTTCGAGGCCGAAAATATCCACCTTGAAATTACTCTAACTCAAGCTACCACTTCACTAATGCAAGAATTAGTGAAGCAAACAACCTAATCTTATGGGCTAGATGAGAGTAGGTTGATGAAGTATGAATTTTTCTCAGTTTAGAAAACTTTTTCTCTTTTTCTTTTATCACCTCATGAAAAACTAGAGAGCAAGAATGAGATGAAGAAGATGAACTTGTTTGAACTAGGGTGAAGAAAATATCTCATAGATATTTGTAAAGAGTTAACCATAGCTAAAGATAATGGTTGGGTTATAAAATTTCTAGAGTAAAACAAAAATTAGTGGAATTAGTCAAGGCTTCTATATTCTTCCATAAGCATCCCAGACATGTCAATTTCCACATAATTTTGAATTAACTCTTAATAAATAAAACCCCTTTATTATCTTTAGTTTGGTGTGAGTTTCATACACCCATGTCCTATGCATCATCCACCTTGACACAATATATAAATACATATAAATATATATCACATATATATTAAATGCATTTAAAAGAGAAGAAATTCTTTAGTGAGATAATATTAGTTAATATATATTAATATATCAAATATACAAATATATATTAAATTATTAAATCAACACTTGATTTAATAATCCGGCTATATCATATATAACCTAATATCATGTACATCAATTTATCGAATCAACACTTGATTCAATAACCCGGTTATATCACATATAACCGACCGATATTATATATCACGAGATTAGAATACGGTATCGCATACATGTATTTAATCAAGATCCCGCACATATCACATATGTGCCCTACTTCGTTTCGCTTGAGCTAGAAAACCTCTTTGTGGGACTCTAAAGACTCGACAATAAGCCAACAGTAGATATTGATCACATCAGTCACCCACAAGCCATCAACGGTACTAGCTGGACGTAACGGCTACCCAGATATTGAGCGAATAAAAGATCAACAAGCAACCTTGTCCAAACTCCCGATAAAGCCTATAAGCAAAAATTACCGTACAGTCCGGTCTCTTCGTCTGATATGTCGCATATCAAGTCTAGGGGCGGAATCGTCAATCCCCGATAACTTGATAAGTCATGCCGATGTGAAACCCATAACGGTTCGAGAAACTATTGATAACACTTGTTAGTGTATATACCCTAGAGGCCATTATTGTATCATACTGGTTTGTATATTACTTAATGGAAGCTTGGGATATTCACAGTTGTTTTGACAGTCTTGCTCAAAATGGTAGTATGTTACTTGGTTTGTTTCTACTTCAATATGTGCATATGTTTCTTTTAGCATATCACTTATACATATTAGTAGAGCCTTTAGGATCTTTGCTTGATTACCAATGTTGTGATGGCAGTCACACTAGTGGGGGCTGGGTAATCTACAAGCACATCCTTATACAGGTCCTTAGTCGTAGGGTTATCAAGATAGGGCATCGATACTCCGGAGTAGACTAGAGTATACGCTTCTCATCCCAGCAGTGGAGATGGTTTGTCCCACAGCCATTAGTACGTCGTGCTGGAGATAGTATGTGGGTGCTCGTTAGGTTACGAGTACACTGGACATGACTCGTTGGGAACTGTTGGTTGGTACTATACCTATCGTCAGATAGCAGTTCCCAGGTGACATGAGTACAGCTTAGTCCGTCGACTTGACACTGCTACTTCGCCTCGAGTGTGTTCCCATTGTACTTTGATTATTACCCTACCACGGCTCAAAGGAGTCATGCAAACAGGTAGTATTTGGGTGCAGTCCCGAAGCACTTGGACGCAGTGACAGTTAGATAGGATTCGTCTCTCCCGGTATTGGGGGTTGATATCGCGCTATGTTTGGAGAGCCATTACACAAAGTCCCTGGCTAGGGCAAGCGAGATTTACTGGTAGGTACTCCAGTAGTTTCTCAGGGTGTTTTAGACTACACGCCGACACGACTTATACCACTATTAGGGGTCTGACGTTTACCGCCCCCCTAGGCCCGAAATGCGATACTCTTAGACGAACAGACCGGACTGTACAGAGATTGTCACATTCAGGCTCAGTAGGAGTTCGGATGGGTTTTCCTGATCGGACTTCTTATCGACATCTACCTGGGACCGTTACGTACAGTTAGTACCGCTTGAGGCCTGTGGTTAAACCCACTGCCAGCGTAGTGTCGAGTATTTAGAGTCCCACACACAGAGTTTTCCTGCACTGGGAAAAAGGTGTAGAGGCCGTATGGTTTTACGGCAGGGCTTCGATCACTTACGTGCACTTGTGCGCGTATGATGTTCCGGCGGATAATACTAGCGGGTTTTGGCTTAAGCCGGATCCTATTATTATATTGATGAATCAGTTTTGTCTCTTAGTATTCGTATTCTTCGGAATGCGGATGCGGGTGTGTATGCACGGATGAGAGGAGCGAAGAAGGAGATACCTCATTAGGGTTTTGACCATTGATTTGATTAAAACCATTATGAGTTAGAGGAAATTGTTTACTAAAATTTTATTAATAATAATTGTGTCATGGCTAATTGGTTTGACCATTTGACCTGGTTGACTTTTGTTGACTTAGATATTTTTGTTGGGCACTAGATATTTTTATTTAGCATTAATTATGACATGATAATGGTCAAATCAATGTAGCCATCTCAATTATCATGATAAAAGATTGGTTTTCTTTTTTCCTCAAGATCATTATCTCATACACTTTCTCTTTCCTCAAGTGAGCTCTCATGCTATCTCTTCTTCTTCTTCCTCACTTGAAAACCCTTAAGGTCTCATGTGTTGAGTAAATTAGGATTTCAAGAGACAAATAAATCCATCTTCATACTCTATATCACCTAGGACATCAAGGTTAGCAAGCTTGTTGCCCTAGTTACCTCGGTTTTGAGGTGGAGCTCGGACTATAGACTCTCGGGTGGATCATCTTCGACTCAAGGAGGCCGTGGAGGTTGCCACGATCCGGATCGATCCTTGGAGCCCACGTAGACGAGGAGGACAGCGGAGAAGACCCGAAGGACTTGTATCATGATGTATGATCTTCTTACATAGTAGATAAAACCTCTAGTTAGATTGTTAGTAATGGTTTAGCAAAGATCCTTAAGTATAGTCAATGTTACCTTGTAAGAAAAACTTGATTTTTACCTATTCCGCCTCCCCGTTAACTAGCGGGGTGAGTGACATTGACTTACAGTGGTATCAGAGCCTATCTAAACCATCACTAACATGTTAGCAAATCCTTTAGAACTTCGATTACGGAAAAATCCCGAAAACACGATACAATTTTGCATTTTCTGTCGATTTTAAAATCTGGTCTAAAAATATTTTCAGAGACCTGAAAAATTCGTGCAGGGTTTTTTAAGACTACTGAAGAAATTTGGGCTCGTGACTCGGTCAGACTACCATGGAACCGCGGCAGAACCATGAGTTCTGCCGCTGATCCGCGGCCGAGTCGACTCCGAGTCAGTCCAAATTTCTTCTATTGCTCTTAGATGTTGTGTTGTGTTCTCTGGGATATTTTGTTTCTGCCCAGAATCTTTTGAGTATAGTGTTGTATTTGGGGTAGATTCAAATTTGGATATTGATCGAAATTCTAAGAATTTTGGCTAATCGGATTTTATCTGTGATGTGATATATGTACTGAACGTCTACTAATCGCTATACGTCGATTAGTGGTTTTTTTACATATCTATGATCTGTGATGTTGGATTGTGTATATGGACTTATTGGATCGTCGTGGATGAATAGCCGGGGATGTGAGATGAGTGTTTTTTTTTATCTTTCATTCAATGTAAATTTGTAAATTGACGTAATATTATTTTATGGTCGCACATCCGGGTTGAGGTTGTAGCCACCATTGTATATTATTTCTTTTACTATTTTCTACTCCTAGGATAGACCCAAGATGGGGTGCACAAACTACCGGATATATTGAAGTGCCGAGTGGCCTACTCACCTTGTTGAGGGAGGTTGCTTCACTTTGGGTATTTGGCGGGTAGTTTGCCGCACCCGTAGGGGTCTAGGGTGGTCTTTGGCTATTTCATCACGACCGTGGAATCCTTTTTTCGTTACAGGCTTAAACGAAACGCGAAATTCCTAGTATATCTAATATGTTCATCTATGATCTGGAATGCCTATTATTGCGTTTGACGAATGGATATTATTATATATGTATTATATAATAGACGTTGCTTATGTTTTGCATCCGCGCTAGTCCAACCCCCGCTCTGTCGTTGGTTAAGTAACCTAACGGGTGATGACGGGGCCCCGTGGCGAATGCGGATAACATAAGCGTTCGTCATATTTTCGTTGTTTTCTGCAATGGTAGGCTAATTGATAGGACGCATTATATTAATGCAAAGAAAACAAACCAAAGCTGAATCGTTGGAACAAATTTTAAAACCCACTCAGTTATTTTAAAACAGCAGACTTTTAAATGTGGAGCTTAAACCACTCCTTTTAAAAGCTATCAGGTTCCTTTGATTATATCAAGTTCACTACGTTCACGGTTTCGCCAAAACCATCCGTAGCCCACCGTCATTTCATATGAATATTCAATAGTATTCAAGCTATGTTTATTGGATTTAGTCAAGGCATAGTGATTGGTAGCTGCTGGGTTTTCATATGTTGCATACATAGATGCGTTGGTTTGGGACAGTCGTATTACTTTGTTGGCCTTAGTCAAGGGTATATACGGGTGGGTTCAAATTAACCTGGACAATGACGGGTAGAACTTGACATATGACTTATAATTTGTTGGCCTTAGTCAAAATCATAAGAGCATGGGGCAAAAATCCACATCGGGAGTTTCTAAAGAAACTGAAACTTGCTAGTGTTGCATACCATTTGGAGTTTGATAATGTTGGTAGGATTCCTTCAGCATTATTACACAATGATATTTGGATCCCGATCCTACTATAAGTATCCGCTAATTCTCGGGAGATTTTTTCACTTAACGATCAATGCTATAAACCAAGTAGGTGTCTAGAAAGGTGTTAGCGGGGCTACGCCCCTAGGGAAAAGAGGTTATTTAATTAAAGAACTTCGCGAAAGCGTCGTAAAACCTCCCTCGAAGTACCGACACTAGCCTGGCTGAACAGTTAAGAAAATATTTTATGGTGAGATTAATCCTGACTAATTCTTCTTTTATGGTTTGAGGAAGGATTCGAGAAACAGTGGGATCCATCCTGTTTAGATAAACTAAAAACCAATCTAAATCTGCAAGAGCATCATGCTAAGTGTTTTCTTCTCTCTCTCTTAATTGCAGCGACCCAGTGACCAAGACTAGGTTACATCTAGATAATAAAATTACTGAATCTGACTATAATGACTGGCAAAGGTCTGTCTAGATGTCTATTACCTATGACAAGCTGGGACACCTCTTCACTACTCAAAACCCCGCCATCTCAGGACCAGTTTCCACCGTCACGGATATTGATATCCGTAAGACATCAGAAAAAGACTGTGCGAATGCTAAGTTTCTCGTGTTGGCCTCAGTTGATGATATATACCAGAGGCAGCATGATAAGATGGACCTAGTTTTTGTCTTCCTCCATAACAAAGATTTATATATAGAGCAATCTCGTATCGCAAGATATGAGACCTCGAAAGAATTGCTTCAAGCGAGGTTGGCTATCAGGTCATCTGTAGGGGACAACGTCCTTACAATGACTAGCTATATTGATGAGCTCACGGACCTGAAGACCATGTTGGAGAATGAGTCACATACTGACTTGATTCTACGGTCTCTACCCTCTACTTACACCCTAAAGGAAACCAGGGAGACACCCGCTTTGCTTAATGGGGGACTTTCCTCTTCTGCATCCAAGGCGAAAGAAAAGGGTGAGAAGAAGAAGACCTCCACAAACCCGATATGCGGTGTCAGAGAGGTAGAAGGAAAGGGAAGGGCAAAAGTTTCGGGACTAAATATAGGGAAGAAGGGACGTTCCTATTGTTACAGGAAAGGACATTGGCAGAAGGATTACAGGGCTTTGAAAGCCAGTAGCCAGGATTCGAAGCATGTTGTGGCTTCGGCTTCGGGTGTGTTTTTAATTGAAAACTGTATGTCAATTAACTCTACTTCCTGGGTACTAGATACCAGATCAGGATCTCATATCTGTAATTCGTTACAGGCTTTGATAAACCGTAGAGTTATCAGGGTAGGTGATATGACTCTCGGAGTTGCGAACGAAATAAGCGTGAACGCTGAATCTGTAGGGGAATATCATCTAGGATTGACAAGCGGGCAGATATTGATTCTACGTAATTGTTTATATGTACCTAGTCTAGCTTGTAATATCAATATCTGTATCCTTACTTTCTAAGGAAGGATATGATTTTACATTTGTAAGAGATGTGGTCCACATCCACCTAAATCAAGTTCTGATTGGGTCAGGTACATTAGAAAACAGAATATACGTATTAAATCAAGCTCAGGTTTTCAATGTCCAGAACACACTTAAAAGAATGTCGCCGGAAACAAATCAGGCTTTCTTGTGGCATTGTAGACTAGGTCACATTAATGAAACACGGTTGACAAAGTTACATAGATAGGGATATTTGAATCCGTTCAAATATCAGTCTTATGCTACTTGTGAATCTTGTCTCATGGGAAAGATGATAAAGACTCCATTTAATGGACACGGAGTAAGAGCGAGCGAGCTTTTGGGACTCGTACACAGCGATGTGTGTGGTCCAATGTCTACACATGCGCGAGGTGGTTATTCATATTTCATTACTTTTATGGATGATTTCTCTAGGTATGGACATATCTTCTTGATGAAGCATAAATCCGAGGCCTTTGAGAAATTCCGGGAATACAAGAATGAAGTGGAAAAAAAACAGGCAAAAGTATCAAGACACTGAGATCTAATTGAGGTAGTGAATACTTAAGTGCCGAGTTCCTGGGATTCTTAAAAGAGAATGGAATTCTCTCTCAGCTTACTCTTCCATACACACCACAACACAACGGTGTATCGAAAAGGCGGAATCGAACTCTATTGGATATGGTTCGTTCCATGATGAGTAAGGCTGAGTTACCGCGATCCTTCTGGGGTTATGCAATAGAATCAGCTGCATATCTTTTGAACCAGGTTCCTACTAAGTCAGTGCTTACCATACCATATCAGATGTGGAGTGGGAAGAAACCCTGTCTTAAACACTTTAAGACATGGGGATGTCCAGCTTTTGTTAAAAAGCAGCATGCGGACAAGCTCGAGGCACTCTCAGTACAGTATAAGTTTGTGGGATACCCAAAGAACTCCAAGGGGTATCTTTTCTATTACGCAGAGGAGCAAAAGGTCTTTGCTTCTCGTCATGCCCGCTTCTTGGAAACTGAATTTTTGGAAAATCAGATAAGTGGGAGGCAATATAACTGGAAGAAATTCCAGAACCACAAGTAATTACTGAAAGCTTGGTAGAACTAGAGGTTTCAGAAGAACTGGACATCCCAGCGCCACTCCGCAGGAGTAGTAGGCAGTCTCATCCGCCCGACAAATACTACGGTTTTCTCATATACAGGGATCGAGAGGATTGCATCATTGACAATGATGAGCCTACGAGGTTCTAGCAAGCCATTCAGAGCGGTGACTCGGTAAAATGGCTGGATGCAATGCGAACCGAAATGGAGTTCATGTACACCAACAAAGTATGAACTTTGGACATTGCTCCGGAAGGGGTAAAACCCGTAGGCTGCAAATGGATCTTAAGAAAGAAGATTGGTGTAGATGGACAGGTTGAAACCTATAAGGTTAGACTTGTTGCAAAGGGTTTTCGTCAAAGACCTGGTTTGGACTATGACGAAACCTTTTCTCCAGTGGCTATGCTCAAATCCATTCGGATCCTTCTTGCTATGCTACCTTCCACGATTATGAGATCTGGTAGATGGACGTAAAGACGGCTTTTCTAAATGGAAATTTGGAAGAGTGCGTATATATGGATCAGCTGGAGGGTTTCATTCAGAGTGGGAGCAGCGGTAAAGTGTGCAAGTTGCTTAAGTCCATTTATGGACTAAAGCAGACAACGCGGAGTTGGAACATCTGTTTCGATGATACTGTCAAAGAATTCGATTTTATCAAAAATCCAGATGAACCATGCATTTACAGTAAGATTGCAGGGAGAACTGTAATATTCCTCGTCTTGTACATGGATGACAATCTCTTAATAGGAAATGACATTCCTATGCTACAGTCAGTCAAAGGACTCTTATCACAGAGCTTCTCCATGAAGGACCTGGGTGATGCCTCCTACATTCTGGGGATCCAGATCTATCGTGATAGATCTAAGAGGATGTTGGGACTTTCACAATCTAGGTACATTGACACCATACTGAAACGATTCAGTATGGAAGATTCAAAGCGCGGTAATCTACCGGCTTGTCACGGAATCACCCTTTCCAAAGAGATGTCTCCCAAGACTGATTTGGAAAGGGCCCGCATGTCATCTATACCCTACGCATCTACGGTAATCACTATAATGTATGCAATGTTGTGTACCAGACCATATGTAGTATACGCATTGAGCGTTGTAAGCCGGTATCAGTCGAACCCAGGGGAGAAACACTGGATAGCAGTAAAGAACATTCTCAAGTACCTGAGGAGGACTAAGGAGATGTTCTTGGTGTTTGGCGGAAAAGACCTCCAGATCGAGGCCTTTGCTGACTCCAGCTTCCAGAGTGACAAGGATGACTCCAAGTCCATGTCGGGTTATGTCTTTACCCTCAATGGAGGGGCGGTCTGTTGGAAGTGCTCCAAGCAGGACACCGTTGCTGACTCGACGATGGAAGTGGAGTACATAGCTGCTTGCGATGCCACAAAAGAAGCTGTACGGATGAAGAAGTTCCTCACAGAACTTGTGGTAGTTCAAACCATTGTTGATCAAATATCGCTGTATTGCGACAACAACGGCGCTATAGCTTTAGCAAAAGAACCCAGGCCCCATCAGAAGACCATACACATTTTGAGACGGTACCACCTGATCAGGGAGATCGTAGATCGTCGGGAGATCAATGTGAGGAGAGTTGATACGGAGAATAACACTGCAGATCCACTCACGAAGGCCATTCCTCAGACACAGTTTGAGTGGCTGATCGAGATGATAGGTCTGCGATACTGTAACGTTTTAAAAATAATTAAATAAATAATTAAATGAATAAAATTGTTTAAGTGAATTTTATGATTTTCGGTAAAGTAAAATGTATTTTTCGTAAAATCAAACCGTGATTGTTTTTCATTATAATTTTAAAAATATCCATTTTAATTATGAAATTACTAGTAAATGGTGTTTATTTAGCCACTTATAAATTTTTAGTTTAATAAATTATTTTTCCTAAATTAATTATTTTAAATATTAACATAAGCTTTATTTTTACACTAAATTAGTGTAAATTACAAATTTAAATGGTTTTAATTTGTAAAAATGAACCATGGCATGTTAGAATTTAGTATGTATCATGCAAAAATTATTTGCAAATTTTTCCTATTTTCTAGAGCTTTCTTGAGTTGCTATAGTAAATAAATAAATAAATAATTAAATAAACCATGAAAAGACTTAAGTGTTGTTCTTTCTCTTGAAACTTCTACACACTTTTCCCACTCTCTTCTTTCTCTCCCTCACCTCTTTAGGGCCGGCCACAACCCCCATGGCTGCCCCCCCCCCATTTCCCACATCATTTTTATTCAAAATTCATCAAAAACACATCAAAAATTCAATTAAAATTCCACAAAATCCTATTTATTCCATACTCTTTATTCCTTGCTCATTTTTATATGAAATTTGGAGATGGAAAGCATGCATTTTGGAGGCTCATTTCTTGTTTGGATTTCACATTTTGAAGGTATAATTTTCTTTCTTTTGACTTATTGTTATTAGATGTTCATATTAAGCTTAATTAGATTTAATGAATTAATTCTATGTTCTTTTTTTTTAAAATGCAAGCTAGGGTTCTAAATTAAAGTTATGATTTTTAATAATTAATTAGGGTTATAGTAGTTAGTTTCACACTTTTAGTATTAGGAAATCTTGCATGGTTGTTGTTTAACAAATTGTTATTCAAAAATTGTTTTAAATTAGGAATTTAGTTAACTAGGTTTTTGCAAAATGTGGTTGTGGTTAATATAAAATTCTAATTTAGGTTGTTATCATTGGATTATAGTTTTAGTGGAAATATTAGCATGCTAATGGAAAGAAAAACTTAGTTTGATTGCTAGTTTCTATGGTTAATTGATAAATTGTGATAAAAATTGCTAATTTTGTAAACTAGATTTTAGAAATTCCTATATAAATGAGATTAAAAATATAATTATGGTTTCATTATATCATTATCATCATGAATTGTGGTTTAAGTCATTAATTTATGCAAAATCATGTTTTGTGGTGGAATTGTGGTATTTTGCTTGAAAAATGTTGAAAATTGTTAAAGGGTGCAAACTAGAAATTTCAAATTTATACAAGTTTGTGTAATAAAAATATAGTAATAGTTTGTATAGTCTAGTTATGCTATTTAATGAGTTTTATGACCATTGGTTTCATTTAAATGTTAAGTTTTGATGAAAAACGGTAAACTGACATTTTCGGGTTTTGCGAAATTGGACGGTTTGATAGATTTTCGGGTTTCGATGGATTTAATCATGTTTTATAGTATAAGTAATGTGTTTTAAAACTACAAGTTGTTTGTTTATGTTATCTCGATCCATCGGAGTTTGTATGCCGATATCGAGCGGTATTTGGTTCTTTTGCGTGGACGGGACATAGGTTTTAACCTATGCTTGTTCCTTGTATCGTTTGACTTTTGTATGTGATTCGGTTTACGATGCTATTTATATGTTTGCGTTTAGGTACCCCTCACGTGGACTGCGGGCGATGAAGAGGAGGATGGCGACACCGTCTTCGGCAGACATGGACCAGGTGAGTAGATGTATATCTACGGGGGGAAGTCGGGTGGATGGCGTTTAGCACCCCCGCAACGTAGAATAGGAATAGTATTTATTGTCATTAAGAAACCAAATGTGACCCTATATTCTTAATGAGTAGGACCCTAGTAATGACCCTAGGCTGGATTAGACTGATATAGAAAGACATATCAGAAGATGAATACCTTGGAAGAGGTTCGTAGGTTTCAGGTAGAAACATACACACTCACACACTGAAACACGACATGGTGTATACGTGCATGTGTATATATATATATATAGGACGAGGTATAGGTATATATATATATATATACAACACGTATATGGGATACATTGATGTGATATGATATCCGAGATATGATGAAACAACGTAACTGGGCTTGATGCCGTAATTCTTGGCTATACAGTCGTATTAAATTGTTAGCGGATCATTAGAGAATGAGATAATGAACATGAATATATAAATTATAAAGAGTGGTGGTGATATTGATGTACATGGGACGCTAGAATAGTACCCGGACTGTAACTTGTGACTGATCACGACATGATATATGTATAACTTGATTACGACATTATATTAGTGTGACCTGATGCCGATATCATATAAGTATGACTTAATCACAATATGATACATATGACATGATATTTCTGAGGATAAACTAATGATGCTTATCATGATGGCAATGATATATGATTGATGTATGCGATCACAGTTTAGCACCTTGATCATGAGATGTGTTGATGATGACATTATACGAATGAGGAGACACCTAGGAGATACTTGACCGTACCCCGATATTGGGATGCCGTACGATGGATTTTACCGTACGAGGCTTAGATTTGATGATTGATCCGCACTCTTGATTCGAGGAAGCCGTACTACGTACGTGACGCTATTGAGGCGGGATCGCCGACTATTGGAGATATTGATTCAGACCTTAGGTAGACTCTAGTTTCTTACTGACTAGTCTATTAGGTTTAGTTCCTTAGGATGTTAGATGGACACTGGTTTAGGTTCGACTCACATAGTGGTAGTTGTACTCGTATCTCGCAGAGGAGTGGATAATGCACATCTGTATTTACATTCATACTGTAATTATCATGGTGCATGTTCTTACATATGTTGCTATAATCAGTATAAACCTTACCTGTTACGACACCCGCACCATTACCGATGATGCGCATATTCCACGCACACTTATTTGCCGGCTCACACACATCATCATCGGTAATTGCTATGTCACGTACACTTTAGATCATATTATCTTTTATTGATAGAATCAGTTAACAACTAAACCGATATAATATTGTGATTACTCTCTGATGTTAGTATAAGACATGATATTTATTACTTAGACATTCATGCATTCATATTTTCATGTTATCGCACAGTAGTATGGGCATATGCCGACACTTATCATATACTTACTCATGATTTTGAGATTTGGATTTCTATAAGATTTCTGGATTTTTGGGGAAAACCGCAAAAATATATAAAAACTTCTCTCTCTCTCCTCTTCTCTTTTTAAAATAAGATGCGGTTTTCTCGTGATGTATGTGTCGTCCACAATGAGTATTTCATGTTTTCTGTTGGATTTCGAGACCCGATTCGAGGAGTGGATGAACCGTCTCGGGTACATGGTGGGCCCGGTATGGTACCCCGGGGCAAGAAGATCGAGTTGTAGACGATGAGCCTGGCAGGGGAAGACTACCTACCGGTGATGTCTGGCGCGGCGGATATCCGGAGGATACCGACCGTTGTCGTGAGATTTGATGATATGGGCCGATCCGGACTGACGGAGCCCGATATATTGAGACTTGAGATTACATGTGTTGTGTCGATGCTTGACACGGATTTCTATGGATTTCATTGTTGAGATTTCAGATGCTTATACACACTTTACTATGATAACAGCTAAAGATTTCTTTTACAGATATACCTGGATTTCAGGATTTCTTATTTTACATTCATGGTGCATGCATATCCATTCATATAACATAGTACTATGTGAGGCACTGACACGAGCACGGAGTATCGGCACTTATACGTAGTATTACCCTGCTATTACTAGAGGATTGAGACTTAGTAGTGTATTATTATGACCTAGGGTAGCGTCGTGCATTCGATTTCTTTTTGTAGATGTCTTCTACTCACGAGTTGGTAACTCACCCCCGTTGTGCCAAATTTTATTACAGGTTCGAGGTACAGGTTTCCCGGGCAGCTTGCTGGCACATCTTTTATTTCAGGGTGATTTGCACGGTAGGTTGGTTCACTTGTATCTGAACCACCATTGTATTTTATTCATTCATTTGTATCTAGTAAGCTCCATCAACCATACTTGTATTACTTGATAAGTTTATTGGACCAGACTTTTATTTCAACCTTAGAGTCGCGCATGTATTATTCTGATCTGGTGGTTTTGTTTTCTTTTGAGTTTTGAGCCTCGCCCTTTGGCGTTGTATATTATTGTGCCTGTTGTGGTTGATTCCGCCTATTGCCGTTGATGCTAGCTCCCGTTTGGGGATGCTTTTTATTGTTTATGTATATTATACTTGTTGTACCCGTTTGGGGGCCAGTTTTTACAGAGGAGACTCTGCCGAAAATTTTGGTAAAATTTGCTGATGTTTTTATACTTGTTTTCTTTTCTTTTCTTCTTTTTCTTCTTTTATGGTTTAGATTTCTGGGCTTCGGCTTACTTAGGTCACGTGGCGCCTCTAGACGCTTCGTAATCTAAGTGCCGGTCACGTTCCGTACTTTCGGGTCGTGACAAAGTTGGTATCAGAGCGCTAGGTTTAACCCTGTATAAGTCTAGGTGACCCTTGGTTGATGGAGTAGGCGATTTAGGTAGAGTAACGTACCGTGGGTATGGTCCGCGGCATACTTACGATACGCTACTCTGCTTAAGGAGCCTTAGGAGGTACATTTGTTTGCACCGTATTTCTTTCGTTCCTTTGATCTATCTTCGTCGATGTCGGAGGGTGGTTCTGTTACCACGGGCGCACGGGCAGAGGGAGCTGCGGCTCGAATGCGATAACCATTAGAGTATTGGTTATTCTTGAGGATTGAAGCATTGCTTAGCGTGCGGACGATGGGTATTCATATGCCGTCCGGATGAAGTTAAAGGGTTCGAACGATTATCAAGAAACCATTTTCCCAAGTTTAAAGTATTCGGAAGAACATGCAGGTATTTCGATGGACCCTCTAGAAGAATGAAACCCTAACTCGACATAATGACCACGAGAACGCCCTTGAACCTTAGGGTTTACGGCAGTTCCGCGGTGCCATTAGTGAGGCTTGGGTTTGCTGCCCTTCTACGGCTGGATCATCGATGCTGGGGTATGTACCGGATATTTTTAAACTGTACTTGAGTGTTGAGCTCTCGGGGAATTATGGGATTTTGATGGATCGATCGAAAAGTTTAATGTAGTCCGGATATCAAGTGAAGGGATCGACTATGTGGGAGACTCTAGACATGAGTATTGCCGTTGGTAGCGCAGTCAGCACACCTATGAAAGAATGAGTTCGAAGCAGTCGACATCAGAGGAAAGAGGCGCACATTGACGATAGTGTTTACGATTGTGATTTAGTGATTTGAATTTCCTATTTTCGTTGATTGGATTTTTGTATTTTAAGGACTTTGTTATACGATTGGTATTTCCTGTGTGTACCTTCATTCTATCTGTGTTTCATATATCAGTTGTATTGATGTGGTTTAGTACGCACCCAGTACACTTGATTTGGTTTTATATATTTTGAGATTTTTGATTTGATTTCGTGCATAGGGGTTACACATGATTTTGACATATGTTTTGACTTAGTTTTCATGCATTTTTGTACTGTGATTTTGATTTTGATATTCGAGGTATGTTTTCGTGCACCATGTGCACCTGATTAGGATTCTTGCGCATACTTGGCGCACTTGATGCGATTTTGTGTACATCAGATGCACTAAATCGGGGTTTTGTGCAGATTAGATGCACCTGTTATTGAGTCGTGCACGCCCGTTGCACTTGACAGATGTTTTTGGTGCACACCTGTTGCACTTAGTTTTGTTTTTGTGTGTATTCATGGTATCTTTAGTTGGTTTCGATTTCAGTGCGCACCGGACGCACATGATATTTTTATGATGTGATTGGGATTGATTTCAGTTTGAGCAGTATGTTTTCATAGTCATTATTATTTGATTTAGTAACCAGGAGGGACGTGTATGTTAAATAAAAGATATATATAGCTATTTTTTTAAATTAAACGTCCGCTACTTATACCGTGACACGTGCATTGCACGGCGATTTTCAAGAAGGGTTTTTGTATGCTTCTTTATTATGAGGTTTAGGCGATTTTACTAGGATGCGAACTATATATAAGTTATAGATTGATGTATATTATGATGGTTTTCACATTGAGTTATGATATTTTATTCTCGCCATAACTCCGATGATTGCGTTATGCTTGACGGAGTTGATTTTTGTTATGTGTTGATGATTTCGGAGCCCCGACGATTTGAGTGTTTTGCTAAATGTTTTAGTATTTGGAAGGGGAGTTTTAATTTAAATTCGGGAACCGAATTTCTTAAAGGGGGGAAGATTGTAACGTTTTAAAAATAATTAAATAAATAATTAAATGAATAAAATTGTTTAAGTGAATTTTATGATTTTCGGTAAAGTAAAATGTATTTTTTCGTAAAATCAAACCGTGATTGTTTTTCATTATAATTTTAAAAATATCCATTTTAATTATGAAATTACTAGTAAATGGTGTTTATTTAGCCACTTATAAATTTTTAGTTTAATAAATTATTTTTCCTAAATTAATTATTTTAAATATTAACATAAGCTTTATTTTTACACTAAATTAGTGTAAATTACAAATTTAAATGGTTTTAATTTGTAAAAATGAACCATGGCATGTTAGAATTTAGTATGTATCATGCAAAAATTATTTGAAAATTTTTCCTATTTTCTAGAGCTTTCTTGAGTTGCTATAGTAAATAAATAAATAAATAATTAAATAAACCATGAAAAGACTTAAGTGTTGTTCTTTCTCTTGAAACTTCTACACACTTTTTCCACTCTCTTCTTTCTCTCCCTCACCTCTCTAGGGCCGGCCACAACCCCCCATGGCTGCCCCCCCCATTTCCCACATCATTTTTATTCAAAATACATCAAAAACACATCAAAAATTCAATTAAAATTCCACAAAATCCTATTTATTCCATACTCTTTATTCCTTGCTCATTTTTATATGAAATTTGGAGATGGAAAGCATGCATTTTGGAGGCTCATTTCTTGTTTGGATTTCACATTTTGAAGGTATAATTTTCTTTCTTTTGACTTATTGTTATTAGATGTTCATATTAAGCTTAATTAGATTTAATGAATTAATTCTATGTTCTTTTTTTTAAAATGCAAGCTAGGGTTCTAAATTAAAGTTATGATTTTTAATAATTAATTAGGGTTATAGTAGTTAGTTTCACACTTTTAGTATTAGGAAATCTTGCATGGTTATTGTTTAACAAATTGTTATTCAAAAATTGTTTTAAATTAGGAATTTAGTTAACTAGGTTTTTGCAAAATGTGGTTGTGGTTAATATAAAATTCTAATTTGGGTTGTTATCATTGGATTATAGTTTTAGTGGAAATATTAGCATGTTAATGGAAAGAAAAACTTAGTTTGATTGCTAGTTTCTATGGTTAATTGATAAATTGTGATAAAAATTGCTAATTTTGTAAACTAGATTTTAGAAATTCCTATATAAATGAGATTAAAAATATAATTATGGTTTTCTTATATCATTATCATCATGAATTGTGGTTTAAGTAATTAATTTATGCAAAATCATGTTTTGTGGTGGAATTGTGGTATTTTGCTTGAAAAATGTTGAAAATTGTTAAAGGGTGCAAACTAGAAATTTCAAATTTATACAAGTTTGTGTAATAAAAATATAGTAATAGTTTGTATAGTCTAGTTATACTATTTAATGAGTTTTATGACCATTGGTTTCATTTAAATGTTAAGTTTTGATGAAAAACGGTAAACTGGCATTTTCGGGTTTTACGAAATTGGACGGTTTGATAGATTTTCGGGTTTCGATGGATTTAATCATGTTTTATAGTATAAGTAATGTGTTTTAAAACTACAAGTTGTTTGTTGATGTTATCTCGATCCATCGTAGTTTGTATGCCGATATCGAGCGGTATTTGGTTCTTTTGCGTGGACGGGACATAGGTTTTAACCTATACTTGTTCCTTGTATCGTTTGACTTTTGTATGTGATTCGGTTTACGATGCTATTTATATGTTTGCGTTTAGGTACCCCTCACGTGGACTGCGGGCGATGAAGAGGAGGATGGCGACACCGTCTTCGGCAGACATGAACCAGGTGAGTAGATGTATATCTACGGGGGGAAGTCGGGTGGATGGCGTTTAGCACCCCCGCAACGTAGAATAGGAATAGTATTTATTGTCATTAGAAAACCAGATGTGACCCTATATTCTTAATGAGTAGGACCCTAGTAATGACCCTAGGCTGGATTAGACTGATATAGAAAGACATATCAGAAGATGAATACCTTGGAAGAGGTTCGTAGGTTTCAGGTAGAAACATACACACTCACACACTGAAACACGACATGGTGTATACGTGCATGTGTATATATATATATATAGGACGAGGTATAGGTATATATATATATATATATACAACACGTATATGGGATACATTGATGTGATATGATATCCGAGATATGATGAAACAACGTAACTGGGCTTGATGCCGTAATTCTTGGCTATACAGTCGTATTAAATTGTTAGCGGATCATTAGAGAATGAGATAATGAACATGAATATATAAATTATAAAGAGTGGTGGTGATATTGATGTACATGGGACGCTAGAATAGTACCCGGACTGTAACTTGTGACTGATCACGACATGATATATGTATAACTTGATTACGACATTATATTGGTGTGACCTGATGCCGATATCATATAAGTATGACTTAATCACAATATGATACATATGACATGATATTTCTGAGGATAAACTAATGATGCTTATCATGATGGCAATGATATATGATTGATGTATGCGATCACAGTTTAGCACCTTGATCATGAGATGTGTTGATGATGACATTATACGAATGAGGAGACACCTAGGAGATACTTGACCGTACCCCGATATTGGGATGCCGTACGATGGATTTTACCGTACGAGGCTTAGATTTGATGATTGATCCGCACTCTTGATTCGAGGAAGCCGTACTACGTACGTGACGCTATTGAGGCGGGATCGCCGACTATTGGAGATATTGATTCAGACCTTAGGTAGACTCTAGTTTCTTACTGACTAGTCTATTAGGTTTAGTTCCTTAGGATGTTAGATGGACACTGGTTTAGGTTCGACTCACATAGTGGTAGTTGTACTCGTATCTTGCAGAGGAGTGGATAATGCACATCTGTATTTACATTCATACTGTAATTATCATGGTGCATGTTCTTACATATGTTGCTATAATCAGTATAAACCTTACCTGTTACGACACCCGCACCATTACCGATGATGCGCATATTCCACGCACCCTTATTTGCCGGCTCACACACATCATCATCGGTAATTGCTATGTCACGTACACTTTAGATCATATTATCTTTTATTGATAGAATCAGTTAACAACTAAACCGATATAATATTGTGATTACTCTCTGATGTTAGTATAAGACATGATATTTATTACTTAGACATTCATGCATTCATATTTTCATGTTATCGCACAGTAGTATGGGCATATGCCGACACTTATCATATACTTACTCATGATTTTGAGATTTGGATTTCTATGAGATTTCTGGATTTTTGGGGAAAACCGTAAAAATATATAAAAACTTCTCTCTCTCTCCTCTTCTCTTTTTAAAATAAGATGCAGTTTTCTCGTGATGTATGTGTCGTCCACCATGAGTATTTCATGTTTTCTGTTGGATTTCGAGACCCGATTCGAGGAGTGGATGAACCGTCTCGGGTACATGGTGGGCCCGGTATGGTACCCCGGGGCAAGAAGATCGAGTTATAGACGATGAGCCTGGCAGGGGAAGACTACCTACCGGTGATGTCTGGCGCGGCGGATATCCGGAGGATACCGACCGTTGTCGTGAGATTTGATGATATGGGCCGATCCGGACTGACGGAGCCCGACATATTGAGACTTGAGATTACATGTGTTGTGTCGATGCTTGACACGGATTTCCATGGATTTCATTGTTGAGATTTCAGATGCTTATACACACTTTACTATGATAACAGCTAAAGATTTCTTATACAGATATACCTGGATTTCAGGATTTCTTATTTTACATTCATGGTGCATGCATATCCATTCATATAACATAGTACTATGTGAGGCACTGACACGAGCACGGAGTATCGGCACTTATACGTAGTATTACCCTGCTATTACTAGAGGATTGAGACTTAGTAGTGTATTATTATGACCTAGGGTAGCGTCGTGCATTCGATTTCTTTTTGTAGATGTCTTATACTCACGAGTTGGCAACTCACCCCCGTTGTGCCAAATTTTATTACAGGTTCGAGGTACAGGTTTCCCGGGCAGCTTGCTGGCACATCTTTTATTTCAGGGTGATTTGCACGGTAGGTTGGTTCACTTGTATCTAAACCACCATTGTATTTTATTCATTCATTTGTATCTAGTAAGCTCCATCAACCATACTTGTATTACTTGATAAGTTTATTGGACCAGACTTTTATTTCGACCTTAGAGTCGCGCATGTATTATTCTGATCTGGTGGTTTTGTTTTCTTTTGAGTTTTGAGCCTCGCCCTTTGGCGTTGTATATTATTGTGCCTGTTGTGGTTGATTCCGCCTATTGGCGTTGATGCTAGCTCCCGTTTGGGGATGCTTTTTATTGTTTATGTATATTATACTTGTTGTACCCGTTTGGGGGCCAGTTTTTACAGAGGAGACTCTGCCAAAAATTTTGGTAAAATTTGCTGATGTTTTTATACTTGTTTTCTTTTCTTTTCTTCTTTTTCTTCTTTTATGGTTTAGATTTCTGGGCTTCGGCTTACTTAGGTCACGTGGCGCCTCTAGACGCTTCGTAATCTAAGTGCCGGTCATGTTCCGTACTTTCGGGTCGTAACAGATACGCTAGTACATGGCCCTAGTGCAAGTGGGAGATTGTTAGTATATATGCCGTAGAGGACATTATTGTATCATACTGGTTTGTATATTACTTAATGGAAGCTTGGGATATTCACAGTTGTTTTGACAGTCTTGCTCAAAATGGTAGTATGCTACTTGTTTTGTTTTTACTTCAATATGTGCATGTGTTTCTTTTAGCATATCGCTTATACATATTAGTAGAGCCCTTAGGATCTTTTCTTGATTACGAGCATTGTGGTAGCAGTCACACTAGTAGGGGCTGGGTAATCTACAAGCGCATCCTTATACAGGTCCCTAGTCGTAGGATTATCGAGACGAGGCATCGATACTCAGGAGTAGACTAGTGTATACGCTTCTCAGACCAGCAGGGGAGATGGTCTGTCCCACAGCCATTAGTACGTCGTACTGGAGATAGTATGCGGGTGCTCGTTAGGTTACGAGTACACTGGATAAGACTCGTTGGGAACTGTTGGTTGGTACTATACCTATCATCAGATACCAGTTCCCAGGTGACATGAGTACAGCTTAGTCCGTCGACTTGACGCTGCTACTTCGCCTTGAGTGTGTTCCCACTGTACTTTGATTACTACCCTACCACGGCTCAAAGGAGTCGTGCAAACAGGTAGTAGTTGGCTGCAGTCCCGAAGCACTTGGAGGCAGTGACGGTTAGATATGATTCGTCTCTTCCGGTATTGGGGGTTGATATCATGCTGTGTTTGGAGAGCCATTACACAAAGTCCCTGGCCAGGGCAAGCGAGATTTACTGGTAGGTACTCCAGTAGTTTCTCAAGGTGTTTTGGACTACACTCTGACACGAATTATATCGCTATTAGGGGTCTGACGTTTACCGCCCCTGTAGACCCGATATGCGATACTCTTAGACGAACAGACCGGACTGTATGGAGATTGTCACATTCAGGCCTAATAAGAGTTCGGATGGGTTTTCCTCATCGGCCTTCTTATCGACATCTACCTGGGGACCATTACGTACAGCTAGTACTGCTTGCGGTCTGTGGTTAAACCCACTACCAGCGTAGTGTCGAGTCTTTAAAGTCCCACACAGAGAGATTCCCTGCACTGGGCAAAAGGTGTAGAGGCCGTATGGTTTTACGGTAGGGCTTCGATCACTTACATGCACTTGTGCGCGTATAATGTTCGGGCGGATAATACTAGTTGGCTTTATTTTAAGCCGGATCCTAGTATTATATTGATGGATCAGTTTTGTCTCTTAGTATTCGTATTCTTCGGAATGCGGATGCGGATGTGTATGCACGGATGAGAGGAGCGAAGAAGGAGATACCTCATTAGGGCTTTTACCATTGACTTGATTAAAACCATTATTAGTTAGAGGAAATTGTTTACTAATTTTTTATTAATAATAATTGTGTCAAGGCTAATTGGTTTGACCATTTGACTTGGTTGACTTTTGTTGACTTAGATATTTTTGTTGGACACTAGATATTTTTGCTTAGCTTTAATTGTGATATGATAATGGTCAAATCAATGTAGCCATCTCAATTATCATGATAATAGATTGGTTTTCTTTTTTCCTCAAGATCATTATCTCATACACTTTCTCTTTCCTCAAGTGAGCTCTCATGCTAGCTCTTCTTCTTCTTCCTCACTAGAAAACCCTTAAGGTCTCTTGTGTTTAGTAAATTAGGAATTTAAGAGACAAATAAATCCATCTTCATACTCTACATCACCTAGGACATCAAGGTTAGCAAGCTTGTTTCCCTAGTTACCTCGGTTTTGAGGTGGAGCTTGGACTATAGACTCTCGGGTGGATCGTCTTCGACTCAAGGAGGCCGTGGAGGTTGCCACGATCCGGATCGATCCTTGGAGCCCACGTAGACGAGGAGGATATCGGAGAAGACCCGAAGGACTTGTATCATGAGGTATAATCTTCTTACATAGTAGATAAAACCTCTAGTTAGATTGTTAGTAATGGTTTAGCAAAGATCCTTAAGTATAGTCAATGTTACCTTGAAAGAAAAACTTGATTTTTACCTATTCCACCTCCTCGTTAACTAGCGGGGTGAGTGATATTGACTTACAACACTTACCAGTAAATCTCATCAGCCCTGGCCAGGGACTTGCTATTATAGCCAATCGAGCATAGCGCAATATCAACTCACCATACCGGGAGAGACGAAATCCCTCCTATCGCTCATTGCCTCCATGTGACTCGGGACTGTACCCAAAATCCACCTGTTTGCACGACTCCTTTGAGCCGTGGTAGGGAGGAAATCAAAGCACAGTGGGAACCACACAAGACTCTATGACGATCTCAGGTCTACAGTCTAACCTGTACCAGTTTCACCTAGAGAATTGCTATCTGATGATAGGTATAGTACCAACTAGGAGTTCTCGGCGAATCACGTTCGGTGTACCCATTCTCTAATGAGCACCTGTGTACAATCTTTGATGTCAAACACCAATGGATGTGGGATCATCCATCGCCCCCTACAGGGTCAAGAAACGTACACACTAGTCTACTTTGGAATATCGAGCCCTATCTCGATACTCCCTCGACTAGGAACAATTAAAGGATGTGCTTACGGACTATCCAAGCCCACTAGTATGATCTGAATTATAGTACTGGTAGTCAAGATAACATCCTAAGGGCTTTATCAACATGCATCAGAGAGACAATATAATAATACTAGTATACATGTTAAGATAAATAGCAACCAGATAGCATATTATTATGTCGAGCAAGAAAGTCCTCTCTCTCTCTCTCTTTCTTTCTCTCTCTCTCTCTCTCTATATATATATATATGTCCAAGCATCCACTATAATATACAATAATGTACAATAATGGCCTCTAGGGCATACATATGACTAACATCGCATACCCAACAATTCAAATAGTCTTTCGAACTGTGCTTGAGGAAGGACCTTGGTGAATGGATCCGCTGTGTTGTCTTTTGTGTCCACTCTCCGCACCTCGATCTCCCGGTGATCAATGATCTCTCTGATTAGGTGATACCGCTTCAAGATGTGTCTTGATTTCTGATGGGACCGTGGTTCCTTTGCTAAAGCCATAGCTCCATTGTTGTCGCAATACATAGGTATTGGGTTAACAATGGATGGAACCACCTGAAGTTCAGTAATGAACATCATAATCCAGACGACTTCTTTTGCGGCATCGTTGGCAGCAATGTATTCAGTCTCCATCGTCGAGTCTGCGACGGTGTCCTGTTTGGAATTCTTCCAACAGACTGCCCCTCCGTTGAGGGTAAACACAAAACCTGAGACATACTTGCTGTCATCCTTTTCACTTTGGAAGCTCAAATCGGTAAAGGACTCCACCTGGAGGTCCCCATTACCGAATACTAGGAACAGTTCTTTATTCCTTCTCAGGTACTCCCCAGTGGTTCCCACTTGGGTTTGACTAATATCGTCTCACCACGCTAAGCGCGTAAGCTACATCTGGTCTGGTACTTAGCATCGCATACATTATAGATCCTATCACCGAAGAATAGGGTATAGTGCTCATGCGAACCCTCTCCTCATCAGTCTTGGGAGACATCTTTTTGGAGAGGGTGATTCCGTGCAATACGGGTATGTTATCGCGCTTGGAATCTTCCATACTAAATTTCTTTAGTATGGTCTCTATGTACCTGGATTGACTCCTGGGTCTATCTCTGTAGATCTTAATCCCCAGAATGTACGAGGCATCACCCGAGTCTTTCATGGAGAACCTTTGTGACAAGAACAACTTGACCGATTGTAGCATACGAATATCATTTCCTATCAAAAGAATGTATTCCACATACAAGACTAGAAATGCGACAGTTTGTCGTACAATCTTCTTATATATACAAGGCTCATCCTCGTTCTTGATGAAGTCAAATTCCTAGACAGTTTCATCAAAACAGATGTTCCAGCTCCGCGATGGTTGCATTAATCCATAAATGGATTTAAGCAACTTGCAGACCTTCCCGCTGCTCCCACTGTCTACAAAACCTTCCGGGTGATCTATATTAACACACTCTTCCAAACTTCCATTTAGAAAAGCCGTTTTTACCTCCATCTGCCAGATTTCATAGTCATGGAAGGCTGCAATGGCAAGTAGGATTTGAATTGATTTGAGCATAGCCACTGGAGAAAAGGTTTCATCATAGTCCACACCTGGTCTTTGACGAAAACCTTTTGCAACAAGTCTAGCCTTATAGGTTTCCACCTGTCCATCTACACCAAATTTTCTTTTGTAGATCCATTTGCATCCAACGGGTTTTACCCCGGGTGGAGCAATATCTAAGGTCCACACTTTATTGGTGTACATGGACTCCATTTTGAATCGCATAGCATCCTGCCATTTATCAGAGTCCTTACTGATAATGGCCTACGTGAAACTAGTAGGATCATTTTCTTCCAAGATGCAATCATCTCGATCCCCGTCTATGAGAAAACCATAGTATCTCTCTGGCGGATGAGAAATCCTACTAGATCTGCAGAGTGACTGAGGCTCTTCTGGGACTTCTAATTCTTGAGGTTCTACCAAATCCTCAGTTTGAGTTTGTGGTTCTGAAATTTAATCCAGTTCTACCGTGCTCCCACTTATTTCTTTTGCAAGAAATTGCCACTCTAAAAAGGTGGCGCGATGAGCAACGAACACTTTCTGTTCCTCAATGTGGTAGAACAGATATCCTATAGAATTTTTAGGATATCCCACAAATTAGCATAAAACTGACCGTGCATGAAGTTTGTTCGGATTTTGTACTTTTACATAGGTCGAACAACCCCATATCTTAATACGTTCAAGATACGGTCTTTTACCACTCCATATTTCATATAGAGTCTTAGGTACAGATTTGGATGGAACCTGATTCAATAGATATGCTGCTGTTTGAAGCGCATGTCCCAAAAATGAAAGAGGCAATTCGGCGTTACTCATCATGGAGTAAACCATGTCCAATAGGGCACGGTTCCTCCGCTTCTATACACCGTTGTGTTGTGGTGTAAACAGAGGAGTAAGCTGAGAGAGAATTCCATTCTCTTTTAGGTATTCTAGGAATTCCGTGCTTAGGAATTACGTGCTTAAGTACTCCCCTCCTCTATCAGATCGGAGGATCTTGATACTTTTGCCAGTCCGGTTCGCTACTTCGTTTTTGTATTCTTTGAATTTCTCGAATGTTTTAGATTTGTGTTTCATAAGATACACATATCCAAACCTAGAGAGATCTTCAGTGAATGTGATGAAGTACGAGAACCTACCCCTTGCATGTATAGACATCGGACCACACACATCACTGTGTATGAGTCCCAAGAGCTCTGTTGCTCTTTCTCCATATCCGGTGAACAGAGATTTGGTCATCTTTCCCTCGAGACAGGACTGACAAGTTTCATAAAATGAGAATTTGAACGTATTCAAATATCCATCTTTATGCAACTTACTTAGTCTTTTCTCTCCGATATGACCAAGTCTACAATACCACAAGTAAGATTCGTTCACTTCTGAACTCTTCCTATTCCGTATGTTTTGTATGTTGTCAGCTCGTGACGTAAGGTGTTGGGTTAAGTCCCGCAACGAGCGCAACCCTCATGTTTAGTTGCCACCATTGAGTGTAGAACCCTGAACAGACTGCCGGTGATAAGCCGGAGGAAGGTGAGGATGGCGTCAAGTCATCATGCCCCTTATGCCCTGGGCAACACACGTGCTACAATGGGCGGGACAAAGGGTCGTGATCCCGCGAGGGTGAGATAACTCCAAAAACCCATCCTCAGTTCGGATTGAAGGCTGCAACTCGCCTGCATGAAACCGGAATCGCTAGTAATCGCCGGTCAGCCATACGGCGGTGAATTCGTTCCCAGGCCTTGTACACACCGCCCGTCACACTATGGGAGCTGATCATGCCTGGCCGGGTTACTATATGTAATATAAAATCCTTCACGATAGAATAAATAAAAATAAAATGCCATTCCATTTTGACAAAAGACCATACCCAAGATCAATAGCTTTGCGTCCGCTATCCCGATCATGATTTTCTTACCCCCAGAGGGAAAGGTCCTTCCCTTTCGGGTCGGTTGTAGGCGAGGAGGGATTCGAACCCCCGACACCGTGGTTCGTCGCCACGTGCTCTAATCCTCTGAGCTAAAGGCCCCACCCCGTCTCCACTGGATCTGTTCCCGGGAGTACCCTAAAAAGAAACCTCTCCTCAGCCATTTCGTTTCGGGTTAAGAATATATGAAAGAGTGTTTCTCTCTATAAGAACAGTGCGCTTAGAGGTGTGAAGGGGGAGAGAAGAGATGTCATAATTGGGGTTTTGAATAAGACGACCTTTGCATTTTTTAGTTTTCTCTTTTTTCTCTTTTAAAAGTAAAATAATAGGTGTTAAACTTTTTATCATTCTAGCGTCGAGCTATTTTTCCGCAGAACCTCCCCTACAGTAGCGTCACCGCAGTAGAGTTGAACCACCAAGTTCGGGATAGATTGGTGTGGTTCCTCTACGCCTAGGACACCAGAATATCGAACCATGAACGAAGAAAGGCATGAGAGAAAAGCATATTGGCTAGTGATTGTGAGGGCCCAATTCTTGACTGGAAGGGACACCAAAGGCCTCTGCCTTTCCCTCCCTTAGATAGATAGGGAAGGGCAGAGCTTTTGGTTTTTTCATGTTGTCAAACTGTTGAACAATGAAAATAGATGGCGAGTGCCTGATCAAATTGATCAGGTCGTGTAGGAACATGGTTCAAATCTCTCGGTTTGTTAGGATGCCTCAACTGCATACGTCACTGCACTTCCACTTGACATATATCGTAATGATAAACGGCTCGTCTCGCCGTGACCTTATCTTGGATCCTCAATACTTATGTCGCTCTATCCCCGCAGGGGCAGAGAACCCGTCGCTGTCTCGGCAGTGCTACCGGAGCCTCTAAGGAAGTTGGAATAGGAGAGCACTCATCTTGTGGTGGTCTTACTACTTAGATGCTTTCAGCAGTTATCCGCTCAGCACTTGGCTACCTAGCGTTTACCGTGGGCACGATAACTGATAAACCAAAGGTGCATCCATCCCGGTCCTCTCGTACTAGGGAAAGGTCCTCTCAATGCTTTAACGCTCGCACCGGATATGGACCGAACTGCCTCACGACGTTCTGAACCCAGCTCACGTACCACTTTAATGGGCGAACAGCCCAACCCTTGGAACATACTACAGCCCCAGGTGGCGAAGAGCCGACACCTAGGTGCCAAACCTTCCCGTCGATGTGAACTCTTCGGGAAGATCAGCCTGTTATCCTTAGAGTAGCTTTTATCCGTTGAGCGACGACCCTTCCACTCGGCACCGTCGGATCACTAAGGCTGACTTCCGCCCTTGCTTGATGGGTGGGTCTTGCAGTCAAGCTCCCTTATGCCTTTGCACTCGAGGGCCAATCTCTGTCCGGCCCGAGGAAACCTTTGCACGCCTTCGTTACATTTTGGGAGGCCTACGCCCAATAGAAACTGTCTACCCGAGACTGTCCGTTGGCCCATAGGTCCTGACACTGTAGGGTTACCTAGCACGACAGCAATGTTTCGGGTGGCATCATCCATGCCGTTTTAAAAATTTTGCCATGCTAAACAACCCTAACCATAGAATCTTAACTAGAGAATTAGACAATCCATGCATGTAAACAACTTTACATCTAAGTGAACAAGGAATACAACCTTTGTAGACCGGTCCTTCATTTCAAAAGCTCCGTGTAGTAGTCCCTTCGCTCCAAGTTGTGATCTTCCGGACTCTATAATGACTCCACAAGATGAAAGGAACAAGCTTGCTAGAAGTCTTCGAGTCCAAAGATGATCTACGTCGAGGAGACACCAACTCAACCTACCTCTTCACTAATTTGGAGTTAGTGAAACTAACACCTTAAACTAAATGGCTAGTCTAGTAGAGGATGATGATGTATGATGTTTTCTCACTTTAGAATTAATTTTCTCACAAATTTTCTTCACCTCTCAAAAACCTAGAGAGCTAACTCTTGATGAAGAAGAAGATGAAGAGAATAATGTTGTGAATAAATCATGTGAGAATGGCAACCATGGGTAAGATTATATCTCATATAACTCATGGAGAGAATAAACCATGGCTAAAGATAATGGTTAGGTTAATAAATATCTCATGTAAAACAAATTAGTGGACTAAGTCAATGGCTACTACAAGCTTCTACAAGCTTCATAGCCATGACTAATTTCCATCTAATTATGAATTACTTAGATAAATAACCTAATATATTATCTAAAACATGGTGTGAGTCTCATACACCCATGTTGCATGTATAATCAAGCATGACACAATAATATATATCACATATATATTAAATATGCCTAAGTGAGAAAAAGAAATGCATAACTGAGCTAATATTAGTTAATGTTAATTAGTATATCAAATATACAATTATACATTAAATTATTAAATCAACACTTGATTTAATAATCCGGCTATATCACATATAACCGACTAATATCATATATATCAACTTATCGAATCAACACTTGATTCGATAACCCGGCTATATCACATATAACCGTCCGATATCACATATCGCGAGAATAAAATACGGTATCACATACACGTATTAATCTCGGTCCTGCACATATCACATATGTGCTCCCACTTCGTTTCGCCTGAGCCAGGAAACCTCTGTGTAGGACTCTAAAGACTCGTCAATACGCCGGCAGTAGGTGATGATCATATCCGTCACCCACAAGCCGTCAGCGGTACTAGCTGCACGTAACGGCTACCCGGGTATTGAAAGATCAGAAGATCAACAAGCAAGCTTGTCTAAACTCCCGCAAAGCCTATCAGCAACACTACCGTACAGTCCGGTCTCTTCGTCTGATATGTCGCATATCTAGGGGTGGTAAACGTCATACCCCAGTAACTTGATAAGTCATGCCGATATGAGGCTCATAACGGGTCGAGAAACTACTGATAACACTTACCAGTAAATCTTCATATCAGCCCTGGCCAAAGACTTCCTGTTATGGCCAATCGAGCATTGCGCAACATCAACCCCTAATACCGGGAGAGTCGAATCCCCTCCTATCGCTCATTGCCTCCATGTGACTCGGGACTGTACCAAAAAACCACCATTTTGCACGTTCTCTTGAACGTGGTAAGATGGAAATCAAAGCACAGTGGAAATCACACAAGACTCTATGACGATCTCGGATCTACAGACTAACCTGTACTAGTGTCACTAGAGAACTGGTATCTGACGTAGGTATAATACCATCTAGGAGTTCTCGGCGAGTCATGTTCGGTGTACCCAGTCACCACTGAGCACCCGTATACCATCTTTTATGTCAAACACCAATGGATGTGGGTCCATCCATTGCCCATCATATGGGTCCATCCATTGCCCATCATATGGGTCAAGAAGCGTTTACGCTAGTCTACTCTGGAATATCGATGCCCTGTCTCAATACACCCTCGACTAGGAACAATTAAAGGATGAACTTGTGGACTACCCTGGCCCCACTAGTATGATATACATCATAGTCCTGGTAGTCAAGTACACATCCTAAGGGCTTTATCAACATGTGAGAGCAAGACAGTATCACAATACAAGTCTACATATTAAGACAAAGAGCAACCGGATAGCATACTATGATGTCGAGCAAGAATGTCCTCTCTATATATGTCAAAGCATCCACTTTAATATACATCATATGTATAATAATAGCCTCTAGGGCATACATATAACTAACAATCTCCCACTTTCACTAAGACCAGTTGTTGTAATATCTCATACCCAACATCCTGAAGAGTCTCTCAAATTGTATCTAGGGTATGGCTTTCATGAGTGAATCCGCCGTGTTATTCTTCGTGTCAACTCTCCTGACCTCGATCTCCCGGCGATCAACTATCTCCCGGATCAGGTGATACCGCCTCAGAATATGTCTGGATCGCTGATGGGACCTTGGTTCCTTAGCCAAATCCATTGCTCCATTGTTATCACAATACAAAGGTATTGGATGCTCGATGGATGGAACCACTCCAAGTTCAGTTATGAACTTCTTCATCCAGACAACGTTTTTGGCAGCATCATTGGCAGCGATGTATTCGGCATCCATCGTCGAGTCATTTCATGCTTGGAACTCTTCCAACAAACCGCCCCTTCATTGAAGGTAAAGAGAAATCCCGAGACCGATTTAGAGTCGTCCTTATCACTCTGGAAGCTCGATTTGGTAAAGGACTCCACTTGGAGTTCACCGTTACCATACACCAAGAACATCTCTTTAGTCCTTCTCAAGTACTTGAGATGTTCTTCACAGCTGTCCAGTGATTCACTCCTGGATTTGCTTGATACCTACTCACTACACTTAGTGAGTATGCTACATCGGGTCTGGTACATAACATCGCGTACATGATAGAGCTTACTGCCGAAGCATAGGGTATCCCTTGCATGCGAGCTCTCTCCAAATCTGTCTTGGGAGACATCTCTTTGGAGAGAGTTAGTCTTGAGATCATGGGTAAATTCCCATGCTTGGAATCTTTCATACTAAACCTCTTTAGTATGGTGTCAATGTACCTGGATTGGGACAATCTCGGTATCTGTTTAGATCTATCTCTATAGATCTTAATCCCCAAGATGTAAGAGGCATCACCTAGATCTTTCATTGAGAATCTTTATGATAAGAAGAACTTGACCGAGTGTAGCATAGGAACATCATTTCCTATCAAGAGTATATCATCCACGTACAATACGAGGAAGATGACCTTACTCTCTGCCACCTTCTTGTATATACAAGGTTCATCTATGTTTTTGATGAAGTCAAACTCTTTGACTACCACATCAAAACAGATGTTCCAACTCCGCGATGTTTGCTTTAACCCGTAGATGGATTTAAGTAGCTTGCACACCTTTCCGCTGCTCCCACTATCCACGAAGCCCTCTGGCTGAGTGGTGTAGATGCTCTCTTCCAAATCACCATTTAGAAAGGCGGTCTTAATATCCATTTGCCAGATTTCGTAGTCATGGTATGCAGTGATGGCATGTAGGATCCGGATGGACTTAAGCATAGCCACTAGAAAAAAGGTTTCATCATAATCCACACCTGGTCGTTGATGAAAACCTTTTACAACAAGTTTAGCTTTGAAAGTCTTAACTTTTCCATCTACACCAAGTTTCTTCTTAAAGATCCATTTACTCCCAATGGGTTTTACCCCTTTGGGAGAAACTTCCAAAGTCCATACTTTGTTGGTGTACATGGATTCCATCTCAGATCGCATTGCATCCAGCCATTTGATAGAGTCCCCACTCGTGATGGCCTGCTCGAAGCTAGTTGGGTCATCATCTTCCATGATGCAATCCTCGTTCCCACCATCAATGAGAAAACCGTAGTATCTCTCAGGTGGATGAGGAACCCTACTAGATCGGCGGAGAGGTTGAGGTTCATCGGGGACTATTGAATCCTCCAGTTCTACCAAATCTTCTGTTGTAGTTTGTGCGGTTGGAACTTCTTCCAGTTCTACCTCTTCGCCACTTATTTCTTTTCCAAGAAATTCATTTTCTAAAAAGGTGGCATATTGAGAAACAAACACCTTTTGTTCCTCACCATGTTAGAAGATATATCCATAGGAATCCTTTGGATATCTTATAAACTTACACAGAGCAGATCTTGCTTCGAACATGTCCGGATTTTGCTTTTTAACATAGGCCGGACAACCCCATATCTTAACTCGTTTAAGAGATGGTCTCTTCCCATTCCATATCTCATATGGAGTGGTAGGCACTGATTTGGTTGGAACTTTATTCAATAGGTATGCAGTCGTCTCCAGCGCATAACCCTAAAAGGAAATAGGTAACTCAGCGGTGCTCATCATAGAGCGCACCATATCCAATAGGGTGTGATTCCTCCACTCCGATACGCCGTTGTGCTGTGATGTATACGGAGGAGTAAGCTGAGAGAGAATCCCATTCTCTTTTAGATAGTCACGGAATTTCGTGCTCAATTATTCTCCTCCTCGATCAGATCGTAGGATTTTAATACCTTTACCCGTCTGGTTCTCAACTTCATGCTTATATTCTTTGAATTTCTCAAAAGCTTCAGACTTGTGTTTCAACAGGAACACATTTCCATATCTTGAGAGATCGTCAGTGAATGTAATGAAGTACGAAGAACCATTCCTGGCATGTGAAGACATTGGACCGCATACATCACTATGTATCAGTCCCAAGAGTTCCGTAACTCTTTCTCTGTGTCCAGTAAATGGTGTTTTAGCCATCTTGCCTTTGAGACATGACTGACAAGTTTCATAAGATGAAAATTCGAACAGATTCAAATATCCATGCTTATGTAACTTAGCTAGTGGTGTCGCATTGATATGACCTAGTCTATAATGCCACAAGAAGGATTCGATCATTTCTGAACTCTTTCTCTTGTGTGTGTTTTGTACGTTAAGAACTGTGGTTTGATTTAGAACGTATATGCAATTACTTAACGAGCCTGATCCAATCAACTTTTGATTCAGGAAGATATTCATAACATTATCCTGTAATAAAAAATTATATCCTTCTTTACTTAATAAAGAAACTGATATAATATTGCATATCAGGTTCAGTTTGTAATAACATTCGTTCAGAATCAATGTATTACCATTTGGTAACACTAGGTGATATTCGCCAACTGCTTTGGCTGCAACATTTGCACCATTCCCAACTCTTACGGAATGATCACATATTGCCAGTTCTCTACCTTTCTTTAGCCCAAGTAACATATTACATATGTGAGATCCTGATTCGGTATATAATACACAGGACGTTGAGTGTACTGAGAAACAGTTCTCGATAACTAACACACCCGAAGAAGATGCATCAACATGCTCTTTCTTCATTTGGGTGGAATGGGAATCCGGATATTCCCCTATTTCCTGCTCGGGCTTATAACAATTATATGTTGGAGCAGAACCAACGTTCCTCAGCTCAGTATAATAAGCAGGTTCGGTCAATACATCCATATTATTATCTTGATTAAGGACTGACATGGTCGCTACCTTGAGAGAGAGAGAGAAGAAAACACTTAGCGTATGCTCTTGCAAGATTAGAATGGTTATTATCTTATCTAATCAGGATGGCTCCCACTGTTTTTATCAAATCTTCCTTCAAACCCTAAAATGTAAAACTAGCCGGGATTAATTACACCTTACAAGTTCGCCAATCTATCAGCCAGGCCAGTGTCGATACTTTAAGGGAGGTTCCCCGTGCGTTTGCACAAACCTAATTAAAATAAACCTCGTTTTCCCAGGGGTGTAAACCCGTTAACACCTATCTAGACACGTACTTGATCGGCTAATTGTGATGTGTAAAACTCTCCCAGGAGTAACTCTTATTCACAGAGGGTATCGGGATCCAACTATCTCATAAAATGTATGCAATCTTATTGCAAATTTCAGCACTTGAAATTCCCGATGTAGTATTTACCCCTAGTGACTTATGACCTTAACTATGGTCAACAAATCATAAGCAATCGTCAAGTTCTACCCATCATTTCTTGATTAATTAGACCCACCCACATGACTCTTAACTATGGTCAACAAAGTGTCACGACCCAAAGTTCGGCCCGTGACCGGCACTTAACCACGTAACGTCTACAGGCGTAACGCGACTAAGTAAGCCGAAACCCAGAATTCAAAACCATAAAAAGTATAGAGTGTTTAAAACATTTATTAGAATATTTGTTAAAACATTTAGAAAACTCTAAGTTTTTTAGTAGAAATTCTTTAAGGTTTATGTTATTATTTAAAAATTTTGGCAGCATTTCCATTGTAAAAGTAGCCCCGAAATCGGGTACAAGACAATATATGAGTAAAATGATATATAATGAGAATAAAGCATTCCAAACGGAAGTGATCACGCCCAACGGTGGAAACAACACCACAATGATAATATACGACGCCGTAGCGAAGAATGAGCAGTAGAATGAAAACAAATATCAAAAAGGATAAGACTGCATAAATAAAGTCGGCTCACAACGAGCTCGACACCAGAGTACAAAATAATATACATCGTCCTCACAACTGTCTCTAAGTCAATACATGAAGGTAGATGGAGAATACTAGATACGACAATGTACAACTGAAAAGTAAACAGATACCGCACAAAACCCACCTAATAGCAAAAGGGCTAGCACGCTAAAGCAGTGGTATCTGTGTCAAAAGATGCGGTAAACAGCCAGCCGCGACTACTCCAAAGGGCAACCTGCAAGCACTGTGGCACAACGGGGGTGTGTTGCCAACTCGTGAATAGTAGATAACATATAAAGGTAATCGCGAGTATACACGTGCTGCGATACTCTAACCTATGCCAACAGATAACATCTATATGATGAACTGGATGCTCAAAATCATGCAACAAGTGTGATCTAATAACATCCCCATGTGATGAGGAAGATATGTGATAATCAGGTATGACAATGCGATCTAACAACCCTATATAGAATGAGCAGGGTATGCAATGATCGTGCAAGCATGTGTACTATATCAGGTACAATAGATACAGGATGAGATATCAAATAATGAATGCTGAGCATGGGAAATATAACATCTAAACGGAATGTCATCATGGAAAATATAATCGGTGCCCATCAATGCACCCAAAGCCAATACAACTCAGGCGCCGTCATCCTCATCGGCCCTCAAATCCTGTAAATCTCATAAAATCGTGAGTGCCCAACATCGGCACTCAAAATATCAAGAAATACTTGTGTCCAGCATCGACATGCAAATCCTCATATATTGGGCATCCGTCAGTCCGGGTCAGCCCACGGGCTCCGTCTGTGGTATCGGCCCTCGAGCCTGGCAGTACGAGTCGTCTCGTATCCATCTATCGACTCTGGTCAGTATCCTCCGGATAACCGCCAGGTCCAACCAATCACAGGTAGGTTGTGGCCCCACTGCCAGGCTTACCGTCTAGCTACACAGCAGATCCGTTCTCGCCCTGGGGTACCATACCGGGTCCACCATGTACCCGCAATCGGCCTCGTCCGCTCCTCGAATCGGGTTTCATATATCACTCTAGCACCGAGAAAACACATGGTGGACGCACTGAAATATCATATCAAGGGAAACCAGGTTTTTAAACAGTGCGTATTTTCTTAAAATAGTACTCCGGTTCCCAAATCCAGAAATCACATAAATCAAATCTAATGCGTAAATCCATGTAATGCGTCGTATGCCACTAAGAGTAAAAGAAAGGGAAAACCGCTCCTTTAAAAGATCCAGTTTTGAAAATATCACATTGCGTTCCCCTAGTTTTTAAATCAAGTCAATATCATCCATGTATGTAACATATGACTATGTGTATATGTATGGATGTGCGAAAGGATAATTACGCAAAGTGAATGTGGCAATGTACATGTGCACTAATGTGGACATATGATGTATATGTGCCCAAGTATGAATATATGATGTATATGGCACAAGTATGGATATGTGATGTATACGTGCCCAAGTATGAATATATGATGTATATGGCACAAGTATGGATATGTGATGTATCAATGAAGGTATGCACAAAAGTGAGTATACAGTGTGCATGGTATGAATATAACATATGCTAATATGCGGCAAATCCTAACAAACATCAATAAAGCGGAATCAATATGATATATGATTTATAGCAATCCTATAATGTGAGTGTCATGGCAATCACTAACGGTGTGAGTGTAACATATAAATCGTGCTCGTGCAACTTGAACCGTTAGTGACAGTGCAGTGTTCCATACTACCAGTTCTATATATAACAAGAGAGTATGCTACTAGTATATCTATATGAACACACATGACTAAATATCCTACTACGCCCTGACGCTTCACGCCATACGGGCGATTTCCCCGTAGATGTTAAATCTACTCACCTGGTCGCGTGCTAAGTATAGCCGACCACCTGCTTCCCTTTCCCGGTGGCGTCTGACGTACCCGCCTGCGAACCTAGAATTTACAAATCCAAATATAAGCAAAAATCTCGCAAAACGCGATATCGAATCAAAACGAGAACGCGCGTCGCGAATTAACGAGCATGTGTGCGATACGCTGAAACGTGTGTGTACGCGTCTAAAACATAACCCAACACGCCGTGATACGCTGAATCACAGAACCCACTCGCATATCGCGCGTATCGCGCAAACTAAAAATAACAGAAAACGACATACTGCCCAGATTTTACCCAGGTTCAAATATTACAAATCTATATATACCAGAGACCTACAAAATGTAGCAGACACCTGTACCAAAAACCCTAGCTCCTAACTCCCCAGTCTGGCCGCAATTTGCGGCCAGAAGGAATTTTCTGGCGGCCTGAACTGAAGGTGGTAGGGTCGGGCTCTGGTGGTGGGGTCAGGGTCCCTCAGGTAGGCTACAGTCCACTCAGTTTTATTCTGAACTCACTGGGTAATAGAAGATTTTAAAAAGCTAGGTTTTGCTTAAAAACGTCAAATTTTGCACAATTTTGAAAACTTAGGGTATTTTTGTGTAATCTGGGGTTTACCTAGCTTTACTTGGCCCTAACAACACTTAATTAGGCTAGTCTACCCAATACTAACCTTACTTAAACAAAGTTCACACTAAACACCACATATATCACTAAAAACACACAATCTAGCACTAACAACCACAAATTAACACTAATTAAGCTAAACCGACACACAAGTCTAGTAAACATGGAAATGGAGCTCAGATGTTATACCTCACTCGACCCTACGATGCTGGTTAAGGAGAAGAAGAGAAGAGGAAGAAGTTGCTACTGCTTGCTTCTCCTGCTGTTGCTGCTCCTGATGCTGTTGCTGTTGATGTTGTTGTTGTTGATGTTGTTGTTGTTGTGCTGGGGCTGGGGCTGCTGCTAGCTGGGGCTGCTGGTGCTGATGCCGTTGCTGTTGCAAGGAGCTGTTGCTGCTGCTTGGTGTTGCTGATGCTTTCAACTGCTGCTATGGCTGAAGCTGCTGCTGATGTAGCTGCTGTTGCTGAAGCTGATGCTGTTGCTTCAGCTGAGGCTGTGTGTGTGTGTGTGTGTGTGTGTGAGTGAGAGTGTGAGAAATATGAGAGTGTGCAACAAAAGAAAATGATACTACAAGAGAGTCAACCCCATCTCTCTCTTGCCTCATTAAATGCAAGCATGGGCTTGCCATGATGCACTCCCTCTCTCTCTCATTTAATGCAAGCATGGCATTGCCATGATGCATTCTCTCTCTCTCATTCTCTCAAGTCAACACAAGAAATAACTTAAATCCCATTTCATTTTTAAAAAATACCCTTAATTAAAATCATTTTAACTTAATAATGGTGGGTTAATCTACCATGGTTATTAAACATGGTTTAACCCAAATTCTAACCCTAGTTTACATGCACAAGTTTGTGCAAGCCTAGGAAAATTCTAGAAAAATATTTATTAATTTTGATAAAATATTTGAAAATTAATTTGGTAAACTTTTTATTAAAAATCATATATTATCATATAATTAACCACTAATCACATCCTAAAGTGTTACAATCTTCCCCCCTTAAAGAAATTCGTCCCCGAATTTTAAAATATAAAGCAACGCATACCTTCAAAAAGATGAGGGAACTTCTTCCGCATCTCGTCCTCGGCCTCACAAGTGATCTTTTCACCATTGAGGCTGCGCCAAAGCACCTTCACTGATGGCAAGACCTTCGATCTAAGTTTCTTCACCGACCGGTCCAATATCACAACTGGCTACTCGGTGAACGTAAGATCGAGCTCGAGCTGAACGGTCTGATGCTGAATCATGTGCGAAGGGTCATGTAGGTATCTGCGAAGCATCGACACGTGGAATACGGGGTGAACATCTGGGAAGTCGAGTGGAAGAGCCAAAAGGTATGCTACTGCGCCCATACGCTCGAGGATCTCAAAAAGACCTATGAATCTGGGGCTAAGCTTCCCCTTCCGTCCAAACCTCATCACTCCCTTCATTGGAGAGACCCTCAGAAAAACGTGATCTCCAACCGCGAACTCTAATCTGCGGCGGCGCCTGTCAGCATACGATCTCTGCCTGCTCTGAGCTGTCCTCATCCTGTCTCGAATCAGCTGTATCTTCTCGATCGTCTCCTGTACGATCTGTGGACCCAAAACACTGCTCGCGCTGAGCTCTGTCCAACAGACGGGCGATCTACATCTCCTACCATACAAAGCCTCGAAAGGTTCCATCTGAATAGTATCCTGGAAACTATTATTGTAGGAGAACTCTACCAAGGGTAAATGATGATCCCTGCTACCACCAAAATCTAAAACGTACTCTCGGAGCATGTCCTCGAGAGTCTGAATAGTCTGCTCTGACTGGCCGTCGGTCTGCGGATGAAATGCTGTGCTGAAACTCAAGCGGGTGCCCAAAGCCTCCTGAAGCCTCTGCCAAAGTTGGCTGGTAAACTGGGTGCCTCTGTCGGACACGATACACGTCGGGACTCCATGCAGTCGTACTATCTCGTCGATGTAAATCTGGGCATACTGAGCAAATCCGAAAGTCGTCTTCACTGGAAGGAAGTGAGCCGCTTTCTTCAGACGATCCACGATCACCCAAATGGAGTCATACCCTCGCCTAGTCCTGGGTAGACCCACAACGAAATCCATCGAAATCTACTCCCATTTCCACTCCGGAATGGGTAACGGTTGTAGCTCTCCCGCCGGCCTCTGGTGCTCGGCCTTGACTTGCTGACAAGTCAGGCATCTAGACACGAAATCTGCGATGTCCCTCTTCATTCCGTCCTACCAGTAAACATCTCTCATGTCATGGTACATCTTGGTGGAACCGGGATGGACACTGTACACCGATCGATGTCCCTCCTCAAGAATATCACGCCGCGGTCCCTCAGCATCTGGTACGCACAGTCTAGTCCCAAATCGCAGTATCCCTTGATCATCAATCACGAACTCGGAAAATCTTCCCTGTCCAATCTGCGCCATGACCTCTAGACATCGGTCATCACTGTGTTGTGCCTCATGTATAGGGTCAAGCAACTGTAGGCGTGCACGAACATGCGCAAGCTGTCCCCCGATCGGCGTGAACTCGAACTGCACTCGGTTGTCGCATAATATCTTCCAATCTGCCGATGACTGTCTCTGCACTGCGCTTAAACAAGATAGACTGCCCCCGGGCCTCCTGCTCAAAGCATCTGCTACTACATTTGCCTTGCCCGGGTGATACAAGATCTCGCAGTCGTAGTCCTTCACTAGTTCCATCCAACGGCACTGTCGGAGATTGAGGTCCCGCTGCTGAAATATATACTTTAAGCTCTTGTGATCAGTGAATATCTAGCACAACTCGCCATACAGGTAATGTCGCCAGATCTTAAGTGCAAACACCACTGCGGCCATCTCCAAATCGTGAGTAGGGTAGTTTTGTTCATGTCTTTTCAACTAGCGCGAAGCATACGCGATCACCCTGTCATATACACACCCTAGCCCCACTCATGAAGCGTCACAATAGACTGCAAATCCGCCTGATTCTGAAGGCAATGATAACACCGGCGCCGTAGTAAAACAAGTCCGTAGCTGCTGAAAACTGTGCTCGCACTCCTCCGTCCAATCGAAAGGAACTCCCTTCCGGGTCAATCCGGTCAAGAGTGCAGTAATACGGGAGAAGTCCTGCACGAATCGCCTGTAGTAGCCTGCCAATCCTAGAAAACTGCGTATCTCAGTAACGGATGCAGGTCTGGGCTAACTCTGAACGGCCTCGATCTTCCTCGGGTCTACACATATACCATCCCGTGTAATCACATGATCCAAGAAGTCTACACTGTCCAGCCAGAATGCGCACTTGGAGAATTTTGCATAAAGCTGGTGCTCCCTCAAAGTCTGCAGTGTGATCCGCAGGTGCTGCTCGTGCTCCTCTCTGCTCCGGGAATACACCAATATATCGTCAATCAATATGATGATGAACAAGTCAAGGTACGGCCTGAATATACGGTTCATCAAATCCATAAATGCTGCTGGGTCGTTGGTGAGTCCGACCGACATCACCAAAAGCTCATAATGGCCGTAGCGCGTGCGGAAAGCTGTCCTCGGAATGTCCTCCTGTCGAACTCGCGGCTGATGATAGCCTGATCGCAAATCGATCCTCGAAAAATATCCTGCCCCCTGAAGCTGGTCGAACAAGTCGTCGATGCGTGGCAATGGATATCTGTTCCGTACGGTCACCCAGTTCAGCTGGCAGTAGTCGATACACAGACGCAAACTGCTGTCCTTCTTCTTAACAAACAGGACCGGAGCACCCCAAGGAGAAACACTGGGTCGAATAAGTCCCTTATCTAGCAAATATTGCAACTGACCCTTCAACTCACTAAGCTCCGCCGGGACCATCCGATAAGGCGGTATAGAAATAGGCCCCGTGCCAGGAATCAAATCAATACAGAAGGCAATATCACGCTCAGGCGATAGCCCAGGAAGCTCGTCAGGGAACACATCAGGGAACTTACATATATCGGAACCTGGTCCAACGGAACATCCATAGCTCTAATGTCACAAACATAGGCTAGGAATCCCTGACATCCCTTCCTCAACAGCTGTCCAGCGCGAGGAGAAGAAATCAAAATGTGAGGTGTGGCACCATGGTCACCCTGCACAACAAAAGCCGACTTGCCGGGAAAACAAAATCTCACTGTCTTCTCAAGGCAGTCCACAGACGCATAGCACGTGGCTAACCAATCCATGCCCAAAAGAACGTCGAAGTCCAACATCTCAAGAAGGATCAAGTCGACAGGCAGCTCTCTCTCGCCAATACGGACAACGCAGGATCGGAACACGTGTCTAGCAACAAACGACTCTCCCACGGGAGTGCTCACAACAAGCGGCTGATCAAGCAGACCGCACTCTCTACCCAAACTCGGCACGAAGTGTGTGGATACGTACGAGTGCGTGGATCCGGGATCGAACAACACGTGTGCATCAACAGAACATACTGATAGGGTACCTGAGGCCACCGCATTGGACGCCTGCGCGTCCTGATGCGTCAACGCAAAAACCCGTGCCTGTCCTCCACCTGCAACTAGCGGTCCCCTACTAGCAACTGGCTGCACTCTGCCGGTAGCTGACTGTCCTCTGCCTCGACCATCTCTCCCTCTAGGAACAAACCCTCTGCGACCACACCTTCTCTGTGCATGGGTCGGACGCGGAGCAACTGTGGGTACAATAGGCAATGCCCTCTGGGGTGGTGAAGGTGGTAAGGTGACATGCGGTGCTGCTACCTCCCTCCGAGGTAACTTAGGACAATCTCGGACACGATGATAAGAACTCCCACAGCGGAAACATCCCAATGATGACCGCTGACCCTCCTGGGGATAGGAGCTGATCAACCGGCCTCGTCCTGAATCTCTGCCACCTGCAAGACGTCTGTCACGGCGCCGGAAAGGCTGTCTCTGTGCTGATGCATCCGCACGAACTCTCTTCGGCTCTGGAACTACCGAAGTCTCAGCAAGGCGCTCCTCAACCAATAAGGCTGTATCTACAGCTGCGGCATAGGTCTCGTAATGTTGTGCACTGATCGCAAGAAATAACGGGGTAAGCAAGCCTCGAACAAACCTCTTGACTCGTATCTCCTCAGTAGCCACTAAATAAGGGGCATAGATAGGTAGCTCTGTGAACAACACGTCGTACTCTGCCACTGTAATCTCCGGAGTCTGACGTAAGGACTCGAACCTGCGTGCTCTAGCATCTCTGACACTCAGTGGTAGGAAGCGGGCAAGGAATATCGTCACAAACTCTGTCCAGGTCATAGGAGGAAGACCTGCTGCTCTACCCTTCTCGACTGATCCGCACCATTTCTGCGCAAGACCTTCTAGGCGAAAGCTCGCGAACTCTACCCATCTCGCATCTGCGCATCTGAGGGAACGGCATATCCGGGCCATCCTATCAATGAAAGACTGTGGGTCCTCGGCTGCATCGGTGCCTGTGAAGACCGGAGGCTTCAGCCTCATGAATTCTGCTAACTATACTGTAATCACCTCCGTGACTGCACGGGAAACTGGCTGTACGGTAGGTACCATCGCGGTCCCTGTGACGGGTGGAGCTACCTCTGGTCGCTGCGCTCAAAGCGTCTCAACTAGCGATCCTATCATCTGGCGCATCTCCTGCATACTGGATCTCACCGTCTGGCACATCTCCTGCATACCAGCCCCTAGCGTGGCGATCTGATCTGTCATAGGAAGAACAGGCTGCTCGGGTGCAACGGGTGCACTGCCCGGATCAGTCCTCGTCTCGGACGAGTCAACACGAATCTCGGCCCTCGCGGCCGCTCTCTGCGCCCTCGTAATCTTTGGCGGCTTAGTGGCTAAAACGGAAAATAGGATTCGATAAGGATACGGAAATCGAATCCAAAGAATGTATACAATCATGAAGGAATTTCAATCAATAAGTCCTAAGGTCGCTTAGGCGGAGTACCGTGTCGTGAGTATGCCGCGGAACATACGCACGCTATGCCACTCTGCTGCAGCTACCTACTCCATCATACCAGGGTCATCCTACACTCCGAAGGTAAAACCTACGCTCTGATACCAACTTTGTCACGACCCAAAGTTCGGCCCGTGACCGGCACTTAACCACGTAACGTCTACAGGCGTAACGCGACTAAGTAAGCCGAAACCCAGAATTTAAAACCATAAAAAGTATAGAGTGTTTAAAACATTTATTAGAATATTTGTTAAAACATTTAGAAAACTTTAAGTTGTTTAGTAGAAATTCTTTAAAGTTCAAGTTATTATTTAAAAAATTTGGCAGCATTTCCTTTGTAAAAGTAGCCCCGAAATCGGGTACAAGACAATATATGAGTAAAATGATATATAATGAGAATAAAGCATCCCAAACGGGAGCGATCACGCCTAACGGCGGAAACAACACCACAATGATAATATACGACGCCGTAGCGAAGAATGAGCAGTAGAATGAAAACAAATATCAAAAAGGATAAGACTGCATAAATAAAGTCGGCTCACAACGAGCTCGACACCAGAGTACAAAATAATATATATCGTCCTCACAACTGTCTCTAAGTCAATACATGAAGGTAGGTGGAGAATACTAGATACGACAATGTACAACTGAAAAGTAAACAGATACCGCACAAAACCCACCTAATAGCAAAAGGGCTAGCACGCCAAAGCAGTGGTATCTGTGTCAAAAGATGCGGTAAACAGCCAGCCGCGACTACTCAAAAGGGCAACCTGCAAGCACTGTGGCTCAACGGGGGTGAGTTGCCAACTCGTGAATAATAGATAACATATAAAGGTAATCGCGAGTATGCACGTGCTGCCATACTCTAACCTATGCCAACAGATAACATCTATATGATGAACTGGATGCTCAAAATCATGCAATAAGTGCGATCTAATAACATCCCCATGTGATGAGCAAGATATGTGATAATCAGGTATGGCAATGCGATCTAACAACCCTATATAGAATGAGCAGGGTATGCAATGATCGTGCAAGCATGTGTACTATATCAGGTACAATAGATACAGGATGAGATATTAAATAATGAATGCTGAGCATGGGAAATATAACATCTACACGGAATGTCATCGTGGAAAATATAATCGATGCCCATCAATGCACCCAAATCCCAATACAACTCAGGCGCCGTCATCCTCATCGGCTCTCAAATCCTGTAAATCTCATAAAATCGTGAGTGCCCAACATCGGCACTCAAAATATCAAGAAATACTCGTGTCCAGCATCGACACGCAAATCCTCATATATCGGGCATCCGTCAGTCCGGGTCAGCCCACGAGCTCCGTCTGCGGTATCGGCCCTCGGCCCCGGCAGTACGAGTCGTCCCGTATCCATCTATTGACTCTGGTCAGTATCCTCCAGATAACCGCCAGATCCAACCAATCACCGGTAGGTAGTGGTCCCACTGCCAGGCTCACCGTCTAGCTACACAGCAGATCCGTTCTCGCCCCGGGGTACCATACTCGCAATCGGCCTCGTCCGCTCCTTGAATCGGGTTTCATATATCACTCTAGCACCGAGAAAACACATGGTGGACGCACTGAAATATCATATCAAGGGAAACCGGATTTTTAAACAGTGCGTATTTTCTTAAAATAGGACTCCGGTTCCCAAATCCAGAAATCACATAAATCAAATCTAATGCGTAAATCCATGCAATGCGTCGTATGCCACTAAGAGTAAAAGAAAGGGAAAACCGCTCCTTTAAAAGATCCAGTTTTGAAAATATCACATTGCGGTCCCCTAGTTTATAAATCAAGTCAATATCATCCATGTATGTAACATATGAATATGTGTATAGATATGGATGTGTGAAAGGATATGTACGCAAAGTGAATGTGGCAATGTACATGTGCACTAATGTGGACATATGATATATATGTGCCTAAGTATGAATATATGATGTATATGGCACAAGTATGGATATGTGATGTATACGTGCCCAAGTATGAATATATGATGTATATGGCACAAGTATGGATATGTGATGTATCAATGAAGGTATGCACAAAAGTGAGTATACAGTGTGCATGGTATGAATATAACATATGCTAATATGGGGCAAATCCTGACAAACATCAATAAAGAGGAATCAATATGATATATGATTTATAGCAATCCTATAATGTGAGTGTCATGGCAATCACTAACGGTGTGAGTGTAGCATATAAATCGTGCTCGTGCAACTTGAACCGTTAGTGACAGTGCAGTGTTCTATACTACGAGTTCTATATATAACAAGAGAATATGCTACTAGTATATTTATATGAACACACATGACTAAATATCCTATTACGCCCTGACGCTTAACGTCATACAGGCGATTTCCCCATAGATGTTAAATCTACTCACCTGGTCGCGTGCTAAGTATAGCCGACCACCTGCTTCCCTTTCCTGGCGGCGTCTGACGTACCCGCCTGCGAACCTAGAATTTACACCAGAATCCAAATATGAGCAAAAATCTCGCAAAACGCGATATCGAATCAAAATGAGAACTCGCGTCGCGAATTAACGTGCGTGTGTGCGATACGTTGAAACGTGTGTGTACGCGTCTAAAACTTAACCCGACACGCCATGATACGCTGAATCACAGAACCCACTCGCGTATCGCGCGTTTCTCGCAACCTAAAAATACCAGAAAACGACATACTGCCCCAGATTTTACCCAGGTTAAAATATTACAAATCTATATATACCAGATACCTACAAAATATAGCAGACACCTGTACCAAAAACCTTAGCTCCTAACTCCGTAGTCTGGCCGCAATTTTCGGCCAGAAGGAATTTTCCGACGGCCTGAACTGAAGGTGGTGGGGTCGGGCTCTGGTGGTGGGGTCAGGGTCCCTCAGGTAAGCTACAATCCACTCAGTTTTATTCTGAACACACTGGGGTAACAGCAAATTTTAAAAAGCTAAGTTTTGCTTAAAAACGTCAAATTTTGCACAATTTTGAAAACTCAGGGTATTTTTGTGTAATCTGGGGTTTACCTAGCTTTACTTGGCCCTAACAACACTTAATTAGGCTAGTCTACCCAATACTAACCTTACTTAAACAAAGTTCACACTAAACACCACATATATCACTAAAAACACACAATCTAGCACTAACAACCACAAATTAACACTAATTAAGCTAAACCGACACACAAGTCTAGTAAACATGGAAATGGAGCTCAGATGTTATACCTCACTCGATCCTACGATGCTGGTTAAGGAGAAGAAGAGAAGAGGAAGAAGTTGCTACTGCTTGCTTCTCCTGCTGTTGCTGTTGCTGCTCCTGATGCTGTTGCTGTTGATGTTGTTGTTGATGATGTTGTTGTTGTTGTGCTGGTGCTGCTGGTGCTGATGCTGCTGTGCTGGGGCTGTTGCTACAAGTGCCGTTGCTGTTACAAGGAGCTGCTGCTGCTGCTTGGTGTTGTTGATGCTTGCAACTGCTGCTGGGGCTGAAGCTGCTGCTGATGGAGCTGCTGTTGCTGAAGCTGATGCTGTTGCTTCAGCTGAGGCTGTGTGTGTGTGAGAGAGAAAGAGTGAGAGTGTGAGAAATATGAGAGTGTGCAATAAAAGAAAATGATACTACAAGAGAGTCAACCCCCATCTCTCTCTTGCCTCATTAAATGCAAGCATGGGCTTGCCATGATGCACTCCCTCTCTCTCTCTCATTTAATGCAAGCATGGCATTGCCATGATGCATTCTCTCTCTCTCATTCTCTCAAGTCAACACAAGAAATAACTTAAATCCCATTTCATTTTAAAAAAATACCCTTAATTAAAATCATTTTAACTTAATAATGGTGGGTTAATCTACCATGGTTGTTAAACATGGTTTAACCCAAATTTTAACCCTAGTTTGCATGCACAAGTTTATGCAAGCCTAGGAAAATTCTAGAAAAATATTTATTAATTTTGATAAAAATTTTGAAAATTAATTTAGTAAAATTTTTATTAAAAATCACATATTATCATATAATTAACCACTAATCACATCCTAAAGTGTTACACAAAGTCACATGACTGTCCTAATTAATCGCATCATATGTTATGTAGGAAGACATCACTTAGCTACCGTACAATGCGCCTTAACTATGGTTAACAAACGCATCACGAATACTAAGTACTCTAATTCCTGAAATGACGGAGGGTTGCGGATGGTTTTTACGAAAACCTTTAACGCTTTGAACTTGATATGGTTGCAGAATCGAGTGATTTTGAAAAGGAGTGTTTTTGAGGCTTTTGCTAGATTCGCTAAAGAGGTCACTACCATTTTTTAATATTTGATTCTACAACATCTTTAGGTTTCTTTTCTTTCATTAATCTCATTAATGAAGTCCCATCATTTATGCTTCCTAAGTATCACAGAAGAAACGAAAATACAACGTACGCTTATGCCATCTGCATTCGCCACAGTGTCCCGTTATGCACCGTTAGGTTACTTAACTAACGGCATAATGGGACGGGACTAGCGTGGGTGCGAAACATAAGTAACATTTATTATATATCACATATATAACAATAAAGCATTTTTCTCAACATATAAAGTGATCACATCACAGAATATCAGCAGCAGAAGACAACATATGAAATATTGGATATACTAGGATTTCCGTGTTTTGAATTAAGCCAGTAAAAAACATGGATTCCATGGTCGCGATGAATAACCAAACCCACATCCCTAGACCCCTGCAAGAGAGGCAAGTAACCTTACCGATTCTAGAGTTAGGAGACCCGGTCTCGACTCCTTGAGATGGTCCCCCACTGAACCCTAGAACCCGGTTACTTGTGCTCTCCTCCTTGGGACTATCCTAATGCGGAAAAGTAAATAATATACATCAATGGTGACATCATCCTCAACCCGGAAGTGCCCCAATAAAAGAATATTACATACAAGTTTTTACATGAATGAAAATGAAAAAACTCTCATCTCACATAAAAAAAACCCGGCTATTCAAACACGACGATCCAATATAACATATCATAACAACACATAACATATAGCAACGAAACCGGCGATACAACACATATTACACTTACGGTCGCAGAAAAGAAAATGTCAAACTACAACATTTAGAATCTGCAACATGCTTAGACATCATAAACCCGAAATATCACATACTTCAGATTTCATGCCTAACCTCTCGAATTCCAAATATTGTATCACATTCCATAGATCGCTAGACGATGTTAAATATTCCCATCGAATTAACAAAGACCTAAAATTTCCCAAAGAGCTCAATAATTGAGCACTGTTTAAAAATACGGAAAACATGCCACAGTACCTATGGACCAACCGTAGAAGGGCCAACCATTGCCTCACCTATGGTGCCGCGGAACTACCACAAACCCTAGGGTTTGGTGGCGGTTCCGACGGTCATAGAATCGAGTTAGAGTTTTGTCCTTCTAGAGGGTCCATGATTGCACGCTTTTGGCGTGTCGTATTTTAAAGTTCTAAATTTAACCGCAATCAGGACGGCGTCGCGTGTAGCTAGCCGTGATGAGTACGGGTTGTCCGCAGGGAGACGATGCGTTTTAAGTTCTTGTTATGACGAGTTAATGCGCGTGGCGGAATTGTTCGATTCTAACCTAAGTGTTTATATGCAAGTATAAGTTTGTTAGGAATAGATAGGTTAGTGTAAGTTAAGAAAATCCGTACTCAATCTTTTGAGCCGAACTTGACCAATGAAGCTAGAGCAATCGGCAACAACGTGGATTATGGTGCTTAAGCACAGTATTTGTGAAATCTGGCTTATTGACCCTTGTCCGTCCGTTCTTGTCGCTTGCTTTCGCCTCCAGTCAATCCGAACGCAACCGGTCACGGTTAGAAATCACCGATGCCTTGGTATGGTAGGGTGCCTAACAGAGCGCTTGCGTAAGTTTTGGACGGAGTTCAATGGAAAATATCGGGAAAAGGAAATGAGAAAGAAAATATTAACTTACAATATCGTTTTCTTTCCTAACAACATCAATATTCACAAACCATCAATTACAACAACAAGAAAGAGAGCTAATGAAAAGATAAAAAGAAAAGAAAAGACAACATTGCAAGAAAGTAAATGGCATGGAATTAAAGAACAAGTAAGTAAAGCAAAAATGGAAATGAAAGTAAGTAAAACAAGATAGAAATAATACTAAGAACCCAAGAATGAAAGCTTCATTAACTCAAAGTGACAATACAAGCCATAGGTTCAATAACCTAATCTTAAACTTGCAAGCTCAATGAAGAGGTTTCAAGATCAAGAGAAGGAAAAGAACTCAAGGTGAAGTGAAGGTAAAATGAAAGCTTTATTAATCTTCAAGTAATGATACAACCCTTGAGATCAATAACCAAAACTTAAATTTGCAAGCTCAATGAAGAGGTTGCAAGATCAAGAGAAGGCAAGGAGCTCAAGGGGACTAGTTATGTATAAGAACTAAAATGAAAAGAGGAAAAAGAATACAAAGTATTGGACAATGTATGAGACAATCTTGGACCCCCTCTCCCTTGCTCACTGGTCTATATTTATAGGCTCAAAAGAAAATTAAACAAGTAAAAAAAATGGGTTGATGTGACAGCAAGGGAGTGCCAGAACAAATATGGGACTTATTGGGGCTGGGGGGCCGGCGAGCTCGGTTTTTATGGGTATGTCGCCGGGCTTAATTCGAGCATCTTGGCTCGTGTTGATGTGGTGGTCTTGTGTTCTCTCGAAAAGTCTACCGGTGCTGCTAGATTTCTCTGTAGAGGCCTAGGTTGTACTGTAGCGTTTTGAAAATCGTTTCGGTGAAATTTCGGAAAATCGGTAAAATAAGGGGGTTTTCTGTAAAAAGTCAAAATGCAAATATCTTATTATAAAAATTAAATATACATATTCTAGCTATGTAATTGCTAGTATTTGGTGTTTATTGAGCCACTGGTGAAATTTCAAATTTTCTGAAAAAAATTTATTTTATTATTATTTTAAGCCGTCACTAATACATTTAATTAGGGAAAATTACAAATTGGAATGAGTTTAAACAAATTTTGTGCATCATAAAACTTTAAATAAAATTTTATCATATGGTTTTTGAAACGAAATCGTTTGCCAAAACGGTTTAGAAAATATCGAAGAAAAATGCTTTTTTCGGTGAAATTAGTATTAATGGGAATTAGGGTATAACATTTATCATTTTTCCTCACTCACACTCACCCACACCCTCTCTCCTCTCCCCAAATCAGCAGCCCAAGCTGCCCCCACTCCCTTTTTCTCCACTTGATGTTTTGAAAAGAAAAGAAAAGAAAACAAAGGAAATGAAAGGAAATTGTTAAATGAGGTATGGGCTTTGACTTTATTCCTTGACTTGGACTATTTTCCTCACCTCACTCTCTCTCCTCTCCACACACACCTGGCCAAACCCTCCCCCTCCTCCTACAGCAGCAGCCCCCCCATTTTCCCTTCTCTTTTCTCTTCAAAACTTCATCAAAAATTGCCTCAAAATCCATCAAAAAAATCCCAAAACCCAAATCCAACTCTTACCCATTTTAGTTTAGCCTATTATGCTTGGATTGTGGGGATAAGAGAGCATTTTGAGAGTCTAGATTGCAAGTTTGATCCATGGTTCATGAGGTATAAATCTTGACCTTTTGTTAAATTGTTGCTAAATACTTTAGTCTATCTTAATTATAAGTTTATTTATGGTTTAATTGTGTGTTTGAAAATTCAAGAGAGTGCGTTGTGATCAAGTTAGGGTTTGTAGTGTTTGATCATGGTTTTAATAGGTAGATTAGCATGTTAATTGAATGCAAAACCCAAATTGGTTACTAGTTGCTATTTGTTAGTCTAAAATTTTGCTAATTGTGTTAATTTGGTTAACTAGGTTTTGGGAATTTAATTAATCAATTGGGATAAAAATCTAATTAGGGTATCCATGGTATTATTAACATTTTAAATTGTATTTTAATATTTTAGATCATGCAAATCCAAACTAAATTGTTGTTTATGCATTTTTACTAAAATGGTTGAAATTTGGGTAAAATTGCAAACTAGTTTTTTTGAACGTATATAGTTTGATGAGATTAAATTGTGGTTATGGGTTATATGACTTATTTAAGTTATTTAATAAGTATTATGGCCGCTAGAATTGTTTAAACGTCGAGTTTTGTACTAAAACGGGTAATTTTGCTTGCTAGTTTTTCGGAAAAACGGCTTTTAAAGTGAATTTGGGGTTTTTGTGAGTTTTAACCTATTTTATATTAAAATTAGTGTTCGTGAATGTGCAAATGAGTGTATTTGGGTTTTTCTCGATGGTCTGGCGTTTGTACGCCGACATCGAGGGTTTTTGGGTTGATTTGTGGAAGCAACCATAGGTTTTGACCTATGTGGGATTCGTGTGTCGTTTTGGTCATGAGTCGGATTTTAATGCGATACGATGCGTTGTGATATGTAGGTATTCCCATATGGACTTCGAGACGGCAAGCAAGCACGGGAGACGTCGGCACCGGCGAGCGAGGACCAGGTGAGTAGATTTATATCTACGGGGAGAAGTCGGGTGGATGGCGTATAGCACCCCCGCAGTCCGTGGTGGTGTATACGGATGCGTATACACACCAACAATTATTATATGTTATTTGGGATTAATAACGATGTTTAGGATGGATATTGGTGTGTTGGATTATTTTAGTGTCGCGAACCCTAGGGTAATGTTGCACTACACATACACACATACATACTTGCATACATTCATATTTATATGTGCTCATGGGATTCTTTATAGTTATGTGTTCACATGGGTATGGGACTATGTGTTCACATACGGATTTGAGGATGATACTTGGGATTGAGCTGAGTCGATGAGATTTGTTTGTGGTTGTGATATCGGTGATATGGCAGGATTCGTACTTGAGGTACGTCCTGGTGTTATAGCGGATCTTGGGGCGGCGATACGGGTGAATAGTGTTATAAATAAAATGGTCGACATGTGATCGTGATATGCTAGGATATTGATATTAGGCCGTATCGGGCGATGTATACCCCTTGATGATGATATGTGCTGACGATATCGGTTTGTACGAGATTGTCGATCAGTAGTCAGATCATGAGTATATTGAGGATATTAGTATTGTACTAGACATAGGTCAGTACCCTAGACTATGATCTTGGATAAAGAGGATACCAGAGGAATAGTGTGAGGAATATGATATTGACCCATACCCAGATTTGGGGATGCCGTACGACGGATTTACGTACGAGCTATATCTTGATGATTGATCCGCACTCTTGACTTGGGATGTCTGATTATAGATATGGTATCGGATATGATATTATTGAGGCGGGATCACCGACTAATATATATACAGGTATGTATATGTATCGACTCAGATGTTAGGCGGTTTCCTTACCTGTAGTCTAGCTTGTAGCTTAGTCCTTTAGTTTAGTTAGTTGTTAGATTAGATTCGGTTCCTACCTATTTCAAAGCTTACGAATCGTGCGTATTTTAAAAGAAAAGTCAAGGGATTCTACGGATATTTCAAAAAAAAACGTATCTTTTCTTAAAAACACCGTAGCCCCTATTTTCAAAACCCCACGATTCGTGTTATTTCAAAAGGCACCATTGTAGGACTTATATTAGGTTAAAGCAGATTAGTTATCATTGCGTCTAGTATTCAGCTCCCGCTCATTATTGTTGTTTGCTCCACATCACATGCTTATATTATGCTTCATATTCTACTGTTGATATCTTGTGGTTAGGACACCAGCACCATTACCGATGATGCGTATGTACCACGTACACTTACTTGCCGGCTCACACACATCTTCATCGGTAATTGCCATGTCACGTACACCTTAGAAAATATTATTGCTTGATATAGCCTGTTAGCTAATAGTTTAGACATGATATTAGTGTACTCGCCTTATATGTTAGTTTAGACATTGTAGTTATTACCTGCTACTTCATGCATACTGTTATTCATTGTTATGCCGCATTCATGGATTCTCATGCATATATTCACTTTTTACGTGCTATTGAGGTTTTGGATTCGGATTTCCATGAGATTTTCTGGATTTGGGGAAAACCGCAAAACATATACAAACTTCTTCTTTCTCTTTTTAAATAAAAAGCGCGGTTTTTCCCATGATGTATGAGTCGTCCACCATGAGTTTGCAGATGGATTTCGAGACCCGATTCGAGAAGTTGGATGAACCGTTTCGGGTACATGGTGGACCCGGTAAGGTACCCCGGGGCAAGAAACTCGTGGTGATGACGATGAGCCTGGCAGGGGGAGACTACCTACCGGTGATTTTACCCGACGCGTCGGATATCCGGAGGATACCGTCGTGGTCTTGAGATGGATGGTAGGGGCCGGTCTGGACTGACGGCGCCCTAGATATTGAGATTGAGACATTGAGATTTTGAGATATTGAGGTACTGAGATTTGATGATACAGGCCAGTCCGGATAGCCGGAGCCTGAGGTTTTGAGACATTGAGATTTATGTTTTGTGTCGATGCTAGACACTGTTGATGCTGATTTCATTTATGATACCTCATTTTAAAAATACAAAGGAAATCTCACTAATTTATGAAAACGGTTTCTTCATTTACATGTATTCTGTTTTCATGCATTCATACCTCATTCATATGATATATTGCTACCTGAGGCACTGACACGGGCACATAAGATCACACTCGGGTTAGATATTACCCTAACCATTGTTATAGGCTGCATGTTATTCATATATTTGAGGATATATTATGATCTTTGACCTAGGTTGCGTTATTTATGCGATTTCTGTGCGTAGATGTTTTTCTATTCACGAGTTGGCAACTCACCCCCATTGTGCCCCAGTTTCTTGCAGGTTTGCCGTACAGGTTTCATTACGGCTTGCGGGCATAGTTTCCTTAGGGTGATTTGCTAGTAGGTGGGTTTACTTGTATCATACCCCCCATTATATAACTTGTATATTATTACTCTGTTGTATCTAGAAGTTCCATCAACCAAACATGTATTTATTTCAGAGATAGAGACCAGTGATGTTATTCTTTCGAGCTTAGAGTCGCGCGTTTTATTTCTGTGGTTTTTTTGTGGTTTTGAGTTTTGATCCTCGCCGTTGGCGTTGTATATTATATTGCTTGTGTGGTTGTGACCGTCAATGGACGAAGAGCTAGCTCCCGCTTGGGGATGCCTTTTATTGATTTCGTATACTATTCGTGTTGTATCCCGTTTGGGAGCCAATATTTTCAAAGGAGACTCTGCCGAAATTTTCAGGAAATATTGATGTTTTTTTTAAAACCGCATAATTCGGCTTATGCTATTAAAACTACTTGTTTAAATTGGTTTTCCTTCACTCTACTACTTTTCTTGGTTTGCATTTCTGGGTTTTCGGCTTACTTGGATTACGTACGCCTCGAGACGTTTCGTAGTTTAAGTGCCGGTCATGTTCCGTACTTTCGGGATGTGACAAAGTTGGTATCAGAGCGTTAGGTTTTACCTTCGGAGCGTAGGATGACCCTTGGTTGATGGAATATGTGACTAAAGTAGAGGGACGTACCGTAGGTATGTTCCGCGGCATATTTACGATATGCTACTCCATTTAAGAAGCCTTAGGATGTACATTTCTTTGCTCAGTATTATATTCATTCCGATCTAGCCTCATCAGTACCAGTTATGGTTCTGCTGCCACGATTACGGGCAGGGAGAGCTACAGCTAGAGTTGCGGTCAGCACGAGCTCGTCACGAACGAGGACTGACCAGGGCGAAATTCCGGCGACACACGATTGCGGAGGTGTGTCTTTTTATTGTGTTTCACGCCCCGAGCGTTTGATGGATCGCTGTATGAGATTACTTGGACGTGCCGATCAGCACTAGAGGATTGAGCCACTGACAGAGGCCAGCCAGATTTTGATGACCGTGGGTGTATTGCTTACTCATGATGATTGAGGCACTGTTCAGCGTGCAGACGAGTGAGCCAGTTGTTGCTGCGAGTGACGAGATATCGCCCCTTATGTTGGAGCTATTGCGGGACGAGTTGTACTAATAGATGCTAGAAGGTCGCTAGTCACCCGATGATGAATGACTAGGACAGGTGGTTCGTTCGCCTACCCCGATGCGAGGTCATCAGATAGATTGATTCCAGCTAGAGACGACTTCACGCGGAGACGTTGAGAGTCGACAGAGACGATCGAATGTCAGAAACCTATTATTCCAAGTTTAAGGTAGTCGGAAAGACATGCAGGCAATTCTATGGTCCCTCTAGAAGAATGAAACCCTAACTCGACTTAATAACCGTGTGAAAGCCTTGGAACCTTCGGGTTTGCGGCAGTTCTGCGGCGCCATTAGTGAGGCTTGGGTTTGCCCTTCTACGGCTGGACCACCGATGCTGTGGTATGTACTCAATACTATTAAACTGTGTCCAAGATGTTGAGCTCTTGGGGGATTATGAGGTTTTGATGACTCGATCGGATGGCTCGACTTAATTCGGATGCTAGGTGGCGAGATACATTCTTGGGAGACTCCAGATACGAGGATAGTCGTTGGAGCTCAGTCCATGCAGCCACGACGAGACGAGTCCAGAGCAGTCGACATTAGAAAAGTGGAGTAAGAGGTTCATACGAGATCTTGATGAAACGACGTTCCACTCCGCCGACATCAGAGATGCGATACGCATGCCGAGGCATTGTGCATGGATATACCTTCCAGAAGGAGTCGCGATGAGTATGCAGCCGTTCCGGAACAAGAAACAGATATAGTAAAGGACGATGACTTCCGGACGGTTCGGCAGAGACGAAATTTGGGAGAGATCTCGACAGGACCTTTTTGGAATGAATTACAAGAAGACTAGGACCCAGGAGTGGTCATGTTGCGCACACCGGCAGGCCAGAGTTCAGGATCGTCGACAAGATATGCTATGAGTGACCCCGACAGTTGGCCAGAGATTCTTGGAGGATGTTCTTAAGCGGGACTATTCCGCCATACTTGATTTTGGTATTTTGAGCGATATATTCGCATGATTTGGTTTTGATGATTGAGTTTCATGATATCATTTTCATGCACCGTGGTTGCACCTACTGAGTATTTATGATTTCTGCACAGTGTTGCACTTGATATCGTTTTCGTGCCTTGGTTTCTCATGTTTATGATTTTATGGGTTTCATACAGTTGAGTTGATTTTGTGCGCATGTACGCACACGATTTGGTTTTTGCACTCGGTATAGTTCATATATGCTTGCAGTGCAGTGATACGCATTTTGTGCACTTAGATGCACTGGACTTCGATTTCGATTGTGATGTTCGATATTTATTTTGTGCACCTTGTGCACTTGATTGGATTTTGCGCATGTTCGGTGCTTGATATTGGATTTCATGATTTCGTGCATGATGGATGCACCTGATTTGGGGTTTTTCGCGCATGTTGGGCGCATGTTATGAGATACGATTTTGGTGCACACCAGATGCACTAAATCGAGATTCTTCATGCGTGTCAGATGCACCTGTCCTTGCTGTCAGCCACACACGTTGCCTATGACAGATGTTGTGTGCATAACCGATGCACTTAGATGTTGTTTCTGTGCGCTTGTATGGCACGTATATGGATTTTGATTTCCGTGCGCACCAGACGCACGTAGTATTCATACGCGTATTTTGGGATTGATTTAACCTATAGAACAGTATGTTTTTATGATATTTGCTATGTGTTTTCGTACTGGGCAGGACTAGCCAGAGGACAGTACCTAAATATATTTGGCATTCATTTCCTTCAGATATTTATATATATAGATTCGATATTTACATGTATAGTTTCGAGTTATATCATATTGGTTTTGCTTTGGATTTGGCATTGATGTCTTCCCCATGACTCCGATGATTGCGGGATGCTTGACGGAGTTTTGATTTGAGTTATATGCTTATTTTTCATGCGCATGCGCTGCGCTATGATTTGTTTTATGTATTTACAATTTCGCAGCCCCGACGACTTGATGGTTTTGGTTTAGATGTTTTGGTATTTGGTGGGAGTTTTACTTTAAATTCGGGGACCGAATTTTTTTAAGGGGGGAAGATTGTAGCGTTTTGAAAATCGTTTCGGTGAAATTTCGGAAAATCGGTAAAATAAGAGGGTTTTCTGTAAAAAGTCAAAATGCAAATATCTTATTATAAAAATTAAATATACATATTCTAGCTATGTAATTGCTATTATTTGGTGTTTATTGAGCCACTGGTGAAATTTCAAATTTTCTGAAAAAAAAATTATTTTATTATTATTTTAAGCCGTCACTAATATATTTAATTAGGGAAAATTACAAATTGGAATGAGTTGAAACAAATTTTGTGCATCATAAAACTTTAAATAAAATTTTATCATGTGGTTTTTGAAACGAAATCGTTTGCCAAAACGGTTTAGAAAATATCGAAGAAAAAGGCTTTTTTCGGTGAAATTAGTGTTAATGGGAATTGGGGTATAACATTTATCATTTTTCCTCACCCACACTCACCCACACCCTCTCTCCTCTCCCCAAATCAGCAGCCCAAGCTGCCCCCACTCCCTTTTTCCCCACTTGATGTTTTGAAAAGAAAAGAAAAGAAAAGAAAACAAAGGAAATGAAAGGAAATTGTTAAATGAGGTATGAGCTTTGACTTTATTCCTTGAATTGGACTATTTTCCTCACCTCACTCTCTCTCCTCTCCACACACACCTGGCCGAACCCTCCCCTTCCTCCTACAGCAGCAGCCCCCCCATTTTTCCTTCTCTTTTCTCTTCAAAACTTCATCAAAAATTGCCTCAAAATCCATCAAAAAAATCCCAAAACCCAAATCCAACTCTTACCCATTTTAGTTTAGCCTATTATGCATGGATTGTGGGGATAAGAGAGCATTTTGAGAGTCTAGATTGCAAGTTTGATCCATGGTTCATGAGGTATAAATCTTGACCTTTTGTTAAATTGTTGCTAAATACTTTAGTCTAGCTTAATTATAAGTTTATTTATGGTTTAATTGTGTGTTTGAAAATTCAAGAGAGTGGGTTGTGATCAAGTTAGGCTTTGTAGTGTTTGATCATGGTTTTAATGGGTAGATTAGTATGTTAATTGAATGCAAAACCCAAATTGGTTACTAGTTGCTATTTGTTAGTCTAAAATTTTGCTAACTGTGTTAATTTGGTTAACTAGGTTTTGGGAATTTAATTAATCAATTGGGATAAAAATCTAATTAGGGTATCCATGGTATTATTAACATTTTAAATTGTATTTTAATATTTTAGATCATGCAAATCCAAACTAAATTGTTGTTTATGCATTTTTACTAAAATGGTTGAAATTTGGGTAAAATTGCAAACTAGTTTTTTTGAACGTATATAGTTTGATGAGATTAAATTGTGGTTATGGGTTATATGACTTATTTAAGTTATTTAATAAGTATTATGGCCGCTAGAATTGTTTAAACGTCGAGTTTTGTACTAAAACGGGAAATTTTGCTTGCTAGTTTTTCGGAAAAACGGCTTTTAAAGTGAATTTGGGGTTTTTGTGAGTTTTAACCTATTTTATATTAAAATTAGTGTTCGTGAATATGCAAATGAGTGTATTTGGGTTTTTCTCGATGGTCTGGCGTTTGTACGCCGACGTCGAGGGTTTTTGGGTTGATTTGTGGAAGCAACCATAGGTTTTGACCTACGTGGTATTCGTGTGTCGTTTTGGTCATGAGTCGGATTTTAATGCGATACGATGCGTTGTGATATGTAGGTACCCCTATGTGGACTTCGAGACGGCAAGCAAGCGTGTGGCGACGTCGGCACCGGCGAGCGAGGACCAGGTGAGTAGATTTATATCTACGGGGAGAAGTCGGGTGGATGGCGTATAGCACCCCCGCAGTCCGTGGTGGTGTATACGGATGCGTATACACACCAACAATTATTATATGTTATTTTGGATTAATAACGATGTTTAGGATTGATATTGGTGTGTTGGATTATTTTAGTGTCGCGAACCCTAGGGTAGTGTTGCACTACACATACACATATACATACTTGCATACATTCCTATTTATATATGCTCATGGGATTCTTTATAGTTATGTGTTAACATGGGTATGGGACTATGTGTTCACATACAGATTTGAGGATGATACTTGGGATTGAGCTGAGTCGATGAGATTTGTTTGTGGTTGTGATATCGGTGATATGCCAGGATTCGTACTTGAGGTACGTCCTGGTGTTATAGCGGATCTTGGGGCGGCGATACGGGTGAATAGTGTTATAAATAAAATGGTCGACATGTGATCGTGATATGCTAGGATATTGATATTAGGCCGTATCGGGCGATGTATACCCCTTGATGATGATATGTGCTGACGATATCGGTTTGTACGAGATTGTCGATCAGTAGTCAGATCATGAGTATATTGAGGATATTAGTATTGTACTAGACATAGGTCAGTACCCTAGACTATGATCTTGGATAAAGAGGATACCAGAGGAATAGTGTGAGGAATATGATATTGACCCATACCCAGATTTGGGGATGCCGTACGACGGATTTACGTACGAGCTATATCTTGATGATTGATCCGCACTCTTGAATTGGGATGTCTGATTATAGATATGGTATCGGATATGATATTATTGAGGCAGGATCACCGACTAATATATATACAGATATGTATATGTATCGACTCAGATGTTAGGCAGTTTCCTTACCTGTAGTCTAGCTTGTAGCTTAGCCCTTTAGTTTAGTTAGTTGTTAGATTAGATTCGGTTCCTACCTATTTCAAAGCTTACGAATCGTGCGTATTTTAAAAGACAAGTCAAAGGATTCTACGGATATTTAAAAAAAAACGTATCTTTTCTTAAAAACACCGTAGCCCCTATTTTCAAAATCCCACGATTCATGTTATTTCAAAAGGCACCATTGTAGGACTTATATTAGGTTAAAGCAGATTAGTTACCGTTGCGTCTAGTATTCAGCTCCCGCTCATTATTGTTGTTTGCTCCGTATCACATTCTTATATTATGCTTCATATTATACTGTTGATATCTTGTGGTTAGGACACCAGCACCATTACCGATGATGCGTATGTACCACGTACACTTACTTGCCGGCTCACACACATTTTCATCGGTAATTGCCATGTCACGTACACCTTAGAAAATATTATTGCTTGACATAGCCTGTTAGCTAATAGTTTAGACATGATATTAGTGTACTCGCCTTATATGTTAGTTTAGACATTGTAGTTATTACCTGCTACTTCATGCATACTGTTATTCATTGTTATGCCGCATTCATGGATTCTCATGCATATATTCACTTTTTACGTGCTATTGAGGTTTTGGATTCGGATTTCCATGAGATTTTCTGGATTTGGGGAAAACCGCAAAACACATACAAACTTCTTCTTTCTCTTTTTAAATAAATAGCGCGGTTTTTCCCATGATGTATGAGTCGTCCACCATGAGTTTGCTGATGGATTTCGAGACCCGATTCGAGGAGTTGGATTAACCGTTTCGGGTACATGGTGGACCCGGTAAGGTACCCCAGGGCAAGAAGCTCGTAGTGATGACGATGAGCCTGGCAGGGGGAGACTACCTACCGGTGATTTTACCCGACGCGTCGGATATCCGGAGGATACCGTCGTGGTCTTGAGATGGATGGTAGGGGCCGGTCTGGACTGACGGTGCCCTAGATATTAAGATTGAGACATTGATATTTCGAGATATTGAGGTACTGAGATTTGATGATACAGGCCAGTCCGGATAGCCGGAGCCTGAGCTTTTGAGACATTGAGATTTATGTTTTGTGTCGATGCTAGACACTGTTGATGCTGATTTCATTTATGATACCTCATTTTAAAAATACAAAGGAAATCTCACTAATTTATGAAAACAGTTTCTTCATTTACATGTATTCTGTTTTCATGCATTCATACCTCATTCATATGATATATTGCTACCTGAGGCACTGACACGGGCACATGAGATCACACTCGGGTTAGATATTACCCTAGCCATTGTTATAGGCTGCATGTTATTCATATATTTGAGGATATATTATGATCTTTGACCTAGGTTGCATTATTTATGCGATTTCTGTGCGTAGATGTATTTCTATTCATGAGTTGGCAACTCACCCCCGTTGTGCCCCAGTTTCTTGCAGGTTTGCCGTACAGGTTTCATTACGGCTTGCGGGCATAGTTTCCTTAGGGTGATTTGCTAGTAGGTGGGTTTACTTGTATCATATCCCCCATTATATAACTTGTATATTATTACTCTGTTGTATCTAGAAGTTCCATCAACCAAACATGTATTTATTTCAGAGATAGAGACCAGTGATGTTATTCTTTCGAGCTTAGAGTCGCGCGTTTTATTTCTGTGGTTTTTTTTGTGGTTTTGAGTTTTGATCCTCGCCGTTGGCGTTGTATATTATATTGCTTGTGTGGTTGTGACCGTCAATTGACAAAGAGCTAGCTCCCGCTTGGGGATGCCTTTTATTGATTTCGTATACTATTCATGTTGTATCCCGTTTGGGAGCCAATATTTTCAAAGGAGACTCTGCCGAAATTTTCGGGAAATATTGATGTTTTTTTTAAAACCGCATAATTAGGCTTATGCTACTAAAACTACTTGTTTAAATTGGTTTTCCTTCACTCTACTACTTTTCTTGGTTTGCATTTCTGGGTTTTCGGCTTACTTGGATTACGTACGCCTCGAGACGTTTCGTAGTTTAAGTGCCGGTCATGTTCCGTACTTTCGAGACGTGACATGTACTCAGTAGCTTGGAGGGAACTTGATGCTTTTTAAATCACATCATATCTTTTTGCATTAAACACACATCACTTCTCATGTGCCCACTTGCACCAAGTCATCATTTGTGTGTGCCATGGGCAGCCCCCCTCTCTAGGTCTATGAACCAATAAGCTAGTGTACGCACTTGTTTGTGTTGGACCATTTAGATAAAAAAGTGTGTACACATGCATGTTGCAAAAAGAAACTCTTGAAATATCGGTCGGTTTCCAGTTCCGGTTGCAGTGTCGGCTCAAAAACGTTATATCCGTGATTTTGAGTGTGTTTCCATATTATATCACGGATAATTGTAATCTGTATTACTGTGAAGACACTAGTTAATAGTACCAATATATAACAAAATAGATAATGAATGAGCGGTATTAAAATGCAGTTTTTAGTGATGAACCAATACCCTCAAACTTATCTTTTGCTCGTCCCGAGCAAAAAAAAAATCCTAGCCTCACTTTCGTAGGGAACGCGATTGCACCGAGCTCGTGCAACAAGCCGTTAAAGCTCTAGGTGTCCATAGTAGGAGGAGTGTTGTCACCTGAGGGTTTTCAGCAAATTACACCCACAAAATCCCGTCAAGCTAGTTTCATAAGTTAACGTCGATTCTACTCCTACAGCTTAGTATCAAGGTTAGAAATTCTATTATCCTAAGTTAGAAATATTCAACCCTTATGTTTCACGCCTCAATTTATTCAATCTCAGATCCTATACGTTTTACACTTTAGAAAGATCTCGGTATCTCTTGAGTTTTCCTTCTAAAGTGCAGTCTCCAATCAGAGATTTTTATCAACTTTACGGAAAACATAAGTTTTATTCTTTATTTCTATCTTTCCTCCAAATATCGATTGTATACCCCTATGTGTGTGTAAATTTTTCACCCCTACACTTCAGAATTCAATTCAAGCTATAGTACCCTTGCCCTAATACCTAATACTACTTCTTTTCGTTAATGATGGACGGTGTTGCTCACAAACCTTTCATGCGACTATTAATGCTTCTTGAGGTACTAACAGCCGATTAGTGAATGTGTGAGCTTAAAGCGTAAATAGCAGTTTTCAGGGCTTGACTTTATTTATTTATTTATTTTTCTTTATTTTTCTTTTTCAAGATCGGATATATTTTTCAATGATACTCTTTTGGTGTTTAGCTTTAAATACCGTTTTTTTCTTTCATACTAGGTTTTCGGGAAAGAGTATTTCTAGGTATCCTCTACTATCCCAAGTTTCAAAGTGCGTGTATGTGCAGTTTGTAGGGTATATACTTTCTAAATTTGACCTTAAGAATAGAAACTATTTTTCAGACCTATCCTTCAGTAAAGCTTTCAATACTTTCCCTTTTATCTCGACTTAACTCAAGAACTGAACTCAAGATTACCTACTTCTATATAAAAAAAATGTAAGGACTTATAATTACCAAGGTTAAACAGAAAGAGGTTTATTTTTAGGGTTTTCAATTCCTAAGCCTAGGATTTAGTTATTTCTAACGTATCAACTAAACTTTCGGAATAAAATCTATGTTACCCTATTAGCTAATTTGACGACAAAGTTTTTATATTTTTGAAAAAAAAATCGATTTTTATGGGTTTTAAAATATGTATGCAAATTCAGAATATACAAATGAATGCGAAGGTAGAAAGCTTACCGAGCACACCCCCAAACATAATCTTGACAGTGCCCTCACTGTCAGGCTACACCAAGAGAGTCAAAATTGTCGGCGCTCCCTAAATTTTTTTTTTACAAAACAAAACGCAAACCAAAAAATATATATATACACAAAAAGGATCCCCCCAAACTTAAGTGAAACAGTGTTGCCACTGTTAAGCATTAAAATTCAGAGTTAGGGGGGAAGAGAACGGTATCAATGTATACAAGGCCTTACACATGCCAAAAGTGAGCACCAACCATTCAAAAATTTTATCGCTATAATGTGCAGGTTGGTGAAAGAATGCGGAGAGGCAAGAAATGTAGAATACGCGAGACCGTAAGCAGATAGAAGTGGGATACGGTCTCGGTATATGAGGAGAAAAATGACGGAAGGGAAAAAGAAATGGAATACGAACTTGAGGGTGGAAATGGAGTGAATAAATTAGTACAATTTGTGATGACCGATGTGTAAAAATTGATTGTACTAATCTATTAACCCATCGAGAAATGGGGTCAAATCCCTCAAGATTCGTGAGAAAACATGGGTAGACCGAACTTGGTAAACCAGACATAGTAAATGAAAGTGATATAGTCTCTTGCAAGGTCGGAACGATGGAAAGGATGGAGGGGAGTGATCGAGGAGGGGTATCAGGTAAAGGTTCACGAGGGTGTACACAGTCAATGGAAGGGATAGGATGAATTGGAAAATCCGACTCATCAGGTAAAACTGTTTCATCCTCAATACTATCCTCAAAATTCTCCTCGAAAATTATCTCATCCATGCATTTATCATTATCAATATCAAGACGCATATGGAGTTCGGGAAAGACAATTAATGACTCGGGAGGATGTCCACATGGAAGTGAAAGTGAATGATGAATTGGTGAGAAAAACTAATCCAAAACTGTGGGTTCATCATCCAAAATATTCCCAGCGTCAATATTCTCAATCAAGTGAAAGTCAAATTTCTCAGACGCCTCATCAAAAGCATGGATTTCTATCAATTGTGGTTCTAAGATGGAGTTGTAGAGGTCAAAAGGTTTGGGATTGGTTTCACTTGGAATGGACCCTTCACAATCGGGTAAATCAAACACTACAAAGTCGCACAACTCATTAATCATTCTACCTTCAATTGGGAAATTCTTTGGGACACTAGATAGACATTCAAATCTGGAGTTGTGGGATTCAATTTGCAATGGGTAGGTTTGATTTGGAAGGGTGTACTGCTTACTCTGACCACTCAAATTCTCAATATGTCCTATCGCCTCATCATACATTGGAAAATTTGGAGCTAGTTGGAAATTAGCTACCGGTTCGTTAGGCTGTATGAGGGCAGCCAAGGATGCATTCAAATCCATCATCTGTTGGTATGCTACTACCCGAAAGTCTTTCAATGACTATTCCAGACTAGACATCGGTTGTGGAGGGGTTTCAGTAAAAGATTCAAAGTTGTTTGGATACTGGAAACTCCCCAATGGCTGTTCAGAAGCAATGTCTAGGGAAGGTGTAAAAGTTGGGTAGGACTGGTAGGAATTGAATGGTTGAACAGGAGTAGGATCAACATTTGGATAAGAAGGTGATTGAAATTGTTGATCAAAAGAATTGGCAGTGGTGAAAGGAGTGAAAGATCGGTTACGAGATTGTTCAATACGTTCAGCAATGGATAAGGGACGACTCGCAAAAGGGGTATCAATGTAAGATTGTGGGGAAGGTTGAAACAGTTGATACGAAATGGATTGCGGAGTCCAATTGTTCATCCTAGACGCGTCTATCCGATCTTTCAAAGAAAGTTTGGGCATGGATGGATCGTTCGAAGTTCGACCAAAACAAGAACCGTAGGAAGTAAAGTCTGGCTGTTGGTACCAAAGATCGGCAAGAGTTTTTCTTGGCGGGGTACCCATGATATGAAGAGATGAAATGGAAGGAAAGGAGAGGAAAAGAATGTGAATATTTGTTTTTATATTTTTTTGTTAGTTATCAACAAAAGAATGAAATATACACACAAAAAGAATCTGGAAAAAAACAATCACGACACAATAACACACACATGATCGGTCTAGGGTTCACCTTGGTCAACTAGACCTTCTCAAGAACTTGATTATCGAAGTAAAACTGTGTCGAGAAACGGGCTCAAGATATACTGATCACGAGGCCAGGTAAGTGTATAGATAAGGGGAGATTTTCCAACGCTTTCGCGAAGGTCCTTAATTAGATAACCCTTTCTCTTTTGGCGGTTTCGCCGTGAACACTCTCCTAGACACCGCGTGAACGATATACCGTTAAGCGGTGTTCTAAACACAGTTAACTTTTCCTAGTGAGCGCGAAGTCCTTAAAGACTTAAAGTCTAGTTTCTTTTAAAAATTTTGCGGGTAAACGTTATGCTTAATTTCGTGATTTGTGGGCCACGGAAAAGGTGATGAAATCCTTTACCTTAAGTTGTGGGGTTCGCTTGCCCTTAAGTCCGTATTAATGGATGCAATGCATAAATCAATGAAAAGGTTGTTAAAAACCTAAAAAAAATCGATTTTTATGTTTAAGCTCCGCACTGCAACAAATACGGGTTAGTCAATTTTAGCGTTTGCTAGCAAACTTGCAAAGAATCCTGTAAAGATATTATATTGGATGCATCGGATTTGAAAAAGAAGGTGTTAAAGAAATACGTATCGATAAGTTTTTGGGTTAAGAAACTCCCGTTGAAGTCAATCCAAGTAGCTTGAAAAGTTCGCTTGAGCGGGTCAAACTACCCAGATATTTGGCATTGTACTTCGCAATCACCTTAGATTTGAATGTACACTTTGCTCCACGCTATCGCAATTCGCAAATCTGTAAAAATCTGAAAATGTCGGAAAACGGATATTTAGTGCGAAAAAACGATATGAATTCCCAAACACCTGCACACTCAAAATTATAAAAAGCAAGCAATAAAATTGGGTCAAAATTAGAAAACTGGAGTAGAGATAGAAAGTTTGGAGCAAAAGAGGGAGCTTTGGCCGGCAGCGCCGGATTTCTTCGGTGTGTCGCCGGTTTTCCCTTGGAGTTAGGGCTCCAAATTTCTTCTGCTTTCTTAGTGTTCTACTAGTGTTTCAATGATATTGCTTATCTTTTCTGTTGAGATCCAGAGAGCAAAAATTAGATATGTTAATTTTTGTTTTGGTTTTGATTTTTTTTTTTGATTTTTTTTGTTTTGTTTATAAGAATGGTGTTAGATGATATAAACAAGATTAACCCGAAATAATAAGAATAAAAACATTACCGTCTCCCCGGCAACAGTGCCATTTGATTGCACGCTTTTGGCGTGTCGTGTTTTAAAGTTCTAAAGTTAACCGTAATCAGGACGGCGTCGCGTGTAGCTAGCCGCGATGAGTTCGGGTCATCCGCAGGGAGACGGTGCATTTTAAGTTCTTATTATGACAAGTTAATGCGCGTGGCGGAATTGTTCGATTTTAACCTAACTGTTTATATCCAAGTATAAGTTTGTTAGGAATAGATAGGTTAGTGTAAGTTAAGGAAATCCGTACTCAATCCTTTGAGCTGAACTTGACCAATGAAGCTAGAGCAATCAATAACAACGTGGATTAGGGTTCTTAAGTAAGGTATTTGTGAAATCCGGCTTATTGACCCTTGTCCGTCTATTCATGTCACTTGCTTTTGCCTCCGGCCAATCCGAACGCAACCGGTCACTGTTAGGAATCACCGATACCTTGGTAGGGTAGGATGCCTAAAGGAGCGCTTGCGTAAGGTTTGGACGGAGTTCAATAGAAAATATCGGGAAAAGTAAATGAGAAAGGAAATCTTAACTTACAATATCGTTTTCTTTCCTGACAACATCAATATTCACAAACCATCAAAAACAACAACAATAAAGAGAGCAAATGAAAAGAAAAGTCAACATTGCAAGAATGTAAATAGCATGGAGTTAAAGAACAAGTAAGTAAAGCAAAAATGGAAATGCAAGTAAGTAAAACAAGATAGAAATAATACTAAGAACATGTTCATATCAGATTTTTGCATTTTTATACCACCCATTCTTGATCACATTGCATATAGGTAGGTACTTTTGATCCGTGTTTGCTAAATAATTGCAGGTTACAGGTTCTCAGCTCTAAACAGTGAAATTCGCAAAAAGTCGCAACAAATTCAGGACTATGGCCAACAACAGATAAATAAGGGTCTCCGTTCACTATCCGTATGATGTTGCATACCAGTTCAATGGACAAAATGGCAAATATTTGGTCATTTTTATGCACAAAGCACAAGGGGCAGCACAAGATCCAAGACATCAACGTGGAGCTCAAGAAAATGAAGGAAAAAGTCAACATCATTTTCATCTTTTGCACTGCTAAAAATTTGGGAGAAAACAGAAGAGATTCTGAGAAACCAAGTGTACCAAACAGAAGATAAATGCAACATGGAGAACCCCAGAAAAGACGAACCTCCAATTCAACCAAATGGCCGCGGAACCGCGGCCAATATGCCACTTAGGGCACGGATCCGCGGCCGAGTCAACTCAATGTTGACTCGGTTTTTAAAGGTATTTTTGTAACTTCATTTTGGCTCAGATTGTATCCATAGAGTTTCGTTTGCCTGCCTATAATAGCCTAAATCCAAGCCAAGTAAATGGTGTTTTTCTTTGTATTAGATTTTAGCATAAGTGCTTGTAGTTCTTCTTCTTCTTCATCTTTCTCCATTAAAATTGTAGTGAGCTTCATGAGTGATGATGAATAAAAGAAGAGTTCTTTTTATTAACTTGCATGTCTTGTAATTGTGTTATTATATTTGCTTATAATTTTCATTTGTTAAATTAGTTGTTGTTATTTGTTTGTTTGCTTCATTTCTTTTTCTCTTTTCCTTTATCCTTACAACAATGATGCTTATGTATGATCCTTGCCAAAGTGAGGTCTCAAATAGCTAGTTGTGATTTTCTAACCCCAATTCTTTCTACCTTCTTTCTTTGTTTTATTTTCTTTTCCTTTTTAATGGGTGAGTAGTCTCTCACTTGTTAGGGTAGGATGAGGGATGTTTGAGAGAAGGAAATCTCTCTCACTCTTTTCTTTGCCCAACATCTTAAATCGGATTCCAGTTAAAAGAACCACAATCCGCTCCCTACGGTATCCTATCCTACATGATAGCGGTGATATCCTAGTGAGACCGGTTGTGGTTGAATTACCCGGAGGTTAAGGCTAAGAGCCAAGGACGGACGGACGGACAAGGACCAGAAGGAAGGAACTAAGCGTTGGAAAGCCTAGCTTATACTCGTAAGTTTCCTTCCTAGTCGTGCTTATCCCTGTTGTTTCCGATTACTTTAACACCGATTAAGAGTGGCAACGAAAGAAGTGAGCACCTCCTAACTCAAACTAACCTAATCCTATCCCTAATAAGCTCTCTTTATACATATTTTAGCACATAGTGAAACAAAACAAACATAGACAAATTGGACTTAACTTGTTGAAACACTAAGAAAAAGATTCCCAACTCCCTGCGGACGACCCGTACTCAACCGACTAGCTACCTAGCGAAATCTTCTTGATTGCGGTAATTAAAACTAAGCACGCAAAAACTCTAACAATAAAATGGCGCTGTTACCGGGGAGACGGTAGTTTACTTCTTTGTGTAATTTCGAGTTAATTTGTGAATATATATATAACCAAATATATATATATTGTAAAAATCATCTTGTTATTTTTGATTAGTTTTTGTGCAAGTATGCAGGATAGGAAGAAGGTCAAGTTCAGTGCTAAAGTCGTAGGGAGTTAGACCCATATCTAGCGGCTACACCGCGGCGGATCAAGACGGAACCACGGTGTACTGTAAAATTCTGGAGCAAATTCAGTGACCAAATCAAGATTCACGGGCTCTAACCAAGAAAAGGAGACTAAAGTCAGCACGGGGAAGAAGTTTGAAGCTTCAAGTCAACTGAACAGCCGCGGAACCGCGGCACAAGTGCATGTTTGACCGCGGAACAGTGGACAAACTCTGACGCCAGCAACCCAAATTCTCTGTGAGTATCCCAGTCCTCTTCTCACCTCTTATGAACTCCACTGAACTATTCTTTCTGCAGCATTCTTTGCATAAACTATCTTCCCCTCTCCAATAAAATTGTTTTTGTGCAGGATTCTTTGCGCCGCCGCCAAATAATTTTTTTTGCAAGTGTTTTAGATTTTTGTTTGTTGTTGTTTTGTATAAATAATACGGACTTTAAGGGGATATAACACCAATTCAAATTGGGTGGGGATTTCATCACCCTTCATAAGACCCCAAAAATCACTAAAAGCATACGCATTACCCTTGAGCTTAATAAAAAATATCTAGACTCAACCAACTAAGGACTGTCGTGCTCAATAGGATATAGGAAGGTTGTGGGCATTCGATTGTTTATCTAAACTTGACTTTGTAGTGCCTGGCTGGACAAGTGAGAAAGGTAATTTTAAAAGGCCCGTCTCACGGTGATTCGTGAGCGGAACCCTCCTTATCTCACTTGTGCTTACCTGGCCACAATTGGTAGTGAAGAGACGATTTGAGGGTTATCTCACAACTTGTTACTTTGGAACAGTTAGGAGCAGTCTAGTGGACTTTGAAGACCATAGCTCTAGGTATGATTGTACATGTTTTGACTGTGATTGTTTGAAGTTGTGCCATAAGTCTGTACATATTTTTGCAGAACTCTTTCTAAAGAAAATAAAAAATAAAAAAAACAACAAAACAAAAACTTTTATAAAAACTTACCCTTTGTTGCCAGAATTCCATTTCACCCACCTTTCATCCGCATTTCTCCATTGACGTTTTCTTACCCTTACTTTCTACGCTATGATTATACTAAACTCGTTTAGCGTATATCCGGTTGGACTCGGGACACTAGTGCCCGCCTAGTCCGCGTTACGTTAGTCGCTACCAACTACGCGATCGACTCTGACGTCGAAACTCCCTCCATACCTCTTTCACCCTTACCTTTGCCGGCCAACTCCGACGTTGACGGGGACTATGTTCATACATCCTCACCTTCACCATCACCATCACCATCACCATCACCAAATTCTTCTTCTGAGATGTCAGGATTTCCTCCTAACATCCCTTTACCTACCCCAGGACTGATTCCACCTCACTTGGGCACGAATAACCCGCAACCACCTCCTGTTGAAGCGCCACAACGAATCGCGCTCCAGGATCGCTTCTATCCTACCCGCTCTGCACTTCCAACCTGCCTTTCACTTCCGCCGGCCAATGGGGATAATTTCGAAATTAAGCCCCACTTCATCAACATGTTGCCCAAATTTCACGGACTGGAATCCGAAGATGCCTACATCTTCATCAACAAATTCCAGAACGTCTGTGCAATGATGAAGACAACCCAACTGTCCGACGATGCTATACGTCTACGAGTCATTCCTTTCATTCTGTGTGACCTTGCTGAGAAATGGATGTATAGCACCGCATCGCATTCCATAACCAGTTGGGATGAGTTTGTAAAAGCGTTTTATAAAAAATTCTAACCAAATCACAAGACCGCGAGGATCCGAAATGAAATTAACCAATTTTCCCAGCTTCCTACCGAACCTTTTTGGAAGTGCTTTGACCGATACAAATACCTTCTTGTTCAGTGCCCTCATCACGGTATTAAGAGATGGAAACATTGCCAAATCTTATATGAGGGCCTGAATCCAGCCACTAAGCAGTTGCTGGAGACCATTTGTTAAGGCCATTTCTTATCCAAATCTGATGTGGAAGCTTGGCAATTCTTCGACGATCTTGCAGAACAGACGCTTCAGTGGGAAAGAACCAGACCGAACACTTCGTCTACTTCTTCTACTTCTTCCGGCTCTCTAGGGGAGGAGTTCATCAACTTGACATCTCAATTGCAATGAAGGCCGAGATGGCAGCAATCACGCGAAAACTGGAAGAAATTGAGAGCAAATTCTCATCTCCTTCTCCTGCCCCTGCTCTTCCCCCTCGTACCATCTGCACTTGTTGTTCTGATCTATCCCATTTGGCCAAAGAGTGTCCTTACAACCCACCTTCTCAAGGACAGGATCAAGTCAATGCTGCATTTCAGCAAAGACCAAGGAATGATCCATACTCTTCCACTTACAATCCCGATTGGAGGAACCGCCCCAATTTCGCCTGGAATCAGAACCAACATCAATTCCAAGACTACAACAACTTCCAGAGGTCCCTCCTCCTTAATAACAACCTCAACAACAAACTCAACAGCAATATCAGCAGCCCTTCCAACCCCAACCTTTTCAAAATCCGACAAACAACATTGCACCCAACAATTCTTTTCCTCAAAACAACTTTGTTCCGTCAAACAACGATAAGGTTTCCTTTCTAGAACGGAGTCTGGAGGCATTTGTAAAGCAATCGACTCAATCCACTGCCAACATCCAGTCTTCCATTCAGTCTCTGGTGCAACACACCGCTGCTCACGGGCAAAGCATAAAGACCATCGAAGCCCAGATTGCACAGCTGAATGCGGCGTTAAGCGAGCGAGAAAAAGGGCATCTTCTATCCCAACCACTCCCAAATCCTGGTCACCCACATAATGTACATGTTGCTCTTGAACAACAGAACCATAATGTGAGTGCAGTGACTACGTTGAGATCTGGAAGGATGCGGTACAACAACACTGGCACGCGGATAAATGATGACACCCCGGCTTCTGCGTCTTCTTCTTCTTCTTCTTCTTCTTCGTCTTCTGAGCCTATTCTCTATTCTTCAAAAGGCTCTTCTTCTTCTGCTGCTCCGAACGGACCCACATATCACTCCATAAAAACACCAGCTCTGGGTTCCGTTCCTACCCCACAAGCATTGGACTCAACCAATTTCAAAAATGTTCCATTTCCAAACCGGTTGAAATCCAATAAAAAAAATCCACAAATGGAGAAGATTCTGGAGTTGTTTAAACAGGTTAACATCAACATTTCCCTCTTGGATGCAGTCCAACAAGTCCCTTCTTATGCAAAAATCTTGAAGGACTTGTGCATTAAGAAGTGGAAATCTCAGGTACCCAAGAAAGTTTTCTTAGCTAGTGCCTTGAGTGATGCTCTTACCCAAGCTTTACCTCAAAAACGGAAGGACCCTGGCTGTCCTACAATTTCAATAACCATTGGGGATATGAACATCAACCGTGCACTTTCGGGTCTTGGTGCCGGTGTTAACCTGCTTCCGTATTCAGTATATGAGCAACTAGGTGTAGGAGAGCTGAAACCCACATACTGTACTCTCCAAATAGCCGACCGATCTATCACCCATCCTAGGGGTGAGCTAGAGGATGTGTTATTAAAGGTAGGGGACTTCATATTCCCCGTTGACTTCATTGTTTTAGACACACAACCTGTAGCTAACCCCCGAAATCAAATTCCAGTGATACTCGGTCGCCCATTCCTTGCAGCCTCAAATGCTGTGATTAATTGTCGAAATGGTTCCATGAACCTCTCTTTTGGAAACATGACAATAGAACTCAACATTTTTAGGTTAGGGAATCAGCCATCCGAACCAAATGCTCATATACTCGATGTCTGTTCCATCCAAGAGATCACCCCTGAGGACTGTGAATTCGAGGAATTCTTATTCGATCACAGCAATCTTGACGCCACTAGTGCGTTCCTCTTTGAACCTGCTGTTGTTTCTGCTCCCGATAATGATTAAGAGTGTTTCACGTTTTCGAACGATCTTGGCCTGTCGCCACCTGAGTTTGAATCGTTTGAATTTTCGGATGCGTTAGTTGAACCGTCCAACTCGGTCGCTTACACTCGTTTTGAGCCTCTGTTAGAATCCTTTGACTTCGACACATTTTCGACAACCTTGCCTTCAATCGTTTCACCTCCAACGCTTGAACTCATGCCGCTGCCGTCTCACCTCAAGTATGCTTACTTAGGTGAAAACGAGACCCTCCTTGTCATCATCTCGGCTTCTCTAGCTCCACAGCAGGAGAAAGCCCTTCTGACGGTCTTGCAAAGCAATCGGCAAGCTTTTGGCTGGACAATGGCGGACATCAAGGGGATTAGTCCCCTGATCATTGAACATCACATTCATATGATGGATGATGCCAAACCAGCCAGGGATCCACAGAGGTGACTTAATCCAGTCATGAAGGAGGCTGTGAAAAAAGAGATCGTCAAATTTCTGGATAGTGGTATCATTTGCTCTATCTCAGATAGCCAGTGGGTCAGTCCTATACACGTTGTCCCCAAGAAGTTAGGCATAACGGTCATCACCAATGAGGCGAACGAGTTAATCCCTACTCACACCCAAACTGGGTGGCGAGTATGCATTGATTATAGAAAACTCAACGCCGCAACGCGGAAGGACCACTTTCCGCTACCATTCATTGACCAGATGCTCGAACGATTGGCTGGACATGAGTACTACTGTTTTCTGGACGGCTACTCTGGCTACAACCAGATTCCCATCGCCGAGAATGACCAAGACAAGACCACGTTCATCTGTCCTTTCGGCACGTTTGCATATCGCCGCATGCCCTTTGGGTTATGCAATGCTCCTGCTACCTTCCAGCGGTGTATGATGGGAATTTTCTCTGACATGGTAGAGAAATTCTTGGAGATATTCATGGATGATTTCTCCATCTTTGGCGACTCTTTTGACAAGTGTCTGCAATATCTTGACGTTGTCCTTGATAAAAACCTCACTTTAAACTGGGAGAAATGCCACTTCATGGTGTGTGAAGGTATTGTCTTAGGACATATCATTTCGAAAAATGGCATTGAGGTTGACAAAGCGAAGATTGAGGTCATTTCCAATCTCCCACCTCCCAGATGCGTCAGAGACATCCGAGCTTTCTATGGCCATGCCGGGTTTTATAGACGGTTCATCAAGGACTTTAGCAAGATTGCTAGACCCTTGACTCTTCTGCTGGCCAAGGATACCACATTCGACTTCAACTCGAGCTGTGAAACTGCGTTCAAATCACTGAAAAGCTCACTCACCTCTGCTCCCGTTCTTTCTTCTCCTGACTGGACGTATCCCTTTGAGATTATATGCGATGCATCCGACTTTGCTATCGGTGTAGTCCTAGGACAACACATCGATAAGATGTCGCACATAATCTACTTTGCTAGCCGGACCCTGAATGATGCCCAACTGAATTACACGACAACCGAGAAGGAATTCTTGGCTGTTGTGTTTGCATTAGAAAAATTCAGGCCTTACTTGATCGGCTCTCCAGTCATTGTCTACACAGACCATTCAACTCTGCGACATCTTTTCGCGAAGAAGGACGCAAAATCTAGGTTAATACGTTGGATCCTCTTACTTCAAGAGTTTGACCTTGTCATTAAGGACAAAAGTGGATGTGAAAACGTAGTGGCCGACCACCTTTCACGACTTCCTTCTTCGCCGACGCTTCCACTTCCCATCAATGACATTTTTCCGGATGAACAACTCTTGACAGTATCATGCGAACCCTGGTTCGCAAATATTGTGAACTATTTGGAAACATGATTACTACCGAACGAATGGTCAAGTAAGGACAGACTTCGATTCTTATCCCAAGTAAAACACTTTTACTGGGACGAACCCTATCTGTTCAAGTACTGTCGCGACCAGATTATTCGTCGGTGTGTTCCTAATAATGAGTTCAAGTGTGTGCTGTCGTTTTGCCACGATCAAGCGTGTGGAGGGAATTTTGGCCCAAGAAAGACAGCCGAGAAAGTCTTGCAGTGTGGCTTCTACTGGCCACAACTCTTCAAAGATGCACATGATTACTGCATGACTTGCTCCCGGTGCCAACACTTGGGCTGGATATCCAGGAGAAACGAGATGCCGCTCCAACAAATCTTGGTTGTTGTGATTTTCGATGTTTAGGGAATTGATTTCCTGGGGCCGTTTCCCAGCTCTTTTGGGAACCTGTACATTCTTCTAGCTGTTGATTATGTCTCTAAATGGGTCGAGGCTGTGCCAAGCCGGACGAACAACAACAAGATTGTCGTTCGATTCCTTAAAGAAAACATCTTTTCTCGGTTCGGGCACCCCCGCGTGATCATTAGCGACAATGGGACGCATTTCTGTAATAGGATTTTCGAGGCCTTGATGCGGAAATACTCCATTAATCATAAGCTATCCACGCCCTACCATCCCTAAACATGTGGGCAAGCTGAAGTTTCTAATCGGCAAATCAACCAGATTTTGGAGAAAACGGTTTCCAAGAACCGTAAGGATTGGTCTTTGAAACTCACCGATGCCCTTTGGGCATTTGAACTGCTTATAAGACTGAACTTGGCATGTCTCCTTATCGGCTTGTTTACGGAAAGGCTTGCCACCTTCCTGTGGAAATCGAGCATCGCGCATTTTGGGCGATCAAAGAGCTGAATCTAACCCTCGAAGATGCGGGCAGCTATCGGAAGCTTCAGCTCAACGAACTGAACGAGCTTCGAGATGAAGCTTATGAAAACGCGGTTGTCATTAAGAACCGAATGAAGGTGTTTCATGATAAACAGCTTACGCGCAAAACTTTCACACCTGGACAGCAGGTGCTTCTTTACGACATCCGTCTACATTTCCATCACGGTAAGCTCAGATCTCGCTGGAAAGGACCCTTTTTTATGCGGACTGTATATCCGCACGGCGCGGTGGATTTGGAGAATCCATAGGACGGTTCACTATTCAAAGTGAACGGACACAGGGTAAAACAGTTCCTTACCGCAGAACTTCGGAGGAGCTCCTGATGTTACAGGAGCCGGTTTACAATGACTAATCTTCCTCCGCTTACCCCCAAACTTCGGTTATCCAGCCATAAACAGTGGAAACACTGTTTCGAATATGTTTGGGGGTATGTATATAATATTTTGTTTTTTGTGTGTGTGCCTGGTGAAATTCCCACTTGTAATAATTTAAATAAAAAATAAAAAAAAATTTAGAGGGGTGATTTTGTAAATATTCAGAACTATTTAATAAAATAATAATAATTTTTTTTCCTTTACAAATTAATTATTCTTTTTGTGGGGGCTTTTGTACAAATAACCAACAGCCCCTATAAATACCCTCAACCCTTTTACTGAACTACCGAGCCATAATTCTATCTCAAACCCAAAACCTTAGCCGCCACAGCATTTTTTGCCTCTGATCGCTTCCGGCCGCCGCCCAACCGCCGCCAATAGCACGCTTCTGCCGCGCAACCGCCGCCGACCTGATTCCTCTCCCTCTGAATTTTTCAGAGGAGGTTTGCAATATTTTTTCCCTCTCTGTAGATTTCATATTTCTGCATTTTGCTCTCTATAAATGGCCCCTACATTTCAGTTTGAAAGGGATTTTTCATAATTGTTTGCCCATAACGTTTACGGTAGCTATTTCGGCGACGAGATCCGAAAACGCGGATGGAATTTTCTATTATTCAACCATCCAAACGCGTTCGCGATTCCGGATCTCGTTGCGCGTTTTTATGAAAGTGTGGAGGAGGGGTGTTTAGCACAACACGGGTTCATACGATTACTGCGGGGGGATCAGGAAATAATTATCGATAGGGACTTCATTCACGAAGTCACATTAATACCACGAATCCCCATTCACGATCAACCCCTCCGCTTCGAGGACTACCTACCATTAATAGGTGATGACTGTTCTAGGGAGCCTAGGAAGGGCATTCAAGCTCGCACGCTTTATGCGAATATTTTAATAATGTGCCGTTGGGCATAAAACAACATTTTCGGCAGTTCGCACAACACCATATTTTTTACCCCATCCCTTCACATAGTGCACACATTAATGACCAAAAACCCTAGCTATGACATGTGCACTGTGTTGCTACACTCAATTGGCGCCGGCAAGGGGGCTGCCAATTACCCATGCCCGATATTAGTGACACAACTGTGTCGCTATTTCCTTCCTGTTGAGGAATTTGACGGTTACATGCATGGTGGGGTTCCCATTCGGCCCCTTCTTGAGGGTGTCTCCACATCCTACACACGAATTCATGATTTTTGGTCGTGCACCAAGCCGGCCGAAGATGTGATGGAAAAGACACCTAGCTCGAGCTCCACTGCGAGCGATGAAGAGCTAACCCCCGCTGCGCAAGCACGCTTAATTCGACGAACCCATAGGGGTAGAATGAGTGTTAGGGATGCTGACCAACTTTGATCAGCGGTTAACGAGTCTGGAACAAGGAATGTCCACTCTACTGGCAAGATAGGAACGAGCACGATCGAGAGGACGAGGGACGGATAGAAGTGAGGCGGGAACAAGTGATGCCGCGTCTAGGAGACGCTGCAGGCAGCAGTGAGGGCACTGCTGTCGGTAAGTTTGGGGGTGAGGTTTGGCTGTAAATAGTTAACTTTGCATTGCATCTGCACTTTTTTTTATTTATGTAAATATTTGTTTTTGTTTTGCATGTTTAAATTCCGCATCACATTTTTTTCTGCATTGCAATATAAAAAAAAAGAAAAATAATGAAAAATAAAAAAAATTGAAAAACTAAAATATATAAAAATAAAAATTTCAATATTGGCCATTTTTTACTCAAGTTCGACATGACGGTGACTAGTTAGAAAAAACAAAATCCTAAACTTAGTGAATTAAAAACCCTAAAAATAACCTTCCTTGAAGTATAACTGTAGAAAATATACGTCCTTGCAGTTTATTTAGAAATAAGCAATTGTGAGTTCAGTTCTTGGGCTAAGTTAAAATGAGGGAAGAGTATTGAAGCTCTATTTGAAAAGTAAGTCTGAAAAATAATTCTGAACCTTAAGTCCAAATTTTGAAAATATATACCCTACAAATCGCACATACATGAACCTTGAAACTTAGGATAGTAGAGAATACCCAGAAATACTCTTGCCTGAAAGCCTAGTATGAAAGAAAAAACGGCATTTAAACCTAACCGCCAAAAGAGCACCATTGAAAAATATATCCGGTCTTGAAATAAATAAATAAAAAAAGAAAAAAAAGAATAAAGTACAAGACCTGGAAACTTCTATTTACGTTTTATGCTCACACATTTAGTAATCGGATGTTAGTGCCTCAAGAAGCATTAACACTCGCATGAAAGGTGTATGAGCAAAACCGTCCATCATTAATGAAAAGAAGTAATGCTAGGTATTAAGGCATGGGTATTATAGCTTGAATTGAATTTCCAAGTGTAGGGGTGATATTTACACACACGTAGGGGTATATGATAGGAGTTTGGAGGAGAGATATGAATGAAAAATAGGGCTTATTTCTTCAGTAGAGATGATAAAAATTCCGGATTTGAGATCATGCTTTAGAAGGAAAACTCAAGAGATGCTGAGAGCTTTATAAACTTGCAAAACATATAAGATCTTAAGTTAAATGAAAAAGAAGTGTGAAAAATACGGGTTGATGATTTCTAAGTTAAAGATGATAAAGTTTCTTGCTAGAATACTGAACTGTAGAATTAGAGTCAACGGCCATTTTGATCGGATTTTGTGGGTAGTATCCGCTGAAAACCCTCAGGAGACAACACTCCTCCTCTAGGGCAACCTAAAGGTTTAACGTCTTGTTGCACGAGCTCAGTGCAATCGCGTTCCCTGCGAAAATGAGGTTAGGATTTTTTGTGAATAAAATGGCTTTGCTCGGGATGAGCAAAAGGTAAGTTTGAGGGTATTTGTTCATATCAGATTTTTGAATTTTTATACCGCCCATTCTTGATCGCATTGCATATAGGTAGGTACTTTTGATCCGTGTTTGCTAAATAATTGTAGGTTACAGGTTCTCAGCTCTAAACAGTGAAATTCGTGAAAAGTCACAACAAATTCAGGACTATGGCCAACAACAGATAAATACGGGTCTCCGCTCACTATTCGTATGATACTGCATACCAGTTCAAGGGACAAAATGGCAAATCTTTGGTCATTTTCATGCACAAAGCACAAGGGGAAGCACAAGATCCGAGACTTCAACGCGGAGCTCAAGAAAATCAAGGCAAAAGTCCACATCATTTTCATCTTTTGCAGTTCTGAAAATCTGGGAGAAAACTGAAAAGATTCTGAGAAACCAAGTGTACCAAATAGAAGATAAATGCAACATGGAGAACCCCAGAAAAGATGAGCCTCCAATTCAACCAAATGGCTGCGGAACCGCGGCCAATATAGCACTTAGGCCGCGGATCCGCGGCCGAGTCAACTCAGTGTTGACTCGGTTTTTAAGGGTATTTTTGTAACTTCATTTTGGCTTAGATTGTATCCCTAGGGTTTCATTTGCATGCCTATAAATAGCCCAGATCCGAGCCAAGTAAAAGGTGTTTTTTCTTTGTATTAGATTTTAGGATAAGTGCTTGTAGTTCTTCTTCCTTTTCATCTTTCTCCATTAAAATTGTAGTGAGCTTCATGAGTGATGATGAATAAAAGAAGAGTTCTTTTTATTAACTTGCATGTCTTGTAATTGTGTTATTATATTTTCTTGTAATTTTCATTTGTTAAATTAGTTGTTGTTAATTTTTTGTTTGCTTCCTTTCTTTTCCTTTTTTCCTTTATCCTTACAACAATGATGCTTAAGTATGATCCTTTCCAAAGCGAGGTCTCAAATAGCTAGTTGTAATTTTCTAACCCTAATTCTTTCTACCTTCTTTCTTTGTTTTATTTTCTTTTCCTTTTTAATGGGTGAGTAGCCTCTCACTTATTAGGGTAGGATGAGAGAAATTTGAGAGATGGAAATCTCTCTCACTCTTTTCTTTGCCCAACATCTTAAATCGGACTCCCGTTAATTGAATCACAATCCGCTCCCTACGGCACCCTATCCTACATGATAGCGGTGATATCCTAGTGAGACCGGTTGTGGTTGAATTACCCGGAGGTTAAGGCTAAGATCCAAGAACGGATGGACAAGGACCAAAAGGAAGGAACTAAGCGTTGGAAAGCCTAGTTTATACTCGCAAGTTTCCTTCCTAGTCATGCTAATCCCCGTTGTTGCCGATTACCATAACACCGATATTAAGAGTGACAACGAAAGAAGTGAGCACCTCCTAACTCAAACTAACGTAATCCTAACCCTAATAAGCTCTCTTTATACATATTTTAGCACATAGTGAAACTAAACAAACCTGGATAAATTGGACTTAACTCGTTGAAACACTAAGAAAAAGATTTCCATCTCCCTGCGGACGACCCGTACTCAACCGGCTAGCTACCTAGCGAAACCGTCTTGATTGCGGTAATTAAAACTAAGCATGCAAAAACTCTAACAATCAGAACCCAAGAATGAAAGCTTCATTAACTCAAAGTGACAATACAAGCCATAGGTTCAATAACCTAATCTTAAACTTGCAAGCTCAATGAAGAGGTTGCAAGATCAAGAGAAGGCAAAGAACTCAAGGTGAAGTGAAGGTAAAATGAAAGCTTTATTAATTTTCAAGTAATGATACAATCCTTGAGATCAATAACCAAAACTTAAACTTGCAAGCTCAATGAAGAGGTTGCAAGATCAAGAGAAGGCAAGGAGCTCAAGGGGACTAGCTATGTACAAGAACTAAAATGAAAAAAGAAAAAAGAATACAAAGTATTGGACAATGTATGAGACAATCTTGGACCCCCTCTCCCTTGCTCACTGGTCTGTATTTATAGGCTTGAAAGAAAATTAAACAAGTAATAAAAATGAGTTGATGTGACAGCAAGAGAGAGCCAGAACAAAAATGCAACTTATTGGGGCTAGGGTGGCCGGCGAGCTCGGTTTTTATGGGTATGTCGCCGGGCTTAATCCGAGCATCTTGGCTCGTGTTGATGTGGTGGTCTTGTGTTCTCTCGACAAGTCCACTGGTGCTGCTTGATTTCTCTATAGAGGCCTGGGTTATACTCAGTAGCTTGGAGGGAACATGATGCTTTTTAAATCATATCATATCTTTTTGCATTAAACACACATCACCTCTCATGTGCCCACTTGCACCAAGTCATCATTTGTATGTGCCATGGGCAACCCCCCTCTCTAGGTCCATGAACCAACAAGATTGTGTACACACTTGTATGTGTTGGACCATTTAGATAAAAAAAAAGTGTGTACACATGCATGTTGCAAAAAGAAACTCATGAAATATCGGTCGGTTTCCAATTCCGGTTGCAGTGTCGGCTCGCAAACGTTATATCCGTGATTTTGAGTATGTTTCCAGTATTTTATCACAGATACCTGTAATCTGTATTACTGAGCAGACACAGGTTAATAGTACCGATATATAACAAAATAGATAATGAATGAGCGGTATTAAAATGCAGTTTTTAGTGATGAACAGTCCATAAAATTACTTGCATGATTTTTGAATGTTTTTAACTTGGAGAAAATCCAACTTTGGGAAAATTTCCAGCGAGGGAGAAAATGGGTTATTGATATTCGTTCAAACTTTTTAACGTCGTCTAAATTACCCAAAACTATGTTAGAATTATGACTACGAAACACCCTGAATTGCCTTTACAGAAAGATAACATCACATGCAATATTAGCTAAAACAAGCAACACCTGAAACACCAAAACCCAGAGACCAAAACACCACACCAAAACGAACCCAATAATCCAACATGGGACCGGCCAGGCCGGAATTTCAGAGCATGTCGCCGGGTCAAAATGGGTGAAAGGGGCTCGTTTTTGTCTGGTGTTCATGTTACATATCATATAACAATGTGCAGTTGCTTAAAAAATTTGAGGACTTTTAAAAATCGACAGAAACTAGGTTTTGTGTTTCGATGTTTCGGAGTTGTTTCGGTTTCGTAATTCAACAAATATCTTCTAATTCTCTAGCTTTGCTCTGAAACCACCGTAGGGTTACCTAGCACGACAGCAAGGTTTCGGGAGGCATCATCCATGCCGTTTTCAAAAATTTGCCATGCTAAATAACCCTAACCCCAGAATCCTAATTAGATAATTACACAATCCATGCATGTAAACAACTTTACATCTAAGTGAACAAGGAATACAATCTTTGTAGACCGGTCCTTCACTTCAAAATCTCCGTGTAATAGTCCCTTCGCTCCAAGTAGTGATCTTCCGGACTCTAAAGACATTAGTATATCAAATATACAATTATACATTAAATTATTAAATCAACACTTGATTTAATAATCCGGCTATATCACATATAACCGACTAATATCATATGTATCAACTTATCGAATCAACAGTTGATTCGAAAACCCAGCTATATCACATATAACCGTCCGATATCACATATCACGAGAATAGAATACGGTATCACATACACGTATTAATCTCGGTCCCGTACATATCACATATGTGCTCCTGCTTCATTTCGCCTGAGCCAGGAAACCTCTGTGTAGCACTCTAAAGACTCGTCAATACGTCGGCAGTAGGTGATGATCATATCAGTCACCCACAAGCCGTCAGCGGTACTAGCTGGACGTAACAGCTACCCGGGTATTGAATGATCAGAAGATCAACAAGCAAGCTTGTCTAAACTCCCGCAAAGCCTGTCAGTAACACTACCGTACAGTCCGGTCTCTTAGTCTCATATGTCGCATATCTAGTCTAGGGGTGGTAAACGTCAGACCTTAGTAACTTGATAAGTCATGTCGATATGAGGCTCATAACGGGTCGAGAAACTACTGATAACACTTACCAGTAAATCTCTGTATTAGCCCTAACCAGGGACTTCTTGTTAAGGCCAATCGACCATAACGCAACATCAACCCCCAATACCGGGAGAAACGAATCCCCTCCTATCGCTCATTGCCTCCATGTGACTCGAGACTGTACCCAAAAACCACTTTTTTGCACGTTCTCTTAAACGTGGTAAGGTGGAAATCAAAGCACAGTGGGAATCACATAAGTCTCTATGACGATCTCGGGTCTACAGACTAACATGTACTAGTGTCACCAGAGAACTGCTATCTGACGATAGGTATAATACTAACTAGGAGTTCTCGGCGAGTCCTGTTCAGTGTACCCAGTCTCCACAGAGCACCCGTATACCATCTTTGATGTCAAACACCAATGGATGTGGGATCATCCATCGCCCATCTTATAGGTCAAGGAGCGTATACGCTAGTCTAATCTGGAATATCGATGCCCTGTCTCGATACACCCTCGACTAGGAATAATTAAAGGATGAACTTGTGGACTACCCTGGCCCTACTAGTATGATCTACATCATAGTCCTGGTAGTCAAGTACACATCCTAAAGGCTTTATCAACATGTGAGAGCAAGACAATATCACAATACAAGTCTACATGTTAAGACAAAGAGCAACCAGATAGCATACTATTATATCGAGAAAGAAAGTCCTCTCTATATATGTCCAAGCATCCACTATAATATACATCATATGTATAATAATGACCTCTAGGGCATACATATAACTAACAGACACAAGGTTAGAATTCTAGCTCTTCCAGAGTGGTATCTCACTGATGGCTCGGCCCCCCCGGAAGGAGGCCTTCTTTGCTTTCCACCTAAGCTGCGCAGGAAAGGCCCAAAGCCAATCCCAAGGAACAGTGAAGTTTCATAGGGTCTTTCTATCCAGGTGCAGGTAGTCCGCATCTTCCAAGACATGTCTATTTCACCAAGCCTCTCTCCGAGACAATGCCCAGATCGTTACGCCTTTCGTGCGGGTCGGAACATACCCGACAAGGAATTTCGCTACCTTAGGACCGTTATAGTTACTGCCGCCGTTCACCGGGGCTTCGGTCACCGGCTCCCCTTTCATCAAGTCACCAGCTTTCTTGACCTTCGGGCACTGGGCAGGCATCAACCCCCATACATGGTCTTACGACTTTACGGAGACCTGTGTTTTTGGTAAACAGTCGCCCGAGCCTAGTCACTACGACCTATTTTGTGAGGAGGCACCCCTTCTCCCGAAGTTACGGGGCTATTTTGCCGAGTTACTTAGAGAGAGTTATCTCGTGCCCCTAGGTATTCTCTACCTACCCATCTGTGTCGGTTTCGGGTACAGGTACCCTTTTGTTGAATGTCGTTCGAGCTTTTCCTGGGAGTATGGCATAGGTTACTTCAGCGACGTAGCTCCAGGTACTCGGACATTGGCTCGAGGCATTTCCTCTACCCCTTCTTCCTTGAAAAAGCAAGGTCACCTTTCGTCCTTGAACCGATAACCATCTTTCGGCTAACCTAGCATCCTCCGTCCCTTGAGACCAACAAGGGGTAGTACAGGAATATTCACCTGTTGTCCATCTACTACGCCTTTCTGCCTGATCTTAGGCCTTGACTCACCCTCCGTGGATGAACCTTGCGGAGGAACCCTTAGGTTTTTGGGGCATTGGATTCTCACCGATGTTTGGGTTACTCAAGCCGACATTCTCGCTTCCGCATCGTCCACACCTGCTTTCACAGGCGCTTCCCTCTGTGAAGATTGGTAAGAATCCCTCAGCTTCGGCGAGAGGCTTGGTGAAATAGACATGTCTTGCGCTGAAGATGAACGGAACGCTCCATTACCGATGCATTTTGACATCCCACAGCTTCGGCAGATCGCTTAGCTCCGTTCATCTTCGGCGCAAGAGCGCTCGATCAGTGAGCTATTACGCATTCTTTCAAGGGTGGTTGCTTGGGGATAAATACCAATACCTATTGCTGGTAAAAAGAGACAGATCGAAACAAATAGTTCTCGTGGTCCAGAATCCACAAAATTGGAGTTTGGAATATTGAATAGTTTGTATCCATAGAACATCTGACGTAACATAGATAATAAATAAATAGGAGTTAATATCATTTCAATTGCCATTATCAAGGTAATCAATATTTTGGGCATTAAAAGATATTTTGGGCTGGTAATTATTCTCAAAAATACTACGAATTCTGCAACAAAACCACTCATTCCTGGCAATGCAAGAGAAGCTATCGAAAAAATACTAAACATGGTAAAAAATTTTGGCATTGGGATGGATATCCCCCCCATTTCGTCAAGATAAACAAGACGTATTCTATCACAACTCGTTCCTACCAAAAAAAAAGTGCAGCACTAATAAATCCATGAGTGAGTCTCGGTCTATTAGAGAACTATCTCTCCAGGGATTGTGAAAGATGTTCCACTAGAAATATTCTTGTTATTGCTTCGACTCATATTCCCCAAAAAGTGGATCCCTCTCTAATAGCTCAGAATAAATTAAATAAATGCATTAAGATACGAAGGCTTCTTATTCCACAACAATGAAAGCACTTTTTCATTCTTTCATATACTAGAGGATTTCACTTGGAAAAGAAAATGTTCTCTACTAACAGATTCGGGTCCATAACCATGGGTTCCAATGCACGAGATCTTATAACACTTATCAATGAGGCCCTATCAATTAGTATTACACAGAAGAAATCAATTATAAAAACTAAAACAATTAGATCAACTCTTCATAGAAAAACTTGGGATTTGCAATCCCAGGTAAGATTGGTTCAGGATCATGGGGTCCTTTTCTATCAGATAGGAAGGGCTGTTGCACAAAATCTACTTCTAAGTAATTGTCCCATAGATCCTATATCTATCTATATGAAGAAGAAATCATGTAATGAAGGAGATTCTTATTTGTACAAATGGTACTTCGAACTTGGAACGAGCATGAAAAAATTAACGATACTTCTTTATCTTTTGAGTTGTTCTGCCGGATCGTTCGCTCAAGATCTTTGGTCTTCACCCGGATCCAGTGAAAAAATGGGATCACTTTTTATGGATTCGTTAAGAATGATTCTGATCTAGTTCATGACCTATTAGAAGTAGAAGGTGCTCTGGCGGGATCCTTACAGACAGAAAAAGATTGCGGTCAGTTTGATAATAATAGAGTGACATTACTTCTTCGGTCCGAACCAAGGAATCCGCTAGATATGATGCAAAATGGATCTTTTTCTATCGTTGATCAGAGATATTTCTATGAAAAATACGAATCAGAGTTTGAAGAAGGGGAAGAGGCCCTCGACCCGCAACAGATAGAGGAGGATTTATTCAATCACATAGTTTAGGCTCCTAGAATATAGAGCCCTTATTGCAATCTATTGGATTGTATCGAAAGGCCCACTGAATTGGGATTTCCCTATTGGGCTGGGTCATTTTGGGGCAAGCAGATCATTTATCATAAAGAGGATGAGCTTCAAAAGAATGATTCGGAGTTCTTGCAGAGTGGAACCATGCAGTACCAAACACGAGATAGATCTTCCAAAGAACAAGGCTTTTTTCAAATAAGCCAATTCATTTGGGACCCTGCGAATCCATTCTTTTTCCTATTCAAAGATCAACCCTTTTTCTCTGTGTTTTCACGTTGAGAATTCTTTGCAGATGAAGAGATGTCAAAGGGGCTTATTACTTCCCAAACAAATCCTCCTACATCTATATATAAACGCTGGCTCATCAAGAATACGCAAGAAAAGCACTTTGAATTGTTGATTCATCGCCAGAGATGGCTTAGAACCAATAGTTCATTATCTAATGGATCTTTCCGTTCTAATACTCTATCCGAGAGTTATCAGTATTTATCAAATCTCTTCCTATCTAACGGAAAGCTATTGGATGAAACGACAAAGATATTGTTGAGTAAGATATGGCTTTTCCCGGATGAAATGAAACATTTGATTCATGTAACAGGGGAAAGATTTCTCATTCCTTAGCCGTAAAGATATGTGGCCATGAAAAAGGGATTAAATGGAACAGAATTGGCCGGGTAGTAGAGTCGTTGAATTACTTGTTTATTTCATATTTTGGACCTTAGCTCCATGGAACAATATGCTACTGCTGAAGTATGGAAGAATTGAAATCTTAGATCAAAACACTATATATAGATGATATGAACTGCCTAAACAAGAATTCTTGAACGGTGAACAACCAAAGCCTATTACTCACTACATAAAAAAAAATCCATTAATGAACCCATGAAAATCCGTCGGAAAATAAAAAATACGCATGCCCGATGAAATGGTTGTTGCTATCTGCTCCAATAACGAATCATTAGTTTAACTGAATAACTAAAGAAAATAGATAGACCTTTCTCTTCATCTCAGGTATTCTTGAAATCTCTCTTCTGATTCAAAATCGTGGTGAAATGTGTATCCCCCTTTGTTCCGGTCATGGAATAGATAAAATAAATCCAAAAATGGATTTTTTTTTCAAGAATGAAATCTTATTAGAACTGTCCATATCTGGTTCATCCTTTGGAACCATATCACATCCCGGATCTGATGAAATAGGCTGAATTGAGACGGTAGTTTGTAAATACGTAATTATCTTGAATATATCAACCATTTCTTTATTTTCCGATCGCCTGGAAGGGACAAAAGAAACATCTTGTTTTTTCTTCAAAAATTTCTGATCTCTAGTGGACCTCTCAGTAGGATTCGAACCCAGATGAAGTTCTAACCATCTATCAGAGAAAAAAGAACGAACCGGCTCGAGCAAGAATCAAAGGAATGACAGAAATAGATCGATCGATAGAAAATCTATATTTCATGCATATCCACACATATATAATGTATAATTACTCTATGTAAGAAAAGATTTACCAGATTCCATTTCCGGAGTTGCAATTATTTCTTTGCAAGGAATTCTATTCTTACAGGTAAATGCTCAATATCCAAGTAGGCTTACAAATTTGATCATAATCAAGTGTTTTTTGGACCGTCTCATGTCTTTTTGATTTCATTGGTGTTTTTTTATCCCCAACAACATCTAGATTTTCTTACATACAAAGTATTTACTTGTTACTAATAAAGTCTAGCCTCTGTTCTTCCTTAGATCCCCCTTATATCACTCCGATAGTATGATAGATCGGGGTCGATGCTGAGGAAATGAATGCATTTCCATACTATAAATAAGTAAGTGAAATAGATAGAACATTGGATTGTGCCACATCACTTATTCTATTCTACAGGATCTTACGGAGCCTGTTCATGTATGACATAATTCGGGTATGATCATAGAAAAGATTCTCCTAAAGCGAACCGGCCTATCCTATGCTACATAGGGGGACGAGGAAGGGCGTAGCAAGCGACGAAATGCTTCGGGGAGTTGAAAATAAGCATAGATCCGGAGATTCCCGAATAGGTCAACCTTTCGAACTGCTGCTGAATCCATGGGCAAGCAAGAGACAACCTGGAGAACTGAAACATCTTAGTAGCCAGAGTAAAAGAAAGCAAAAGCGATTCCCGCAGTAGCGGCGAGCGAAATGGGAGCAGCCTAAACCGTGAAAACGGGATTGTGGGAGAACAATACAAGCGTCGTGCTGCTAGGCGAAGCAGTGGAGGGCTGCACCCTAGATGGCGAGAGTCCAGTAGCCGAAAGCATCACTAGCTTACACTCTGACCCGAGTAGCATGGGGCACGTGGAATCCCATGTGAATCAGCAAGGACCACCTTGCAAGGCTAAATACTCCTGGGTGACCGATAGCGAAGTAGTACCGTGAGGGAAAGGTGAAAAGAACCCCCATCGGGGAGTGAAATAGAACATGAAACCGTGAGCTCCCAAGCAGTGGAAAGAGAATGTGATCTCTGACCGCATGCCAGTTGAAGAATGAGTCGGCGACTCATAGGCAGTGGCTTGGTTAAGGGAACCCACCGGAGCTGTAGAGAAAGCCAGTCATCATAGGGCGATTGTCACTGCTTATAGACCCGAACTTGGGTGATCTATCCATGACCAGGATGAAGCTTGGGTGAAACTAAGTGGAGGTCCGAACCGACTGATGTTGAAAAATCAGCGGATGAGTTGTGGTTATAGGTGAAACGCTACTCGAACCAAGAGCTAGCTGGTTCTCCCCGAAATGCGTTGAAGCGCAGCAGTTGACTGGACATCTAGGGGTAAGGCACTATTTCGGTGCGGACCGACCCTATGAGAAATTAGAAGCCCGGTGCTTTGATAGAGCAAAAAATTCCGAATGGAATAATTTTGAATATAGATTTATTACTAAAAAACTTTCACCCAATTTTGAATTGTCGAAATAAGAACTTTATGTAAGAGTAGAAGCCCCAAAAGGAGAATTATGAATTTATTTGATAGGAGACAATAGTGTTTTCCCCTGGAGATTGAAAATTCGTCCACCGGGTTTCATTAATTTGCAAATTCTATCTCAACTAGTTAAAAGAATGAAATTGGCCGATATCATGATGATACTGGTAGTATAGATATCATTATGGGAGAAGTTGATCGTTGAAATGATAATTGATATGACAGAAATAGAAGTACAAGATATCAATTCTTTTTATAGATCGGAATCCTTAAAAGAAGTTTATGGACTCATATGGATCTTTGTTCTTATTTTCACCCTTAAAAGAAGTTTATGTACTAGTAATTGTGTGGTTAGAAAGGGAAATATCCACAGCAATACAACAACGTATTGGGCCTGAATATGCCGGCCCGTTGGGAATTCTTCAAGCTCTAGCAGATGGGACCAAATTACTTTTTAAAGAGGACCTCCTCCCATCTAGAGGAGATATCCGTTTGTTCAGCATAGGACCGTCTATATCGGTCATATCAGTTCTACTAAGTTATTTAGTAATTCCTTTTGGATATCGCCTTGTTTTAGCCGATCTCAGCATAGGTGTTTTTTTATGGATCTCTATTTCAAGTATTGCTCCTACTGGACTTCTTATGTCAGGATATGGGTCAAATAATAAATATTCCTTTTCAGGTGGTCTACGGGCTGCTGCTCAATCTATTAGTTATGAAATACCATTAATTCTATATGTGTTATCAATATCTCTACGTGTGATTTGTTGGAACATTATTATTTTCTCTACTCTCTAAACTAAAGTGAAGAGGTTGAATATATTGAATAGATATTTTCATTTTTTATTCATCATTAGGGTTGATGAGTTAAATTAGATAGTTATATGAGTAAAATCAAACTGCTAAGAAATTTGCAGTAAGAAGAGAAAATCTCATTCTCTATGTACAAGAATAAAAACATAAGCAGCGTAAACTGTTTACTCCAAGATTCTTTGACTAATTATCATATCTTGAAACGGGTACAAAAGATCAACCCATATGAGGTTTGTACTAGTTTCTTTTATGTATTACCATACCGTGGATCAATCAAAAATCAGTGGACACTTAGGAACACCAAGGTACACAAAAGATTAGTAATGGAGATAATGTATGGTATCAAAAAAGGGTATTTTTGCATAAAACTTTGGATAAAATGAATCATAATGAGGACATTAAGTTGGTAGAAATGACCAAGCAGTACTTCCCCGCGATTCCGATCTAGAGTATACTCCTATTCACTGATTAAAAAAATGACTATTAAAAACGAATTAATCCTTTATTTTTTTCAGAAAACTTTCCCCTCTTCTGAGAGAGAAGAACAGGAACAAAAGAAATAGAATTCTTATCATGAATTTTGAATGAATTCAAAATTCTTTCTTTATATTTATTGATAGAATATATTTATTGATATAACGAGTATTTTATCGAAGGATTAAGGTATTACCGAAAAAAGAGAAATTGAAATTCTAATGGATAAGATCAATTCAGAAGCGCTTTTTATTCCAGCAGATGGAATTGCATTGGTCTAATTTTGGACTATTTATTCTATTTACCATCCAAAAATGGCAATAATACCGAATATAATAAGTTCTTACCGTTTATTTGTTGCCATAGAGAAGCCGTATGAAGCGGAGGTCTCATGTACGGTTTTGAAATATCGATGTGATGATACAATTCTTGGATAAGAATCTACAACGCACTAGAATGCCCTTGTTGACGATCCTTTACTCCGACAACATCTAGGGTTCCTCGAACAATGTGATATCTCACACCGGGTAAATCCTTAACCCTTCCTCCTCTTACTAATACTACAGAATGTTCATGTGAATTGTGGCCAATACCAGGTATATAACCAGTGATTTCAAATCCAGAGGTTAATCGTACTCTGGCAACTTTACGTAAGGTAGAGTTTGGTTTTTTGGGGGTGATAGTGGAAAAGTTGACTGATAAGTCTCCCTTACTGTCATTCTACAGAACCGTACATGAGATTTTCACCTTATACGGCTCGTCGTTCAATTCTTTCGAAGTAATTGGATCCATTTCTCCGTTCGAGAATCTCTTCCCTTCTTCCACTCTACCCCGAAGAGTAACTAAGACCAATTCATTCACGTTTTCTTGTTCCAATTGAACACTTTCCATTTATGATCAAAGGAGAAGATTATTCCTCTTACCAAGCGCATGCGGATAAAATCACGATCTTCTAACCTAATAAGAACAAGAGATCTTTCTCGATCAATCCCTTTCCCCCTCATTCTTCGAGAATCAGAAAGATCCTTTTCGAGTTTGAAATTTGTTCATTTGGAATCTGGGCTCTTCTATTTTCTACTTATTTTTTTTTTGCTTTTTGAAAAAACCGAGTGGTTTTTGAAACTGTTCCAATGATTCACCTTTGGTTTGTTTTCTTTGCATTAAACATATAATGCAGTCCCATCATTTACACCTACCATTGCAGAAAGAAACGAAAATACCACGTACACTTATGCCATCCACATTCGCTACTGGGCCTCGTCTTACATCGTTAGATTACTTAACTAATGTCAGAGCGGGGGCTGGATTAGCGCGGGTGCAAAACATAAGCAACATCTATTATATAACATATATAATATATCCATTCATCTCACGCAATAATAGGCATTCCAGATCACAGATGAACATATTGGATATACTAGGAATTCCACGTTTTTTTTAAGCCTGTAACGAAAGACGGATTCCATGGTCGTGATGAATAGCCAAACTCCACCCTAGACCCCTACGGGTGCAGAAAACTACCCGCCAAATTCCTGAAGTGAAGCAGCCTCCCTTAGTAAAATGAGTAGGTCACTCGGCACTTCAAAGAACCCGGTAGTTTGTGCACCCTACCTTGGGTCTATACCAGGAGAAGAAAATAGTAAAAGAAATAATACAACGGTGGCTACAACCTCAACTCGGATGTGCCGCGCAAAATAATATTACATTACTTTACAATTTACATCGAATGAAAGAAAGAAAACTCTCTTCTCACATCCCCGGCTATTCATCAATGACGATCCAATATTCCATACACACAAACACAATCACAGATATGTGCAACCCCTAACTAACTGACATATAGCAATTAGCGGATGTTTACGAACATATATAACAAACACAGAAAACACGATAGCCAAGAACTATAGAATTTTGATCGAAACAAATTTTCCGTGTCTACCCCAAGTTCAAACCAACACAAACAATACTGGGTAGAAACCAAATATACCAGAAAATAGAACACCAATAATAAGAACCACAGAAGAAAACTGAGCCGACTCGGCCTCCTAACGGCGGCGAAATGCACCGTTTCGCCGCGGTTGCGCGGTCGTCTTGGCGAGTCAGTGACTCGTTTTTCTTCAGTGTTCTTAAAATACCCTGCTTGCAATTTTCATTCCTCTGAAATAATTTTTCTAACAGTTTTAAAAATCGACAGAAAGTTAGGATCTTGATGTTTTGTTTTCGTGTTTTCCCGACGATCGAACTTCTAACTACTTGCTAACTAGCTAGTAAAGGTTTAGTAGTCTCTGATACCATGTTGGGTCAGTCAGCGCACAGGAAACTGGCCGTGGCGCCTATAAGTCCCTCAGCAGCTACTTTTTATGTAATCCCCTCGCGACGGACTACAACCCACCGGACCATATAACCATACGAGGCACCCTGGGGGTTAGAGCCTGTGCTTCCCTACTACTGTCACCACAGTGAGAACCCCCTATGGGTCCGCATCCCTGCCTAGTAGCTCTGATACCACTGTAAGTCGATGTCGTGCACGCCACACACTTGTGGGGAGGCGGAATATGTAAAAAACGATTTTTCTATGCTTCGCAACACCGACTTGAACTCCAGGATCGATACTAAACCATAACTAGCTAAACTACTAGAGGTTAACTACTATGCAAGAGTGTTATACCTCAAAGTATCAAGTCCTTCGGGTCATCTTGTCCTCCACTCCTTGGCTCCTCGAAGATCGTATCGAGCTTGTGTGGCCGTCCTCCTCACGTCAAAAACGATCCACCTGAGAAAATGTGCTTTGAGCTCCAACCTCTAACTTGAGGTAACTAGGGTAAATGGTTCGCTAATCCAAGTAGCCTAGGAGATATAGAGAGTGATTATGGATAGTTTAGTCTTAAGAACCTTAGGTTTGTCAACACATGAGACAATTAGAGTTTGAGGAGGAAGAAGAGAGCTCTTGAAGAGAGAGAGAGTGTGAGATATTTTGAAATGAATATGGCTAGGTCTTTTGAATTATGAAGCATACAATAATTCACAAATGGAAATATTAAGAATGCTTCAATAGTCACAAGGTGAGTCACTCCATGAGTCACCAAGTAGCCATGCTTCATTTAATGAAGAACCCATACCTCATACCTCCACCTCATTTACCATTTAACATAAATGGTTTTACAAGAAATGAGGTTTCCACTTCTAGAATAATTCTTGCACAAATTACAAGAATACCCTTCACCGTATATACATACCCGTATCTGTATTCCGAAAAATACGTATATAATGAGACGAAAATAATCCAAGAATATAATACTCGGATCCGGCTTAAACCAAAGCCTACTAGTATTATCCGCCCGAACATCATCCGTGCATAAGTACACATATGTGATCGAATCCCTGCCGTAAAACCATACGGCATCTACATCGTTTCGCTCGAAACAGGGAAACCCTCTGTGTGGGACTCTAAAGACTCGACAGTACACTGGAAGTGGGTTTAACCACAAGTCCGTCAGCGGTACTAGCAGCACGTAACGGCTACCCAGGTATCTGTTGATAAGAAGGCCGATGAGCAAACTCATCTGAACTTCTACTGAGCCTATCTGTGACAATCTCCATACAGTCTGGTCTGTTCGTCTAAGAGTATCGTATATCGGGCCTAGGGGGTGGTAGCCGTCAGACCCCTAATAGCGAAATAAGTCGTGCCGGAGTAGAGCCCAAAACATCCTGAGAAACTACTAGAGTACCTACCAGTAAATCTCGCTTGCCCTGGCCTGGGACTTTGTGTAATGGCTTTCCGAACACAGTATAATATCAACCCCCATTACCAGGAGAGACGAATCCTATCTTACCGCCACTTTCTCCAAGTGCTTCGGGACTGCACCCAACTACTACCTGTTTACACGACTCATTAGAGCCGTGGTAGGGTGTAATCTAAGAACAGTGGGAACACACTCGAGGCAAAGCAGCAGTGTTAAGTCAACGGACTATGCTGTACTCATGTCACCTGGGAACTGCTACCTGACGATAGGCATAGTACCAACCAGCAGTTCCCCACGAGTCCTGTCTAGTGTACTCATAACCTAATGAGTGTTAGATATGTATGCCCTAGAGGCCTGTATTGTATAGGATGCTAGGCATGTATATGTACAGAAACAATCTTTGCTCAAAATGATAGTATGATATTCGGTTTATCTTCATCTTAACGTGTGATGTGTTGTATTTCATATCTTTATATACATGTTGATGAAGCCCTTAGGATTATACTTGACTGCTAGGATTATGATGTAGATCATACTAATGGGGCCTGGGCAGTCTATGAGCATATCCTTTAATAGTTCCTAGTCGAGGGTATATCAAGACATGGCATCGATATTACCAGAGTAGACTAGTGTGTATGTTTCTTGACCCTGGGGGCGATGGTTGATCCCACAACTATTGGTGTTTGACATCAAAGATTGTACACAAGTGCTCATTGGAGAATGGGTACACAGAACAGGACTCGCCGAGAACTCCTAGATGGTATATATACCTGTTGTCAGATAACAGTTCTCTGGTGACACTTGTACAGGTTAGTCAGTAGACCCGAGATCTTCATAGTGTCTTGTGTGATTCCTACTGTACTTTGATTTCCTCCCTACCACGGCTCTACTGAGTCGTGTAAACAGGTAGATTTTGGGTACAGTCCCGAATCGCATGGAGGCAGTGAGCGATAGGAGGGGTTTCGTCTCTCCTAGTATAGGGAGTTGATATCATGCTATGCTTGATCGTCCATAACAGCAAATCCATGGCCAGGGTTGTCGATATTTACTTATGAGAGTTATCAGTAGTTTCTCGAACCGTTATGGGCCATAAATCAGCATGACTTATAAAGTTACCGGGGTCTAACATTTTCCACCCCTAGACTTCATATGCGATGTATCAGACGAAGAGACCGGACTGTACAATAAGTGTTTCTTATAGGCTCGTTAGGGTTATGATGAGTTCGCTCGACGGCCACCTTTTCATCATGTACCTGGGTAGCCGTTATGCACATCTAGTGCCGCTGACGTGCTTGTGGTTAAACCCACTGCCAGCATACCGTCGAGTCTTTAGAGTCCCACACAGAGGGTTCCCTGGTTCAAGCAAAAGATGTAGAGGCCGTAAGTTGTTATGGCAGGGTTTCGATCATGTTCGTGTAATGGTTACAGGAATAATGATCGGAAGGATAATACTGGTTGGCTTTGGTTTAAGCCGAATCCCAGTATTATATTATTGGATTATTTGTATTCGTATTTTTCGGAATTTGGATATAGGTATACTTATACAGTATATGGTGGAGGGGTATTCTTGTAATTGTACAAGAATACCGTCTAGAAGTGGACACCTCATAAATGGTTTTTATTTTGTGAAAATGGAAATTATGAGGTGGAATTTGGAGAGAGTCAAAGCATGGATGAAGGAATGGCTTATACCATTTTATATTCATTTAGAGTTACTATTGAAGCATGGTGCATTATTTTATTGCATGCTTCAATTATTTTCATTTGAGCCATATCATTTTTCCATGCTTGATTTTTTCATTCATCACTCTCACATTCTCTCTCATCATTTTCTCCTTCTTCCTCCTCTTAGCTTTATCCTACACATGTGTTGTGAATCAAAAGATAAAGAGACATATTTGTTGGGCTTCCCTTGCACCTAGTGTAGGTTTTGGTAGCATCACTCATGCCATTTTAAAATTTAGAGAGGTGCAAAGCAAACAAACCATGAATCATGCTAGAATTTCTAGGGTAACAAGTTTGTATCACATACAAAGAAGTAAAGAGATTAGGATTACAACTTTTATAGTCCGTTCCTTCGCTTCATAAGCTCCATGTTGAGGTCCCTTCGCTGCGATCATCAAGAACTCCGACTCTCGAGAGGCTCCAAGAGGTGAATGATACATCTTGCTTGAAGACTTCTTGATCTAAGATGATCTACCTTGAAGAATCTCTAACCCAAGCTTACACTTCACTAATGAACTTATTAGAGAAGTGAACACTTTAATCTATGTGGCTAGAATAGACGAGGATGATGAACTAGGAATTTTGCACTCTTTTGTTTTCAATTTCTCATCATTTATCATCACAAATGAAAAGGCAAGTGAAGCTTTTTACAAGAGCAAGAGGAAGAAGAAGAAGTAAAAGCTTTTGTGATTAATAATGAATTATTGTTGTGGTTACAATTGCAAACATGGGTTAAGAATGAAAGGCTTAACCCTTGTAGAGAATAAACCATAGGTTAATGGTTTGGGTTGGGTTAACAAATATCTTCATAAAATATCAAAGGATGAAGACAAAGTCAAAGCTTCATGAAGCTTCCTTAACCCTCATCCAAAAAGCTAACCCTAATCCAAACCCTAAGTTGGTTTAAACTCAAAAACCATGTTGCATTTGTAACCCTAACATGTTACAATATTATATATCACATATACAATATATTTTGTAACAAAAGAAAATAATATAATTAACATATATCGCATATACATCAATGTATTATCCAGTGAGAAAATGAATCAATAAAGCGAGCTTATATCAGTTAAGGTAATGTAATATATCACATATATAATTATACATTAAATTATTGAATCAACACTTGATCCGAAAATCTGGCTATATTGCACATAACCGACTAATATAACATGTACCAATTCATCGAATCAACACTTGATCCGATGATCCGGCTATATCACATATACCTGGTCGATATCACATATCGCGAGAATAGAATACGGTATCTCATATCGTATTATTCTCGGTCCCGCACATTTCACATATGTGCTCCTACTCTGTTTTGCCCGAGCCAGGAAATTTCTGTGTAGGACTCTAAAGAATCGTCCATACGCCAGCAATAGGTGATGATCATATCAAACACCCACAAGCTGCAAGCAGTCAGCTAAACGTAACAGCCACCCAGGTATTGAGCGATCAGAAGATCAACAAGCAAACTTTTACATTCTCCTGTGAATCCAATTAGTAACACTAGGTCTCTTCGTCTTATATGTCGCATATCAAATCTAGGGGTAGTAAACGTCAGACCCCAGTAACCGATAAGTCGTGTCGATGTGAGGCTGATAACAGGTCGAGAAACGACTGATAACTCTTACCAGTAGCACTCCATATCATCCCTGGTCAGGGACTTCCAGTTATAGCCAATCGAACACAGCAGAACATCAACTCCCTATACCGAGAGAGACGAAACACCTCCTATCGCTCATTGCCGCCATGTTATTCGGGACTGTACCCAAAAGCCACCGTTTTGCACGCCCTCTTGGACGTGGTAAGGTGGAAATCAAAGCACAGTGGAAATCACATAAGAGTCTATGACGATCTCGGGTCTACCGACTAACCTGTACCAGTGTGACCGGAGAACTGCTACCTGACGATAGGTATAATACCATCTAGGAGTTCTCGGCGAGTCCGTTCAGTGTACCCAGTCTCCACTGAGCACCCGTACACCATCTTTGATGTCAAACACCCATGGATATGGGATCATCCATCGCCCATCATATGGGTCAAGATGCGTATACGCTAGTATACTCTGGTGTATCGATGCCCTGTCTCGATACACCCGCGACTTGGAATAGTTATAGGATGTACTCTTTGACTATCCAGGCCCCACTAGTATGATCCACAACATAGTCTCAGTAGTCAAGTACATATCCTAAGGGCTTTATCAACATGTGAGAGCAAGACAGTACACCAATACAAGCCAACATGTTAAGACAAAGTGAAACCAGATAACATACTATCATATCGAGCAAGAAAGTCCTCACTATATATATCCAAGCATCCACTGTAATATACATCATATATACAACAATGGCCTCTAGAGCATATATACAACTAACAATCTCCCACTTGCACTAAGGCCAGCTGTTGTAGTATCTCATACCCAACATCCCAAACAGTCTCTCAAATTGTATCTATGGAATGGCCTTCGTGAGTAGATCCGCAGTGTTGTCCTTCGTGTCAACTCTCCTGACCTCGATCTCGCGGCGATCAACTATCTCCCGGATCAGGTGATACCACCTCAGAATATGTCTAGACTTCTGATGGGACCTGGGTTCCTTGGTCAAAACCACAGCTCCATTGTTATCACAATACAAAGGTATTGGACGCTCAATGGAAGGAACCACACCAAGTTCAGTAATGAACTTCTTCATCCAGACAGCCTCTTTGGCAGCATCGTTGGCAGTGATGTATTCAGCCTCCATCGTCGAGTCTGCCACGGTTTCTTTCTTGGAACTCTTCCAACAAACCGCCTCTCTATTTACGGTAAAGACAAATCCCGAGTACGACTTAGAGTCATCCTTATCACTTTGGAAGCTTGAATCGGTAAAGGACTCCACCTGGAGTTCACCATTACCATACACCAAGAACATCTTCTTAGTCCTTCTCAAGTACTTGAGAATGTTCTTCACAGCTATCCAGTGACTCTCTCCTGGATCTGCTTGATACCTACTCACTACACTTAGTGAGTATGCTACATCGGGTCTGGTACATAACATCGCGTACATGATAGAGTCTACTGCCAAAGCATAGGGTATCCCTTGCATGCGAGCTTTCTCCAAATCAGTCTTGGAAGACATCTCTTTGGAGAGAGTGAGTCCAGAGATCATGGGTTGGTTCCCACGCTTGGATTCTTCCATACTAAATCTCTTTAGTATGGTGTCAATATACCTGGATTGGGACAATCCCAGTATCCATTTAGATCTATCTCTATAGATCTTGATTCCCAAAATGCAGGAGGCATCACCTAGATCCTTCATTGAGAATCTATGTGATAAGAAGAGCTTGATTGAGTGCAGCATAGGAACATCATTTCCTATCAAGAGTATGTCATCCACGTACAATATGAGGAAGATGACCTTACTCTCTGCAATCTTCTTGTATATACAAGGTTCATCTACGTTCTTGATGAAGTCAAACTCTTTGACTACAACATCAAAATAGACGTTCCAACTCCGCGATGCCTGCTTTATCCCGTAGATGGATTTAAGCAGCTTGCATACCATTCCGCTGCTCCCACTATCTATGATGCCCTCTGGCTGAGTCATGTACACGCACTCCTCTAAATCACCATTTAGAAAGGCGGTCTTAATATCCATTTGCCAGATTTCGTAGTCATGGTATGCAGCAATGGCAAGTAGGATCCGGATGGACTTAAGCATAGCCACCGGAGAAAAGGTTTCGTCATAATCCACACCTGTTCGTTGATGAAAACCCTTTGCAACAAGTCTCTCTTTAAAAGTATCAACTTTTCCATCTACACCAAGTTTCTTCTTAAAGATCCACTTGCTCGCAATGGGTTTTACCCCTTTAGGAGAAACTTCCAAAGTCCATACTTTGTTGGTGTACATGGATTCCATCTCAGATCGCATTGCATCCAGCCACTTCACAGAGTCCCCACTCGTGATGGCATGCTCGAAGCTAGTTGGGTTATCATCTTCCATGATGCAATCCTCGCTCCCACCATCTACGAGAAAACCGTAGTATCTCTCAGGTGGATGAGGAACCCTTCTAGATCGGCGGAGAGGCTAGGGTTTGTCGGGGACTACTGAATCCTCTGGTTCCACCAAATCTTCTGTCTTAGTTTGTGTTGCTGGAACTTCATCTAGTTCTACCTTATTGCCATTATCTTGTTTCATAAGAAAACCCTTTTCTAAGAAGGTGGCATGTCGAGAAACAAACACTTTTTGTTCCTCGGGGTGGTAGAAGATATACCCTTGCGAATGATTGGGATATCCAATAAACTTGCACAGAACTGACCTTGCCTTGAGCTTTTCCGGATTTTGTGTTTTCACATATGCTGGACAACCCCATATCTTAATGTAATTATGATGTGGTCTTTTTCCTTTCCATATCTCATATGGAGTGGTTGGCACAGATTTGGTGGGAACCCTATTCAATAGGTCTATGGCTGTTTCAAGCGCATACCCCTAGAAGGAAATAGGAAACTCAACAGTGCTCATCATAGAGCGCACCATATCTAATAGGGTGCGATTCCTCCGTTCCGACACACCGTTGTGCTGTGGTGTATAGGGAGGAGTAAGCTGAGAGAGATTCCCATTCTCTTTTAGATAATCGAGGAACTTATTGCTCAAGTATTCTCCTCCTCGATCAGATCAAAGGATCTTAATACTTTTGTCCGTTTGGTTCTCTACTTCGTCCTTATATTCTCTGAATTTCTCAAAAGCTTCATACTTATGTCTCATCAGGAAGACATGTCCGTATCTTGAAAGATCGTCAGTGAATGTAATGAAGTAGGAAGAACCATTCCTGGCATGTGTAGACATGGGACCACATACATCACTATGTATCAGTCCAAGAGTTCTGTAACTCTTTCTCCGTGTCCGCTAAACGGAGTTTTGGTCATTTGCCTTTGAGACATGACTGGCAAGTGTCATAAGATGAAAATTCGAACGGATTCAAATATCCATCCTTATGTAACTTAGCTAGCCGTGTCGCATTGATATGACCTAGTCTACAATGCCATAAGAAGGATTCGTTCATTTCTGAACTCTTCCTCTTGTGTGTGTATTGTACATTAAGTACCGTAGTTTGGTTGAGAACGTATATGCCATTATTTAATGATCCTGATCCAATCAACTTTTGATTCAGGAATATGTTCATAACATTATCCTGTACTACAAAATAAAATCCTTCTTTGCTCAATAAAGAAACTGATATAAGATTGCATATCAAGGTCGGAATGTAATAGCATTCGTTCAGAACCAATGTATTACCATTTGGTAACACAAGGTGATATTCGCCAACTTCTTTGGCTGCAACATTTGCACCATTCCCTACTCTTACGGAATGATCACCCTCTCCCAGTTCCCTACCTTTACGTAGCCCATATTACATATTTCATATATGGGATCCCGATCCGGTATCTAATACCCAGGACGTAGAGTGAACTGAGAAACAGTTCTCGATAACTAACACACCCGAAGAAAATGCATCAGCATGCTTGTTCTTCGTCTGGACGGCGTAAGAATCCAGATATTCTCCTATTCCCTGCTCGGACTTATAACAATTATAAGTTGGAGCGGGACCAACGTTCCCCTGCTCAGTATAATAAGCGGGTTCAGTCAATACATCCATATTATTATCTTGATTAAGGCCTGGAAAGGTCGCTACCTGGAGAGAGAGAGAAGAAAACACTTTAGCGTATGCCCTTGCAAGATTAGATTGGTTATTATCTTATCTAATCAGGATGGCTCCTACTGCTTTTTATCAAATCTTCCTTAAAACCCTAATAGGTAAGACTAGCCGGGATTAATTACACCTTACAAGTTCGCAAATCTTTCGGCCAGGCCAGTGTTTGTACTTTGATGGAGGTTCCCTGTGCTTTCGCACGGACCTAATTAGAATAAACCTCGTTTTCCCAGAGGCATAACCCCGTAAACACCTTTCTAGACACCTACTTGAGTGGCTAATTGTCATGTGCAAAACTCTCCCAGGAGTAACTCGTACTCGCAGTGGGTATCAGGATCCATCTATCTCATAGAAGGTATGCAATCTCATTGCAAATTTCAACACTTGAAATTCCTGATAATGCTTTTGCCCCTAGCGTGCTATGACCTTGACGCATGCCAAACAACCCATAGTCCGCTAGTCAAGTTCAACCCGTACATTTCGTGATTGAATTAAACCAACACGTACGACCCTTGACGCATGCCAAACAACGCCGTACGAATAGCCTAATCCAATCGTATCTCATGCTATAGATAAGTAGTAATCAGCTACCGTACACTAGCCTTGACGCATGCCAAACTACCGCAGCACGAATACTAAATATTACTTATCTGAAATGACGGAGGGCTACGCAGGTTTTTCAGAAAACCTATTGCGTAATTAACTTGATATCATTGTAGAAACAAGTGATTTTGAAAAGGAGTGTTTTGAGGCTTTTCTAGTTTCGCTAAAGAGGTCACTCCCGGTGAAGGGATCTCGGTTCTTTCCTTATCGAATAAGGTGCAGGGTATATCGCATATACCACTATGCAAAGCAAGAACTATAGAAGCAATCAAAAACTAAACCGTGAGTTTGTAGCATCTGCCAGTTTTGCTAAAGAGGTCACTCCCGGTGAAGGGATCTCGGCTCTTTCCTCATTGAATAAGGTGCAGGGTATATCATATATACCACTATGCAAAGCAAAAACTGTAGCTACCTTTTTGAAAATTTGATTCTACAACATCTTTTAGGTGTCTTTTCTTTTATTAATCTCATTAATAAATCCCATCATTTATGCTTCCTAAGTATCATAGAAGAAACGAAAATACAACGTACGCTTATGCCATCCACATTCGCCACAATATTCCGTTATGCACCGTTAGGTTACTTAACTAACGGCATACCGGGACGGGACTAGCGCGGGTGCAAAACATAAGCAACGTTTATTATATATCATATATACAATAATAAAGCATTCGCCTCACGCATATGATATGATCACATCACAGTATATCAGCAGCAGAAGAAACATATGAAATATTAGATATACTAGGAGGTCCGTGTTTTATTTCGAGCCTGCATAAAATACGGATTCCATGGTCGCGATGAATATCCAAATCCACATCCCTAGACCCCTACGAGAGCGGCAGGTAACGCTGTCAATTCTAGGGTTAGGAGACCCGGTCTCGACTCCTTGAGATGGCCTCCCACTGGACCCTAAAACCCGGTTACTTGTGCTCCCCTCCTCGGGTCTATCCTAATGCGGAAAAGTAAATAATATACAATGGTGACATCATCCTCAACCTGGAAGTGCCCCAATAAAAGAATATTACATACACTGAATTTTACATGAATGAAAATAAAAACCCTCATTTCACATAAAACCCCCGGCTATTCAGAACACGACGATCCAATATAACATATCACAGCAACACATAATATCTCATATCATCAACGTAAGCAAGTATGCGTATCCCGATTGTCGTTCATGTATAGCAACGAAGCCGGCGATACACCATATACTACGCTTACGGTCGCAGAAAAGAAAAGTGAAAAACTACAATATTTGGAATCCAAAATCTCCTTAGACATCGTAAACCCGAAATATCACATATTACGGATTTCATGCCTAACTATATGAATTCCACATAGTCTATCACAATTACAGAATATCAAGAAGATGTTTAACGTTTCAATCGAATCAACATACACTCACAAATTATCCCCGTGAGCTCAACACTTGAGCAAAGTTAAAACACTCAAAAAACCATGCCACAGTGTCTATGGACCAGCCGTAGAAGGAGTTAACCAACGTCTCACCTATGACACCACGGAACTACGGCAAACCCGAAGGTTCGAACGCGGTTCCGTGGTCATAGAATCGAGTTAAGGTTATTATAGTCTTCTAGGGGGTCCATAGGGGTACTTGCACAATTTTACGAATATAATCAACTTCAGAAAATTACAACACTTGGAAATTTCAGCGGGGTACAAAATGTGGTGTGCGAAGTTCGATCGAACTGCTAAAAATAGTCAAGGCTACCAATACAGTGCTAAAATATACGACTACGAAGCACTACGAATTAGCCCCAGGTCAAACTAATCATCACATGAAAATTGGGCTAATAAACAATACTAGGAAAACCAAAATGGAGACACCAGAGCACAGGAGGAATACGGGGGCCAGAGGAGGTGAAGGGGTCGGCCAGGCCGGAATTCCAAGCTTGGTGCTCGGCTAAATTCCGAGCACCCCCCCCCCCGCGTATTTCACCCATGTTCATATAATGGCCCATAGATCATTCTGCACTTGTTTGGAAAATTTTTAAAGGACTTTTTTGAAAATTTACAAAGAGCAAAATGGGGTTTTCATAATATCGTATTTCGGAGTCGATTTTGTTTTCGTAATTGTTTTAACACCGTATCTAGAATTCTAGTTTGGCTCTGATGCCACTGTTGGGCTTCCCTTGCACCCAGTCTAGGGTTTGGTAGCATCACTCATGCCATTTTAAAATTTAGAGAGGTGCAAAGCAAACAAACCATGAATCATGCTAGAATTTCTAAGATAACAAGTTTGTATCACATACAAAGAAGTAAAGAGATTAGGATTACAACCTTTGTAGTCCGTTTCTTCGCTTCATAAGCTCCATGTTGAGGTCCCTTCGCTGCGATCATCAAGAACTCTGACTCTCGTGAGGCTCCAAGAGGTGAATGATGCATCTTACTTGAAGTCTTTCTGATCTAAGATGATCTACCTTGAAGAATCTCTAACCCAAGCTTACACTTCACTAATGAACTTATTAGAGAAGTGAATACCCTAATCTAAGTAGCTAGAATAGATGAGGATGATGAAGTAGGAATTTTGCTCTCTTTTGTTTTCAATTTCTCATCATATATCATTACAAATGAAAAAGCAAGTGAAGCTTTTTACAAGAGCATGAAGAAGAAGAAGAAGCAAAAGCTTTTGTGATGAATAATGAATTATTGTTGTGGTTACAATTGCAATCATGGGTTAAGAATGAAAGGCTTAACCCTTGTAGAGAATAAACCATAGGTTAAGGGTTTGGGTTGGGTTAACAAATATCTTCACAAAATATCAAAGGATGAAGACAAAGTCAAAGCTTCATGAAGCTTCCTTAACACTCATCCAAAAAGCTAACCCAAATTCAAACCCTAACTTGGTTTAAATTCAAAAACCATGTTGCATTTGTAACCCTAACATGTTACAATATTATATATCACATATACAATATATTTTGTAACAAAAGAAAATAATACAATTAACATATATCGCATATACATCAATGTATTATACAGTGAGAAAATGAATCAATAAAGTGAGCTTATATCAGTTAACGTAATGTAATATATCACATGTATAATTATACATTAAATTATCGAATCAACACTTGATCCGACAATCCGGCTATATTGCATATAACCGACTAATATAACATGTACCAATTCATCGAATCAACACTTGATCCAATGACCCGGCTATATCACATATACCCGGCCGATATCACATATCGCGACAATAGAATACGGTATCTCATATCGTATTATTCTCGGTCCTGAACATATCACATATGTGCTCCTACTCCGTTTTGCCTGAGCCAGGAAACCTCTGTGTAGGACTCTAAAGAATCGTCAAAACGCCGGCAGTAGGTGATGATCATATCAAACACCCACAAGCTGCAAGCGGTCAGCTAAACGTAACAGCCACCCAGGTATTGAGCAATCAGAAGATCAACAAGCAAGCTTGTACATTCTCCTGTGAATTCAATCAGTAACACTACCGTACAGTCAGGTCTTTTCGTCTCATATGTCGCATATCAAGTCTAGGGGTGGTAAACGTCAGACCCCAGTAACCGATAAGTCGTGTCGATGTGAGGCTAATAACAGGTCGAGAAACTACTGATAACTCTTACCAGTAGCACTCCATATCAGCCCTGGCCAGGGACTTCCAGTTATAGCCAATCGGACACAGTACAACATCAACTCCCTATACTGGGAGAGACGAAACCCCTCCTATCGCTCATTACCTCCATGTAATTCGGGACTGTACCTAAAAGCCACCGTTTTGCACGCCCTCTTGGACGTGGTAAGGTGGAAATCAAAACACAGTGGGAATCACACAAGACTCTATGACAATCTCGGGTCTACAGACTAACCTGTACCAGTGTCACCGGAGAACTGCTATCTGACGATAGGTATAATACCATCTAGGAGTTCTCGGCAAGTCCGTTCAGTGTACCCAGTCTCCATTGAGCACCCATACACCATCTTTGATATCAAACACCGATGGATATGGGATCATCTATCGCCCATCATATGGGTCAAGATGCGTATACGCTAGTCTACTCTGGTGTATCGATGTCCTGTCTCGATACACCCGCGACTAGGAACAGTTATAGGATGTACTCTTTGACTACCCAGGCCCCACTAGTATGATCTGCATCATAGTCCCAGTAGTCGAGTACATATCCTAAGGGCTTTATCAACATGTGAGAGTAAGAAAGTAAACCAATACAGGTCAACATATTAAGACAAAGTGAAACCAGATAGCATACTATCATATCGAGCAAGAAAGTCCTCACTATATATATCCAAGCATCCACTGTAATATACATCATATGTACAACAATGGCCTCTAGGGCATATATACAACTAACAATATTAATCCTATACATGATCTCTACATCATTTAAGTGATCATTTCTAGCACACTTGATCTCTTAGTTAACTCTTGAGAAGAGTTTGAAGCTTGTTCCATAGCTCTCGGGTGGATCATCTACGTCTTGAGGTGACCGGAGATCGAGGACATTTCAAGCATCCGAAGGAGCATAGGAGTTGCATCAAAAAGAATATCCGAAGGATAGGTTCATTAAGTATAACCCTTTCATAGTAGTTAAGAACTCTAGATAGGGTTTGCTAGTTATGGTTTAAGCACATGATCTTGGTTTTATGTGGGTGTTGCATGCAAGAAATTTTTTTGTTTGCCACTTCCGCCTCCTCACAAGTGTTGTGAAGGTGTGCAATATCCACTAACATGGTATCAGAGCCTATCTTAAACCTTAAATATCTTGTATCGACGTTAGAAATCCGCCGTTTTTTTGTCGCGTAAAAACTGCCGAAAAAATAGTTTCCAAAATCGAAGTTTTGAGTTGTTTGCACACCCCGCGGGCTCACGGTTTGAACCGAGAACCCATGGGGTAGAGCGTGCGGACCCCGGGGATACCCTAGGGGGGACCATAGGCCGGCCCCATACTCCAAGACCACCACAAGGTTGCCTTGGGGGTGGGTGACCCGAGAGCAACCCATATGGGTGCTCTCGGGTCTGCCTTCCCCTAGGGGCCACCTCGAGGTGGCCCCCGGGTGTGGGTACCCCCTCTGAGGCCCCCTATTCGATAGTTAATTTTTGGGTCTTCGCCTTCGTGAAGATTCGGGCGGGTTTCGACTTCGTTTCAACTCCCGGATTGGCTTAAAACGGTCGGTTTTGGAACCTTAGCACACTGAATTTTTCAAGTGTTGGAAAATTGGTTTAGTTTGCTAATTGCGTGCGGAATTCTAATGTTGCGGTTACTTTACAATCTTTGTGATGTGTATGTGTGTTTGGAAACGTCGACTAATTGTTATACTTCGATTAGTCGGGGTTGCACACATCTGTAATGATATCATGTGATGGTATGTGTATATGAATATGTTGGATCATCGTGGATGAATAGCCGTGGGATGTGAGAAGAGCGTTTTTCTTTTCTTTCATTGATATAATTTGTAAAAGAAGCGATGTAATACTATTTTGCAGGGCACATCCGGGTTGAGGTTGTAGCCACCGTTGTATAATTTCTTTTTACAGTTTTTTCTCTTAGGATAGACCCAAGGCGGGGTGCACAAACTACCGGGTTCTCGAAGTGCCGAGTGGCCTACTCACTTTGTTGAGGGAGGTTGCTTCACTTCGGGAATTTGGCGGGTAGTTTGCCGCACCCGTAGGGTCTATGGTGGGATTTGGCTATTCATCACGACCGTGGAACCCGTCTTTCGTTAAGGGCTTAAATGAAATACGAAATTCCTAGTATATCCAATGTATTCATCTGTAATCGGGATTGTTTATAAATGCGTGCGACGCATGGCTATTTATATATGAGATATATAATAAACGTTGTTTATGTTCTGCACCCGCGCTAGTCCAGCCCCCGCTCTGCCGTTAGTTAAGTAACCTAACGGTCCATGACGGGGCCCCGTGCTGAATGCGGATGGCATAAGCGTACGTTCTATTTTCATTTCTTTTCTGTGATGTTTAGGAAACGTAAATGATGGGACAACATTAATGTGATTAATGTTAAGAAAAATAAACCTAAAGATGTTTTAGAATCAAACTTTTAAAATGGATAACTCTAGTTTTTTCTTTGCATAGTGGTATTCCTTGATGAATATCCAGCACCTCATTCAATGAGGAATGGGCTGAGATCCCTTCACTAGGAGTGACCCCTTTAGCGAAACTAGCAAATGTTACAAAGCACTCGATTGTTTTTATAGTTGATCTAATTTTTTCTTTGTATCATGGTATTCATGAATATCCAGCACCTTATTCGATAAGGAAAGAGTCGAGATCCCTTCACCGGGAGTGACCTCTTTAGAAAAATTAGAAAGATACTACAAAACCATTCGATTTTTAAATTGGAGCTTAAACCACTCCTTTCACTAGATTCTACAACGATATCAAGTTCAAAACGTTAATGGTTTTCATAAAAACCATCCGTTACCCTACGCCATTTTAGGAAGCAGAGTACTTAGTATTCGTGCCACGTTTGTTGACTATAGTTAAGGCGTGGTGTACGGTAGCTAAGTGATGTCTTCCTATAAAGCATTTGATGCAATCGATTAGGACATTCGTATGACTTTGTTGACCATAGTTAAGGGTAATGCGGGTGGGTTAAATCAATCACGAAATGGCGGGTAGAACTTGACTAGTGCTTATGATTTGTTGACCATAGTTAAGGTCATAAGACACTAGGGGTAAAAATCATATCGGGAATTTCAAGAGTTGAAATTTGCAATGAGATTGCAGACTTTCTATTTGATAGTTGGATCCCGATCCCACTGTGAGTAAAATTTACTCCCGGAAGAGTTTTGCACTTTACAATTAGCTAATCCAGTAGGTGTCTAGAAAGGTGTCAACGGGGTTACGTTTCTACGAAAACGAGGTTTATTTTAATTAGGTCCGTGCGAAAGCACGGGGAACCTCCCTCGGAGTACCGACACTAGCCTGGCCGACCGGTTAGCGAACTTGTAGATTGCAATTAATCCTTGCTAATTTTCTTTTTAAGGTTTGAAGGAAAATTTGATAAAAAGCAGTGGGAGACATCGATTGGACAAGATTAATAACCAATCTAATTATGCAAGAGCAATCGCTGAGTGTCTTCTTTTCTCTCTCTTAATGGCAGATACCTATGACGGGACTTAAGCTTTTATTATACAAGAATAAACTCACGGGACCGAATTACAAAGATTGGCTAAGAAACGTAAATATTTCCCTGACCTATGATAAGGTAGCATACGTCCTAACTACTCCAGCCCCTCCTAGCCCAGGCCCTAATTCTTCAGTTGCGAAAAAAGAAATCCGCAAGACATGGGATATAAACTGTGCAACATCCAAGTGCCTCGAGCTTTCTTCTATGAATAATGAACATCAGAAGCAGCTTGAGAAGATGGATGTACAATCCATCTTTCTCCATACAAAGGAGTTGTATGGAGAGCAATCTCGCACTCTCCGATACGAGGCATCTCGAAAGTTGTTTCAGATGCGGATGGTTGCTGGCATGTTTGTAGGTGACCATGTATTGAAGATGATTGGACTTATTGAAGAACTAGAGGACTTGGGTTGGACCATGGAGAACGAACAGTATGTTAATATTGTTCTACAGTCCCTTCCCCCTGCCTTTGCTCAGTTCATTGTAAACTTCAACATGCACAATGTTCATCTCAGAAAACTGCATTTTAATACCACTCATTCATTATCTATTTTTTGTATATATCGGTACTATTAACCATTGTCTGCTCAGTAAATACTGATTACAGATATCCGTGACAAAATACTGGAAACACACTCAAAATCACGGATATAACGTTTGTGAGCCGACACTGCAACCGGAACTGCAAACCGATCGATACCCAAAGAGTTCTTCAGCAAATAAATGTGTGCACACTATTTTGGTCCAACACAATGCAAGTGTGCATACAACTCTTTGGCATAGACCATGGTGGGGCTTCCATGATGCAAAGGGCACAAGTGGGCACATGTGAGAAGTGATGTGTTATAAATGCAAAAAGATATGATGTGATTTAAAAAGAATCAAGTTCCCTCCAAATCCCTGAATGTAAACCAGGCTTCCTCAAAGAAATCATGTAATACCAGTGGAATTGTAGAGAGCACACAAAATTACACAACAAACACGAGCCCAATTGCTCGGAATTGACCCGGCGACATTCCTCCAAAAACCGGCCCCACCGGTTTTCCAGTGGCCAAAATGCTCCAATTTTCTTCTGCCCTTCCCTTGCAGTCACATCATCTTATTTTTATTACTTGTTTAATTTTATTTTGAGCCTATAAATACAGATCAGTGAGCAAGAGAAGGGGTCTGACATTGTCATACTTTTGATTCACAACTATTTTTTTGTTTTCTTTTGTTCTTGTACATAGCTAGTTTCCCTTGAGTTCTTTGCCTTCTCTTGATCTTGCAACCTCTTCATTGAGCTTGCAAGTTTAAGTTTTGGTTATTGAACTCAAGGTTGTATCACTTGGACATAATAAAGATCTCATTTTGCACTTTGGGTTCTTAGTCTTTCTCTTGCTTTACATACTTGCAATTTTAATTCTTGCCCTTTACTTACTTGCTCTTTTAATTTCATGCCATTTACTTACTTGCTTGTTGCTCTTTTCTTTTCTTTTTATCTTTTCATTGGATCTTTCTCTTGTTGTGTTGATTGTTTGTAAATATGTTGTTGTTTGGAAAAAGATTGGTTGTGTAAGTTAAGGTTTTCGTTTCTCATTTTCTTTGCCCGTTATTTTCCAATTGAACTCCGTCCAAACCTTACGCAAGCGCTCTATTAAGCACTCTGTTAGGCACCCTACCCTACCAAGGTATCGGTGATCCCTAACCACGACCGGATGCGTTCGGTTTGGCCGGAGGCGAAAGCCAAGCGACAAGAACGGACGGATAAGGGTCAACAAGCCGGATTTCACAAATACCGTGTTTAAGCACCTTAATCCACGTTGTTGCCGATTGGTCTAGCTTCAATGGTCAAGTTCGGCACAAAGGATTGAGTAAGGAAATCCATAACTTACACTAACCGAGCTATTCCTAACAAACTTATACGTGCATATAAACACATAGGTTAGAATCGAACCATTCTACCACGCGCATTAACTCGAGATAACAAGAACGTGAAACGCTCCATCTCCCTGCGGACGACCCGTACTCATCGCGCATGCGACACCGTCCTGATTGCGGTTAACTTTAGAACTTTAAAACACGACATGCCAAAAGCGTGCAATCACACAATATGGAGAAATCACTACCTGAACTCCTCAATATGTTGAGGAGTGCAGAGAGCATGCTAAAGGTAGCGAAAACTCCCACTCTGATTGCTGGGCCATCTTCCTCTTCCGTCCCGAAACCCAAGGACAAGGGAAAGAAGAAGAAGAATCCCAGCAAGCCGAGAGGATGAGTGAAAAAGGCACCGAGAAAGGACAGGATAGAGGCTGCTGTGACAGGAAGAAGGGAATGCTTCCACTGCCACAAGACTGGGTACTGGAAGAGAAACTGCGTTGAATCCCTTACCGGCCTCAAGAAGAAGAAGCATGGTGATGCTTCCACTTCAGGTATGTTTGTAACAGAAAACTATTTTTCAGTTAACTCTGCTTCCTGGGTATTAGATACCGGGTCAGGATCTCATATCCGTAATTGTGTGCAAGGGCTGAGAAATAGCAGGTTTTTGAAGAATGGTGATCACACTCTCCGAGTTGGGAATGGTTCCTCTGTACATGCTGTAGCAGTGGGAGAGTAGCACCTTGGTTTGCCATTGGGTTGTATATTAGTTTTGAACCCATGTTATTTTGTACCTTCGATGTTATGTAATATTATATCAATATCGTTGTTGGACAATGAAAGATATAATTTTGTATTATAATCTAATGTTATGAACATTAACCTTAATCAAGAGTTGATTGGGTCTGGTACATTAAATAATGGGATATACGTCCTAAATCAACATATAATTTTCAATATACAACACACAAACAAAAGGAAGATTTCAGACAGAAATGAAGCTTTCATTTTGCATTGTAGACTTGGTCATATTAATGAAACAAGACTAACCAAGCTACATAAAGATGGATATTTAAATCCGTTTGAATATAAATCTTATGCGACTTGCCAGTCTTGTATCAAAGGTAAAATGACCAAAACTCCGTTTACTGGACACGGAGAGAGAGCTACTGAACTGTTAGGCATCATACATAGTGATGTATGTGGACCAATGTCTACACATGCGAGAGGTGGTTTTTCGTACTTCATAACTTTTACTGATGATTTCTCGAGATTCGGACACGTGTTCTTGTTGAAACATAAGTCCGAATCCTTCGAAAAGTTCAAGGAGTATAAATATGAAGTGGAAAAACAAACAGGCTTGAGTATCAATAAACTTCGATCGGATCGAGGAGGTGAGTATCTAAGCTCAGAGTTTCTAGATTTCCTAAAAGAGAATAGGATTCTCTCTCAGCTCACTCCTCCGTACACACCACAGCACAACGGTGTGTCGGAACGGAGGAATCGTACCCTATTAGATATGGTACGATCAATGATGAGTGATGCTGAGTTACCACTTTCATTATGGGGGCACGCATTGGAGACTGCGATATATCTATTGAATAGGGTTTCGACCAAAACCGTGTCTACCATTCCATATGAGATATGGTATGGGAAGAGACCATCTCTTAAATGAGCTAGGATATGGGGTTGTCTGGTTTATGTGAAAAAGCAGAATCCGGACAAACTCGAGACACGATCGGTTTTGTGTAAATTTGTGGGATATCCAAAACACTCGTATGGATATCTTTTCTACCAAGAGGAGGAACAAAGGGTGTTTGTTTCTTAGTATGCCACAATTTTAGAAAATGAATTCTTTAAAAATGATACTTTTGGCAATGCGGTAGAACTGGAAGAAATTCCAGATCCATAAATAATTACCGATGATTTGGTTGAACCTGAGGTTTCAATAGAACCTGACGAACCTCAGCCACTCCGTAGATCTAGTAGGACTTCTCGCCCACCTGATAGATACTATGGTTTTCTAATTGATGGTGATAGAGAAGATTGCATCATGGATGATGATGACCCTACTAGTTTTCAGCAAGCTATCATGAGTGGTGACTCGGGGAAGTGGCTGGATGCCATGAGATCCGAAATGGAATCCATACACACCAACAAAGTATGGACTTTGGAGGTTGCACCTTCTGGAGTAAAACCCATAGGGTACAAATGGATCTTTAAGAGAAAGATCAGTGTGGATGGTCGTGTGGAGACCTATAAAGCTAAGCTGGTAGCAAAAGGATTTTGTCAAAGACCAGGCTTGGACTATGATGAAACCTTTTCACCAGTCGCGATGCTCAAATCCATTCGGATCCTGCTTGCTATAGCTGCTCACTTTGACTATGAGAACTGGCAGATGGATGTTAAAACGGAATTTCTAAATGGTGATTTAGAAGAATGCATTTTTATGGATCAACCAGAAAGCTTCATTGATAGTGGGAGCAGCGGAAAAGCATGCAGGTTGCTTAAATCCATCTATGGATTAAAGTAGGCATCACGGAGTTGGAACGTCTGCTTTGATGATACAATCAAAGAGTTTGGTTTTATAAAAAATGTAGATGAACCATGTATTTATAAAAGGATTGTAGAGAGTACTGTTACATTCCTCGTATTGTACGTGGACGACATTCTCTTGATAGAAAATGATGTTCCTATGCTACAATCGGTCAAACAATTGTTATCGCAGAGGTTCTCCATGCAAGACATGGGTGATGCCTCGTACATTCTAGGAATTAAGATCTATAGAGATAGATCTAAGAAATTATTGGGATTGTCCCAATCGAGATACATTGACACCATAGTAAAGAGGTTTAGTATAGAAGATTCCAAGCAAGGTAATTTACCCGCTTGTCACGGGATCACCCTCTCTAAGAGATGTCTCTAAAGACTGATGAGGAGAGGGCTCGCATGAGCATTATACCCTACGCTTTGGCTGTAGGATCTATAATGTATGCTATGTTGTGTACTCGTCCAGATGTAGCTTATACACTGAGTGCAGTAAGCAGGTATCAATCCAATCCATGGGAGAAACACTGGACTGCTGTGAAGAACATTCCGAAGTACTTAAGAAGAACTAAAGAAATGTTCTTGGTGTATGGTAATGGAGATCTCCTAATAGAAGGATTTACCGACTCCAGCTTCCAGAGCGACAAGGATGATAGAAAGTCCATCTCAGGGTTTGTATTTACCCTAAATGGAGGGGCGGTATGTTGGAAGAGTTCCAAGCAAGATACCGTCGCTGACTCCATGATGGAAGCTGAGTATATTGCTGCTAATGATGCCGCAAATGAGGCAGTCTGGAAGAGGAAGTTCATTTCTGAACTTCAGGTGGTTCCATCCATTGCTAATCTAATACCTCTGTATTGCGATAACAATGGAGCCATGGCTTTGGCAAAGGAACCGCGGCCCCATCAGAAATCCAGACATATCTTGAGGCGGTAGTATCACCTCATCAGGGAGATAGTGGATCGCCAGGACATCGAGATACGGAGAGTAGACACGAAAGACAACACAGCAGATCCATTCACCAAGACCAACCCTCAAGTCCAGTTTGAGAAACTGTTCGAGCTGTTGGGCATGCGATACGCCGGCAACTGGTTCTAGTGTAGACGGTGGGTACTTATTGCACCAACTACAGGCCTTAGTGCAAATGGGAGATTGTTAGATATGTATGCCCTAGAGACCTGTATTGTATAGGATGCTAAGCATGTATATGTACAGAAACAATCTTTGCTCGAAATGATAGTATGCTATCTACTTTATCTTCATCTTAACGTGTGATGTGTTGTATTTCATATCTTTATATACATGTTGATGAAGCCCTTAAGATTACGCTTGAATACCAGGATTATGATGTAGATCATACGAGTAGGGCCTGGGCAGTCTATAAGCATATCCTTTAATAGTTCCTAGTTGAGGGTATATCGAGACAGGGCATCGATATTACCAGAGTAGACTAGTGTGTACGTTTCTTGACCCTGGGGGCGATGGTTGATCTCACAACTATTGGTCTTTGACATCAAAGATTGTACACAGGTGCTCATTGGAGAATGGGTACACCGAACAGGACTCGCCGGGAACACCTAGATGGTATATATACCTATTGTCAGATAGCAGTTCTCTGGTGACACTTGTACAGGTTAGTCTGTAGACCCGAGATCGTCATAGTGTCTTTTGTGATTCCCACTTTACATTGATTTCCTCCCTACCACGTCTCTACTGAGGAGGGCAAACAGGTGGATTTTGGGTACAGTACCGAATCACATGGAGGTAGTGAGCGATAGGAGGGGTTTCATCTCTCCCGATATAGGGAGTTGATGTCGCACTATACTTGATCGGCCATAACAGCAAATCCCTGTCCAGGGTTGTCGAGATTAACTGATAAGAGTTATCAGTAGTTTCTCGAACCGTTATGGGCCATAAATCAGCATGACTTATAAAGTTACCGGGGTCTGACATTTTCCACCCCTAGACTTCATATGCGACGTATCAGACGAAGAGACCGGACTGTATGGTAAGTGTTTCTTACAGGCTCGTTAGGGTTGTGATGGGTTCGCTCGTCGGCCACTTTTTCGTCATGTACCTGGGTAGCCGTTACGCACATCTAGTGCCGCTGACGTGATTATGGTTAAACCCACTGCCAGCGTACTGTCGAGTCTTTAGAGTCCCACACAGAGGGTTCCCTGGTTCAGGCAAAAGATGTAGAGGCCGTAAGTTGTTACGGCAGGGTTTTTATCATGTTCGTGTAATGGTTACAGGAATAATGATCGGAAGGATATTACTGGTTTGCTTTGGTTTAAGCCAGATACCGGTATTATATTATTGGATTATTTGTATTCGTATTTTTCAGAATTCGGATATGGGTATACTTATACGGTATACGGTGGAGGGGTATTCTTGTAATTGTACAAGAATACCTTCTAGAAGGGACACCTCATAAATGGTTTTCATTTTGTGAAAATGGAAATTATGAGGTGGAATTTGGAGAGAGTGAAAGTATGGATGAAGGAATGGCTTATATCATTTTATATTCATTTGACGTTACTATTGAAGCATGGTGCATTATTTTATTGCATGCTTCAATTATTTTCACTTGAGCCATATCATTTTTCCATGCATGATTTTTTCATTTATCACTCTCACATTCTCTCTCCTCATTTTCTCCTTCTTCCTCCTCTTAGCTTTATCCTTCACATGTGTTGTGAATTAAAAGCTAAAGAGACATATTAATCCACTACATGATCTCTACATCATCTAAGTGATCATTTCTAGCACACTTGATCTCTTAGTTAACTCTTGAGAAGTGTTTGAAGCTTGTTCCATAGCTCTCGGATGGATCATCTACGTCTTGAGGTGACCGGAGATTGAGGACATTTCAAGCATCCGAAGGAGCCTAGGAGTTGCATCAAAAAGAAGACCCGAAGGACCGGTTCATTAGTTATAAACCTTTCATAGTAGTTAAGAACTCTAGATTGGGTTTGCTAGTTATGGTTTAAGCACATGATCTTGGTTTTATATGGGTGTTGCATGCAAGAAATTTTTTCTTTTGCCACTTTCGCCTCCTCACAACTGTTGTGAGGGTGTACAATATCCACTAACAATGAGCACCAGCATACTATCTCCAGTACGACGTACTAATGGCTGTGGGACAGACCATCTTCCCTGCTGGGATGAGAAACGTATACACTAGTCTACTTTGGAGTATCGATGCCCTGTCTCGATAATCCTACGACTAGGGACCTGTATAAGGATGTGCTTATAGACTATCCAGCCCCCACTAGTGTGACTGTCATCACAACGTTGGTAGTCAAGCAAAGATCCTAATGGCTCTACCAATATGTATTAGCGATACGTTAAAAGAAACATATACACATATTGAGGTAGAATCAAACCAAATAGCATACTACTATATTGAGCAAGACTATTACAATATCCGTGTATATCCCAAGCTTCCAAAATGTAATATACAAACTAGTACTATACAATAATGGCCTCTATGGCATATATCACTAACAAGTATGCTATGTGGTTGCTCTTTATCTTAATATGTACACTTGTATTATTATACTGTCACTCTGATAAATATTGATAAAGCCCTTAGGATGTTTGCTTGATTAACAGGACTATGATGCGAATCATACAACTAGGACTTATGTAGTACACAAGCACATCCTTTAATTGTTCTTAGTCGAGGGGATATCGAGATAGGGCATCGATATTCCAGAGTAGACTAGTATGTATGTTTCTTGACCCTGTAGGGGGTGATGGTTGATCCCATAACCATTGGTATTTGACATCAAAGATTTTACACAAGTGCTCATTAGAGAATGGGTAGACCGAACAGGACTCGCCGAGAACTCTTAGATGGTAACTTGCCTATCGTCAGATAGCAGTTTTCTGGTGACAGTGGTACAGGTTAGTCTGTAGACCCGAGATCGTCATAGTTTCTTATATGGTTCCCACTATGCTTTGATTTCGTCCCTACCACGGCTCAAGGGAGTCGTGCAAACAGGTGGATTTTGGGTACAATCCTGAGTCACATTGAGGCAGTGAGCGATAAGAGGGGTTTTGTCTCTTCCGGTATAGGGAGTTGATGTTGCGCTATACTCGATTAGCTATAACAGTAAGTCCCTGGCCAGGGCTGATGAGATTTACTGGTAAGTATTATCAGTAGTTTCTTGAACCGTTATGAGCCATACATCAGCATGACTTATCAAGTTACTAGAGTCTGACGATTCCACCCCTAGACTTGATATGCGACATATCAGACGAAGAGACCGGACAGTACGGTAAGTGTTACTTATAGGCTTCACGGGAGTCTGGACAAGCTTGCTTGTTGATCTTCTATTCGCTCAATACCTGGGTAGCCGTTACGTCCAGTTAGTACCGCTGATGGCTTGTGGGTGGCTGATGTGATCATCACGTCTTTAGAGTCCCACACAAAGGTTTCATAGTTCAAGCAAAACGAAGTAGGGCACATATTCTGATATGTGCGGGGGGCTTGATTAAATATGAGTATATGATACCGTATTCTAATCTAGCGGTTATTTGATATCGATCAGGTTATATGTGATATAACCGGATTATCGAATCAAGTATTGATTTGATAATATAATATACAGATAAATGATATTAGTCGGTTATATGTGATATAACCAGATTATTGAATCAAGTGTTGATTTAATAATATGATATATATTTATATTTGATATAATTATATATTAACTAATATTATTGCTCACTAATTATTTTCTTAATATATATTTTAAGATATGTAAATATATATATATATATTATGAAGCACAGATTTTCTATTTTGAGAAAATAGAAAATGAGGTGGAAAATGAGAAGATATTTGTGGAGGGGTGAAGCATGGCTTTGCTTATTATTTTAATGGTTTGGCTTTACTATTGAAGTATGCTTCATTTTTTATAATGGAATGAATTCTATGCTTCAATAATAGAGTTCATTTTGTGAAGCCATTCTAAACTTGCTCTTTCATAGTGAGTTCATTTTTCTTGAGCTAATTTTTTTCCTTCTAGCTCTATCCATCTTCTTCCTCCTCTTGCTTAAGCTCTAACCCTCACATGATTTGTAAACCCTTGAGCTTAAGATAAACCTAAGTGAGCTTAGAACCCCTACTTCATCATCCGAGTTTAGATTAGCCATTTAAACTAGGGTGTTTCCTTCACTAATAAAAGATTAGTAAAGAGGTAGCTTGAATTAGAGGAGCTTCAGGTGGATCATCTTCGACACAAAAATCGCGAAGGAAGCTCGTTCATTCTTCAAGAGGAGCCTAGAGGAGCCATAAGGACTAATACCCGGAGCTTTAGAAGTGAAGGAATTTGTCTTCAAAGGTTGTTATTTCTTTCACTTAGTGTAAAGCTTTCTATATCATCATGTAAACCCTAATTGTCTAGTTAGATTCTAGGTTAGTGTAGCTTAGCACCCCGAATTTTTTAAAAATAACATGCTAGATGCTTGTGAAAACCCTGTGATGGTGCTAGGGTACACTTTCATGGTATCAGAGCCAAGGCTAGAGAATTAGACGATATTTGTAGAATTGGGAAAACGAAACAACTCCGAAACTTTCGTAATGAAACCCTAATTTTTGTCGACTTTTTAAAGTCCTTTAAGAAAAATTTAAACAAGTGCAGAAAGCTACTTATGAAGTATCTAGAACATCAGAAAAATTTGAGGCAAAATGACAAAAATGTGGCCGGCCACATTGGCTTTTTTCCCGATCTCACCCGTTTACTGTAGCACTTTGAACTTGGAATTTTTGTGGTGTTCTGTTCACATGGATTTAGGGTTTCAGGCTATGTTTGTTTTTTCCCAAAAGTGCATGTGATGTTAACTTTGTTAAGGGGCAATTCGGAGTGTTTTGTAGTCGTTTTTTAATATCGTTTCGGGTTTAAGTTTGATATGTGTTACAATTTTTAGAATCCAAAATAATTAGTTTGTGAAAACTAGTTTGTAATTGTAAATCTAGCAATTTAATCTCTATTGATCGATTGCCATGGAGTTTTGATTCGGATCAAAACTCCGTCACAATCACGTATAGTAAGCGGAATACTCGCCGGATAACTTTACTAGATAGCCACGTCCCATAGCCCCGACCAAGTGACTTTAGGAGAACCCCGTTGCTAAAAGCATCCACGCGTATGCTGGCGGCCACAGTGTTCCACCTAAATGCACCTCGTCGACGGCATCGGGGGTGCGGCCATTTACTAAAGTTCCCGACGAGCATTCGATTAGGTAGTTAGGAATCTTGTTGGATTACCTGACTAAGTTATTGAAAAGTGTTTTCGATTTAAGACTAAAATGCTAGGTTTATAGGGTTAGGCTTGAAATTCGAAATATGAGATATTCCGGGTTTATGATGTCTAAGGATATGCAGATTCTAATTATTACAGTTTTTCTTTTCTTTTCTGCAACCGTAAGAGTAATATGTGGGGTATCCCCGATCTCGTTGCTATATGTCAACGACATTCGGGATATGCATAATTACTTACGTTGATGACATGAGATGTTTATGTGTTGCTGTGATATGTTAAATTAGATCGTCGTGATTGAATAGCCGGGGGTTTTTGCTTGAGATGAGAGTTTTTCATTTTCATTCATGTAAAAAGTTGTATGTAATATTCTTTTATTGGGACACTTCCGGGTTGAGGATGATGTCACCATTGATGTTTATTATTTACTTTTCCGCATTAGGATAGATCCAAGGCGGGGAGCACAAGTAACCGGGTTCTACAGTCTAGTGGGAGACCATCTCGAGGAGTCGAGACCGGGTCTCCTAACTCTAGAATTGGCAGGGTTAGTTGTCGCTCTCATAGGGGTCTAGGGATGTAGGTTTGGCTATTCATCATGACCGTGGAATCCGTGTTTTTCATTACTGGCTTAATTTAAAACACGGCCCCCTAGTATATCCAATATTCCATATGTTGACTTCTGCTGCTTGTGTTCTGTGATGTGATCATATAACTGCGTGAGACGAATGCTATATATATGATATATATAATAAACGTTGCTTATGTTTTGCACCTGCGCTAGTCCTGCCCCCGCTCTGCCATTAGTTAAGTAACCTAACGGTGAATGACGGAGCCCCGTAGCGAATGCGGATGGCATAAGCATACGTTCTATTTTCGTTTCTTTTATGTGATGTTTAGGGAAACATAAATGATGGGACTTCATTAATGAGATTAATAAAAATAAAAGAAACCTAAAGTTGTTGTAGAATCAAAATTTTCAAAAAGGTAGCTCTAGTTCTTGCTTTGTATAGTGGTATTCCTTGATGAATATCCAGCACCTCATTCGATGAAGAAAGAGCCGAGATCCCTTCACCGGGACTGACCTCTTTAGAAAAACTAGCAAATGCTACAACCCACTCGGTTTTGTTTTGATAGCTTCTCTAGTTCTTGCTTTGCATAGTGGTGTTCCTCGATGAATATCCAGCACCTCATTCGATGAGGAAAGAGCCGAGATCCCTTCACCAGGAGTGTCCTCTTTAGAAAACCTAGAAAATTCTACAAAAACACTCATTTTCAAATCACTAGATTCTACAACGATATCAAGTTCATTACGATAAAGTTTTTTTTTCAAAACCAGTCGTAGCCCTCTGTCATTTCAGATAAGTGCTATTTAGTATTCGTGCTGCGTTTGTTGACTATAGCTAAGGCGCAGTGTACGGTAGCTGATTAGTGCTTATCTTCCATATGTGATGCGATTGGATTAGGGTGGTCGTACGGCTTTGTTGACCTTAGCCAAGGATCGTACGGGTGGGTTTAATTCAATCACGAAATGATGGGTCGAACTTGGCTAGCGTTTATGATTTGTTGACAATAGCCAAGGTCATAAGTCGCTAGGGGTAAAAATAGATATTGGGTATTTCAAGTGTTGAAATTTGCAATGAGATTGCATACCTTCTATGAGATAGTTGGATTCCAATACCCACTGCGAGTAAGAGTTACTCATGGGAGAGTTTTCCACTTTACAATTAGCTGATCCAGTAGGTGTCTAAGAAAGATGTTAACTGTAGGGTTCCTAGGCACATTAAAGAAGTCTCACAAGCGATCGAACATGGCCAATTCAAATTTTATAAGTGCCTACAAACCCTAATACGGATCGTTAACTAGAAAAACTAGGCGATGCGGGCAAGTAAACGGAAATATAGCTAAAGGAAAGGGGCTACAACCTTTGTAGATCCGGTCCTCCACCTCCTAAGCTCCGCGATGAAGTCCTCTCCGCTATCCAAATCGAATCATGACTCTCACGGTGGTTTCATCGGAGAAATAGGCGGGCTAGGTCGTCGACAACGTGCCGAAGATGATCTACGTCGAGGCATCGCTAGATCAAGCTCCAACTTCACCAAGTCAAGAAAACTTGTGAAGGAAACACCCTATACTACTTGGCAAGAGGTAGAGGATGAAGAAATAGGAAGTGGGTAGACTTTAGATTTGGATTTCTCACACTTTTTCATCAATCACCATTGATGTAGCAAGCTTTCTTCATGGAAGAAGAAGATGAAGAAGAAGAAGAAGATATGATAAGTTATGAATAAATGGATAAATAAATCAATGCTTATCATATATTAACCCTTGGTTAATTGTAGAGAATGGACCATGGTTAACTTGGATGGTTAGGGTTAAGTATAAGACAAGAATGGTGGACTAATTCAAAGCTTCAAGAATCTTCAACTAAAAACAAAAATAGCAACCATTCTTTTCTCATCTTTTCCAAAAATAAATAAATAAATAAGTAAGAAAAAAGATAACCCTAATCATAAACTTAACCATGGTTTAATTCTTTACACTTGACCAAGTAAACATGTATCATCAAACATGATACAATCATGTGCACAAATGTATATCACATATACAACTTGCACAACTCAAGTGAGAAAATCCATTTAAAGTGAACCAATACTAGTTAATACAAAGTAATATATCAAATATATAATTATACATTAAATCATTAAATCAACACTTGATTCAATGATCCGGTCATGTCGCATATAACCGGCTAGTATCCAATGTATCGGCTTATCGAATCAATCCTTGATTCGATAACTAGGTTATATCGCATACAACCATCCGACACATTCATCGCGAGAATGAAATACAGTATCACATACACGCATTATTCTCGGTCCCGCACATATTTCATATGCGCTCATATTTCGTTTCGCTTGAGCCAGGAAACCTCTGTGTAGGACTCTAAAGACTCGTCAATACGCCGGCAGCAGATGATGATCATATCAAACACCCACAAGCCGCAAGCGGTCTGCTAAACGTAACGGCCACCCGGGTATTGAGCGATCAGAAGATCGATGAGCAAGCCCGCTCACACTCCTGTGAATCCAACCAGTAACACTTACGGTACAGTCCGGTCTGTTCGTCTGATATGTCGCATATCTCGCCTAGGGGTGGTAAACGTCAGACCCCAATAGCTTGATAAGTCATGCCGACGTAAGGTCCATAACTTTCGTGAAACTACTGATAACTCTTACCAGTATATCACAGCAACTCTGGCCAGGGATTTCCTGTTATGGCCAGTCGTGCATTGCGCAACATCAACCCCTAATACCGGGAGAGACGAATCCCCTCCTATCGCTCATTGCCTCCATGTGAATCGGGACTGTACCCAAAAACCACCTGTTTGCACGACTCAGTAGAGCCGTGGTAGGGTGGAAATCAAAGCACAGTGGGAGACACACAAGACTCTATGACGATCTCGAGTCAACAGACTAAGCTGTACCAGTGTCACCAGAGAACTGCCATCTGACGTGAGGTATAATACCATCTGGGAGTTCTCGGCGAGTCCGTTCAGTGTACCCAGTCTCCACTGAGCACCCGTATACCATCTCTGATGTCAAACACCAATGGATATGGGATCATCCATCGCCCATCACATGGGTCGAGAAGATATACGCTAGTCTACTCTGGAATATCGATGCCCCGTCTCGATATTCCCTCGACTAGGAACATTGAAGGATGTACTCATGGACTATCCAGGCCCCACTAGTATGATCTGCATCACAGTCCTGGAAGTCGAGTACACATCCTAAGGGCTTTATCAACATGTAACAGAGAGACAGAAAGTATACACGTTATGATAAAGAGCAACCAGATAGCGTACTATCATGTTGAGCAAGAAAGTCCTGCCTATATATGTCCCAGCATCCACTACAATATACATCCAATGTACAGTAATGGCCTCTAGGGCATACATATAACTAACAATCTCCCACTTGCACTAGGGCCATCTGTAGCAGTGGTTGCAGTATCACATACTCAACCATCCCCTAAAAGTCTCTCTTTGGGAAAAGGCCTTCATGAGTGGATCCGCCGTGTTGTCCTCTGAGTCTACTCTCCTAACCTCGATCAACCTGGAGATCAATTATCTCCATGATCAGGTGATGCTGCCTCAGAATATGTCTGGGTCACTGATGGGACCAGGGTCCCAGGGCCAAAACCACACTTCCATTGTCATACAATGGCAGGAACCTAGTTCATCTTATGAACCAATATACACCTAAACTGCCTCTTTGGTAGTATCTTTAATAGCGATGTTACCAGCCTTTATCGTCTAGTTTGCCACGGTATCTATCTTGGAACTCTTCCAACATACCGTCCCTTTACTGAGAGTAAAGACAATGCCTGTGACTGACATTCAGTCGTCTTTATCACCCTGGAACCCTTCCAGAGATTCTCCCCAGGATCGATTGATACCATCTCACTACATCTAGTGAGAATCCTAGCATCCAATTAGATCTATCTCATAGATCCAAAGCTTAGGATTTAGTAGGTATCACTTTGATCCTATATGGAAAATCATTGTGATAAGAGGAGATCGACCGATCGCAGCATAGGAAACTCCTTCCCTAACAAGAGTATGCCATCCACGTACTCTACGAGGATCGTCACCATACTCCCTACTACCTTTTTGTTTATACAAGGTTCATCTACCATTTTGATGATGTCAACTTCTTTGACTAATCCATCAAAACAGATGTTCCAACTCCGCGATGCCTGCTTTATCCTATAAAGCATCTTGCACACGTTTCCACTGCTCCCACTGTCTACGAGGCCCTCTGGCTGTGTACTTATAGACGCACTCTTCTAAAACATCATTTAGAAAGTAGTAGTCATGGCACCCAACCACCAGATATCGTAGTCATGGTATGTAGCCGTGGCAAGTAGGATCTGGATGGACTCAAGCATAGTCCCTAGAAAAGGTTTCATCATTATCCACACCTGGTTAATGACTAAAACCTTTAACAAGTCTAGCTTTGAAAGTTTCAACTTTTCCATCTACACCAAGTAATCTTCTCAAGATATACTTGCTCCTGATGGGGATTTAACCCTTCAGATATCGCAACCAAAGTCCATACTTTGTTGGTGTATATGGATTCCATCTCAGATCGCTAAGCATCCAGCCATTCTCACAGAGTCCCTACTCTTGATGGCCTGCTCGAATCTAGTTGGGTCATCATCTCATGATGCAATCCTTGCTCCCACTGTCATCGAGAAACCGAAGTATCTCTCAAGCAGGTGAGGAACCCTGCTAGATCGGCGGAGAGGCTGAGGTTCGTCGGGAACTATTGAATTCTTTGGTTCTGTCAAATCATCAGCTGCAGTTTTGTATAGCTGGAACCTTTCCAGTTCTACACAACTGACTTTACCTCGATCTTGTCCGGATTTTGCTTTTGACATAGGCCAGACAACCCCAAATCTTAACTAACTTAAGATATGGTCTCTTCCCTTTCCATATCACATATGAAGTGGTAGGCAGTGATTTGATTCGAACCTAATTCAATAGGTATGCAGCTTCTCAAGCGCATAACATCCAAAAAGGAAATAGGTAACTCAGTAGTACTCATCATAGAGCACACCTTATCATATAGGGTGTGATTGCTCCGCCCCGATATACCATCGTGCTATGGTTTATACGGAGGAGTAATGCTGAGAGAAAATCTCATTTTCTTTTAGAATAGTCCAGGAATGCCATGCACAAGTATTCTCCTCCCTGATCTTATCATAGGACATAATACTTATACCCGTATTTTGGTTCTCTACTTCCAACTTATATTCTGTGAATACCTCAAAAGCTTCGGACTTATGTTTCAACAGGAACATACGACTGAATCTTGAGAGATTATCAGAGAATATAATGAAGTATAAAGAACCAGTCCTGGCATGTGCAGACAGGAGACTTACATACATCATCATGTATCAGTCCCAAGAGTTTACTAACTCTTCCTCTGTTTTCAATAAACAGAGCTATGGTCATCTTATCTTTGTGACATGACTGGCAAGTTTCACAAGATGTAAATTCAAACTGATTTAAATATGCATCTAAAATGTAACTTCAGCCAGTCGGGTCGCATTGATATGACCTAGTCTATAATGCCTCAAGAATGATTCGTTCATTTCTGAACTTTTCCTCTTGTGTGTGTTCTGTATACTAGGAACTGTAGTTTGATTTAGAACGTCAATGCTTTTAGATAACGTGCCTGAACCGATCAACTTTTGATATAGGAAATGTTCAAAACATTATCCAACAATACAAAATTATATCATTTCTTTACTAATAAAGAGACTGATATGATTTTGTATATCAGGTTCGGTATCTAATAGCATTTGTTCAGAATCAATGTATTGGTAATACAGGGTGACAGTGACCAACAGACTTGGCTGCAACACATGCCCCGCTTTCTGTCTCATGAAACTTATCACCCGTTCTCAGTTTTTCTACCCTTTTGTAGCCCTATGTAACAGATTACATATCTGGGATCCTGATCCGGTATCATATACCCAGGATGCAAAGGATACCGAGAAACAGTTCTTTGTAATGAACACACCCGAAGGAGATGCATCATATGCACTTTCTTCGTTTGGGCGGCATAGGAATTCTGGTATTCCCCAATTTCTTGCTCTGTATTATAACAATTATAAGTTGGAGCGGGACAAACGTTCCCCAGCTCAGTATAACAAGCGGGTTCGGTTAATACATCCATTTTATTATCTTGATTAAGGCGTGATATGGTCGCTACCAGGAGAGAGAGAGAAGAAAACACTCTGCGTGCGCTCTTGCAAGATTAGATTGGTTATGTATTTTATCTAATCAGGATGGCTCCCACTGTTTTTATCAAATCTTCCTTCAAACCTTAAAAGGAAAGACTAGCTGGGATTAATTACACTCTACAAGTTCGCCAATCTTTCAGCCAGGCCAGTGTCGGTACTTTGAGGGAGGTTCCCCGTGCTTTCGCACCGACCTTATTACAGTAAACCTCGTTTTCCCAGAGACGTAACCCCGTTGACACCTTTCTAGACACCTACTTGATCGGCTAATTGCAAAGTGCAAAACTCTCCCAGGAGTAACAATTACTCGCAGTGGGTATCGGGATCCAACTATCATATAGAAGGTATGCAATCTCATTGCAAGTTTCAACACTTGAAACTCCCGATAAAGGTTTTTACCCCTAGCACCTATGACCTTAACTATGGTCAACAAATCATAAGTACTAGTCAAGTTCTACCCGTCATTTTGTGATTAATTAGACCCACCCACATGACCCTTAACTAAGGTCAACAAAGTCACGCGACTGTCCTAACTAATCGAATCATATGCGGTGTAGGAAGACATCACTTAGCTACCGTACACTGTGCCTTGACTATGGTCAACAAACACAGCACGAATACTAAGTACTCTACTTCCTAAAATGACGGAGGGTTGCGAATGGTTTTTGTGAAAACCTTTAACGCTTTGAACTTGATCTCGTTGTGGAATCAAATGGTTTTTAAATAGAATGTTTTTGAAGCTTTTCTAGTTTTGCTAAAGGGGTCACTCCAGGTGAAGGGATCGTCGGCCCTTTCCTCGTCGAATGAGGTGCGGGATATATCATATATATCACTGTGCAAAGCAAAAACTATAGAAGCAATCAAAGGACAAACCGAGTGTGTAGGATCTGCCAGTTATTGCTAAAGGAGTCACTCCCGGTGAAGGGATCTCGGTCCTTTCCTCATCGAATAAGGTGCAGGATGTTCTATAATGAATACCGCGTTGCAAAGCAAGAACTGTAGCTACCTGTTTTTATTTTGAAATTCGATTCCATAACATCAATTAGGTTTATTTTCTTTCATTAATCTCATTAATGAATATCCCATCATTTAAGTCCACCTAAACATCACAGATAAATATAACGTACGCTTATGCCATCCGCATTCGCCTCGATGTCCCGTCTGCACCGTTAGGTTAGGTAACTAACGCCAGAGCGAGGCAGGGCTAGCGCGGGTGTAAAACATAAGCAACGTCTATATAATATATCATATATACTATATATAATATCTGTCACAGAACATCACATGATCACATCACAGATAAATCACAGCAGAAGAAACATATGAAATATTGGATATACTAGGACGTCCGTGTTTTCAATACGAGCCAGTATAAAACACGGATTCCACGGTCGTGATGAATAGCCTATCCCACACCCCAAGACCCCTACGAGAGCGGCAAGCAACCCTACCAATTCTAGGGTTAGGAGACCTGGACTCGACTCCTCGAGTTGGTCTCCCACTGGACTCCAGAACCTGGTTACTTGTGCTCCCCTCCTTGGGTCTATCCTAGTGCGGAAAAGTAAATAATATACAAAAGGTGACATCTTCCGCAACCTGGAAGTGCCCCTATAAAAGAATATTACATACAAGTTTTTACATGAATGAAAATGAAAAACACTCATCTCACATAAAAAAAACCCCGGCTATTCAAACACGACGATCCAATATAACATATCCAGCAACACATAACATCACATGTCATCAACGTAAGTAAATATGCGCATCCCAATTGTCGTTGACATATAGCAATGAAACCGGCGATATCACATATTACACTTAAGGTCACAGAAAAGAAAGTGTAAAACTACAACAGTTGGAATCCGCAATCTCATTAGACATCGCATGCCTAACCAAATGAATTCTTTAGACATCGCATGCCTAACAATTATAAACCCCGCATTTTAGTCTCAAAATCGAAAACACTTTTCAATATCAAGTCGGGCAATTCAACAGGATTCCCGACATTCTGATCGAATGCTCGTCGCAAACTTCAGTAGACGGCAGCACCCCCGATACCGGCGACGAAGTGCACCAAGGTGGAACACCGCTACCGCGAGCACCCGAACGGATGCTTTCGGCGACGGGGTTCTCCTACAGTCATTTGGTCGGGGCTATGGAGTGAGGCTGTCTATTAAGTTTACCCGGCGAGTATCCGCGTACACTACGTGATTGCGACGGACTTTTGATCACATCAAAATTCCGTGGCAACCGATCAAGTGAGACTAAAGTGCTATGTTTATAACACTCATCCAGTCATCTCATAACAATTTGCGAATTCCAAGTATTGTATCACATTCCGGATAAAATAGAAAATGTTAAACTTTCCGATCGAACATTCGAACACCCAAGTTTTCCCGAAATAGCTCAACACATGAAATAAGTCTAACAACATTCAGTTCGTGCCTCAGTACCAACGGTCCAGCCGTAGAAGGGTCAAGCCAACGCCTCACATGTGGCACGCCGTACTGCCCCAAACCCGAAGGTTCAAAGGGCAGTTCAAGACGGTCACATAATCGAGTTAAGGTTTGTTGTCTTCTAGAGGGACCATCGCTTACTTGCACTACTTAGAACGTCGTTAAACCACGGAAAAATCCAACAATTGGAAATTTCCCGGCAGGGGAAAAATTGGGTATTTATATCCGGTCGAACTTTTTAACATATTCCAAAATACCCGGAAAAACACACTGACAAAATTAGACAATCCGATCGATACACTGAGTTCCCAATACAACCCAGAAAATAAAACTCTGGAATAAATATTAAAATATTCCCAGGAAAACCAGCACTGCTTACTAAGAATTATGGTGCAAACTTCGATGCACAACAAGACAAAACTGCCGCGGAACCGCCGCATACGCATGCTCATGCCGTGGATCCGCGGCGTCTTTAAGGAATTAGGCCATCGAATTTTGCGGTAACCCTTACAATCACCTGCTGATTTTTCTGCATATTTTTAATCTACAAAAATCCACATTTTACAGAATTGTCCAGAGAGCAATTTAAAGTCGGGGTTTTGGGTCGATCGGACTTCTAACTCCGTCTACGCATCGCCTAAGGCTCTAGCTAGGCTCTGATACCACTGTAGGGTTCCTAGGCACACTAAAGAAGTCTCACAAGCGATCGAACATGGCCAATTCAAATTTTATAAGTGCCTACAAACCCTAATACGGATCGTTAACTAGAAAAACTAGGCGATGCAAGCAAGTAAACGGAAATATAGCTAAAGGGAAGGGGCTACAACCTTTGTAGATCCGGTCCTCCACCTCCTAAGCTCCGCGATGAAGTCCTCTCCGCTGTCCAAATCGAATCATGACTCTCACGGTGGTTTCATCGGAGAAATAGGCGGGCTAGGTCGTCGACAACGTGCCGAAGATGATCTACGTCGAGGCATCGCTAGATCAAGCTCCAACTTCACCAAGTCAAGAAAACTTGTGAAGGAAACACCCTATACTACTTGGCAAGAGGTAGAGGATGAAGAAATAGGAAGTGGGTAGACTTTAGATTTGGATTTCTCACACTTTTTCATCAATCACCATTGATGTAGCAAGCTTTCTTCATGGAAGAAGAAGATGAAGAAGAAGAAGAAGATATGATAAGTTATGAATAAATGGATAAATAAATCAATACTTATCATATATTAACCCTTGGTTAATTGTAGAGAATGGACCATGGTTAACTTGGATGGTTAGGGTTAAGTATAAGACAAGAATGGTGGACTAATTCAAAGCTTCAAGAATCTTCAACTAAACACAAAAATAGCAACCATTCTTTTCTCATCTTTTCCAAAAATAAATAAATAAATAAGTAAGAAAAAAGAAAACCCTAATCATAAACTTAACCATGGTTTAATTCTTTACACTTAACCAAGTAAACATGTATCATCAAACATGATACAATCATGTGCACAAATGTATATCACATATACAACTTGCACAATTCAAGTGAGAAAATCCATTTAAAGTGAACCAATACTAGTTAATGCAAAGTAATATATCAAATATATAATTATACATTAAATCATTAAATCAACACTTGATTCAATGATCCGGTCATGTCGCATATAACCGGCTAGTATCCAATGTATCGGCTTATCGAATCAATCCTTGATTCGATAACTAGGTTATATCGCATACAACCATCCGACACATTCATCGCGAGAATGAAATACGGTATCACATACACGCATTATTCTCGGTCCCGCACATATCTTATATGCGCTCCTATTTCGTTTCGCTTGAGCCAGGAAACCTCTGTGTAGGACTCTAAAGACTCGTCAATACGCCGGCAGCAGATGATGATCATATCAAACATCCACAAGCCGCAAGCGGTCTGCTAAATGTAACGGCCACCCGGGTATTGAGCGATCAGAAGATCGACGAGCAAGCCCGCTCACACTCCTGTGAATCCAACCAGTAACACTTACGGTACAGTCCGGTCTGTTCGTCTGATATGTCGCATATCTCGCCTAGGGGTGGTAAACGTCAGACCCCAATAGCTTGATAAGTCATGCCGACGTAAGGTCCATAACTTTCGTGAAACTACTGATAACTCTTACCAGTATATCACAGCAACCCTGGCCAGGGATTTCCTGTTATGGCCAGTCGTGCATTGCGCAACATCAACCCCCAATACCGGGAGAGACGAATCCCCTCCTATCACTCATTGCCTCCATGTGAATCGGGACTGTACCCAAAAACCACCTGTTTGCACGACTCAGTAGAGCCGTGGTAGGGTGGAAATCAAAGCACAGTGGGAGACACACAAGACTCTATGACGATCTCGGGTCAACAGACTAAGCTGTACCAGTGTCACCAGAGAACTGCCATCTGACGTGAGGTATAATACCATCTGGGAGTTCTCGGCGAGTCCGTTCAGTGTACCCAGTCTCCACTGAGCACCCGTATACCATCTCTGATGTCAAACACCAATGGATATGGGATCATCCATCGCCCATCACATGGGTCGAGAAGATATACGCTAGTCTACTCTGGAATATCGATGCCCCGTCTCGATATTCCCTCGACTAGGAACATTGAAGGATGTACTCATGGACTATCCGGGCCCCACTAGTATGATCTGCATCACAGTCCTGGAAGTCGAGTATGCATCCTAAGGGCTTTATCAACATGTAACAGAGAGACAGAAAGTATACACGTTAAGATAAAGAGCAACCAGATAGCGTACTATCATGTCGAGCAAGAAAGTCCTGCCTATATATGTCCCAGCATCCACTACAATATACATCCAATGTACAGTAATGGCCTCTAGGGCATACATATAACTAACATTAACGGGGTTATGCCCCTGCGGAAATGAGGTTATTTAATTAGTTCCATGCGAAAGTATAGGGAGACTCCCTCGGAGTAGCAATACCTGCCTGGCTGACCGATTGGCGAACTTGTAGGGTGTAATTAATCCCGGCTAATCTTACATTTTATGGTTTGAAAGAAGATTTAATAAAAACAGTGGGAGCCATCCTGATTAGATAAGATAATAACCAATCTAATCTTGCAAAGAGCGCACGCTAAAGCATTTCCTTATTTCTCTCTCCAGGTAGCGACCATGACACGCCTTAATCAAGATAATAATATGGATGTATTGACCGAACCCGCTTATTATACTAAGGCGGGGAACGTTGATTCCGCTCTATCTTATGACTGTCATAAGTTTGAGCAAGGAATAGGGGAATACCCGGATTTCCATGCCACCCGAACGAAGAAGGAGCATGCTGATGCATCTTCTTCGGGTGTGTTCGTTACCGAGAACTGTTTCCCAGTTTGCTCTACGTCCTGAGTATTGGATACCGGATCAGGATCCCACGTTTGTAATTTGTCACATGGGCTAAGAAGTGGTAGAGAACTGGGAAAGGGTTATATTTCTCTAAAAGTAGGGATTGGAACAATTGTTGCAGCCAAAGCAGTTGGCGAATATCACCTAGTATTACCAAATGGCAATACAATGATTCTGAACGACTGTTATTACGTACCAAGTATGATGTGCAATATTATATCAGTTTCTTTTTTACATAAAGAAGGATATAATTTTGTATTAGAGGATATTGTTATGAACATTTTCCTAAATCAAGTATTAATTGGGTTTGGTATGTTAAGTAACGGTATATACGTTCTAAATCAAACGACAGTTCTAAGCATACAGAACACAGACAAAAGGAAAAGTTCAGAAATGAACGAAGTCTTCTTGTGGCATTGTAGACTAGGTCATATCAATCCGACAAAACTAGCAAAGTTGCATAAAGATGGATATTTAAATCAGTTCGAATTTACATCTTATGAAACTTGCGAGTCATGTCTCAAAGGGAAGATGACCAAAACTCCGTTTACAGGACACGGAGAAAGAGATACCGAACTCTTGGGACTGATACATAGTGATGTATGCGGTCCTATGTCTACAAATACCAGGAATGATTCATCATACTTCATTACATTCACCGATGATCTCTCAAGATACGGACATGTATTCCTGATGAAACAAAAATCTGAATCTTTTGAGAAATTCAAGGAATATAAGTGTGAAGTGGAGAACCAAACGGGTAAAAGTATTAAAATCCTTCGATCTGATCGGGGAGGAGAATACTTGAGCACGGAATTCCGAGACTATTTAAAAGAGAATGGGATTCTCTCTCAGCTTACTCCTCCGTATACACCACAGCACAACGGAGTATCGGAGCGGAGAAATCGCACCCTATTAAATATGGTGCGCTCTATGATGAGTGTTGCTGAGTTACCTATTTCCTTTTGGAGATATGCACTTGAGACAGCTACATACATATTGAATAGGGTTCCGACCAAATCCGTGCCTACCACTCGATATGAGACATGGAATAGGAAGATTCCATCTCTTAAACGAGAGTTAAGTTATGGGGTTGTCCAGGCTATGTTAAAAAGAAAAATCCGGACAAGCTCGAGGCAAGGTCAGTTTTGTGCAAGTTTGTAGGATATCCAAAAGATTCATATAGATATATCTTCTACCATACCGAGGAACAAAAAGTGTTTGTTTCTCAACATGCCACCTTTGTAGAAAAGGAATTTCTTATGAAAGAAATTAGTGGTAATGAGGTAGAACTGGAAGAAATTCCAGCTACATAAACTATAACTGACGATTTAGTAGAACCGGAGGATTCAATAGTCCCCAATGAACCTTAACCACTCAGCAGATCCAGTAGGATTGCACCATGGAAGATGATGACCCAACTAGTTTTGAGCAAACCATCACAAGTGGAGACTCTGTGAAATGGCTGGATGCTATGCGATCTGAGATGGAATCCATGTACACCAAAAAAGTATGGACTTTGGAAGTTGTTCCTCAAGGGGTGAAACCCATCAGGAGCAAGTGGATCTTTAAGAAGAAAATTGGTGTAGATGGAAAGGTTGAGACCTTCAAAGCTAGACTTGTAGCAAAAGGTTTTCGTCAACGACCAGGTGTCGACTATGAAGAAACCATTTCTCCTATCGCTATGCTTAAGTCCATCAGGATCCTACTTGCCATTGCTGCATACAATGACTACGAAATCTGGCATATGGACGTCAAGACAGCTTTTCTAAATGGTGATTTAGAAGAGAGCGTGTACATGACACAACCAGAGGGCTTCGTAGATAGTGGGAGCAGCGGAAGCGTGTGCAAGCTGCTTAAATCCATCTACGGATTAAAGCAGACATCGCGGAGCTGGAATATCTGTTTTGATGAAGTTATCAAAGAGTTTTACTTCATCAAGAACGTAGATGAACCTTGTATATACAAGAAGGTTGTAGAGGGTAAGGTTGTTAGTTATATGTATGCCCCAGAGGCCATTACTGTACATACGATGTATATTGTAGTGGATGCTTGGACATATATAGGGAGGACTTTCTTGCTCGACATGATAGTACGCTATATGGTTGCTCTTTATCTTAACATGTACTCTGATTGTCTCTATGTTACATGTTGATAAAGCCCTTAGGATGAGTACTTGACTACCAGGACTATGATGCGGATCATACTAGTGGGGACAGTGTAGTCGCCAAGTACATCCTTCAAATGTTCCTAGTCGTGGGAGTATCGAGACAGGGCATCGATACTCCAGAGTAGACTAGCGTATGCACTTCTTGACCCATATGATGGGCGATGGATGATCCAATATCCATTGGTGTTTAACATCAGAGAAAGTATACGGGTGCTCAGTGGAGACTGGGTACACTGGACGGACTCGCCGAGAACTCCCAGATGGTATTATACCTCACGTCAGATGGCAGTTCTCTGGCGACACTGGTACAGGTTAGTCTTTAGACCCGAGATCGTCATAGAGTCTTGTGTGATTCCCACTGTGCTTTGATTTCCATCAAACCACAGGACTCGAAAAAGTGGTATCAACGTACGAAGGTGGTGAAGGTTGACATGGTTGACACAAAGTGGATTACAACGTCGAACTGTTTCTCCTAGACGCTTCTATTTGATCTTTCAAAGAAATTTTGGGCATGGAGGGATCGTCCTTAAATAGACCGAAACAATTGACGTATGAAGCAAAGTTAGGTTCAGGATACCAAAGTTCGGCAAGAGATTTATGAGGTGAGGTACCCATGATGTAAAAAGGAGAAGAGAAAGAAGGTAGGTGGTGCAAGGAGTTCTTAGCGAAAAAATTTGCAAGTTTTTATAAAAAAAATTCCTTTTTTTTATTTGTCTTTATTTGGAACTGTTTGCAAAAAAAAATCGATAAAGGGCTTAAACACACTTTCAATCAACCAAAAATGCACAATCAGGCTTAGATCTAGGGTCACCTAGGTCAGCTAGACAGCTCCTAACTGTTCCAAAAGGCTAGAAATAGAACCTCAAACCACCTCTTCACCGCCAATTGCTGCCAGGTAAGTGCCAGGTGAGTGGAAGGCTCCGCACTACAAGTAGTGGTCCTAATTAAGTAACCACTCGCCTTAGACACACTTGCCTAGACACCGCAAAGTCAGGTTAGGATCAACGGCCGATGCCTATAACTAGTCCTCTGTCCTATTGAGTGCAACGTCCTTAGTGCTGAGTCTAGTATTTTTTTAATTAAATATGGTCAATGCAAATGCCTTATGTGATTTCTGGGGTCCTGGGAAGGGTGATGAAATCCCCACCCAATCTGGATTGGTCTCAAGCCCCTTAAAGTCAGATTAAAGATATGCAAAACAGAAAAAATCACTTGCAATCAATTCTTTATTGAAGCGCGGCGCAAAGAATCCTGCAGAAAATCAATTATTGGAAGGGGGAAGATTTTTAAGCGCAAAGAATCCTGCAGAAGATTTGTCAGAAAAGATATTTTAGGTTGCAGAGGAGGAGAGAGAAAGAAAAACAGTGGAATTTCCACGTGCCGAATCGACCAGATGGCCGCATTTCCGCGGTCGGAGCAGGTATACAGCGGCGGTTCCGCGGTGGGGGCGCTGGCTCGAGACCTGAAAAAAATTGCATGTGCTGACGTCAGATGAATGCCGCGGTTGCGCGGTCAGAAACACGGTTCGGTGGCACTTCCGCGGTCTGGTCGAGGTTTCAGATCTCGATATTTTTTCTGCTGTTCTGTTTTTGAAATCCCCCTTTGTTCTGATCTCCCGTTTTCTGTTTCGCACACTGGATTTTTCCAGATCCGTCGATCCTTCAAAGATTCACACAAAAATACCCTTCACAAAATAGCAAAATGATAAATTTTTATATTTTTATAATTTTTCAGTTTTTATGATTTTTTAATTTTATATTAACCCGAAATTGTAAAAAGAAAATAACACGCCATCCCCGGCAACGGCCCCATTTGATTCGTACGTTAAAAATATTTCTAAACCGCAATCAAGAACGGCGTCGCTTGGTAGCTAGCCGGTGAGTACGGGTCGGTCCACAGGGATGTTATGAATTTCCTAAGTGCTCTTACGAGTTAATTCCGAACGGTATGAACGGATTGATTGATTAAATCTAAAAACTAAATTAATCTAAATCTAAATCTTGCTAGGGTTAGGTTTAGGGTATGTTTGGAAATGTAAATAAATCTTACCGCTTTCTATACCCAAATTAAGATCTATGAGGTGTTATGGTAATTATTAATAAAGTGGATTAGAACCATTCGGAAAGGTGTTCCTTCCTCTAGGTTCTTGTCCTTTCTTTATCAATCCTTACCCTAACCTCCATGGAAAACACGCTCAACCGGGCCTTTATACTACGGTATCATCGCTACCTCGTGGGATAGGGTGCCGTAGGGAGCGGTGTGTGCATGTATGCATGGAGTCCTATTGATTATATATGATGGGTAAGAAAGGGATGAGAGATCTCATCTCTCAAAAGCCTTCCCCAAAGCTAACCCTAACAAGCGAGGAGACTACTCGCTCATTAGGGAATTGAAGAACATGCTATCTATCTATCTAGGGCAAGGAATTAAATATCTATACCAAGGCAATTAAATAAAACTACTTACTTTACAGATGACACTCTCCAAACATTTACACAGGGTTGTCAGATCTGAATAGATGATATGAAAAGAGGCATCAATGCTCTCCAAAAGAAATCTGAATTTTATTAATGAAAGGAGGCATACCTCAAAAGAGGTATTAGGGTCTCTATTTATAGATTCATAGAAAACCCTAGTGTTACAATCGACGCGCATCTGCTATTACAAAAATACCCCCTAAGAAACCCAACAATTGCACCGACGCACCGACACGATTTTTCTGCACCGACACGGGCGCACTATGGCCGTGGTTCCGCGGCCAAAAGCAGGGTTTGGCCGCGGTTCCGCGGCCAAATGGGAGGATCATGGGCTTAGTTTTTCTGGCTATGTTCTTCTGGCTTTTCACTTCTTTTTTCTTCACTTTGTTTCTCAGGTAGGCTTCTAGTTCTGTTCCAGATTCCACAGTGAATAATTGTAGTGGACTTTTACCGTTGCTTCGTGACGAAGTCTTGAACCTTGCACTGCCTTTGTGCGTTGTGAATTTGTTCATTGCTCTTCGTTTATTTTCCAAAATGTAGGCTTGATCAAGATTCTTCCATTTGTTGGTCGTAGTATCACTTTTGTATCGTCTTTTGTCTTTTTCACTGTTTTTATTCCGAGAACCTGTAGCCTGCAACTATGTAGCAGACATGGGTCAAAAGCACCTGTTTATTTGTTAAATAACTAGGACTGGGGAATATAATAATGCAATATTATGATATGAACAAACACACACAAGAGGAAGAGTTCAGAAATGAACAAATCCTTCTTGAGGTATTGTAGACTAGGTCATATCAATGTGACCTGACTAGCTGAAGTTACATTTAGATGCATATTTAAATCTGTTTGAATTTACATCTTATGAACTTGCCGGTCATGTCACAAAGATAAGATGACCACAGCTCTGTTTATTGGAAACAGAGAAAGGGTTAGTGAACTCTTGGGATTGATACATGATGATGTATGTAAGGTCCCCTGTCTACACATGCCAAGACCGGTTCTTTATACTTCATTACATTCACTATTTATCTCTCAAGATTCAGACATATGTTCCTGTTGAAATACAAGTCTGAACCTTTTGAGAAATTCAATGAATATGAGTTAGAAGTAGAGAACCAAAACGGATATAAGTATTATGTCCTTTGATGTGATCAGGGAGGAGAATACTTGAGCACGGGATTCCTGGACTATTCTAAAGGAGAATGAGATTCTCTCTCAGCATTACTCCTCCGAATACACCACAGCACGTCAGTGTATCGGGGCGGAGCAAACACACCCTATTTGATATAGTGCGCTCTATGATAAGTACTACTGAGTTTCCTATTTCCTTTTGGGAGTTATGCACTTGAGAAGCTGCATACCTATTGAATAGGGTTCCATTCAAATCAGTTGCCTGCCTCTTCATATGTGATATGGAATGGGAAGAGCCCATTTCTTAATTATGTTAAGATTTGGGGTTGTCCAGCCTATGTCTAAAAGCATAATCCGGACAAGCTCGAGGCAAAGTCAGTTCTGTGGAAGTTTGTTGGATATCCTAAGCATTCGCAAGGGAATATCTTCTACCAAACTGGGGAACAAAAAGTGTTTTTGTTTCTCAGCATGCCACCTTTGTGAAAGGGAATTTCTTGTGAAGAAATTAGTGGTCATAAGGTAGAACTGGAAAGAATTCCAGCTATACAAAACTGCAGCTGATAATTTGGTAGAACCAAAGGATTCAATAGTTTCCAACGAATCTCTGCCTCTCCGCCGATCTAGTAGGGTTCCTCATCCACCTGAGAGATACCTCGGTTTTCTCTATGACAGTGGGAGTGAGGATTGCATCATGAGATGATGACCCAACTAGTTTCGAGCAGGCCATCAGGAGTGGGACTCTGTAAGAATGGCTGGATGCTTAGTGATCTGACATGGAATCCTTATACACCAACAAAGTATGGACTTTGGTTGCTTTATCTGAAGGGTTAAATCCCCTTCAGAAGCAAGTATATCTTGAGAATATTACTTGGTGTAGATGGAAAAGTTGAGACTTTCATAGCTATGCTTAAGTCCATCCAGATCCTACTTGCCACTGTTACATACCATGACTACGATATCTGGTGGTTGGGTGTCATGACTGCTTTTCTAAATAATGATTTGGAAGAGAGCGTCTATAAGTACATAGCCAGAGGGCTTTGTAGATAGTGGGAGCAGCGGAAACGTGTGCAAGATATTTTATGTGATAAAGCAGGCATCGCGGAGTTGGAATGTCTGTTTTGATGTGGTAGTCAAAGAGTTTGACTTCATCAAAATAGTAGATGAACCTTTTATATACAAAAAGGTAGTAGGGAGTATGGTGGTGATCCTCGTATTGTACGTGGATGACATACTCTTGATAGGGAAGGAGTTTCCTATGCTACGCTTGGTCAATCTCCGCTTATCACAAGGATTCTCTATATAGGATCAAAACGATACCTCCTGAATCCTGGGTTTTGATCTATGAGATAGATCTAATTAGATGTTAGGATTCTCACTAGTTGTAGTGAGATGGTATCAATTGATCCTAGGGAGAATCACTGGAATGGATCCAGGGTGGTAAGGTTGACTGAATGTCAGTCATAGGCATTGTCTTTACCCTCAGTAGAAGGACGGTATGTTGGAAGAGTTCCAAGCTAGATACCGTGACTTACTAGACGATTAAAGGCAAGATACATCGTTACCAAGGATGCTACCAAAGAGGCAGTCTGGATATATATAAGTTCATGAGATGAACTTCGTTCCAACCATTATGTGACAATGGAGTTATGGCTTTGGCCTAGGAACCCCCGTCCCATCAGAAATCCAGATATAATTCTTAGGCAGTATCACCTGATCATAGAGATGGTTGATCTCCAGGGAGATCGAGATCAGGAGAGTAGACACAGAGGACAATAGCGCGGATCCACTCACAAAGGCTTGTTTCCTAGTAGAGACTTTTATGGGATAGTTGAGTATGAGATACTTCAACCACAGCTGATAGTTGGGTATGCGATACCACAACAGATGGCCCTAGTGCAAGTGGGCTATTATTAGTTATATGTATGCCCTAGAGGCCATTACTGTACATACGATGTATATTGTAGTGGATGCTTGGATATATATAGGGAAGACTTTCTTGCTCGACATGATTGTACGCTATCTGGTTGCTCTTTATCTTAACATGTACTCTTATTGTCTCTATGTTACATGTTGATAAAGCCCTTAGGATGAGTACTTGACTACCAGGACTATGATGCGGATCATACTAGTTGGGACAGTGTAGTCGCCAAGTACATCCTTCAAATGTCCCTAGTCGTGGGAGTACCGAGACAGGGCATCAATACTCCAGAGTAGACTAGCGTATGCACTTCTTGACCCATATGATGGGAGATGCATGATCCTATATCCATTGGTGTTTGACATCAGAGAAGGTATACGGGTGCTCAGTGGAGACTGGGTACACTGGACGGACTCGTCGAGAACTCCCAGATGGTATTATACCTCACGTCAGATGGCAGTTCTCTGGTGACACTGGTACAGGTTAGTCTGTAGACCCGAGATCGTCATAGAGACTTGTGTGTCTCCCACTGTGCTTTGATTTCCACCCTACCACATCCAAGAGGGCGTGCAAAAAGGTGGCTTTTGGGTACAGTCCCGAATAACATGGAGGAAATGAGCGATAGGAGGGGTTTCGTCTCTCCCGGTATAGGGAGTTGATGTTGCACTGTGTTTGATTGGCTATAACTGGAAATCCCTGGCCAGGGTTGCTGAGATTTACTGGCAAGTGTTATCAGTTGTTTCTCGAACTATTATAGACCTCATATCGACACGACTTATCAAGCTATTGGGGTCTAACGTTTACCACCCCTAGGCGAGATATGCGACATATCAGACGAAGAGACCGGACTGTATGGGAGTGTTACTGATTGGATTCGCAGGAGAATGTACAGGCTTGCTTGTTGATCTTCTGATCGCTCAATACCTGGGTGGCTGTTACGTTTAGCTGACCGCTTGCAGCTTGTGGGTGTTTGATATGATCATTACCTACTGCCGGCGTATTGACGATTCTTTAGAGTCCTACGCAGAGGTTTCCTGGCTCAGGCAAAACGGAGTAGGAGCACATATGTGATATGAGCGGGACCGAGAACAATACGAGTATGTGATACCGTATTAGATTCTCACGATATGTGATATCGGCCGGGTATATGTGATATAGCCAGGTCATCGGATCAAGTGTCGATTCAATGAACTGATACAGATTATATTAGTCGGTTATTTATGAAATAGTCAGATTATTGGATCAAGTGTTGATTCGATAATCTAATGTATAATTATATATTTGATATATTAAATTAGATTAACAGATATAAGCTCACTTAAAGATTCTTTTTCTCACTCGGATAATACATTGATATATATGTGATATATGTTAATTGTATTATTTTATTTTGTTACAATAAATATTGTATATGTGATATATAATATTGTAACATGTTGTGGTTATAAATGCAACATGATTTGTGGAGCTTAAATATGGTTAGGGTTTGAATTAGGGTTAAGCTTTCATGAAGCTTTCAAGAAGCTTCTTGAAGCTTTGACTTTGACTTGGATATTTTGCATAGATATTTCCTTAACCCAACCCAACCCTTTAACCACAGTTGTTTCTCTACATGGGTTAAGTCTTCATACTTAACCCATGGTTGCATTTCTAACCTCACACACTAGTTTCATTATTCATCACAAATGGTTTTGCTTCTTCTTCTTCCTCCTCTTTGATGAAAAGCTTTCTAGCTTTTTCAAAAGTGATGAAAAAAAGTGAGAAATCGAAAACAAATGAGAGCAAAATTCATACTTCATCATCCTCATCTATTCTAGCCGTTTAGATTAGGGTGTTTTCTTTGCTAATACTTGATTAGAAAAGCAAGAGCTTGGGTTTGAGTTTCTTCAAGGTAGATCATATTAGTTAGCGAAGATCGGAAGGAAGCTTGCACCTTTCTTTTGTGGAGCCTCTTTAGAGTCCGGATACTCGATGATCGCAGTGAAGGGACCTCAACACGGAGCTTTAGAAGTGAAGGAATGGACTACAAAGGTTGTAATCCCTAACTCTTAGAAGTAAAGTTGTTTACTTGCACTTTGTTTCACCTAATCTCTAATCTAAGATCTTGGTTAGGGTTGTTCGGCGTGTCTAAAATTTAAATCGGGCATGGTTGATGCTTTATAGACCCTTGTGACAGTGCCTAGTAAGCCTACAAAGGTTGTCTTTCTCGTATTGTACGTGGATGACATACTCTTGATAGGAAACGATGTTCCCATGCTACACTCGGTCAAGCTCTTCTTATCACACAAGTTCTCCGGTTTACTTGCACTTTGTTTCACCTAATCTCTAGTCTAAGATCTTGGTTAGGGTTGTTCGGCGCGTCTAAAATTTAAATCGGGCATGGTTGATGCCTTATAGACCCTTGTGACAGTGCCTAGTAACCCTACAAAGGTTGTCTTTCTCGTATTGTACGTGGATGACATACTCTTGATAGGAAATGATGTTCCCATGCTACACTCGGTCAAGCTCTTCTTATCACACAAGTTCTCCATGAAATATCTAGGTGATGCCTCCTACATCCTGGGGATAATGGTCTATAGAGATAGATCTAAACGGATGTTGGGATTGTCCCAATCCAGGTACATTGACACCATACTAAAGAGGTTTAGTATGGAAGATTCTAAGCGTGGTAATTTACTCGCTTGATCAGTAATCACTCTCTCCAAAGAGATGTCTACCAAGACTGATTTGGAGAGGGCTCGGAAGCAAGGGATACCCTATGCTTCAACAGTCGGGTCTATCATGTATGTGATGTTATGTACCAGACCGGATGTAGCTTACATACTAGATGTAGTAAGCAGGTATCAATCAGATCCTTGGGAGAAACACTGGACAGCTGTGAAGAACATTCATAAGTACTTGAGAAGGACTAAAGAAATGTTCTTGGTATATGGTAACGGTGAACTCCAAGTGGATTCCTTTACTGATTCGATCTTCCGGAGTGATAAGGATGATAGTAAGTCCACCCTCAATAGAGGGGTGGTATGTTAGAAGAGTTCCAAACAAAATACCGTAACAGACTCGACGATGGAGGCTGAATACATCATTGCCAATGATGCTGCCAAAGAAGATGTATAGATAAAGAAGTTCATTGCTGAACTTGGTGTGGTTCCATCCATTGTGTAAGGCTATGCCAGCACCCGGCCATCATCCGTAGCCAAACGCGAAACAAAAACTTTTAAAACTTGGCGCTAACGGAACCCTAAACGACGGATTGTGCCATTAACCCTATACTAGTTAACTGTAAAGAGTTTAGAGAGGTTATACCGATCGATCCATGTCCTTCGGTCTTCGACCTTTGTCCAAGGTCCTCGCGGCTGCCTCGATGATGTTTGGTCTCCGGTCTCCCTTCGTCGAAGAAGATCCACGTCGAGGGTTCTTTATACGGGCTCCCGCTTCAAAACTGAAGCGACTCGGACATCAAGTGTGCTAGCCTATATGCTCAAGATGAAGTAGAGATAGTGTGTGAATACTTTGTCTCAATACACCCTAGGATTCTGTTCATATCAGATTTTTGCATTTTCATACCGTCCAATTTTTATCACATTGCATATCCGTAGATACTCTTGAGCCGTGTTTGCTAGTCAATTGCAGGATACAGGTCCTCGGTTCCAAAACGGTGAAATTCATGAAAAAAACACGACAAAATCCGGTTCCTGCCTACCACAGATAAAACACGGTCTCCGCTCTTCATCCGTATGTTGCCAGATACCAGTTTAGGAGACAAAAGGACAAATCAATTGTCACCTTCATGCACAAAGCACTATGGTAGCACATAATCCAAGAGATCTACATGGAGCTCGAGGCAATCATCCACAAAAAGTCCACTTCATAACACCTTTCCCTCAACAGAAATTCTGGAAGAATTGTGGAAGTATTTTCAGAAAATACATACAACAGACAAGAGGGGACAGAAGAACAGGGAAGTACCCCAAAGCCCACACCCTAAACCTACCAAGGTGCGGCGGATCCGCGGCCAAAGGGGGGTCTAGGCCGCGGATCCGCGGCAGTACAGTGCCTTCAGCCGACCAATTTTCAGGGGTATTTTGGTCTTTGCATTTTTGGTCTGGTGGTTGCCCTAGGTTTTCATTCTCCAGCCTATAAATAGCCCAGAAGTTTGAGAAGGAAGGGGTCCAATTCTTGTATTTCTTTTGCTAAGTTTTAGTTACATGTTCTTCTTCCTCTTCTCACCTCTTCTCCATTAAACTTGTAAGTGAGCTTTTGAGTGAAGAGTGATGAATAAAGAAGACCGTTTTATTATCATGCTTGTCTCCTTATATTTATGCTTTGTGTAATTCGTTAAGTAGTTGTTGTTATTTCCTTGTTATTTCTTTCTTCTCTTTTTTCTTTATCCTTACATATGACAATGATACTTACGCTTGATCCTCGCCAAGGTGAGGTCGCAAATAGTTAGTCGTATTCTTCTAATCTCCTTCTTTCTATCTTCCTCTTTTGTGTTGTTTTATTTTTCCGTATTATGATGTGTGAGTAGTTCATTCTTGTTAGGGTAGGATAAGGGAAGTTTGAGAGAAGGAAATCTCTCTCACTCTTTCCTTTCCCAACATCTTAAATCGACTCCCGTTAACCCAACCACAATCCGCTCCTTACGGCACCCTATCCTACATGATAGCGGTGATTCCGTAGTGAGACCGGTTGTGGTTGGATTAACCGGAGGTTATGGCTAAGAGCCAAGAACGGACGGACAAGCACCAAAAGGAAGACTTATACGTTGGAAAGCCTAGCTTATACTCGCAAAGTCCTTCCTAGTCGTGCTAATCCCCGTTGTTGCCGATTACCGTAACACGATATTAAGAAGGGAAACGAAAGATGTGGAGACTCCTAACTCAAACTAACCTAATCCTAACCCTAACATGCTCTCTTTAAATATCAACTCAACACTTAGATAACTACAAACAAAATCTGAACAACCGGACTTAACTCGTCGAAAAACACATAGAAAAAGATTCCCATCTCCCTGCGGACGACCCGTACTCAACCGGCTAGCTACGTGCGAAACCGTCTTGATTGCGGTATTTAAACTTAAACTTGAACACGCTCGTATCCTAACAATCAAATGGCGCCGTTGCCGGGGAGACGGTAGTTTATTTCCTTGTGTAATTTCGGGTTAATTTGTGAATATAAAAACAACCAAAAAACCAAAAAAATATATACTTTGTAAAAATCATCTTGTTATTCTTGATTAGTTTTTGTGCAAGTGTGCAGGAAATACGAAGCTCAAGATCAACGCCAAAGACGGTGAAAATACGGAGTTCAAGTACAGTGCCAAAGACGTGGGAAGATAGACCCACATTTCGCGGCTACACCGCGACGGACAAAACGAAGCATCCGGTCTACTGTCAAAATCTGGAGTAGATACAGTGAGCAAATCAGAATTCCACATATCCAGAAAAGCATAGGACAAGCACAGAAGTACCCACAAGAAAATTGAACCCCCAAGTCCTCAACTAAGCCGCGCTTCCGCGTCCATTACTGGTGTTTGGCCGCGGAACCGCGGTCAGATAGTGCCATCAGGGTGCTAAATTTTTTTGGTGAGTTTCTCTGCCTCTCTCCACTCCTCTGGACTCCACTGAATTGTGTTTTCTGCAGGCTTCTTTGCGCAAACTCTTCTCCCCCTTCCAATAAACTGTTCTTGTGCAGGATTCTTTGCGCCGCAAATAAAAATTGTTTGCTGTTGATATTGTTACTGTTTTGCATTCTTTAATACGGACTTAAGGGGCTTGAAACCAATCCAGATTGGGTGGGGATTTCATCACCCTTCCCAGGACCCCGGAAATCACTAAAGCATATGCATTGTCCATTGTAAATTAAAAAAATACTAGACTTCAGCCCTAAGGACTTCGCGCTCATTAGGAGAAGATAAACCTTGTTTAGAACCTTGCTTAACCGTATATTGTTTACGGGGTGTCTAGGAAAGTGTTAAAGGCGCAACCGCCGAAAGAGAAAGGGTTATTTAATTAAGGAACTTCGCGAAAGCGTTGGACAACCTCCCCTTATCTCTGCACTTACCTGGCCTCGTGATCAGTGTATTTTTAAGCTCGTTTCTCGACATTGTTTAACTTCGACAATCAAGTTCAGGAGCAGGTCTAGTAGACCTAGGTTACCCTAGATCTAGGTGTGATTGTGCATATCTTGTTTGTGATTGCTTAAGCCGTATTCCCGTACATACTTCTGTAAATCTTTTTCTAAAAAAAAAAAAAAGAAAAAAATCAAAAACTTTTATAAAAACTTGCCCTTTTGTCGCCAAATCCATTTTCACCCAACACCCATCGCCTTTCTTCATTGACATTTTCTTACCCTCACCTTCTTCGCTTTGACTATACTAAACTCGTTTAGTGTATGTCCGCTTGGACTCGGGACACTAGCGCCCGTCTAGTCCGCGTTACGTTAGTCGTAACCGACTACGCGATCGACTCCGAAGTCGATACTCCGTCCACTCCTCTTTCACCCCTTCCTTTGCCGGCCAACTCCGACGTTGACCGGAATTCTGTTCATACATCTTCACCTTCACCTTCACCAACCTCTTCTTTCGCGATGTCGGGATTTAATCCGAACATCTCGTTGACCACCCCTGGATTGGCTCCACCTCCTATGGAGACCAATCTCCCACCACCTCCGCCTGTTGTAGCGCCGCAGCGAATTGCGCTCCAGGATCGTTTCTACCCTAACCGTTCTGCACTTCCAACCTGCCTTTCTCTTCCTCCGGCCAATGGGGACAACTTTGAAATTAAGCCCCATTTCATCAACATGCTCCCACGTTTTCATGGGCTTGAATCTGAAGATGCCTATATCTTCATTAACAAATTTCAAAATGTCTGTGCCATGATGAAAATAACCCAGCTGTCGGACGATGCTATACGTCTACGGGTCATTCCGTTCACTTTATGCGATCTCGCAGAAAAATGGCTGTATAGCACCGCTTCCCACTCAATCACCAGCTGGGACGAGTTTGTTAAAGCGTTTCTGAAAAAATTCTACCCAAATCATAAGACCGCAAGAATTCGAAATGAGATCAACCAATTCTCCCAGCTTCCTTCTGAACCCTTCTGGAAGTGCATTGACCGATACAAAGACCTTCTTGTTCAGTGTCCTCACCACGGTATAGAGAAATGGCAACTCTGCCAAACCTTATACGAGGGACTGAACCCAGCAACGAAGCAGTTGCTGGAAACCATCTGTCAGGGCCACTTCCTGTCCAAATCTGACGAGGAAGCGTGGCAGTTCTTTGACGATCTTGCGGAGCAAACGCTACAGTGGGAGAGCACCAGACCGACTCCTTCTTCTTCTTCTACCTCCACTTCTACCGGTCAGTCTAGGGTAGGAATTCACCAGCTTGATGTCTCTATTGCGATGAGAGCTGAAATGGCTGCAATAACAAAAAAACTTGAAGCAATAGAGAGCAAATTTTCTTCTCCTACTCCCACCCCTGTTCTCCCCCTTCGTACCATCTGCGCTTGTTGTTCCGATCCTTCTCACTTGACCGAAGAGTGTCCTTACAATCCACCATCGCAAGGACAGGATCAGGTTAATGCATTCCAGCAAAGACCGAGGAATGATCCATACTCTTCCACCTTCAATCCCGGTTGGAGGAACCACCCCAATTTCGCCTGGAATCAGAATCAGAATCAATTCCAGGGCAACAATTTCCAAAGGGCCCCTCCACCGCAACAACAAGCGCAACAACAAACTCAGTATCAGCAGCCCTTCCAACCCCAACCTTACCAAAACCAGACGAACAACTTTGCACCGAACAATTCTTTCCCACCAAACAACCTTGTTCCGTCTAACAACGATAAGGTTTCCTCGCTCGAGCGAAGTCTGGAGGCGTTTCTTAAACAATCGACTCAATCCACCGCCAACATCCAGTCTTCGATCCAATCTTTAGTGCAACACACCGCCGCACACGGGCAGAGCATCAAGACCATCGAGGCCCAGATTGCACAGCTGAACGCGGCCTTGAGCGAGCGAGAGAAGGGGAAGCTCCCGTCCCAGCCACTTCCAAATCCCGGCCACCCACATAATGCACATGTTGCTCTTGAACAACAAAACCATAATGTGAGTGCCGTGACCACACTGAGATCAGGGAGGGTGCTGCAAAACAACATTGGCAAGCAAATCAACGATGACACCCCGGCCGCTTCTTCTTCTGCTTCTTCTCCTTCTTCTTCTTCGTCTTCCGAGCCTATTCTCCGTTCTTCACAAGGCTCTCCCTCTTCTTCTTCTGCCCTGAACGGACCCGCTTCTCACTCCACGAAAACACCTATTCTGGGATCTGTTCCAACTCCAAAATCTCCTCCTCCAGCTTTAGACTCAACCAATTTTCAAAATGTTCCATTTCCAAACCGGTTGAGGTCTAACAAACAAAATCCACAAATGGAGAAGATTTTGGAGTTATTCAAGCAAGTTAACATTAACATTCCTCTTTTAGATGCTGTCCAACAAGTCCCTTCTTACGCGAAAATCTTAAAGGACTTGTGCACGAAAAAGAGGAAGTCTCAGGTACCCAAGAAAGTTTTCTTGGCTAGTGCTGTGAGTGATGCCCATACCCAATCTTTACCACAAAAACGGAAGGACCCTGGCTGTCCTACGATTTCAATTACTATTGGGGATAAGAACATCAACCGCGCACTATTAGATCTTGGTGCCAGTGTTAACTTGCTTCCGTATTCAGTATACGAGCAATTAGGCGTCGGAGAGCTGAAACCCACACACTGCACTCTCCAGATGGCCGACCGATCGATCACCCATCCTAGGGGTGAGCTAGAGGATGTGTTAATCAAAGTTGGGGACTTCATATTCCCCGTCGACTTCATTGTCTTAGATACACAGCCTGTAGCTAACCCCCGGAATCAAATTCCGGTGATACTCGGTCGCCCATTTCTCGCAACCTCAAATGCTGTGATCAATTGTCGCAATGGTTCAATGAACCTCTCTTTCGGAAATATGACAATTGAACTCAACATTTTTAGGTTGGGGAATCAGCCCGCCGAACCTAATGCTCATATACTGGATGTTTGCTCGATCTAGGAGATCACCCCCGAAGAGTGTGAATTCGAGGAGTTTCTATTTGAACACGATAATCTTGACGCCACTAGTGCGTGTCTCTTCGAACCTGCTGCTGTTTCTGCGCCCGATAACAACTACGAGTGTTTCACGTTCACGAACGATCTTAGCCGCGCACAACCCGAGTTTGAATCTTTCGACTTTTCGGATGAGTTACCTGAACCATCCGACTCGGTTGCCTACACTCGTTTTGAACCTTTGCTGGAGTCCTTTGAGTTTGAGACCTTTGCACCGGTCTTGCCTTCCATCATTTCACCTCCAACGCTCGAACTCAAGCCGTTGCCGTCTCACCTTAAGTATGCTTACTTAGGTGAGAACGAGACCCTTCCTGTCATCATCTCGGCTTCTCTAGCTCCCGAGCAAGAGAAAGCCCTTCTCGCGGTCTTGCACGGCAACAGGCAAGCTTTTGGCTGGTCCATGGCGGACATCAAGGGGATTAGTCCCCTCATCGTTGAGCATCACATTCATCTGATGGATGATGCCAAACCAGCCCGGGATCCACAAAGACGTCTTAATCCAGTCATGAAGGAGGCTGTGAAGAAGGAGATCGTCAAATGTCTAGATAGTGGTATCATTTACCCTATCTCTGATAGCCAGTGGGTTAGCCCCATTCACGTTGTCCCCAAGAAGTCAGGCATCACGGTCATAACCAACGAGGCGAATGAGTTAATCCCTACTCGCACCCAAACTGGGTGGCGAGTTTGCATTGATTACAGAAAACTCAACGCCGCAACGCGGAAAGACCACTTTCCGCTACCCTTCATTGACCAGATGCTTGATCGATTGGCCGGACATGAGTACTATTGTTTTCTTGATGGCTACTCTGGCTATAATCAAATTCCCATCGCCGAAAAAGACCAGGACAAGACCACTTTCACTTGTCCTTTCGGCACGTTTGCATATCGACGCATGCCCTTTGGGTTATGCAATGCGCCCGCTACCTTCCAGCGGTGTATGATGGGAATTTTCTCGGACATGGTGGAAAAATTTCTGGAGATTTTCATGGATGACTTCTCCATCTTCGGCGACTCCTTTGACGAGTGTCTGCTGCATCTCGACGCTGTCCTTACCAGATGTAAGGACAAGAATCTCACTTTGAACTGGGAGAAATGCCACTTCATGGTGCGCGAAGGTATTGTCTTAGGACATATCATCTCGCAAAATGGCATAGAGGTTGACAAAGCAAAGATTGTGGTCATTTCCAATCTGCCTCCTCCCCGATGCGTCAGAGATATCCGAGCCTTCCTTGGCCATGCCGGTTTCTATAGACGGTTTATCAAGGACTTTAGCAAGATTGCTAGGCCCTTGACGCTTTTGCTGGCCAAGGACACGCCTTTTGACTTCAACTCGAGCTGTGTGACTGCATTCGAGTCACTAAAACGCTCACTCACTTCTGCTCCCGTTCTTTCTTCTCCTGACTGGACGCACCCATTCGAGATCATGTGCGATGCATCCGACTTTGCCATCGGTGCTGTCCTTGGACAGCACATCAACAAGATGCCGCACGTAATCTATTACGCGAGCCGAACCCTGAACGACGCCCAACTTAACTATACAACAACTGAGAAGGAATTCTTAGCTGTTGTATTTGCCTTAGAAAAGTTCAGGCCCTACCTCATCGGCTCTCCAGTCATTGTCTACACTGACCACTCAGCTCTGCGCCATCTTTTTGCGAAGAAAGATGCCAAATCTCGGTTAATCCGTTGGATCCTCTTGCTTCAAGAGTTTGACCTTGTCATTAAGGACAAACGAGGATGTGAAAATGTGGTTGCCGACCATCTCTCGTGACTTCCTTCTTCGCCTTCGCTTCCAATTCCGATAAACGACGTTTTCCCGGATGAACAGCTCTTGGCAGTATCGTGCGAACCCTGGTTCGCAGATATTGTGAATTATTTGGCCACGGGATTACTACCGACCGAATGGTCACGTCAGGACAGACTTCGCTTCTTATCCCAAGTAAAACACTTTTACTGGGACGAACCCTACTTGTTTAAGTACTGTCCCGACCAGATTATTCGTCGGTGTGTCCCAGATGAGGAATTCAAGAGTGTGCTGTCATTTTGCCACGACCAAGCATGTGGCGGGCATTTTGGGCCCAGAAAGACAGCTGAGAAGATCTTGCAATGTGGTTTCTACTGGCCACAACTTTTCAAAGACGCTCACGATTATTGCAAGACTTGCTCCCGGTGCCAACACATGGGCCGGATATCCCGGAGAAACGAGATGCCGCTCCAACCAATCTTGGTTGTGGAGATTTTCGATGTTTGGGGGATAGACTTCATGGGGCCGTTTCCCAGCTCTTTTGGGAACTTGTACATCCTTCTATCTGTTGATTACGTCTCTAAATGGGTCGAGGCTGTGCCCAGCCGGACTAACGACAACAAGGTTGTCATTAGGTTCCTTAAAGAAAACATTTTCTCCCGGTTTGGGCACCCCCGAGCGATCATTAGCGACAATGGAAGTCATTTCTGCAATAGGACTTTCGAGGCCTTGATGCGGAAATACTCCATTAATCATAAGCTTTCTACGCCCTACCACCCCCAAACCTGCGGGCAGGCCGAAGTTTCAAATCGGCAAATCAAGCAGATACTGGAGAAAACGGTTTCCAAGAACCGTAAGGATTGGTCTTTGAAACTCACTGATGCCCTTTGGGCATTTAGAACCGCTTACAAGACCGACCTTGGCATGTCTCCCTATCGGCTTGTGTACGGAAAAGCCTGCCACCTTCCGGTCGAAATCGAGCATCGCGCGTTTTGGGCGATAAAGGAGCTGAATCTGTCTCTGGAGGACGCGGGCAGCCATCGGAAGCTGCAGCTGAACGAACTGAGCGAGCTTAGGGATGAGGCTTACGACAACGCGGTTGTCGTTAAGAATCGAACGAAGGTGTTTCATGATAAACACCTTTTGCGCAAAACCTTCGTACATGGTCAGCAGGTACTTCTTTACGACACCCGACTTCACTTCCATCCTGGAAAGCTCCGATCTCGCTGGAAAGGGCCGTATTTTGTGCGGAATGTGTATCCGCAAGGCGCTGTGGATTTGGAAAATCCAAAGGACGGTTCACTCTTCAAGGTCAATGGACACCGATGCAAACCGTACCTTAGCGCCGAACCAACAGAGGAGCTCCTGTTCTTACAGGAGCCGGTTTACCTTGCATGATCTTCCTCTGCCTACCTCCAAACTTCGGTTATCCAGCCAAGAACAGTGGACACTGTTCCAAATAAGTTTGGGGGTATGTACAAACCATTTTGTTTATATTTGTGTATATTCTTTTTCTTTTCTTTAAAATCAAAAACAAATAAAAATTTGTGTATCACTAACCGACAATTTTGAACCTTCCAACTGCTCTCTTCATGCTACGACAGTGAGGACACTGTCCAGTTTAAGTTTGGGGGTACGCTCGGTACGCATTTCTTACCTTCGCATTCATATGTATATTTTGCATCTGCATATTTAAATCCATAAAATCCATAAAAATTTGAAAATTTTCTAAAAATATAAAAACTTTTTGTCAAGTTAGCTTATGAAAGAACTCTGATTCAACATTCGACGGTTTTTGTTTGAAAAAATAGGAATAACTAGATCTTCTGTTTGGATTTTGAAAACCTGAAAGATAACTCTCCTTTTGAAGTTAACTATAGCTGATATACGTCTTTACATCACACTACACGTGTCGTAAGATTTTGGGAATTAGATGACAAGTCTTTCATGTTTGAACTTTTAAACAGATAAATGATTTTCTGAGGATCAAATAGGTTTGTTCTGAAATAAGTAATGTCAAGAATAGTTTATGAAGTAAAGCGAATATGAAGGAATGTTATTGATGCTGTAATAGGAGCTAAGTCTGAAAAATAACCCATCTAAAACTTGATTGGAATAATTACACACCAAACCCACTAGACACGTCTTTTATCCAAAAAATATTTGAACTGCCGGTTATATCTCCGTTCGTATTAAATCATCTGATTTTCACGCCAAACTGTCTTTTGTTTTTGGACCTAGGTAACTTGAGTAATTAAGTCCGCTGGGGTGTTTCTACACCTAATGCCCTAAAACCAACTGGTTTGGGAGCATTGGCCCAAAGCTCGCTAAGAAGCCTAGAAAGTCCAGTTTTAAAACAAAGTCAAGCAAGTGTTCTCTCCGAGTTAAAATTCCTAACGGTCCTTTGTGTGAGAATAATCTTGATAAAAGACAGGCTTTTAAAAATTTTTAACGGAGATGTGAAGGTTTTATTCTATGATAAAGACTATTGCACATTCACAGTGGTGTGTATGAAATGAAAACAAGAAAAGGTGGAGTGAAAAATACGACGTAGTTTCCTGTTAAGGAAGATAGAAATTCTGAAGTTGAAACCTTACTGGAAAACGAAACTTGAAAAATGCTTAACTCGTTATAATACTTATGTGATCCTTTTAAAATTATTATCTGGGCTTTATTGTGCGACATGATGACTCTAATCGATCCTTCTGGAACTTAACGACACTATCCGCACTGCACGTAAAGACATATAAAATCTGTAGTTAAATAAGATGTGAGTTGTGAAAAATAAAGGTTCGATAGTCTAGACTAAGGATTATAGAATTGATATTTTCTAAAACAAAACTTTAGGGTTTTGAAACTTAGTCATTTTTACAAACCAACTTGACCGGATTTTGTGGGTAGTATCCGCTGAAAACCCTCAGGAGACAACACTCCTCCTACTAGGGACACCTAGAGGTTTAACGGCTTGTTGCACATGCTCAGTGCAATCGCGTTCCCTGCGAAAGTGAGGTTAGGAAATTTTTTGTGAATAAATGGACTTTGCTCGGGATGAGCAAATGATAAGTTTGGGGGTATTTGTTCATATCAGATTTTTGCATTTTCATACCGTCCAATTTTTATCACATTGCATATCCGTAGATACTCTTGAGCCGTGTTTGCTAGTCAATTGCAGGATACAGGTCCTCGGTTCCAAAACGGTGAAATTCATGAAAAAAACACGACAAAATCCGGTTCCTGCCTACCACAGATAAAACACGGTCTCCGCTCTTCATCCGTATGTTGCCAAATACCAGTTTAGGAGACAAAAGGACAAATCAATTGTCACCTTCATGCACAAAGCACTATGGTAGCACATAATCCAAGAGATCTACACGGAGCTCGAGGCAATCATCCACAAAAAGTCCACTTCATAACACCTTTCCCTCAACAGAAATTCTGGAAGAATTGTGGAAGTATTTTCAGAAAATACATACAACAGACAAGAGGGGACAGAAGAACAGGGAAGTACCCCAAAGCCCACACCCTAAACCTACCAAGGTGCGGCGGATCCGCGGCCAAAAGGGGGTCTAGGCCGCGGATCCGCGGCAGTACAGTGCCTTCAGCCGACCAATTTTCAGGGGTATTTTGGTCTTTGCATTTTTGGTCTGGTAGTTGCCCTAGGTTTTCATTCTCCAGCCTATAAATAGCCCAGAAGTTTGAGAAGGAAGGGGTCCAATTCTTGTATTTCTTTTGCTAAGTTTTAGTTACATGTTCTTCTTCCTCTTCTCACCTCTTCTCCATTAAACTTGTAAGTGAGCTTTTGAGTGAAGAGTGATGAATAAAGAAGACCGTTTTATTATCATGCTTGTCTCCTTATATTTATGCTTTGTGTAATTCGTTAAGTAGTTGTTGTTATTTCCTTGTTATTTCTTTCTTCTCTTTTTTCTTTATCCTTACATATGACAATGATACTTACGCTTGATCCTCGCCAAGGTGAGGTCGCAAATAGTTAGTCGTATTCTTCTAATCTCCTTCTTTCTATCTTCCTCTTTTGTGTTGTTTTATTTTTCCGTATTATGATGTGTGAGTAGTTCATTCTTGTTAGGGTAGGATAAGGGAAGTTTGAGAGAAGGAAATCTCTCTCACTCTTTCCTTTCCCAACATCTTAAATCGACTCCCGTTAACCCAACCACAATCCGCTCCTTACGGCACCCTATCCTACATGATAGCGGTGATTCCGTAGTGAGACCGGTTGTGGTTGGATTAACCGGAGGTTATGGCTAAGAGCCAAGAACGGACGGAAAAGCACCAAAAGGAAGACTTATGCGTTGGAAAGCCTAGCTTATACTCGCAAAGTCCTTCCTAGTCGTGCTAATCCCCGTTGTTGCCGATTACCGTAACACGATATTAAGAAGGGAAACGAAAGATGTGGAGACTCCTAACTCAAACTAACCTAATCCTAACCCTAACATGCTCTCTTTAAATATCAACTCAACACTTAGATAACTACAAACAAAATCTGAACAACCGGACTTAACTCGTCGAAAAACACATAGAAAAAGATTCCCATCTCCCTGCGGACGACCCGTACTCAACCGGCTAGCTACGTGCGAAACCGTCTTGATTGCGGTATTTAAACTTAAACTTGAACACGCTCGTATCCTAACAATCAGATTCTCAACACATGAGAGGGATAGGGTGGAGGTGAAGAAGAAGCCATGAGATGTGAAGTGTGAGCTCAAGACTTGGCCAAAGAAAAAACCAAGTGGGGAAAAATGTTCTGGTGTTTTCTTGAGCTGTGATGGCTTTGATGTTGTGAGGTATTTGTTGTAGGCTACCAAAAGAAAATCCCCAGCACACCCTCACCAAAATATCTGCCAAAACCCTCCCCACAAATATCTCACAACAAAACCAATAAAATATCAAGCAAGGCCCATGCCTCATCAATGCCACAAGCCAAGACTTGCAATTGTAGGGTTCCTAGGCACTCAAGTGAGGTCTCACAAGGCATCGAACATGCCAATTTCAAAAATTATAGGTGCCGAGAGACCCGACTACGGATCGTTTGCTAGAAAACTAGGCGAAAAGTAAACTAGTTAACAATTAACTAAGAGATACGGAAATACAACCTTTGTAGATCCGGTCCTCCACCTCTACGGCTCCGAGATGAGGTCCTCTCCGCTGTCCAAATCAAATCCGGGCTCTAGCGTCGGCTTCGTCGGAGAATGGGCAAGCTAGGTCGTCGATGTCTATGCCGAAGATGATCTACGTCGAGGCATCGCTAGATCAAGCTCACAACTTCACCAAGTCAAGAAACTTGTGAAGTAAACACACTCTACTACTTGGCAAGAGGTAGAGGATGAAGAAATAGGAAGTGGGTAGACTTTAGTTTTGGATTTCTCACTCTTTTCCGACAATCACCATTGATGGAGCTTGGTTTTCTTCAAAGAAGAATGAAGAAGAAGAAGAGCAAGAAGAAGATCAGTATTATGATAAGAATAAAAGAATAAATAAAAATCTATTCTTATCATAATTCTCACCATGGTTAGGTGTAGAGAATTAACTTGAGTTAATAGAATTGGTTAGGGTTAAGCATAAGACAAAATGGTGACTAAGTCAAAAGTTCATGAAGCTTCATGAAAGAAAACAAAAGAAGCCACCATTCTATTTTATGCAATTTATTTTCCAAAAATAAAAACAAATGAATAAATGAATAATCAAATAAAAACCCTAACCATTTCTTTAACCAAGGTTTAATTCTTTACACAAACCCTAATTTGCATGTATCATCAAATATGATACAAACTAGTGCACAAAATCATATCGCATATGCAATGCGCACAACCGAGCGAGAAAATCCATTTAAAGTGAACCGATACTAGTTAATGCAAAGTAATATATCAAATATATAATTATACATTAAATCATTAAATCAACACTTGATTTAACGATCCGGTCATATCGCATATAACCGACCAGTATCCTATGTATCGGCTTATCGAATCAACCTTTGATTCGATAACTAGGGTATATCGTATATAACCTAATCGATACATTCATCGCGAGAATGGAATAAGGTATCACATACACGCATTATTCTCGGTCCCGCACATATCTCATATGCGCTCCTATTTCGTTTCGCTTGAGCCAGGAAACCTCTGTGTAGGACTCTAAAGACTCGTCAATACGCCGGTAGCAGGCGATGATCATATCAAACACCCACAAGCCGCAAGCGGTCTGCTAAACGTAACGGCCACCCGGGTATTGAGCGATCTGAAGATCGACGAGCAAGCCCGCTCACACTCCAGTGAATCCGACCAGTAACACTACCGTACAGTCCGGTCTGATCGTCTGATATGTCGCATATCTCGCCTAGGGGTGGTAAACGTTAGACCCCAATAGCTCGATAAGTCGTGTCGATATGAGGTCTATAACTATTCGAGAAACTACTGGTAACACTTACCAGTAAATCTCAGCAACCCTGGCCAGGGATTTCCTGTTATAGCCAATCGAACACAGCGCAACATCAACCCCCTATACCGGGAGAGACGAATCCCCTCCTATCGCTCATTGCCTCCATGTGACTCGGGACTGTACCCAAAAACCACCGTTTTGCACGCCCTCTTGGACGTGGTAAGATGGAAATCAAAGCACAGTGGGAACCACACAAGACTCTATGACGATCTCGGGTCTACAGACTACTCTGTACCAGTGTCACCAGAGAACTGCCATCTGACGTGAGGTATAATACCATCTGGGAGTTCTCGGCGAGTCCGTCCAGTGTATCCAGTCTCTACTGAGCACCCGTATATCATCTCTGATGTCAAACACCAATGGATATGGGATCATCCATCGCCCATCTGTATGGGTCGAGAAGGTACACGCTAGTCTACTCTGGTATATCGATGCCCCGTCTCGATACACCCTCGACTAGGGACTTTGAAGGATGTACTTATGGACTACCATGTCCCCACTAGTATGATCCGCATCATAGTCCAGGTAGTCAAGCACACATCCTAAGGGCTTTACCAACATGTAACAGAGAGACAATCAGTATACACGTTAAGGTAAAGTTCAACCAGATAGCATACTATCATGTCGAGCAAGAAAGTCCTCCCTATATATGTCCCAGCATCTACTACAATATACATCCTATGTACAGTAATGGCCTCTAGGGCATACATATAACTAACAATCTCCCACTTGCACTAGGGCCATCTGTAGCAGTGGTTGTAGTATCTCATACTCAACCATCCCATAAAAGTCTCTCTCTGGGAACAGGCCTTTGTGAGTGGATCCGCTGTGTTGTCCTCTGAATTTACTCTCCAAACCTCGATCCCCCTGGAGATCAACCATCTCAATGATCAAGTGATACTGCCTTAGAATATGTCTGGATCACTGATGGGACCGGCGTTCCTTGGCATAAGCCACAACTCCATTGTCACACAATGGGAGGAACATAGTTCATCTCATGAACCAATATACACCCAAACAGCCTCTTTGGTAGCATCTTAAGTAGCGATGTATTCAGCCTTTATCGTCTAGTATGCCACGGTATCTAGCTTGGAACTTTTCCAACATACCGTCCCTTTACTGAGGGTAAAGACAATGCCTGTGACTGACACTCAGTCGTCTTTATCACCCTGGAACACTTCCAGTGATTCTCCCCAGGATCGATTGATACCATCTCACTACAACTAGTGAGAATCCTAACATCCAATTAGATCTATCTCATAGATCCAAAACCCAGGATTTAGGAGGCATCACTTTGATCCTATTGGAGAATCATTGTGATAAGCGGAGATTGATCGAGCGTAGCATAGGAAACTCCTTCGCTATCAAGAGAATGTCATCCACGTACTCTACGAGGATCACCACCATACTCCCTACTACCTTTTTGTTTATACAAGGTTCATCTACCATTTTGATGATGTCAAACTCTTTGACTACTTCATCAAAATAGATGTTCCAACTCCGCGATGCCTGCTTTATCAGATAAAACATCTTGCACACGTTTCCGCTGCTCCCACTGTTTACGAAGCCCTCTGGCTGTGTACTTATAGACGCACTCTTCTAAAATATCATTTAGAAAAGCAGTCATGACACCCAACCACCAGATATCGTAGTCATGGTATGTAGCCGTGGTAAGTAGGATCTGGATGGACTTAAGCATAGATACTTGAAAAGGTTTTATCATTATGATCCATATCTGGTCAATGATGCAAACCTTTAGCAAGTCTGGCTTTGAAAGTCTCAACCTTTCCAAGTACACCAAGTAATCTTCTCAAGATATACTTGCTGCTGATGGGGATTTAACCCTTCAGATATAGCAACCAAAGTCCATACTTTGTTGGTGTATAAGGATTCCATCTCAGATCGCTAAGCATCCAGCCATTCTTACAGAGTCTTACTCCTGATGGCCAGCTCGAAACTAGTTGGGTCATCATCTCATGATGCATTCCTCGCTCCCACTGTCATAGAGAAACCGAAGTATCTCTCAGGTGGGTGAGGAACCCTACTAGATCGGCGGAGAGGCTGAGGTTCGTTGGTTTCCACTGAATCCTCTGGTTGTACCAAATCATACTGTAGTTTGTATAGCTGGAACACTTCCAGTTCTACATAACAGACCTTGTCTCGAGCTTGTCCGGATTATGCTTTTAGACATAGCCCGGACAACCCCAAATCTTAACTAACTTAAGATATGGGCTCTTCCCTTTCCATATCACATATGAAGTGGTAGGCAACTGATTTGATTTGAACCCTATTCAATAGGTATGCAGCTTCTCAAGTGCATAACTCCCAAAAAGGAAATAGATAACTCAGCAGTACTCATCATAGAGCACACCATATCAAATAGGGTGTATCTGCTCCGCCCCGATATACCATCGTGCTATGGTGTATACGGAGGAGTAATGCTGAGAGATAATCTCATTCTCCTTTAGAATAGTCCAGTATTTCCGTGCTCAAGTATTCTCCTCCTTGATCTCATCATAGGACATAATACTTATACCCTTATTGGTTCTCTACTTCTAACTTATATTCTGTGAATATCTCAAAAGGTTCGGACTTATGTTTCAACAGGAACGTATGTCTGAATATTGAGAGATTATCAGAGAATGTAATGAAGTAAAAGAACCGGTCTTGGCATGTGTAGACAGGGGACCTACGTACATCAACATGTATCATCCCAAGAGTTCACAAACTCTTTCTCTGTTTCCAATAAACAGAGCTGGTGTCATTATATCTTTGTGACATGACTGGCAAGTTTCACAAGATGTAAATTCAAACTGATTTAAATATACATCTAAATGTAACTTCAGCTAGTCGGGTCACATTGATCTGACCTAGTCTACAATACCTCAAGAAGAATTCGTTCATTTCTGAACTCTTCCTCTTGTGTGTGTTCCATATACTAAGAACTGTAGTTTGATTTAGAACATCAATGCTTTTAGATAACGTGCCTGAACCGATCAACTTTTGATATAGGAAATGTTCAAAACATTATCCAACAATACAAAATTTTATCATTTCTTTACTAATAAAGAGACTGATATGATTTTGTATATCAGGTTCGGTATCTAATAACATTCGTTCAGAATCAATGTATTGGTAATACAGGGTGACAGTGACCAACAGACTTGGCTGCAACATTTGCCCCATTTTCTGCCTCATGAAACTTATCACCCGTTCTCAGTTCTCTACCTTTCTGCAGCCCTATGTAACAAATTACATATCTAGGATCCTGATCCGGTATCACATACCCAGGACGTAGAGGATACTGAGAAACAGTTCTCTATAATGAACACACCCGAAGATGATGCATCAGCATGCACTCTCTTCGTTTGGGCGGCACGGGAATTCTGGTAATCCCCTATTTCCTGCTCTGTCTTATAACAATTATAAGTTGGAGCGGGACCAACGTTCCCCAGCTCAGTATAACCAGCGGGTTCGGTCAAATATCCATATTATTATCTTGATTAAGGCGTGATATGGTCGCTACCTGGAGAGAGAGAGAAGAAAACACTCAGCGTGCGCTCTGTCAAGAATAGATTGGTTATTATTTTATCTAATCAGGATGGCTCCCACTGCTTTTTATCAAATCTTCCTTCAAACCCTAAAAGGAAAGACTAGCCGGGATTAATTACACACTACAAGTTCGCCAATCTTTCAGCCAGGCCAGTGTCGGTACTTTGAGGGAGGTCCCCCGTGCTTTCGCACGAACCTAATTAATGTAAACCTCGTTTTCCTAGAGGCGTAACCCCGTTGACACCTTTCTAGACACCTACTTGATCGGCTAATTGTAATGTATAAAACTCTCCCAGGAGTAACACTTACTCGCAGCGGGTATCGGGATCCAACTATCTCATAGAAGGTATGCAATCTCATTGCAAATTTCAACACTTGAAATTCCCGATAATATTTTGCCCCCAGCACCCTATGACCTTGACGGAGGTCAACAAACCATAGGCTACTAGTCAAGTTCAACCCGTCATTTCTTGATCGAATTAAACCCACCCGCACGACCCTTGACGAATGCCAAACAACGCCGTACGAATACCCTAATCCAATCGCATCATATGCTCAAGCAGATAAATACTAGTTAGCTACCGTACACTACGCCTTGACGAATGCCAAACTACCGCAGCACGAATACTAACTAGTACATATCTGAAATGACGGAGGGCTACGACAGGTTTTTCTGAAAACCTATTGCGTAATGAACTTGATATCGTTGTAGAATCAAATGATTTTAAAATGGAGTGCTTTTGAGGCTTTTCTAGTTTTGCTAAAGGAGTCACTCCCGGTGAAGGGATCGTCGGTCCTTTCCTCGTCGAATGAGGTGCGGGATATATCATATATATCACTGTGCAAAGAAAAAACTTTTAAAAGCAATCAAAAGACAAACCGAGTGTGTAGCATCTGCCAGTTATTGCTAAAGGAGTCACTCCCGGTGAAGGGATCTCGGTCCTTTCCTCATCGAATAAGGTGCAGGATATATCACATATACCGCTGTGCAAAGCAAGAACTGTAGCTACCTGTTTTATTTTAAAATTCGATTTTACAACATCTTAGGTTTCTTTTATTTCATTAATCACATTAATGAAGTCCCATCATTTAAATACCTAAACATCACAGATAAATACGACGTACACTTATGCCATCCGCATTCGCCTCGATGTCCCCTCGTGCACCGTTTGGTTAGGTAACTAACGACAGAGCGGGGCAGGGCTAGCGCGGGTGTAAAACATAAGTAACATCTATATAATATATCATATATACTATATACTGTATCTATCACAGAACATCACATGATCACATTACAGATATCGCAGCAGAAGAATCATATGAAATATTGGATATACTAGGACGTCCGTGTTTTCAATACGAGCCAGTACAAAAAACGGATTCCACGGTCGTGATGAATAGCCAAACCCACACCCCTAGACCCCTACGAAAGCGGCAAGCAACCCTACCAATTCTAGAGTTAGGAGACCCGGACTCGACTCCTCGAGTTGGTCTCCCACTGGACTCCAGAACCCGGTTACTTGTGCTCCCCTCCTTGGGTCTATCCTAGTGCGGAAAAGTAAATAATATACAAACGGTGACTACTTCCGCAACCTGGAAGCGCCCCAATAAAATAATATTACATACAAGTTTTTACATGAATAAAAATGAAAAAACACTCATCTCACATAAAAAAGCCCGGCTATTCAAACACGACGATCCAATATAACATATCCAGCAACACATAACATCACATGTCATCAACGTAAGTAAATATGCGCATCCCAATTGTCGTTGACATATAGCAACGAAACCGGCGATATCACATATTACACTTACGGTCACAGAAAAGAAAGTGTAAAACTACAACAGTTGGAATCCGCAACCACCTCAGACATCGCATGCCTGACCAAATGAATTACTTAGACATCGCATGCCTAACAATTATAAACCCCGCATTTTAGTCTCAAAATCGAAAACACTTTTCAATATCAAGTCGGGCAATTCAACAAGATTCCCGACATCCTGATCGAATGCTCGTCGCAAACTTCAGTAGACGGCCGCACCCCCGATACCGTCGACGAAGTGCACCAAGGCGGAACACCGCTACCGCGAGCACCCGAACGGATGCTTTCGGCGACGGGGTTCTCCTACAGTCACTTGGTCGGGGCTATGGAGTGAGGCTGTCTATTAAGTTTACCCGGCGAGTATCCGCGTACGCTACGTGATTGCGACGGACTTTTGATCACATCAAAATTCCGTGGCAACCGATCAAGTGAGACTAAAGTGCTATGTTTATAACATTCATTCAGTTATCTCATAACTATTTGTGAATTCCAATTATTGTATCCCATTCCAGATAAATAGAAAATGTTAAACTTTTCGATCGAACAATCGAACACCCAAGTTTTCCCGATACAGCTCAACACATGAAATAAGTCTAACAACATTCAGTTCGTGCCTCAGTACCGACGGTCCAGCCGTAGAAGGGTCAAGCCAACGCCTCACATGTGGCACGCCGTACTGCCCCAAACCCGAAGGTTCAAAGGGCAGTTCAAGACGGTCACATAATCGAGTTAAGGTTTGTTGTCTTCTAGAGGGTCCATCGCGTTACTTGCACTACTTAGAACGTCGTTAAACTACGGAAAAATCCAACACTTGGAAATTTCCCGACAGGGGAAAAATTGGGTATTTATATCCGGTCGAACTTTTTAACATATTCTAAAATTTATCCGGAAAGCCACATAGACAAAATTTGATAATCCGATCGAACATTCGAATCCCCAAAACAACCCTGAAAATTAAAACTCTGGAAAAATATCAAAAATACCCAGGAAAAACAGCACTGCATATTATGAATTACTGTGCAAATTTGGTTCCCAGAAAAGACAAAACGGCCGCGGATCCGCCGCACGAGCCAAGCTCGTGCCGCGGAACCGCGGCGCATTGAAGGAATTGGGTACACGAATTTTACAGTATCCCTTAGAATTTCCTGCTGATTTTTCTGCATATTTTTAATGTTGAAAAATCCCAGATTTTAGAAAAAGGACAGAGAGCTATTTTGGGTTCGTGTTTTCGGTTCGTCCGGGTTTCAAACTCCGTCTAGACTTCGCCTAAGGCTCTAGCTAGGCTCTGATACCACTGTAGGGTTCCTAGGCACTCAAGTAAGGTCTCACAAGGCATCGAACATGCCAATTTCAAAAATTATAGGTGCCGAGAGACCCGACTACGGATCGTTTGCTAGAAAACTAGGCGAAAAGTAAACTAGTTAACAATTAACTAAGAGATACGGAAATACAACCTTTGTAGATCTGGTCCTCCACCTCCACGGCTCCGAGATGAGGTCCTCTCCGCTGTCCAAATCAAATCCGGGCTCTAGCGTCGGCTTCGTCGGAGAATGGGCAAGCTAGGTCGTCGATGTCCATGCCGAAGAGGATCTACGTCGAGGCATCGCTAGATCAAGCTCACAACTTCACCAAGTCAAGAAACTTGTGAAGTAAACACACTCTACTACTTGGCAAGAGGTAGAGGATGAAGAAATAGGAAGTGGGTAGACTTTAGTTTTGGATTTCTTACTCTTTTCCAACAATCACCATTGATGGAGCTTGGTTTTCTTCAAAGAAGAATGAAGAAGAAGAAGAGCAAGAAGAAGATCAGTATTATGATAAGAATAAAAGAATAAATAAAAATCCATTCTTATCATAATTCTCACCATGGTTAGGTGTAGAGAATTAACTTGAGTTAATAGAATTGGTTAGGGTTAAGCATGAGACAAAATGGTGACTAAGTCAAAAGTTCATGAAGCTTCATGAAAGAAAACAAAAGAATCCACCATTCTATTTTATGCAATTTATTTTCCAAAAATAAAAACAAATGAATAAATGAATAATCAAATAAAAACCCTAACCATTTCTTTAACCAAGGTTTAATTCTTTACACAAACCCTAATTTGCATGTATCATCAAATATGATACAAACTAGTGCACAAAATCATATCGCATATGCAATGCGCACAACCGAGCGAGAAAATCCATTTAAAGTGAACCGATACTAGTTAATGCAAAGTAATATATCAAATATATAATTATACATTAAATCATTAAATCAACACTTGATTTAACGATCCGGTCATATCGCATATAACCGACCAGTATCCTATGTATCGGCTTATCGAATCAACCTTTGATTCGATAACTAGGGTATATCGTATATAACCTAATTGATACATTCATCGCGAGAATGGAATACGGTATCACATACACGCATTATTCTCGGTCCCGCACATATCTCATATGCGCTCCTATTTCGTTTCGCTTGAGCCAGGAAACCTCTGTGTAGGACTCTAAAGACTCGTCAATACGCCGGCAGCAGGCGATGATCATATCAAACACCCACAAGCCGCAAGCGGTCTGCTAAACGTAACGGCCACCTGGGTATTGAGCGATCTGAAGATCGACGAGCAAGCCCGCTCACACTCCAGTGAATCCGACCAGTAACACTACCGTACAGTCCGGTCTGATCGTCTGATATGTCGCATATCTCGCCTAGGGGTGGTAAACGTCAGACCCCAATAGCTCGATAAGTCGTGTCGATATGAGGTCTATAACTATTCGAGAAACTACTGGTAACACTTACCAGTAAATCTCAGCAACCCTGGCCAGGGATTTCCTGTTATAGCCAATCGAACACAGCGCAACATCAACCCCCTATACCGGGAGAGACGAATCCCCTCCTATCGCTCATTGCCTCCATGTGACTCGGACTGTACCCAAAAACCACCGTTTTGCACGCCCTCTTGGACGTGGTAAGATGGAAATCAAAGCACAGTGGGAACCACACAAGACTCTATGACGATCTCGGGTCTACAGACTACTCTGTACCAGTGTCACCAGAGAACTGCCATCTGACGTGAGGTATAATACCATCTGGGAGTTCTCGGCGAGTCCGTCCAGTGTACCCAGTCTCTACTGAGCACCCGTATATCATCTCTGATGTCAAACACCAATGGATATGGGATCATCCATCGCCCATCTGTATGGGTCGAGAAGGTACACGCTAGTCTACTCTGGTATATCGATGCCCCGTCTCGATACACCCTCGACTAGGGACTTTGAAGGATGTACTTATGGACTACCATGTCCCCACTAGTATGATCCGCATCATAGTCCAGGTAGTCAAGCACACATCCTAAGGGCTTTACCAACATGTAACAGAGAGACAATCAGTATACACGTTAAGGTAAAGTTCAACCAGATAGCATACTATCATGTCGAGCAAGAAAGTCCTCCCTATATATGTCCCAGCATCCACTACAATATACATCCTATGTACAGTAATGGTCTCTAGGGCATACATATAACTAACAGCAATCACACTTTCCACATAAACAATATTAAACATTTAATCAAAACCCTAAATGTTTAATACTATAAAAAGAAATAGCATCTTCAAAAGTAATCTTGTAACAGATTACAAGAATACCCCGCATCCGTTTATTCATACCTGCATCCATATTCCGACTAAATATGAATACAACGAGACGAAAGTAATCCAACAATATAATACTAGGATCCGTCTTAAACCAAAGCCCACTAGTATTATCCGTCCGACCATGATCCGTGCACAAGTGCACGTATATGATCGAACCCTGCCATAAAACCATACGGCCTCTACAACGTTTCGCCCGAACTAGGGAAACTCTCTGTGTGGGACTCTAAAGACTCGTCAATACGCTGGCAGTGGATTTAACCACAAGCACGTCAGTGGTACTAGCTGTACGTAACGGCTACCCAGGTATTGAGCGAAAGGGAAGACGATGAGCAAACTCATTCCGAAACCCTACTGAGCCTGACAGTGACAATATCTGTACAGTCCGGTCTGTTCGTCTATGAGTATCGCATATCGGGTCTAGGGGGTGGATGAATTCAGACCCCTAATAATGCGATATTTAGTGTCGGTATGAAGCACATCACCACCTGAGAAACTACTGATCCGAATCAGTAATTCTCAACTATCTTGGCCAAGGATTTCTGGTGATGGCCACCCGCGACATCAACCCCCAATACCGGGAGAGACGAATCCCCTGACGATCCGCTCACCGCCTTCATGTGGCTCGGGACTGTACCCAACTAAAACCTGTTTGCACGACTCCTTTGAGCCGTGGTAGGGTAGTAATCAAAGCACAGCAGGAACTCACACGAGACAAATGACGATCTCAGGTCGATAGACTTGTTAGTGTTTATGCCCTAGAGGCCATTACTGTATCATACTAGTTTGTATATTACTTAATGGACGCTTGGGATATTTACAGTTGTATTGACAGTCTTGCTAAAAATGGTAGTTTGCTACTTGGTTTGTTTCTACTTTAATATGTGCATGTGTTTCTTTTAACATATCGCTTATACATATTAGTAGAGCCCTTAGGATCTTTGCTTGATTACCAGCGTTATGATGGCAGTCACACTAATGGGGGCTGGGTAGTTTATAAGCAACATCCTATACAGGTCCCTGGTCGTAGGATTATCGAGACGGGGCATCGATACTCCGGAGTAGACTGGTGTGTACGCTTCTCATCCCAGTTGGGGAGATGGTCTGTCCCACAGCCATTAGTACGTCGTACTGGAGATAGTATGCAGGTGCTCGTTAGGTTACGGGTACACCGGACAGGACTCGCCGGGAACTGCAGGTTGGTTTTATACCCATCGTCAAATAGCAGTTCCGAGGTGACATGAGTACAGCTTAGTCCGTCGACTTGACACTGCTACTTCGCCTCGGGTGTGTTCCCACTGTACTTAGATTACTTCCCTACCACGGCTCAAAGGAGTCGTGCAAACAGGTAGTAGTTGGGTGCAGTCCCGAAGCACTTGGAGGCAGTAGCGGTTAGACAGGATTCGTCTCTCCCGGTACTGGGGGTTGATATCGCGCTGTGTATGGAGAGCCATTACGCAAAGTCCCTGGCCAGGGCAAGCGAGATTTACTGGTAGGCTTCCAGTAGTTTCTCAAGGTGTAATGGGCTTCACTCCGACACGACTTATACCGCTATTAGGGGTCTGACGTTTACCGCCCCCCTAGGCCCGATATGCGATAGTCCGAGACGGACAGACCGGACTGTACGGAGATTGTCACATCAGGCTCAGTAGGAGTTCGGATGGGTTTCCTCATCGTCCTTCTTATCGACATCTACCAGGGGACCGTTACGTACAGCTAGTACCGCTTGCGGCCTGTGGTTAAACCCACTGCCAGCATAGTGTCGTGTCTTTAGAGTCCCACATAGAGAGTTTCCCTGGACCTGGCAAAAGGTGTAGAGGCCGTATGGTTTTACGGTAGGGCCGCGATCACTTACGTACACTTGTGCACGTACTGTGATCGGGCAGATAATACTAGCGGGCTTTGGTTTAAGCCAGTTTCTAGTATTATACAGATGGATTTATTAAGTCAAAGATTATCCGTGTTTTTCGGAAATACGGATTGGAGGGGCAGTCTCGTAATTTGTCGGGAAGCTTCTAAAAGAAGACGACTTATTTGTGTTTAATTCTTTTTAGGATTTCAACTAAATGAGGTGGAGGATGAGGTGTATGTTTTCATTAAATGGATAATGACTCATGAGATGATTCATCTCAAATGAATTAAATGAAGCATGGTTGATATTATGATAGATATTTGTTATGATATTTTGATGCTTCATATTATTCTAAATGAGACATTATTCATTTCATAATTACAAAAGCTTTCTCTCTCCTCAAGTTTTCTTCTTCTTCCTCAAACCCTAAAAGCTCTCATGAGTTGAGAATCCTAGGGTTTAAGTGACTAAGTAATCCATCTAAATACTCTACACCCTCTAGGACTTCTAGATTAGCAAACTAGAAGCCGTAGTTATCTCAGATTCGAGATAGGAGCTCGGACTATAGACTCTCGGGTGGATCGTCTTTGACTCGAGGAGGCTGTTGAGGTACCCATGTTCCATAAAGTCGACGAGGTGTGGAGGACAGCAATGAAGACCCGAAGGACAAGTAACGTGAGGTATAACTTCGAATCAGAGTAGTTAAACCTCTCGTAGTTTGCTAGTAATGGTTTAGACACGATCCGTGTGCTCAAGTCCGTGTTACGAAGCTTTGATAATTGTTTTTCATATATTCCGCCTCCCCGCGAACACATGGGGTGCGTGACATATATCAGAGCCTACTAAACCTTTACTAACTTGTTAGCAACTATTTAGAACTTCGATCGTCGGAAAAACACGAAAACTTAACCCCAAAACCGTCAAGTTTCTGTCGATTTTAAACCCGTCGAAAAAATTATTTCAGAGGTATGAAAATTCACAGCAGGGAATTCTAAGAATACTGGAGAAATACGAGGTGTTAACTCGATGAGACGACCACGGAAGCGCGGCGGATTGGTGCAATCCGTCGTGGATCCGCGGCTGAGTCAACTCCGAGTTGACTCGTATTTACACAGTAACTCTTTTTATTGGGTGTTCTGTTTTCCTGTATATTTTTTTCTGCCCAGGTTTCTTCAGTGCTGGCTTGCATTTGGGGTAGACACAGAAAAAAGTTGTTGATCGAAATTCTAAGTTATTTGCTAATCGTGTTTTATCTGTAATGTTTGATGTGTTCGTAAACCTTCCCTAATTGCTAGTATGTCGGTTAGTTAGGGATTGCACATTTCTGTAATGGATATTGGTTTATGGATATGAACTTCATTAGATTGTCATGGATGAATAGCCGGGGATGTGAGATGAGAGTTTTTTTTATCTTTCATTCGATGTAAATTGTAAGATGTTGTAATATTCTTTTGCGGGGCACATCCGGGTTGAGGTTGTAGCCACCGTTGTATTATTTCCTTTACTGTTTTCTGCTCCTAGAATAGACTCAAGGTGGGGTGCACAAACTACCGGGTACTTTGAAGTGCTTAGTGGCCTACTCACGTCATTGAGGGAGACTGCTTCACTTCAGGTACTTGACGGGTAGTTTGCCGTACCCGTAGGGGTCTAGGGTGGGGTTTGGTTATTCATCACGACCGTGTAATCCGTTTTTTGTTGCAGGCTCAAACGAAACGCAGATTCCTAGTATATCCAATATGTTCATCTGTGATCTGGAATGCCTATTATTGCGTCTGACGAATGTACAATATCTATATATGATATCTAGTAGGAGTTGCTTATGTTTTGCATCCGCGCTAGCCCAGCCGCCGCTCTGTCGTTAGTTAAGTAATCTAACGGGTGAATGACGGGGCCCTGTGGCGAATGCGGATGGCATAAGCGGACATTGTATTTTTGTTGTTTTCTGCAATGATAGGATAAATGATGGGACACATTAAATTAATGCAAAGAAAACAAACCAAAGTTGAATCGTTAGAACAAATTTAAAAGAAACCACTCGGTTATTTTAAAAGAGTATAATTTTTAATTGCGGAGCTTTAACCACTCCTTTTAAAAAGCTATCAGGTTCCTTAGGTTATATCAAGTTCACTACGTTCACGGTTTCGCCAAAACCAGTCGTAGCCCTCCGTCATTTCATATGGATGGTCAGTAGTATTCAAGCTATGTTTGTTGGCCTTCGTCAAGGCATAGTGTTTGGTAGCTGCTGGGGTATTCATATGCTGCATAGATAGAAGAGTTAGTTTGGGACAGTCGTACTGCCATTTGGCCAACATCAGGGGTATGTATGGGTGGGTTCAAATTAACAAGATAATGATTGGAAGAACTTGACATGTGACTTATAATTTGTTGGCCTTCGTCAAGGTCATAAGAGCATGGGGCAAAAAATCCACATCGGGAGTTTCTAAAGAAACTGAAACTTGCTAGTGTTGCATACCATTTGGAGTTTGATAATGTTGGTAGGATTCCTTCAGCATTATCATACGATGATATTTGGATCCCGATCCTACTGTGAGTATCCGCTACTCATCAGGTGATTCGTCACTTAACGATCAATGCTATAAACCAAGTAAGTGTCTAGAACAGTTTCAGCGGGGCTACGCCTCCAGAGAAAAGAGGTTATTTAATTAAGGAACTTCGTGAAAGCGTCGTAAAACCTCCCTCGAAGTACCGACACTAGCCTGGCTGAACGGTTAAGTAAGAATTGTACGGTGAGATCAGTCCTGGCTAATTCTTCTTTTATGGTTTGAGGAAGGATTCGAGAAACAGTGGGAGCCATCCAGTTTAGATAAACTAAAAGACAATCTAAACTTGCAAGAGCATCATGCTAAAGTGTTTTCTTCTCTCTCTCAACTGCAGCGACTATGTGACCATGACTAGGTTACATCTAGATAACAAGTTGACTGAATCTGACTTTTATGACTGGCAAAGGTCTGTCCAGATGTCCATTACTTATGACAAGCTGGACCACCCTATTACTACTCAAGCCCTCGCCTTCCCAGGTCCAGTTTCCACAGTCACGGATATGGATATCCGTCAGACTAGGGAAAAGGACAGTGCGAAAGCCAAGTGCCTCGTGTTGGCTTCAGTTGATAGTATATACCAGAAGCAGCATGAGAAGATGGACTTAGTCTCCTTCTTCCTCCATAACAAAGATTTATATGGAGAGCAATCTCGTATCGCAAGATATGAGACCTCGAACAAATTGCTTCAAGCGAGGTTGGCTGTCGGGTCATCTGTAGGGGACGACGTCCTTACGATGACTAGCTATATTGATGAGCTCACGGACCTGGAGACCACGTTGGGAAAAAGGTCATATGCTGAATTATTTCCACATTCCCTACCCTCTACTTACACCCTGAATGAAATCAGGGAGACACCCGCTCTGCTTAATGGGGGACCTTCTTCTTCTGCATCCAAGGCGAAAGCAAAGGGTGAAAAGAAGAAAACCTCCACAAAGCCGATATACGATGTCAGTGAAGTAGAAGGAAAGGGAAGTGCAAAAGTTTCGGGACTTGGTGTAGGTAATGTAGGGTTACTAGGCACTCTAACAAGGGTTAAAAAAGCATCAACCATGCCCGATTAAAATTTTTGCCGTGCCTAACAACCCTAAACAAGATCTTTGCTAGAAAATTAGGGTTTCACATGCAAGTAAATAGCATCTACGACTAAGTGAATACGAAATACAACCTTTGTAGATCGGTCCTTCACTTCATTAGCTCCTTGTTGAAGTCCCTTCGCTGCGATCGTGGTTCTCCAAGACTCTTGCATGGCTTCACGAAGCTAAAGGAGTGTCCTTGCTTGAAGTCTTCGAGGCCAAAGATGATCTACGTCGAGGGGATGCCAACTCAAGCTTCTACTTCACTAACTAGAGAATTAGTGAAGCAAACACCCTAAACTAAAGTGCTAGTCTAGTGGAGGATGGAGAAATAGGAAGTGTGTTCACTTTAGAATTTATTTTCTCACAATGTTTCACTCTCTTTTGAAAACCCTAACAAGCTTTTCTTTTTGCTCAAAGAAGAAAAAGATGCACAAAAGAAAATATGAAGATAATGATCGAGTGAGTGAGCTAACCATGGGTGAGTGAGTATCATATACTAACTCATATAGAGATTTAATCATGGCTAAATGTGATGGTTAGGTTAACAAAAATCCAAAGTAAAAACAAACTTAGTGGACTTTAGTCAATGCATCCACAAGCTTCCACAAGCTTCATGCATTTTTCTAATCCTCCACTAATTTTGTAATTACTTTAAATATTAAACCCAACACAACAAATAGTATGGTGTAAGTCTCATACACCCATGAATGTTGTATCATCAACCATGATACAAAAAGAAAACATATTTTAATATATATCACATATATATTAAAGTTGTGCACATGTGTGAAAAATCCTTAAGTGAACAAATGTTAGTTAATGTAAATTAGTATATCATACATACAATTATACACTAAATTATTAAATCAACACTTGACTTAATAATCCGGTTATATCTCATATAACCGACTAACATCCAATGCATCGACTTATCGAATCAACACTTGATTCGATAACCCGGCTATATCACATATAACCGACCGATACAAAAAGTCGCGAGAATAGAATGCGGTATCACATACACGCATAATTCTCGGTCCCGCACATATCACATATGTGCTCCTATTTCGTTTTGCCTGAGCCAGTAAAACCTCTATGTAGAACTCTAAAGACTGGTCAATACGCCGGCAGCACCCACAAGACGTCAGCGGTACTAGCTGAACATAATGGCTACCCAGGTATTGAGCGATCAGAAGATCAGCAAGCAAGCCCGTTCCAACTCCTGTAAAAGCCTAACGGTAACACTTCCCGTACAGTCCGGTCTCCTCGTCTGATATGTCATATATCTAGTTTAGGGGTGGTAAACGTCAGACCCCAATAACCGATAAGTCGTGCCGATGTGAGGCTCATAACGGGTCGAGAAACTACTGGTAACACTTACCAGTAAATCTCTAAATCAGCCCTGGCCAGGGACTTCCCTGTTATGGCCAATCGAGCACAGCGCAACATCAACCCCCAATACCGGGAGAGACGAAACCCCTCCTATCGCTCATTGCCTCCTTGTGACTCGAGACTGTACCCAAGAACCACCGTTTTGCACGCCCTCTTGGACGTGGTAAGGTGGAAATCAAAGCACAGTGGGAATCATAGAAGACTCTATGACGATCTCGGATCTACAGACTAACCTGCATAAGTGTCACTAGAGTACTGCCATCTGACGTGAGGTATAATACCATCTGGGAGTTCTCGGCGAGTCCGTCCAGTGTACCCAGTCTCCACTGAGCACCGGTATACCATCTCTGATGTCAAACACCAATGGATATGGGATCATCCATCGCTCATCTTATGGGTCGAGAAGCGTATACGCTAGTCTACACTGGTATATCGATGCCCTGTCTCGATACACCCACGACTAGGATCATTAAAGGATGTACTTATGGACTACTCTGTCCCCACTAGTATGATCTGCATCATAGTCCAGGTAGTCAAGTACACATACTATGGGCTTTACCATCATGTAACAATAAGACAGCATCAAGAGACAAGTATACATGTTAAGATAAAGAGCAACCAGATAGCATACTATCATATCGAGGAAGAAAGTCCTCTCTAATTATGTCCAAGCATCAAATATAATATACATCATCTGTACAATACTGGCCTCTAGGGCATATATACAACTAACAATCTCCCACTTGCACTAGGGCCAGCTGCTGTAGTATCGCATACCAAGCATCCCGAAGAGTCTCTCAAACTGTATCTGGGGAATGGCCTTCGTGAGTAGATCCGCACTGTTGTTCTTCGTATCAACCCACCTGACCTCGATCTACCGGCGATCAACTATCTCCCGGATCAGGTGATACCACCTCAGAATATGCCTGGATCGCTGATGGGACCTGGGTTCCTTGGCCAAAGCCACCGCTCCATTGTTATCGCAATACAAAGGTATTGGATACTCAATGGATGGGACCACTCCAAGTTCAATAATGAACTTCTTGATCCAGACAACCTCTTTGGCAGCATCATTGGCAGCGATGTATTCAGCCTCCATCGTCGAGTCTGCCACGGTTTCCTGCTTGGAACTTTTCTAGCTAACCGCCCCTCCATAAAGGGTAAAGACAAATCCCGAGTGCGACTTAGAGTCGTCCTTATCACTATGGAAGCTCGAATCGGTAAAGGACTCCACTTGGAGTTCTCCGTTACCATACACCAAGAGCATCTCCTTAGTCCTTCGTAAGTAGTTGAGAATGCTCTTCACAGCTGTCTAGTAACTCTCTCCAGGATCAGCTTGATACCTACTCACTACACTTAGTGAGTATGCTACATCAGGTCTGGTACATAGCATCGCGTACATGATAGAGCCTACAGCCGAAGTATATGGTATCCCTTGCATACGAGCTCTCTCCAAATCAGTCTTGGGAGACATCTCTTTGGAGAGAGTGAGTTCAGAGATCGTGGGTAAGTTCCCACGCTTGGATTCTTCCATACTAAACCTCTTTAGTATGGTGGCAATGTACCTGGATTGGGACAATCCCAATATCGTTTTAGATCTATCTCTATAGATCATAATTCCCAGTATGCAGGAGGCATCACCTAGATCTTTCATTGAGAATCTTTGTGATAAGAAGAGCTTGACCGATTGCAGCATAGGAATGTCATTTCCTAGCAAGAGTATGTCGTCCACGTACAATACGAGAAAGGCAACCTTACTCTCTGCCACCTTCTTGTAGATACAAGGTTCATCTACGTTTTTGACGAAATCAAACTCTTTGATAACGACGTCAAAGCAGATGTTCCAGCTCCGCGATGCTTGATTTAATCCATAAATGGATTTAAGCAGCTTGCACACCTTCCTGCTGTTCCCACTATCTACGAAGCCCTCTGGCTGAGTCATGTACACGCACTCTTCTAAATCACCGTTTAGAAAGGCGGTCTTAACATCCATTTGCCAGATTTCGTAGTCATGATATGCAGCGATGGCAAGCATGATCCAGATGGATTTAAGCATAGCCCTGGAGAAAAGGTTTCGTCATAGTCCACACCTGGTCTTTTGACGAAAACCCTTTGCAACAAGTCTAGCTTTGAAAGTCTCCACTTTCCCATCTACACCAAGTTTTTTCTTGAAGATCCACTTGCTCCCAATGGGTTTTACCCCTTCAGGAGCATCTTCCAAAGTCCATACTTTGTTGGTGTACATGGATTCCATCTCGGACCGCATTGCATCCAGCCATTTCACTGAGTCTCCACTCGTGATGGCCTGCTCGAAGCTAGTTGGGTCATCATCCTCCATGATGCAATCCTCACTTCCACCATCCATGATAAAACCGTAGTATCTCTCAGGTGGGTGAGGAACCCTACTAGATCGGCGGAGTGGCTGGGGTTCATCGGGAACTACCGAATCCTCCGGTTCCACTAAATCTTCAGTTGCAGTTTGTGTATCTGGAACCTCTTCCAGCTCTGCCACTTTGCCACTAGTTTCTTTTACAAGAAATTCCTTTTCCAAAAAGGTGGCATGTTGAGCAACAAACACCTTTTGTTCCTCACTGTGGTAGAAAAAATACCCATATGAGTTCTTTGGATATCCCACAAACTTGCAAAGAACCGACCGTGCCTCGAGTTTGTCCGGATTTTTTCTTTTGACATAGGCCGGACAACCCCATATCTTAACTCGTTTAAGATATGGCCTCTTCCCACTCCATATCTCATATGGTGTGGTAGGTACAGATTTAGATGGAACTTGATTCAATAGGTATGCTGCTGTCTCCAGCGCATACCCCCAGAAGGAAATATGTAACTCAGCTGTGCTCATCATAGAGCGCACCATATCTAATAGGGTGCGGGTCCTCCGTTTTGATACACCGTTGTGCTGTGGTGTATATGGAGGAGTCAGGTGAGAGAGAATCCCATTCTCTTTTAGGAAGTCCATGAATTCATTGCTCAAGTATTCACCTCCTCGATCAGATCGAAGGATTTTAATACTTTTCCCGGTTTGGTTCTTGACTTCTTGTTTATATTCTCTAAATTTCTCAAAAGCTTCTGATTTGTGTCTCATCAGGAACACATATCCGAATCTAGAGAGATCGTCACAAAATGTAATGAAGTACGAAGAACCATTCCAGGAATGTGTAGACATGGGGCCGCATACATCACTATGTACCAGTCCCAAGAGTTCCGTAACTCTCTCTCCGTGTCCCGTAAACGGAGCTTTGGTCATCTTTCCTTTGAGACATGACTGGCAAGTATCATAAGATGAAAATTCAAAAGGATTTAAATATCCAGCCTTATGCAACTTAGCTAGTCTTGTCGCATTGATGTGACCCAGTCTACAATGCCACAAGAAGGATTCGTTCAGTTCTGAACTCTTCCTCTTGTGTGTGTTTGTTATGCTCAGAACTATTGATTGATTTAGAATATAAATTCCATTGCACAACGTGCCTGATCCAACCAACTTTTGGTTCAGAAAAATGTTCATAACATTATCCTGTAATACAAAATTATATCTGCATATAAGGTTCGGCATGTAATAGCATTCGTTCAAAATCAATGTATTACCAGTTGGTAATACAAGGTGATATTCCCCGACGGTTTTAGCAGCAACAATTGCACCATTTCCAACCCTTATGTCTTCATCACCTTCTCCAAGTTCTCTACCTTTCCTAAGCCCATGTAACTGATTACATATATGGGATCCTAACCCGGTATCTAATACCCAGGACGTAGAGCAAATGGAGAAACAGTTCTCTGTAACGAACACACCCGAAGAAAATGCATCAACATGTACTTTCTTCACACGGGTGGCATGGGAATCCTGGTATTCCCCTATATCCTGTTCAGTCTTATAACTTTTATAAGAAAGAACGGAACCAACGTTCCCCAACACAGTATAACATGCGGATTCGGTCAATACATCCATATTATTATCTTTATTAAGGCATGATATGGTCGCTACCTGGAGAGAGAGAGAAGAAAACACTTTAGCGTATGCTCTTGCAAGATCAAATTGGTTATTATTTTATCTAATCAGGATGGCTCCCACTGTTTTTATCAAATCTTCCTTCAAACCCTAAAAGGAAAGACTAGCCGGGATTAATTACACCCTACAATTTCGCCAATCTTTCAGCCAGGCTAGTGTCGGTACTTTGAGAGAGGTTCCCCGTGCTTTCGCACGGACCTAATTAAAGTAAACCTCATTTTCCCAGAGGCGTAACCCCGTTGACACCTTTCTAGACACCTACTTGATCGGCTAATTGTCCTGTGTAAAACTCTCCCAGGAGTAACAATTACTCGCAGTGGGTATCGGGATCCAACTATCTCATAGAAGGTATGCAATCTCATTGCAAATTTCAATACTTGAAATTCCCGATAATATTTTGCCCTAAACGATCTATGATCTTGACAAGGTCAACAAACCATAGACCGTAAGTCAAGTTCAACCCGTCATTTCTTGATTGAATTAAACCCATTCGTACGACCCTTGACAAGGTCAACAGGGCCGTACGACTACCCTAATCCAATCTGCATCATACGCATAAGCAGATAAATACTGGTCAGCTACCGCACACTGCGCCTTGACAAGGTGAACAAATGCAGCACGAATACTAAGTAGGACTTATCTGAAATGACGGAGGGCTACGACAGGTTTTTCTGAAAACCTATTGCGTAATGAACTTGATATCGTTATAGAATCATGTGAAATTTTGAAATGGAGTGATTTTGAGGCTTTCATTAGTTTTGCTAAAGAGGTCACTCCCGGTGAAGGGATCTCGGCTCTTTCCTCATCGATTAAGGTGCAGGACATATCATATATATCACTATACAAAGCAAAATTCTAAAAGCAATCAAAAGACAAACCGAGTTTTGTAGCATCTGGCAGTTTTGCTAAAGAGGTCACTCCCGGTGAAGGGATCTCGGCTCTTTCCTCATCGAATAAGGTGCAGGATATATCATATATATTACTATGCAAAGCAAAAACTGTAGCTACCCTTTTTGAAAAATTTGATTCTACAACTTCTTTTAGGTTTCTTTTCTTTCATTAATCATATTAATGAAGTCCCATCATTTAAGTCACCTAAACATCACAAATAAATACGACGTACACTTATGCCATCCGCATTCGCCTCGATGTCCCCTCGTGCACCGTTAGGTTAGGTAACTAACGGCAGAGCGGGGAAGGGCTAGCGCGGGTGTAAAACATAAGTAACATCTATATAATATATCATATATACTATATACAGTATCTATCACAACATATCAAATGATCACATCACAGATATTGCAGCAGAAGAAACATATGAAATAATGGATATACTAGGAGGTCCGTGTTTTATTTTGAGCCTCTATAAATCACGAATTCCACGGTCACGATGAATAGCCAAACCCACACCCTTAGACCCCTACGAGAGAGGCAAGCAACCCTTCCAATTCTAGAGTTAGGAGACCCGGACTCGACTCCTCGAGTTGGTCTCCCACTGGACTCTAGAACCCGGTTACCTGTGCTCTCCTCCTTGGGTCTATCCTAGTGCGGAAAAGTAAATAATATACAAATGGTGACAGCAACCTCATCCCGGAAGTGCCCCAATAAAAGAATATTACTTACATTTAATTTTACATGAATGAAAATAAAAACCCTCATCTCACATAAAAAACCCCGGCTATTCATAACACGACGATCCAATATAACATATACAGCAACACATAACATCACATATCATCAACGTAAGTAAATATGCGCATCCCAATTGTCGTTGACATATAGTAACGAAACCGGCGATATCACATATTACACTTAAGGTCACAGAAAAGAAAGTGTAAAACTACAACATTTGGAATTCACAATCTCTTTAGACATCGTAAATCCGAAATATCACATATTTCGCATTTCATGCCTAACTATATGAATTCCACATATTGTATCACATTCCAGATAAATAGACAGTATTAAACTTTCTGATCGAATAATCAAATACCCAAGATTTCCTTAATAGCTCAACACTTGAGCGGAGTTCAAAAATTCCAGAATACGTCACAGTAGCAACGGTCCAGCCGTAGAAGGGTCAAGCCAACGCCTCACATGTGGCACGCCGTACTGCCCCAAACCCTAAGGTTTAGAGGCAGTTCAAGATGATCACATAATCGAGTTAAGGTTTGTGTTCTTCTAGAGGGTCCATCGCATTACTTGCACGTTTTCCCGAAAGATTTAAACTCGAGAAAAAAAATTCAACACTTGAAAGTTTTTCGTGCCGGGAAAAAATGAGTTAATGATACCCGTTCGAACATTTTAATACTTTCTAAATTATTCGAAAAACATAACGAATTTAAATTTTCCGATCGAATTAGCGAATACAAAATAAACCCTAGATCACTCAACACTTGAGTCAGATAAAAAATACCCAGAAAATATAAGGAATAGTTACGGATATTACTGCACAAAATTCTGTCCACAGTTCACTTTTACTGCCGCGGAACCGCCGGCTAAAGTGGGGTGGGACCGCGGTTCCATGGCGTATGTACGGAATTAGGGGCTCGAATTTTGTGGTAATTCTTAGAATTCCCTGCTGATTTTTTTAGGTATTTTTAATTCTGAAAATAACACAGTTTTAAAAAATGTACAGAGAAAGGTTTAAATTGACGTTTCGGGGTTCCTTCGGAGTTTTAACTTCGTATACACGTCGCCTAATGCTCTAGCTAGGCTCTGATACCACTGTAGGGTTACTAGGCACTCTAACAAGGGTTAAGAAAGCATCAACCATGCCCGATTAAAATTTTAGCCGTGCCTAACAACCCTAAACAAGATCTTTGCTAGAAAATTAGGGTTTCACATGCAAGTAAATAGCATCTACGACTAAGTGAATACGAAATACAACCTTTGTAGATCGGTCCTTCACTTCATCAGCTCCTTGTTGAAGTCCCTTTGCTGCGGTCGTGGTTCTCCCGGACTCTTGCATGGCTTCACGAAGCTAAAAGAGCGTCCTTGCTTGAAGTCTTCGAGGCCGAAAATGATCTACGTTGAGGGGATGCCAACTCAAGCTTCTACTTCACTAACTAGAGAATTAGTGAAGCAAACACCCTAAACTAAAGTGCTAGTCTAGTAGAGGATGGAGAAATAGGAAGTGGGTTCACTTTAGAATTTATTTTCTCACAATGTTTCACTCTCTTTTGAAAACCCTAGCAAGCTTTTCTTTTTGCTCAAAGAAGAAGAAAATGAACAAAAGAAAAGATGAAGATAATGATCAAGTGAGTGAGCTAACCATAGGTGAGTGAGTATCATATACTAACTCATGTAGAGACTTAATCATGGCTAAGTGTGATGGTTAGTTTAACAAAAATCCAAAGTAAAAACAAACTTAGTGGACATTAGTCAATGCATCCACAAGCTTCTACAAGCTTCATGCATTTTTCTAATCCTCCACAAATTTTGTAATTACTTTAAATATTAAACCCAACACAACAAATAGCATGGTGAAAGTCTCATACACCCATGAATGTTGTATCATCAACCATGATACAAAAAGAAAACACATTTTAATATATATCACATATATATTAAAGTTGTGCACATGTGAGAAAAATCCTTAAGTGAACAAATGTTAGTTAATGTAAATTAGTATATCATACATACAATTATACACTAAATTATTAAATCAACGCTTGACTTAATAATCCGGTTATATCTCATATAACCGACTAACATCCAATACATCGACTTATCGAATCAACACTTGATTCGATAACCCGGCTATATCACATATAACCGACCGATACAAAAAGTCGCGAGAATAGAATGCGGTATCACATACACGCATAATTCTCGGTCCCGCACATATCACATATGCGCTCCTATTTCGTTTTGCCTGAGCCAGTAAAACCTCTATGTAGGACTCTAAAGACTCGTCAATACGCCGGCAGTAGGTGATGATCACATCAAGCACCCACAAGACGTCAGCGGTACTAGCTGGACATAATGGCTACCCGGGTATTAAGCGATCAGAAGATCAGCAAGCGAGCCCGCTCCAACTCCTGTAAAAGCCTAACGGTAACACTTCCCGTACAGTCCGGTCACCTCGTCTGATATGTCACATATCTAGTCTAAGGGTGGTAAACGTCAGACCCCAATAACCGATAAGTCTTGCTGATGTGAGGCTCATAACGGGTCGAGAAACTACTGGTAACAATTACCAGTTAATCTCTAAATCAGCCATGGTCAGGGACTTCCTGTTATGGCCAATAGAGCACAGCGCAACATCAACCCCCAATACCGGGAGAGACGAAACCCCTACTATCGCTCATTGCCTCCATGTGACTCGAGACTGTACCCAAGAACCACCGTTTTGCACGCCCTCTTGGACATGGTAAGGTGGAAATCAAAGCACAGTGGGAATCACACAAAACTCTATGACGATCTCGGGTCTACAGACTAACCTGCACAAGTGTCACCAGAGTACTGCCATCTGACGTGAGGTATAATACCATCTGGGAGTTCTCGGCGAGTCCGTCCAGTTTACCCAGTCTCCACTGAGCACCCGTATACCATCTCTGATGTCAAACACCAATAGATATGGGATCATCCATCGCTCATCTCATGGGTCGAGAAGCGTATACGCTAATCTACACTGGTATATCGATGCCCTGTCTCGATACACCCACGACTAGGATCATTAAAGGATGTACTTATGGACTACTCTGTCCCCACTAGTATGATCTGCATCATAGTGCAGGCAGTCAAGTACACATACTAAGGGCTTTACCAACATGTAACTATAAGACAGCATCAAGAGACAAGTATACATGTTAAGATAAAGAGCAACCAGATAGCATACTATCATATCGAGCAAGAAAGTCCTCTCTATTTATGTCCAAGCATCAAATATAATATACATCATCTGTACAATACTAGCCTCTAGGGTATACATACAACTAACAGGTAAGGAGGGTTGTTCCTATTGTTGTGGGAAAGGGCATTGGCAGAAGGATTGCAGGGCTTTGGAAGCCAGTAGCCAGGATTCGAAGCATGTTGTGGCTTCGGCCTCAAGTGTGTTTGTAATTGAGAACTGTTTGTCAATTAACTCTACTTCCTGGGTACTAGATACCGGAGCAGGATCTCATATCTGTAATTCATTACATGCTTTGAGAAACCGTAGAGTTATCAGGGTAGGTGATTTGTCTCTCAGAGTTGCGAACGGAATGAGCATGGACGCTGAATCCGTGGGAGAATATCGCCTAGGTTTGACAAGTGGGCAAATATTGATTCTACGTAACTGTTTGTATGTACCTAGTTTGACTTGTAATATCATATCAGTATCCTCACTTTCGAGAGAGGGATATGATTTTACATTCGTAAGCGATATGGTTCACGCCCACCTAAATCAAGTTCTGATTGGGTCCGGTACATTAGATAACGGTATATACGTATTAAATCAAGCTCAGATTTTCAATGTCCAGAACACACTTAAAAGAAAGTCTCCAGAAATAAATCAGGCTTTCTTATGGCATTGTAGACTAGGTCACATCAATGAAACACGGTTGACTAAGTTACATAGAGAAGGATATTTGAATCCGTTCGAATATCAATCTTATGCTACTTGTGAATCTTGTCTCATGGGAAAGATGACAAAGACTCCATTTACTGGACACAGAGTAAGAGCGAGCGAGCTCTTGGGACTCATACACAGCGATGTGTGTGGTCCAATGTCTACACATGCGCGAGGCGGTTATTCCTACTTCATTACTTTTACGAATGATTTCTTTAGGTATGGATATATCTTCTTGATGAAGCATAAATCCGAGGCTTTTGAGAAATTCCGGGAATACAAGAATAAAGTGGAAAACCAAACAGGCAAAAGTATGAAGACACTGAGATCTGATCGAGGTGGTGAATACTTAAGTTCCGAGTTCCTGGGTTACTTAAAAGAGAATGGAATTCTCTCTCAGCTTACTCCTCCATACACACCACAACACAACATTGTATCGGAAAGGAGGAATCGAACCCTATTGGATATGGTTCGTTCCATGATGAGTAATGAGTTACCGCGATCTTTCTGGGGTTATGCACTAGAATCAGCTGCATATCTTTTGAACAAGGTTCCAACTAAGTCAGTGCCTACCACACCATATCAGATGTGGAGTGGGAAGAAACCCTATCTTCAGTACCTGAAGACATGGGGATGTCCAGCTTTTGTTAAAAAGCAGCATGCGGACAAGCTCGAGGCACGCTCAGTACATTGTAAATTTGTGGGATATCCAAAGAACTCCAAGGGTATTATTTCTATTACGCAGAGGAACAAAAGGTTTTTGTTTCTCGTCATGCCCACTTCTTGGAAGCTGAATTTTTAGAAAATCAGAAGAGTGGGAGCGCAATAGAACTGGAAGAAATTCCAGAACCACAAGCTGTTACTGAAAGTTTGGTTAGAACAAGAAGGTTCAGAAGAAAGGGACATCCCGGCGCCTATCCGCAGAAGTAGTAGGCAGTCTCATCCGCCCGAGAGATACTACGGTTTTCTCATAGACGGAGATCGAGAAGATTGCATCATTGATAATGATGACCCTACTAGCTTCTAGCAAGCCATTCATAGAGGCGACTCGGTAAAATGGCTGGATGCAATGCGGACCGAAATGGATTTCATGTACACCAACAAAGTATGGACTTTGGACATTGCTCTAGATGGGGTAAAACCCGTAGGAAGCAAATGGATCTTCAGAAAGAAGATTGGTGTGGATGGACAGGTTGAAACCTATAAGGGTTTTAGTCAAAGACCTGGTTTGGACTATGACGAAACCTTTTCTCCAGTGGTTATGCTCAAATCCATTCGGGTCCTTCTTGCCATTGCTGCCTTCCACGATTATGAGATTCGGCAGATGGTCGTAAAGACGGCTTTTCTAAATGGTAATTTGGAAGAATGCGTCTATATGGATCAGCCGGAGGGATTCATTCAGAGTGGGAGCAGCGGTAAAGTGTGCAAGTTGTTTAAGTCCATTTATGGACTAAAGCAGGCATCACGGAGTTGGAACATCTGTTTTGATGATACAGTCAAAGAATTCGACTTTATCAAAAATCCAGATGAACCATGCATATACAGTAAGATTGTAGGGAGAGCTGTAGTATTCCTCGTCTTGTACGTGGATGACATTCTCCTAATAGGAAATGATATTCCTATGCTACAGTCAGTCAAAGGATTCTTGTCACAGAAGTTCTCCATGAAGGACCTGGGTGATGCTACCTATATTCTGGGGATCCAGATCTATCGTGATAGATCAAAGAGGATGTTGGGACTCTCACAGTCCAGGTATATAGACACCATATTGAAAAGATTCATTATGGAAGATTCTAAGCGCGGTAACCTACCGACTTGTCACGGAATCACCCTCTCCAAAGAGATGTCTCCCAAGACTGATTTGGAAAGGGCTCGCATGTCGATTATACCCTACGCTTCTGCGGTAGGCTTTATAATGTATGCGATGTTATGTACCAGACCAGATGTAGCATACGCATTAAGCGTTGTAAGCCGGTATCAGGCAAACCCAGGGGAGAAGCACTGGATAGCAGTAAAGAACATTCTCAAGTACCTGAGGAGGACTAAGGAGATGTTCTTGGTGTAGTGCGGAAAGGACCTCCAGATCGAGGCCTTTGCCGACTCCAGCTTCCAGAGTGACAAGGACGACTCCAAGTCCATGTCGGGTTATGTCTTTACCCTCAAAGGAGGGGCGGTCTGTTGGAAGAGTTCCAAGCAGGACACCGTTGCAGACTCAACAATGGAAGCGAAGTACATAGTTGCTTGCGATGCCGCAAAAGAAGCTGTCTGGATGAAGAATTTCCTCACAGAACATCAGGTGGTTCCTACCAGTGTTGATCCAATACCTCTGTATTACGACAACAACGACGCTATAGCTTTAGCGAAGGAACCCATGTCCCATCAGAAGTCCAGACACATCTTAAGGCGGTATCACCTGATCAGGGAGATCGTAGATCGCCGGGAGATCGAGGTGAAGAGAGTAGATACGGAGAATAACACTGCTGATCCATTCACAAAGGCCATTCCTCAGACGCAGTTCGAGAGGCTATTCGAGATGATAGGTCTGCGATATGCCAGCATATGGCCCTAGTGCTAGTGGGAGATTGTTAGTGTTTATGCCCTAGAGGCCATTAATGTATCATACTAGTTTGTATATTACTTAATGGAAGCTTGGGATATTCACAGTTGTATTGACAGTCTTGCTAAAAATGGTAGTATACTACTTGGTTTGTTTCTACTTTAATATGTGCATGTGTTTCTTTTAACGTATCGCTTATACATATTAGTAGAACCCTTAGGATCTTTGCTTGATTACCAGCGTTGTGATGGCAGTCACACTAGTGGAGGCTGGGTAGTCTATAAGCAACATCCTATACAGGTCCCTGGTCGTAGGATTATCGAGACGGGGCATCGATACACCGGAGTAGACTGGTGTGTACACTTCTCATCCCAGTTGGGGAGATGGTCTATCCTACAGCCATCAGTACGTCGTACTGGAGATAGTTTGCAGGTGCTCGTTAGGTTACGGGTACACCGGACAGGACTCGCCGGGAACTGCAGGTTGGTTTTATACCCATTGTCAGATAGCAGTTCCAAGGTGACATGAGTACAACTTAGTCCGTCGACTTGATACTGCTACTTCGCCTCGGGTGTGTTCCCATTTTGCTTAGATTACTACCCTACCACGGCTCAAAGGAGTCATGGAAACAGGTAGTAGTTGGGTGCAGTCCCGAAGCACTTGGAGGCAGTGGCGGTTAGACAGGATTCGTCTCTCCCGGTATTGGGGGTTGATATCGCGCTGTGTATGGAGAGCCATTACGCAAAGTCCCTGACCAGGGCAAGCGAGATTTACTAATAGGCTTCCATTAGTTTCTCAAGGTGTAATGGACTTCATTCCGACATGACTTATACCGCTATTAGGGGTCTGACGTTTATCGCCCCCTAGGCCCGATATGTGATAGTCATAGACGGACAGACCGGACTGTACGGAGATTGTCGCATCAGGCTCAGTAAGAGTTCGGATGGGTTTCCTCATCGTCCTTCTTATCGACATCTACTTGTGGACCGTTACGTACAACTAGTACCGCTTGCGGCCTGTGGTTAAACCCACTGCCAGTGTAGTATCGAGTCTTTAGAGTCCCACACAGAGAGTTTCCCTGCACCAGGAAAAAGGTGTAGAGGCCGTATGGTTTTACGGCAGGGCCGCGATCACTTACGTACACCTGTGCACGTACTATGACCGGGCAGATAATACTAGCGGGCTTTGGTTTAAGCCAGTTTCTAGTATTATACAGATAGATTTATTCAGTCAAAGATTATCCGTGTTTTTCGGAAATACGGATGGGAGGGGCAGTCTCGTAATTTGTCGGCAAGCATCTAGAAGAAGATGACTCATTTGTGTTTAATTCTTTTTAGGTTTTAAACTAAATGAGGTTGAGGATGAGGTGTACGTTTTCATTAAATGGATAATGACTCATGAGATGATTCATCTCAAATGAATTAAATGAAGCATGGTTGATATTATGATAGATATTTGTTATGATATTTTGATGCTTCATATTATTCTAAATGAGACATTATTCATTTCATAATTACAAAAGCTTTCTCTCTCCTCAAGTTTTCATCTTCTTCCTCAAACCCTAAAAGCTCTCATGAGTTGAGAATACTAGGGTTTAAGTGACTAAGTAATCCATCTAAATACTCTACACCCTCTAGGACTTCTAGATTAGCAAACTAGAAGCCGTAGTTGTCTCAGATTCGAGATAGGAGCTCGGACTATAGACTCTCGGGTGGATCGTCTATGACTCGAGGAGGCCGTTGAGGTACCCATGTCCATTGAGCCGACGAGGTATGGAGGACAGCGATGAAGACCCGAAGGACAAGTAACGTGAGGTATAACATCGAATTAGAGTAATTAAATCTCTCGTAGTTTGCTAGTAATGGTTTAGACATGATCTGTGTGCTGATGTCCGTGTTACGAAGCTTTAATAATTGTTTTTCATATATTCCGCCTCCCCGCGAACACGTGGGGTGCGTGACATGGACTTACAAGACTAACATGTACACATGTCACCAGGGAACTGCTATCTGACAATAGGTATAATACCAACTAGCATGTTCCCGGGGAGTCCGTCCGGTGTACTCATAACCCAATGAGCATCTGTTTACATCTTAGGTGAACCAACTGACACCAATGACTTATGAGACCGGCCACCACCCCTCGTCGGGGTCTCGATCTGTATACACTACTCTCGGAGTGTCGATGCCCGGTCTCGAAACTCCCACGACTAGGGACAATTTAAGGATGTGCTTCTAGACCACTCAACTCTCACGTATATGATCGCCATCATACTGCTGGTAGTCAAGCAAGAATCCTATAGGCTCTATCAACATGTAATAGTGATATGTAATGTTACCTGAAACATGTACACGATGATAAAGACAAACCAGATAGCATACTATCATCTCGAGTAAGACTGTTCTACTGGTATAGGTCCTCCCTCAATCATTGCAATCACGTGCCTGCGATCCAATAATTGACTTGAGGGCACTATAGCCAACAATCTCCCACTTGGACTTAAGGCTAATTATTGCGGTGTCGCATACTCACAGCCCATATGATACCGAACACCCAACTCCTCTACTAATTAGTTTCACAAAGCTCGTTTGTGTAACTATCGCGTTCGAGAAATAGCCTCAGTGAGTGGATCCGCTCTGTTGTTTCTTTCTATATCTCTCTTTATCTCAAGTTCATGGTGAAAGCCATCTCCAGAAATGTGCAATACCTGTCTTAAAATATGTCTGGATATCTGATGGGACCCAGTTCACAAATGAACTCCAAATCCAGCAAACTTCTTAGATTGTATCATCAACTGAAATTAATCAGTATCCTGCACCATGCCTCCCACAGTATCCGCTTGGACCACCTGTCCAAATTACTGCCCCTTGTCAAGAGGAAAACTATAACTCTGACAGTCATTCTGTCATCTAGGTCACCTTGGAAGCCTGGAATGATAACTGTCACCCGAAGGAGGCTGTAGTTATCATATCCCTAGAACATATACCTATGTTCATAAACTGCTTACGAACGTTTCTCCAGGATTGGATTAATATATCAACTTATTGTAAAAACAACATCTGGTGTGGTACTTGACATCTCATGATCAACTCATTTGCCTAAGCAAGTGATATGCCAATCATGCACATTCATCTCCCCTTTAGTCTGTAAGACACCTTTAGAGAGGGTGACTCCATCACCTGCAGGTACACCACCATGCAAGGAGTCGTCCATTCTAAAACAACTTTAGAATAATGTCAAAGTACCCAGATTAGGAAACTACCCAAATCTAGATCTAAAACCATAGATCTAGTAACCAGAATGCCTGATATTATATCCATAACCTATATGGAGAAACCACTGTGTGATAACCAAAGTATAACCGATCGTAGTATAGGAATTTCACTTCCTACTATGTGTATGCCATCCAAATACCAGGACATCACACCCTACTACCTGCTTAACAGATGCATCTCCTATTCTGATGAAGTCAAAACCTATGACTGTCACATCAAAAATAGACGATCTATCTCCGCTATATCTGCTTTAGTCTATAAATAGACACAAGCAACTTGTGCACTATGTTTCCGCTGCTCCCACTGACTACAACAACCCTCTGGCAGAGTCATATACACGTGCACTTCTAAAACTAGTTTAGAACGACAGTATACTTATACTCCTGCCGGGTCTCATAGTCCAGAACAGCAGTAAAGGTAAGTCTGGGTAAACAAGAACCTCCCTGTTACCGTCTTTGAGAATACCGAAGTACCTCTCGGGCGCCTGAGGCTACCCACTATATCTGCGGAGTGGCTAATGGAATGTCAAACCTGGTTGAATCTTTAGGTTCTATTAAATTTTCAGTAATCGTTTGTGCTTCTGGAATCTCTTCCAGTTCTACCATACTCCCACTACTGTTTTCTGAAAAAGTCCATTTTACTAAAACTGTGGCGAGTCAAGAATAATATCACTATTGATCTTCCAGATGGTAGAAAGTTAACCCTCGTCATAGCCCGGGATAACCCACAAACTGCCATTACAGAAGCGTGCCTTGAGTATGTCCAGAGTCTGGTTTTAAGCATAAGCCGGACAACTCCATATACTTTAGCATCATTAAGATATGAACCATTCTATATACAATATAGAAACAAAGGTACAGATTTAATTAGAACCAGATTCAAATCATGCAGCTGTCTCCAGTGCATGTCAACTAAATAAAGAGAGGCCGATCAGCATTACTCAACTTAGGAGTGCATCCAGATATGAGTAACCTGAAAGAGAAGCAAGTTCTCAAAACCATTACTATCAGCTGAATACCAAATACAAGTATCTACATCTTCGATCACCTTGAAGAATCCTGATACTTGCAACACAAGGTTCTCTACTTTATTCTTGTACCTATAACTTCTCAAAACTTGGACCTTGTATTTCTACGAAACACTTGTCTAAAACTGGAGAAGTCACAAATAAAAAGAATATAGTACGAGCACCAACCCCTCTGTCCTAATGGACACTGGACAACATACAATACTTTGTATAAGTCTCCTGAGTAGAATAACTCAAACTCTGTGCATCGTAGGTTGAAAACTGTACTGTGGTTAAGAAGAATTACACCGTTGTTTAATGCTCATTACCTAACCATCAACTGATATAGGTAAATGTCATGGACATAATTTCAAAAAGTTATATCTCACTTTATAAAATAAACTGTAACATTTCAGAAAAATAAAATATTATTTTTGGGAATTTTTATAATTAAATAATAAAATATGAATATTTTAATAGGGCGGTATAATAAAATACCGATAAATTTTGAAAAAAAAATTTGGAAAATTATAGAAATTACTGAAAAGAGAGTGCTTTATGTGATTCATGCAAATTATGAAAGTTTATGATTTATTTGAGACTATTTTAGTGCTAATCGCGATTAAAAATCGCTAATCGGGCTTTAAGCGTGTTTTGTGCACATGACATGCACATGTCATTTTTAAAACTTGTTGCTTTTTCCTTCATGGTTATTTCTTCATTCATGCATGGTTATTGTTTTTAATAAAAAAGAGAGGAAAATGAAAAGAAAATAAAAGAGAAGAAAAGAAAACAATAAAGAATAGAATAGTGAGAGTATGGGCATGAGAGAGAAGAGAGAGGTGAGGGGTCAAACCATGGTCTTAGCCATTTGTTTCATTCTTATCTTCATCCTTCTCTCTTCTTCTCTCTCAATGGCAGCACCCCCTCTCCCTCCTCCACTACAACCCCCACTTCATCATCAAATCTTCATCAAAACTCCCTCCCCACTTCACAAAAAATGTGCATGAGCTCACTAGCAACACTTTGGATCAAGTAAGTTTTGATTTTGGACACTTGGGGCAACTCAAGAAATTTCTTGAGTTGCCAAATGAGGTAATTCCTATACCATTTGCATTGTATTTCTTCCTCTTTAGCTTCCATGTTTGATTAGAGGTGTTTTAGTGATGTTTAGTGAGGGTAGGAAATTTCTAGTTAGGGTTTGAGGGAAACTTGATTTGAGATAGTGTAATTGAGGTTAGTGGAGATGATACAACCCTTTTAGTGACAGTATATTGGACTAAACCTTAAACTTAAACCCCAAAACATAAACATAGAAACCCCTATATCGGAGAATTGTGGATTCTGTGAGGGTATATTGGTATCTGCTATGACCCGGGGCACCTGAAAAATATTTAGCGAAGACTGAAAGATGTGCAGGCAACCTAGAACCTATACCCAAAACCTGAGACCATATACTCATGTTTAGGCCGCAATTTTACTCATTTTAGCCGCAATTTACTGCCTTGGTACTTTGGAATCGTCCCGTGCTTGATCCATGGCTTCATTTTAGGCAAATTAGAACTACCCCATATGCAGAATTAGATAATTTCACCTGGAACAAAATCTAGAAGTGTTTTACGAAGTTTCTGAATTCGTTTTGCGGCTTTTAATGATTTAGAATTTGGTATTTGATATTGTGTTTCCGTCGTGTGGCGTTTGAACGCCAACGACTAAGGTTATTGGTCGGGTTTTGCACGCGAAGTTATAGGTTTTGACCTATGGGCGAAACGTGTGCCGTTTTGGTTTTCCGACTTGGTTTTAATACGTGTTTGTGATTGTGTATTGGTTGTAAGTACCCCACATAGACTTCGAGACGACGAGGATGAGCGTGGCGTCATCGACTCCAGCAAGCGAAGCTCAAGGTGAGTAGATATATATCTACGGGGGAAGTCGGGTGGATGGCGTATAGCACCCCCGCTGTTCAAAGTATAGTATTATATATATATTTATTACATATATGATATTGTTATGTGAAACATGGATACTAAAGTTTGGTGATAGGGTTATATGTTCATGAGCTAGTTTAGTGTTAGTTGCAAAACCCTAGAGTAGTTGTTACACCCACACGCGCGCGCATATACATGCATACATGTATTTTATTACCTGTCCGTATATGGGGATATGTATACATATATATATATACACACACATGGGTATGGGACTATGTATATATATATATATATACGTATACCTGTGCATGGATATTGAGGATAGAGGATGATATTTGGAGATGAGTCGATGAGATTGGGCTTGAGGCCGTGAGATCGGTGATACGACGTGGTTCGTATTTGTGATACGATATGATGTTTTAGCGGGTCCTTTGGACGTGGTGTTTTCATACACACGCATGCATACATAGATGGTATCAGTATTGTACTAGAAGTAGATCAGTACCCCGGATTATGATGTTTGATAAAGAGGATAGCAGATGAATAATGAGATAATGTGATATTGACCCGTACCCAGATTTGGGAGACCGTACGATGGATTTACCGTACGAGCTATATATTGATGATAGATCCGCACTCTTGACTTGAGGATGTCATATTATAGATATTGTATCGTATGGGATACTATTGAGGCGGGATCACCGACTATTATATATATATTATATATGTATCGACTCAGATGTTATGCGGTTTCCTTACCTTTCGATCAGCCTGTTTAGTTTAGTCCTGCAGTTTACTTATAAATGATAGATTAGATTCGAGTCATACCTATTTCAAAACTAACGAATCGTGAGTATTTTAAAGACATGCCAAGGGATTCTACGGATGTTTCAAAAGACGTACATTTTCTTAAAACACCGTAGTCCCTATTTTCTAAACACACGATTCGTGTTATTCCAAATGGCAGACCTGTATGACTCATATTTATATAAATGCAGATTCATTATCATTGTATTTGATATTCAGCTCCGGCACATTATTGCTGTTCGCATCGCATCGCGTGCTTATGTTGTGTTTTCATAAGCCATTATTGAAATCATACTGTCAGGACACCAGCACCATTACCGATGATGCGTATGTTCCATATACACTTACTTGCCGGCTCACACACATCATCATCGGTAATTGCCATGTCACGTACACTTTAGAGAATATTAATTGATTGGCATAGCTTGTTAACTGATAGTTCGACATGGTATTAGCGTACTCATCTTTATATGCTAGTTTAGACATTGCAGTTATTACTTGCTACTTCATGTATATTATTATTCACTGTTATACAGTATTATGGAGTTTTATGCCGATATTCACTGTTTACTTGCTATTGATGATTTAATTTCGGATTTTCCTGAGATTTCCTGGATTTGGGGGAAAACCGCAAGAATATATATAAACTTCTCTCTCTCTCTCTCTCTTTTTAAAATGAAAAGTGCGGTTTTCTCGTGATGTATGAGTAGTCCACCATGATGTTTTCTCGGTTATGAGATTGGATTTCGAGACCCGATTCGAGGAGTCGTATAAACCGTTTGCGGGTACATGGTGGACCCGGTTAGGTACCCCGAGGCGAGAGTGATTTCATAGAGGATGATGAGCCTGGCAGGGGGCACTACCTACCGGTGATATTATTTGGACTTGTCGGTTATCCGGAGGATACCGATCGAAATCATAAGATGGATACAGGATGATCCGTTCTGCCGGAGCCCGCAGGCCGATCCCGTAGATGATACGGATGCCTAAGATTTTGAGATATGAGACATTGAGATATTGAGATTTGAGACACTGAGATTTTGAGATTTGATGATACAGGCCAGTCCGGGTAGCCGGAGCCTGAGATATTGAGATATTGGGATTTATGTTTTGTGTCGATGCTTGACACGGATTTCTCTGTTGATTTCATTGATGATACTCGATTTATATACATACTGAAATCCCATTGAATAAAATAGTCCTCTCACTCATTTCATTACATTACATTCATACCTCATACACATGATACATTGCTACCAGAGGCACTGATACGAGCACACGGGATTACACTTCTGTATAGATGTTTACCCTTGCCACCTTTTTATGCTTCAGACTTATCATTTTGAGGTTATATATATTTGATCGTATTGACCTAGGATTGTGTCATACATACGATTTCTGCTCGGTGATGTTTTCTACTCACGAGTTGGCAACTCACCCCCGTTGTGCCACAGTTTCTTGCTGGTTTTGCCGTACAGGTTTCGTTACGGTCTTGCTGGCACACTGCATCATTTCCAGGTGATTTCCTTCGATAGGTGGGTTCACTTGTATCGTGACTGCCATTGTGTATATTTATATTCAGTTGTATCTAGAAACTCCATCAACCAAACTTGTATATTTATGGACTTAACAGACCAGTGTTGTATATTCTTTCGACCGTAGAGTCGCGCGTTGTATATTATAGTTTTCATGTTGTTTTGAGTTTCCTTTTCAGTTTTGATTCTCGCCCTTCGGCATTGTATATTATATTACTTGCGTGGTTGTGCCCGTCGATTGACGAAGAGCTAGCTCCCGCTTGGGGATGCCTTGTATCATTCATGTATATATTATTATGTTGTACCCCGTTCGGGGCCAGTATGTACAAAGGAAACTCTGCCGAAATTTTCAGAAAAGACTTGTGATTTTAAAAATGCATATTCGGCCTATTTTAATAAAACATTTCTTCAAAATGGTTTTAGATTTCTGGGCTTTTGGCTTACTTGAATTAGATGTGGTCCTATAGACTTCATATGATTCAAGTGCCAGTCACGGGCTTTTTCGGGTCATGACATAAACGTACAGATATATCAGTTTGAAATTGGTGCATAACAACGGATATTCAAAACCAAAAATTTGCCGTCAGGAAGAAACCCCAGGCGATTTCCTCAAATATCACCAATTACAATGAATTCCGATATAATGAGAATGATCACCTAATTCCCAATAACTTACTCACACTCATCATCTGTAAAACCATACAGATGTGAGAATCAAACTAGGTAAATACAAACCCTGGAGTAAGGATCTAATTGAGAAATCAGTTTTCATTTAACAACGCATAGTGAAACTGAAACATGAGAATGTTTCGAAGGGGTATCCGGGTATTCCTAGTAATGCCTCTTCCACTATCCAGATTCATGACTGTAACCATATATTTCCTTTGCCATCTCTCCAAATCCCTTTATTTATCTTTACTCGTTACCTTCTGTACACCACTCTTAGGTTAAATGGTTTTCTTCCTTCCCTACCGTTCGGCACCAGCCTATGGTTTGGAAGAAGACTATCCAATAAGTGTAATAGGTTTACTCTCCTAATCCTAAGAGTACTCGCAACCTAAGAGAAGGTAAAGATTAAAGACAACCGAATAATCCTTATTCTATTTCTCCTGAACCAGAATCCATTCTCGAACTGGAACAAGTTCCTTCGAGTTCGTATGTAACTATACGACGGATTATCCAATAAATGTGGATCTTCGTAGTGATACGGGGTGTTCTGGAGAAATACAAAGGTGAAGTAGGAGTGGAGATGAAATACGTGGTTTGGTCGTGAATGATAGCAGTCGAAATTTACTTTGCCCTCTTTCTGATCCCTTTATTTGTCTTTACTTATTACCTTCTGTACACCACACTTGGGCTAATTGGTTTTCTTCCATCCCCACCTTTCAGCACCTGCATATGGTTTGGAAGAAGACTATCCAATAAGCGCAATAGGTGTACTCTCTCCTAATCCTAAGAGCCCTCACAACCTGAGAGAAGGTAAAAGGAAAATAAAACTGAATAGTCCTATTCAATTTCTCCCGAACCGGAAACCATCCTCGAATCTGAAACAAGTTTCTTCAAGTTCGTATGTAACTATTGTAGGGTTCCTAGGCACTCTAATGGAGTCTCACAAGTGATCAAACATGGCCAATTGAAATTTTACAAGTGCCTACAAACCCTAATACGGATCGTTAACTAGATATATAGGCGAAGCAAGCAAGTAAACGGAAAAATAGCTAAAGGGAAGGGGCTACAACCTTTGTAGATCCGGTCCTCCACCTCCTAGGCTCCGTGATGAAGTTCTCTCCGCTGTCCAAATCGAACCATGACTCTCACGGTGGTTTCATCGGAGGAAAAACGGGCTAGGTCATCGACGACGATGCCGAAGATGATCTACGTCGAGGCATCGCTAGATCAAGCTCCAACTTCACCAAGTCAAGAAAACTTGTGAAGGAAACACCCTATACTACTTGGCAAGAGGTAGAGGATGAAGAAATAGGATGTGGGTTCACTTTAGAATTGGATTTCTCACTAGTTTTCATCACTTGCCATTGGAGTTGCAAGCTTTCTTCATGGAGGAAGAAGATGAAGAAGAAGAAGAAGATATGATAAGTCTTTTTTTATTAGATAAATAAATCAATACTTATCATGTATTAACCCTTGGTTAATTGTAGAGAATGGACCATGGTTAACTTGAATGGTTAGGGTTAAGTATAAGACAAGGATGGTGGACTAATTCAAAGCTTCAAGAATCTTCAACTAGCAAACAAAAATAGCAACCATTCTTTTCTCATCTTTTTCCAAAATAAATAAATAATTAAATAAGAAAAAAAGAAAACCCTAATCATAAACTTAACCATGGTTTAATTCTTTACACTTAACCAAGTAAACATGTATCATCAAACATGATACAATCATGTGCACAAATGTATATCACATATACAACTTGCACAATTCAAGTGAGAAAATCCATTTAAAGTGAACCAATACTAGTTAATACAAAGTAATATATCAAATATATAATTATACATTAAATCATTAAATCAACACTTGATTCAATGATCCGGTCATGTCGCATATAACCGGCTAGTATCCAATGTGTCGGCTTATCGAATCAATCCTTGATTCGATAACTAGGTTATATCGCATACAACCATTCGACACATTCATCGCGAGAATGAAATATGGTATCACATACATGCATTATTCTCGGTCCCGCACATATCTCATATGCGCTCCTATTTCGTTTCTCTTGAGCCAGGAAACCTCTGTGTAGGACTCTAAAGACTCGTCAATACGCCGGCAGCAGGTGATGATCATATCAAACACCCACAAGCCGCAAGCGGTCTGCTAAACGTAACGGCCACCCGGGTATTGAGCAATCAGAAGATCGACGAGCAAGCCCGCTCACACTCCTGTGAATCCAACCAGTAACACTTACCGTACAGTCCGGTCTGTTCGTCTGATATGTCGCATATCTCGCCTAGGGGTGGTAAACGTCAGACCCCAGTAGCTCGATAAGTCATGCCGACTTGAGGTCCATAACATTCGTGAAACTACTGATAACTCTTACCAGTATATCACTGCAACCCTGGCCAGGTATTTCCTGTTATGGCCAGTCAAGCATAGCACAACATCAACCCCCAATACCGGGAGAGACGAATCCCCTCCTATCGCTCATTGCCTCCATATGAATCGGGACTGTACCCAAAAACCACCTGCTTGCACGACTCAGTAGAGCCGTGGTAGGGTGGAAATCAAAGCACAGTGGGAGACACACAAGACTCTATGACGATCTCGGGTCAACAGACTAAGCTGTACCAGTGTCACCAGAGAACTGCCATCTGACGTGAGGTATAATACCATCTGGGAGTTCTCGGCGAGTCCGTTCAGTGTACCCAGTCTCCACTGAGCACCCGTATACCATCTCTGATGTCAAACACCAATGGATATTGGATCATCCATCGCCCATCACATGGGTCGAGAAGATATACGCTAGTCTACTCTGGAATATCGATGCCCCGTCTCGATATTCCCACGACTAGGAACAATGAAGGATGTACTCATTGACTACCCAGGCCCCACTAGTATGATCTGCATCATAGTCCTGGAAGTCGAGTACTCATCCTAAGGGCTTTATCAACATGTAATCAGAGAGACAGAAAGTATACATGTTAAGACAAAGAGCAACCAGATAGCGTACTATCATGTCGAGCAAGAAAGTCCTACCTATATATGTCCCAGCATCCACTACAATATACATCCAATGTACAGTAATGGCCTCTAGGGCATACATATAACTAACAATCTCCCACTTGCACTAGGGCCATCTGTAGCAGTGGTTGTAATATCTAATACTCAACCATCCCCAAAAAGTCTCTCTTTGGGAAAAGGCCTTCGTGAGTGGATCCGCCGTGTTCTCCTCTGAGTCTACTCTCCTAACCTCGATCACTCTGGAGATTAACTATCTCCATGATCGGGTGATACTGCCTCAGAATATGTCTGGGTCACTGATGGGACCAGGGTTCCAGGGCCAAAGTCACAGTTCCATTGTCACACAATGGTAGGAACCTAGTTCATCCTATGAACCAATATACACCCAAACTTCCTCTTTGGTAGTATCATTAATAGCGATGTTACCAGCCTTTATCGTCTAGTTTGTCACGGTATCTAGCTTGGAAATCTTCCAATATACCGTCCCTTTACCGAGGGTAAAGACAATGCCTGCGACTGACATTCAGTCGTCCTCATCACTCTGGAACACTTCCAGTGATTCTCCCCAGGATCAACTGATACTATCTCACTATAGCTAGTGAGAATCCTAAAATCCAATTAAATCTATCTCATAGATCCAAAGCTTAGGATTTAGTAGGTATCACTTTGATCCTATATGGAAAATCATTGTGATAAGCGGAGATTGATCGAGCGTAGCACAGGAAACTCCTTCCCTAACAAGAGTATGTCATCCACGTATTCTACGAGGATCGTCACCATACTCCCTACTACCTTTTTGTTTATACAAGGTTCATCTACCACTTTGATGATGTCAACTTCTTTGACTAATCCATCAAAACAGATGTTCCAACTCCGCGATGCCTGCTTTATCCTATAAAGCATCTTGCACACGTTTCCGCTACTCCCACTGTCTACGAGGCCCTCTGGCTGTGTTCTTATAGACGTTCTCTTCTAAATCAATATTTAGAAAAGTAGTCATGGCACCCAACCACCAGATATCGTAGTCATGGTATGTAGCCATGGCAAGTAGGATCTGGATGGATTTAAACATAGTCCCTGGAAAAGGTTTCATCATTATCCGTGCCTGGTTGATGACGAAAAACTTTAACAAGTCTAGCTTTGAAAGTCTCAACTTTTCCATGTACACCAAGTAATCTTCTCAAGATATACTTGCTCCTGATGGGGATTTAACCCTTCAGATATAGCAACCAAAGTCCTTACTTTGTTGGTGTATATGGATTCCATCTCAGACCGCTAAGCATCCAGCCATTCTTACAGAGTCCCTACTCTCGATGGCCTGCTCGAATATAGTTGGGTCATCATCTCATGATGCAATCCTCGCTCCCACTGTCATCGAGAAACCGAGGTATCTCTCAGGCAGGCGAGGAACCCTACTAGATCGGCGGAGAGGCTGAGGTTCGTCGGGGACTATAGAATCCTTTTGGTTCTGTCAAATCATCAGCTTTTGATTGTATAAATGGAACCTTTCCAGTTCTACATAACTGATCTTGCCTCGAGCTTGTCCAGATTTTGCTTTTTAGACATAGACTGGACAACCCAAAATCTTAACTAACTTAAGAGATAGGCTCTTCCCATACCATATCTCATATGGAGTGGTAGGCACTGATTTGAATCGAACCTTATTCAATTGGTATGCAACTTCATAAGTGCATAACTCCCAAAAGGAAATAGGAAACTCAGTAGTACTCATCATAGAGCACACCATATCTAATATTGTGTGATTGCTCCGCCCTGATACACCATTGTGCTGTGGTGTATTCAGAGGAGTAATACGGAGAGAGAATCTCATTCTCCTTTAGAATGGTCCAGGAATGCCATGCACAAGTATTCTCCTCCCTGATCTCATCATAGGACATAATACTTATACCCGTATTTTGGTTCTCTACTTCTAACTTATATTCTGTGAATACCTCAAAAGCTTCGGACTTATGTTTCAGCAGGAACATACGACTGAATCTTGAGAGATTATCAGTGAATATAATGAAGTATAAAGAACCAGTCCTGGCATGTGTAGGCAGGAGACCTTACATACATCATCATGTATCAGTCCCAAGAGTTTACTAACTCTTTCTCAGTTTTCAGCAAACGGAGCTATGGTCATCTAATCTTTGCGACATGACTGACAAGTTTCACAAGATGTAAATTCAAACTAATTTAAATATGCATCTAAAATGTAACTTCAACCAGTCGGGTCGCATTGATGTGACCTAGTCTACAATACCTCAAGAAGAATTTGTTCATTTCTGAACTCTTCCTCTTGTGTGTGTTCAGTATACAAGGAACTGTAGTTTGATTTAGAACGTCAATGCTTTTAGATAACGTGCCTGAACCGATCAACTTTTGATATAGGAAATGTTCAAAACATTATCCAACAATACAAAATTATATCATTTCTTTACTTATAAAGAGACTGATATGATTTTGTATATCAGGTTCGGTATCTAATAGTATTTGTTCAGAATCAATGTATTGGTAATACAGGGTGACAGTGACCAACAGACTTGGCTGCAACACTTGCCCCGTTTTCTGCCTCATGAAACTTATCACCCGTTCTCAGTTTTTCTACCTTTTTGTAGCCCTATGTAACAGATTACATATCTGGGATCCTGATTCGGTATCATATACCCAGGATGCAGAGGATACTGAGAAACAGTTCTTTGTAATGAACACACCCGAAGGAGATGCATCATATGCACTGTCTTCGTTTGGGCGGCATAGGAATTCTGGTATTCCCTATTTCCTGCTCTGTCTTATAACAATTATAAGTTGGAGCGGGACCAACGTTCCCCAGCTCAGAATAACAAGCGGGTTCGGTCAATACATCCATTTTATTATCTTGATTAAGGCGTGATATGGTCGCTACCAGGAGAGAGAGAGAGAAGAAAAGACTCTGCGTGCGCTCTTGCAAGATCAGATTGGTTATATATTTTATCTAATCAGGATGGCTCCCACTGTTTTTATCAAATCTTCCTTCAAACCTTAAAAGGAAAGACTAGCCGGGATTAATTACACTCTACAAGTTCGCCAATCTTTCAGCCAGGCCAGTGTCGGTACTTTGAGGGAGGTTCCCCGTGCTTTCGCACGGACCTAATTACAGTAAACCTCGTTTTCCCAGAGGCGTAACCCCGTTGACACCTTTCTAGACACCTACTTGATCGGCTAATTGCAAAGTGCAAAACTCTCCCAGGAGTAACAATTACTCGCAGTGGGTATCGGGATCCAACTATCATATAGAAGGTATGCAATCTCATTGCAAATTTCAACACTTGAAACTCCCGATAAAGGTTTTTACCCCTAGCACCTATGACCTTAACTATAGTCAACAAATCATAAGTACTAGTCAAGTTCTACCCGTCATTTCGTGATTAATTAGACCCACCCACATGACCCTTAACTAAGGTCAACAAAGTCACGCGACTGTCCTAACTAATCGCATCATATGCGGTGTAAGAAGACATCACTTAGCTACCGTACACTGTGCCTTGACTATGGTCAACAAACACAGCACGAATACTAAGTACTCTACTTCCTAAAATGACGGAGGGTTGTGAATGGTTTTTGTGAAAACCTTTAACGCTTTGAACTTGATCTCGTTGCGGAATCAAATGGTTTTTAAATGGAATGTTTTTGAAGCTTTTCTAGTTTTGCTAAAGGGGTCACTCCCGGTGAAGGGATCGTCGGCCCCTTCCTCGTCGAATGAGGTGCGGGATATATCATATATATCACTGTGCAAAGCGGAAACTATAGAAGCGATCAAATGACAAACCGAGGGTTGTAGCATCTGCCAGTTATTGCTAAAGGAGTCACTCCCGATGAAGGGATCTCGGTCCTTTCCTCATCGAATAAGGTGCAGGATGTTCTATAATGAACACCGCGATGCAAAGCAAGAACTGTAGCTACCTGTTTTTATTTTGAAATTCGATTCCACAACATCAATTAGGTTTATTTTCTTTCATTAATCTCATTAATGAATATCCCATCATTTAAGTCCACCTAAACATCACAGATAAATATAACGTACGCTTATGCCATCCGCATTCACCTCGATGTCCCGTCTGCACCGTTAGGTTAGGTAACTAACGGCAGAACGGGGCAGGGCTAGCGCGGGTGTAAAACATAAGCAACGTTTATATAATATATCATATATACTATATATAATATCTGTCACAGAACATCACATGATTACATCACAGATAAATCACAGCAGAAGAAACATATGAAATATTGGATATACTAGGACGTCCGTGTTTTCAATACGAGCCAGTATAAAACACGGATTCCACGGTCGTGATGAATAGCCAATCCCACACCCCTAAACCCCTACGAGAGCGGCAAGCAACCCTACCAATTCTAGAGTTAGGAGACCCGGACTCGACTCCTCGAGTTGGTCTCCCACTGGACTCCAGAACCCGGTTACTTGTGCTCCCCTCCTTGGGTCTATCCTAGTGCAGAAAAGTAAATAATATACAACAACGGTGACAACTTCCGCAACCGGGAAGTGCCCCAATAAAAGAATATTACATATAAGTTTTTACATGAATGAAAATGAAAAAACACTCATCTCACATAAAAAAAAACCCCGGCTATTCAAACACGACGATCCAATATAACATATCCAGCAACACATAACATCACATGTTATCAACGTAAGTAAATATGCGCATCTCAATTGTCGTTGACATATAGCAACGAAACCGGCGATATCACATATTACACTTACGGTCACAGAAAAGAAAGTGTAAAACTACAACAGTTGGAATCCGCAACCTCTTTAGACATCACATGCCTAATCAAATGAATTACTTAGACATCACATGCCTAACAATTATAAACCCCGCATTTTAGTCTCGTTATCGAAAACACTTTTCAATATCAAGTCCGGCAATCAACAAGATTCCCGAAAAACTGATCGAATGCTCGTCGCAAACTTTAGTAGGCGGCCGCACCCCTGATACCGTCGACGAAGTGCACCAAGGCGGAACACCGCTGCCGCGAGCACCCGGACGGATGCTTTCGGCGACGGGGTTCTCCTACAGTCACTTGGTCGGGGCTATGGGGTGAGGCTGTCTATTAAGTTTACCCGGCGAGTATCCGCGTACGCTACGTGATTGCAACGGACTTTTGATCACATCAAAATTCCGTGGCAATCGATCAAGTGAGACTAAACTGCTATGTTTATAACATTCATCCAGTCATCTCATAACTATTTGCGAATTCCAAGTATTGTATCACATTCCGGATAAATAGAAAATGCTAAACTTTTCGATCGAACAATCGAACACCCAAGTTTTCCCGATACAGCTCAACACATGAAATACGTCTAACAACATTCAGTTCGTGCCTGAGTACCAACGGTCCAGCCGTAGAAGGGTCAAGCCAACGCCTCACATGTGGCACGCCGTACTGCCCCAAACCCGAATGTTCAAAGGGCAGTTCAAGACGGTCACATAATCGAGTTAAGGTTTGTTGTCTTCTAGAGGGTCCATCGCGTTACTTGCACTACTTAGAACGTCGTTAAACTACGGAAAAATCCAACAATTGGAAATTTCCCGGCAGGGGAAAAAGTGGGTATTTATATCCGGTCGAACTTTTTAACATATTCTAAAATTTATCCGGAAAAACACACTGACAAAATTAGACAATCCGATCGATACACTGAGTCCCCAATACAACCCAGAAAATGAAACTCTGGAAAAAATTATTAAAAATCTCCAGGAAAACCAGCACAGACAACTAAGGATTACTGTGCAAAATTGGATGCATAAAACGACAAACTGGCCGCGGAACCGCCGCATGAGCATGCTCATGCCGCGGATCCGTGGCGCCTTTATGGAATCAGGTCCTCAAATTTTACCGTAATCCTTAGATCTTCCTGCTGATTTTTTTGAATATTTTTAATCTGCAAAAATCCACATTTTACAAAAAAGTCCAGAGAGCATTTCAATGTCGGGGTTTTGGGTCGATCGGACTTCTAACTCCGTCGGGACTTCGCCTAAGGCTCTAGCTAGGCTCTGATACCACTGTAGGGTTCCTAGGCACTCTAATGGAGTCTCACAAGTGATCAAATATGGCCAATTGAAATTTTACAAGTGCCTACAAACCCTAATACGGATCGTTAACTAGATATATAGGCGAAGCAAGCAAGTAAACGGAAAAATAGCTAAAGGGAAGGGGCTACAACCTTTGTAGATCCGGTCCTCCACCTCCTAGGCTCCGTGATGAAGTCCTCTCCGCTGTCCAAATCGAACCATGACTCTCACGGTGGTTTCATCGGAGGAAAAACGGGCTAGGTCATCGACGACGATGCCGAAGATGATCTACGTCGAGGCATCGCTAGATCAAGCTCCAACTTCACCAAGTCAAGAAAACTTGTGAAGGAAACACCCTATACTACTTGGCAAGAGGTAGAGGATGAAGAAATAGGATGTGGGTTCACTTTAGAATTGGATTTCTCACTAGTTTTCATCACTTGCCATTGGAGTAGCAAGCTTTCTTCATGGAGGAAGAAGATGAAGAAGAAGAAGAAGATATGATAAGTCTTTTTTTATTAGATAAATAAATCAATACTTATCATGTATTAACCCTTAGTTAATTGTAGAGAATGGACCATGGTTAACTTGAATGGTTAGGGTTAAGTATAAGACAAGGATGGTGGACTAATTCAAAGCTTCAAGAATCTTCAACTAGCAAACAAAAATAGCAACCATTCTTTTCTCATCTTTTTCCAAAATAAATAAATAAATAAATAAGAAAAAAAGAAAACCCTAATCATAAACTTAACCATGGTTTAATTCTTTACACTTAACCAAGTAAACATGTATCATCAAACATGATACAATCATGTGCACAAATGTATATCACATATACAACTTGCACAATTCAAGTGAGAAAATCCATTTAAAGTGAACCAATACAAGTTAATACAAAGTAATATATCAAATATATAATTATACATTAAATCATTAAATCAACACTTGATTCAATGATCCGGTCATGTCGCATATAACCGGCTAGTATCCAATGTGTCGGCTTATCGAATCAATCCTTGATTCGATAACTAGGTTATATCGCATACAACCATTCGACACATTCATCGCGAGAATGAAATACGGTATCACATACACGCATTATTCTCGGTCCCGCACATATCTCATATGCGCTCCTATTTCGTTTCGCTTGAGCCAGGAAACCTCTGTGTAGGACTCTAAAGACTCGTCAATACGCCGGCAGCAGGTGATGATCATATCAAACACCCACAAGCCGCAAGCGGTCTGCTAAACGTAACGGCCACCCGGGTATTGAGCGATCAGAAGATCGACGAGCAAGCCCGCTCACACTCCTGTGAATCCAACCAGTAACACTTACCGTACAGTCCGGTCTGTTCGTCTGATATGTCGCATATCTCGCCTAGGGGTGGTAAACGTCAGACCCCAGTAGCTCGATAAGTCATGCCGACTTGAGGTCCATAACATTCGTGAAACTACTGATAACTCTTACCAGTATATCCCTGCAACCCTGGCCAGGGATTTCCTGTTATGGCCAGTCGAGCATAGCACAACATCAACCCCCAATACCGGGAGAGACGAATCCCCTCCTATCGCTCATTGCCTCCATGTGAATCGGGACTGTACCCAAAAACCACCTGCTTGCACGACTCAGTAGAGCCGTGGTAGGGTGGAAATCAAAGCACAGTAGGAGACACACAAGACTCTATGACGATCTCGGGTCAACAGACTAAGCTGTACCAGTGTCACCAGAGAACTGCCATCTGACGTGAGGTATAATACCATCTGGGAGTTCTCGGCGAGTCCGTTCAGTGTACCCAGTCTCCACTGAGCACCCGTATACCATCTCTGATGTCAAACACCAATGGATATGGGATCATCCATCGCCCATCACATGGGTCGAGAAGATATACGCTAGTCTACTCTGGAATATCGATGCCCCGTCTCGATATTCCCACGAGTAGGAACAATGAAGGATGTACTCATTGACTACCCAGGCCCTACTAGTATGATCTGCATCATAGTCCTGGAAGTCGAGTACTCATCCTAAGGGCTTTATCAACATGTAATCAGAGAGACAGAAAGTATACATGTTAAGACAAAGAGCAACCAGATAGCGTACTATCATGTCGAGCAAGAAAGTCCTACCTATATATGTCCCAGCATCCACTACAATATACATCCAATGTTCAGTAATGGCCTCTAGGGCATACATATAACTAACAACTATAAGATGGTCATATCCAATAAGTATGGATCTTCGTAATGATACGGAATGTTCCGGAGAAAATCAAAGGGTAAAAGTAGGAGTGGCAATGAAGTATGCAACTCTGACAATCCAAAAGCCAGTGTTTTAAGAAAGTTCGGTAAACTTGGTTACTGAGTTATAGTCTAGGGTCGGGACATGCTCGCTGCCAAAGAGAGAGAGAAAAGAAACACTCTGCGTGCACTCTAACCTATATCAGAATGGTTAATCACTTTATCTAATCAGGATGTCTCCCACTGTATCCTCAAATTCTCCTCTAAACCTGAAAGAAGAATTAGTCGGGATCATCTAAAATCACCCGAGGAGTAAACCAACTCATCAGAGGGTATCAGGATCCAACTATCATCGCATGATAACCTGATGGAATCCACTCAGTTATCACACTCCAGAAGGTATGCGCATGCCTGGCAAGTTTCCTGTATTTGAAACTCCCGATGTGATTTTTACCCATGCTCTTATGACCTTGACGAAGGCCAACATATCATAAGTCACATGTCAAGTTCTACCCGTCATTGTCCAGGTTAATTTGAACCCACCCGTACATACCCTTGACGAAGGCCAAAATAGTACTATGACTGTCCCAAACCAACGCATCTATCTATGCAACAGAAAAGTAACAAATAGGTACCATACATTATGCCATGACAAAGGCCAACAAACATAGAATGAATACTAAGTGCTACCCGTCTGAAATGACGGAGGGCTACGAATGGTTTTTGGCGAAAAACCTTTAACGTAATGAACATGATATCATTGTAGGAACCGAATAGCTTTTTATAAATATATAGTGGCGAAAACCTTTGCTAAAGAGGTCACTCCTGGTGAAGGGATCTCGGCTCTTTCCTCGTGGAATGTGGTGCAGGTTATTCCCACTGAATACCACGATGCAAAGCAAAAAGTAATCGACTATAGTGAAGTTATTACCCTGACGCGAACTTCTGCCCATGGGGTCACTCACGATGAAAGGATCTCGGCCCTTGCCTCGTCGAATGAGGTGCTGGATATCCATAACCGAATACCGCTGTGCAAAACGAAAGAAAACGTCTTTGTAATAACAGCTTTTTGAAAATTGTTCCAACAACATCGAATAGGTCTATTTTACTTGCATTGATCTGAATCAACGCGGTCCCATCAATTAATCACACCAGAAAAGAACGAAAATATGATGTATGTATATGCCATCCGCATTCGCCACTGGGTCCCGTCATCACCCGTTGGGTTACTTAACTAACCACAGAGCGGGGACTGAACTAGCGCGGGTGAAAAACATATACAACATCTACTAGTATAAATATATCAATATATAATAATCGCTCCAGACGTGATAAATGCAACATCACAGATAAGCAATAAGCATCATAGAACAATACAGATAATCTGGGAGCCCCGGATTTCTTTTGAGCCGCAAGTGAAACCCGATATTCCCCTGGTCGTGTGGATAGCCTGTGCAATGAAAACCTAGACCCCTACGAGCGCGGAAAGTTACCCGCCAAAACCAGAAGCGAGGCAGCCCCCTTCAGCAAAGTGAATGGGTCACCCAGTACTTCACGGAATCCGGTAACTTGAGCCCCCATCCTTGGGTCAACCTGTACCCCCCTACGAGTGCGGAGAATAGCCCGCCAATTCTAGAGTGAGTCCCCTTCATTCTCAATGCCATGAGATGCGGACCCGTTGCCCTCCAGAACCCGGCTATCCGTGCACACCATCGCGGAGTAATCCTAGTACAGAAAAGAATATATGTACAACGGTGACATTGACCTCAAGCCGGTCGTGCCCCAAAAGAATAATATACAAACAGGCAGTGACGGCAGTCCACATATCGGACTCTCGGCCCGCGATATCAAATGTACAAATAAAACTAAACTGTACTAACATTGCATCCAAGCCATCCACCACGCGGAATCCGCAACAACACAGCACAACACAGAACATCAACGTGAATGTCACGGTCGCAAACTCGTCTAAAAGAACTATAGCAATTAGACAAGTTGTACCGATCTAATGACATTCACCGTCGCAGATAGAAATGCATGTTCTGGGCTAAACTAGCAATACCACTAAACCAATATTCCATAGACTAAACGGTGGAGGTGTTTTAGTGTGGAGTACATGCAAAATGAGGGGAAAATGGCATCCAAAGGACGCGTGAGCGCCAGCGCCTCACGTGCCTAGCACACTGGTGATGGGGGCCGGCGCTAGCACTTAGACGCTCGGGTGCTGGCGCTAGCGCCTCACGTGCCCGGCACGTGGGAGCTCGGGTGCTAGCGCTCTGGGCGCTCGGGCGCTAGCACTTTGGGCGCTAGCGCCTCACGTGCCCGGCACGTGGGCACTCGGGCGCTACGCTTTGGGCACTAGCACCTCACGTGCCCGGCATGTGGGCGCTCAGGCGCCAGCGCTAGCGCCTCACGTTCCCGGCACGTGGGCGCTCGGGCGCCAGTGCTAGCGCCTCACGTTCCAGGCACGTGGGCGCTCGGGCGCCAGCGCTAGCGCTTTGGGCGCTAGCGAAAGGAAAAGGTTTTTACCCCCAGAAATAAGAGTTAAACTCCAAAAGATGATTTTGAGTGGAGTTGAACTCCAAAAGATCTGGATTAGGAGTTAAATTCCTTTGAGGATTTGGGTCTTGGAGTTGAACTCCCTAAAAATCTTCAGAGGTTCTTCACTCTTAAGCCTGGGATCTTCACTTGAGCCTTGGATCTTTTCCAAAGTGGGATTTTCGGAGATGGGTCTCCTTCTTCCTCCTCTTTATTGGCCGGATCTTGGAGAACAAGAGGGGTGAGATTTTAAAAATCTCCCCTTTTTGAGATCTAATGGAGGATCTGAGCTCCCATTTGCGGGTTTTGTGGTGAAAAACTATTTATTTTTGGAGAGGTAAGAGTAAAACTCTTGATTTAATTCAAAAGAGGAAGAAGGTTTAAAACCTTGAGCAAAGAGGAGAAAGAGGCACAAACCATAGAGTTTTTAGAGAATGAAAATTGTATATTTTATTCATCATCATGTTGCCTTATATAGGCTTATACATTTACATATAGCCCCTTGGGCTTTACAAATTGGCATTTTGCCCATCCCATGCCTCATGTGCTCATTTCTTTTGTACATAAGCCATGGGCTTTACAAAAAATTTGGCTTTATGCCCATTTTGCTTACATTCATGCACAAAAAATTACATCAAAATTATTTGTTACATGATTTTTTATTTTGGCATGGGGAGGCCGGCCGCGGGGCTCGACTTGGGTATGGGCCCAATTGATCTGGGCTTGGGCCCACCTGGTTTGGGGTTGACTTTGACTTTGACTTGGTCAACCGAGGTGCAATTTTTGACCCCACCAAAGTGCCCCCATCAATAAATGCACACCGCGCATATGAGTTGTGTGCATGAAATTGATGGATCTTGAAGCTGGACTTCGACGTGGAACATCATTCTGGCGGCGGAGCATCCCTCGAGGAGCATGATTCCCGGGGATCAGAGCATCATTCCGATTTGCGGAGCATAATTCCAGGGATCGGAGCATGATTCCGATGAGCGGAGCATGATTCAAAAAGGGGTCGGAGCATAATTCCGACAGGCGGCAGACATTCTGACCGAAACATAATTTCGATGTAGAGGTTGATTCCTAGGAGAAGCATAATTTCGACAGGGAAAGGAGATACTCCGAGGCGAAGCATGATTTCGACACGGGGTACATGCTGAGACGAAGCATGATTCCGACGCAGAGGTTGTTGGTTGACTTGATTCCGAGTCGGAGCATAATTCCGATGGGGAGGTCGCTAGTCGACTTGATTCCGAGTCAAAGCATAATTCCGACGAGGAGGTCGCTGGTCGACTTGATTCCGAGTCAAAGAATAATTCCGACGGGAAGGTCCCTGGTCGAATTGATTCCGAGTCGAATCATAATTCCAACGGGGAGGTCCTTGGTTGACTTGATTCCAGGGCGGAGCATAATTCCTACGAGGAGTTTGCTGGTTGACTTGATTCCAGGGCGGAGCAAAATTCCGACGAGGAGGTCGCTGGTTGACTTGATTCCAAGACGGAGCATAATTCCGACGAGGAGGTCCTTAGTTCACTTGATTCCAGGGCAGAGCATAATTCCGACGAGGAGGTCGTTGGTTCACTTGTCCCCGGCACGGAGTGTCTGTAGTCGGCGTTTCATCGGCACGGAGTGTCACGGGTTTTGATGTAGAGACTGATTCCCAGGCGAAGCATAATTTCGATAGGGAAGGTGGATACTCCGAGGCGAAACATGATTTCGACAAGGGGTACACTCTGAGACGAAGCATGATTCAGCCACAGAGGTTGTTGGTTTGATTTGATCTGGGTTGACATTAGCATCGCTATACTGGAATATGGTACCCGGAGCGAATCATCATCTGTCATGAGAGGATTTAGGGATTTGGTTTTGGTTTGGCATCTGCATTGCTACACTGGAATAATGTCAGGAGCAACTCATCATTTGCCCCGGGGGGATTTGGGAATTTGTTTTTTGGGTCGGCATCAGCACCGCTTACACTGGAATATGGTACCAGGAGCGAATCATCATTTGCCTTTGTCCGTTGGGGAGCGATGGCTCAGGAGACAGGTTTAGGTCCTTATCACCTAAGGCTTTTCAATTTTATGAGCCGTAAAGGTCCCATAAAAGCATTTTCTCCCTACGAGTCGAAAGGATCTCGTAGGTGTATTTTCTCCTTAAGAGTCGTGGGGACTCCTAAATGTGTTTTTCCTTTGTGAGTCGTAAGGATCTCACGCGGGAATTTTCTACTCACAAAATCGAGAGGACTTTGTGAGTGCATTTCATCTCTTTTTCATGAGTTTGCGCCCTTTCGAGTTTTTACAAACACGCCGGCAGTCCTGCTGTTTTTACTCACGGAGCTCTTTCGGGTTTTCATCCCTGCCCATTTTGCTTATGGACATACCCTTTTTTTTTAGAATCTTCATCGCTGGTGGGACTTTGAATGTGGTCTCGCCGGTAGGACTTGGGAGAGATTGGGATCGTTTTACGCCCATGGATTGTATACGGTTTTCCAGGATGTATGATCCAGACCATAGGGCCGGAAGAATTTCGGGACTTTGTCGGCGTCTGCATCGCTGCACTGGAATATGGTACCAGGAGCGACTCATCATCCGCTGTTGGGGTATGGGATATAGTTTTTAGATCGGCAGCTGCATTGCTGCGCTGTAATAATGCCAGGAGCAACTCATCATTTGCCTTTCCCTGTTGGGAAGCGATGGCTTAGGAGACAGGTTTAGATCCCTATCACCTAAGGCTTTTCAATTTCATGGGCCGTAAGGGTCCCATAAAAGCATTTTCTCCCTACGAGTTGTAAGGATCCCGTAGGTGCATTTTCTCCTTAGGAGTCGTGAGGACCCCCAAATGTGTTTTTCCTTTGTGAGTCGTAAGGATTCCATGAAGGCGTTTTCTTACGAGTCGTAAGGATCTCGCAAGGTTTGTTCTCCTCACACGTCATGTGGACGCATGAGTGGGTCTTCCCAAATAGAGCATAATTCCAAGGGCGGAGACCGGCCGCTGGACGGGTGGTTGCAGTGGGGCAAGGGTATGTTGAGAATTATTTGAGCCCGTGGATTGTATACGGTAGCCAGTTTGGGGACCAACCTGTTAGGTCCACGTTACCCACCCCGGTCCTTTCGGGGAGGCGGAATAGGTAAAACGAAAATTTTCCCTAGCTAGGTAACATGGACCGTTTCATGAAGGATCGTTGCTAAACAAAAACTAACAAAAATTCAACAAGTTCTAACTACTATGTAGAATGGTTATACCTTGGTCTTGAACTCATTTTCTTCTTGTTGTTATTCTTCCTCTTGCTTGCTCCTCGTAGTTGCTTGAACGGATCCTCATTGTCGTCTCCTCTTTGACATAGATGGATCCACCCGAGGGTCTCGAAATTGAGCTCCAATCTCAACCTAGAGATGACTAAGGTGTTTGGTTTGCTAAACCTAATATCTTAGATTGAGTAGAGAAGAGTGATGGTGGTTTTGTCTCAAAGGTTCATGATTTCCAACTCATGGAACACTTGAACCTTGAGAGAGGAAGAGGAAGAGGGAGAGCTTTCTTTCTAGGAGAGAGAAAGAGAATGATAGAATGAGCTCTCATAATCCAACCCTTCTCACAAAAGTGAGAATAATGATAATGATAATAATAATTAAGTACATGGTGATGGTTAGTTTCAATGACCATTATCATTTCATGCTATTATTACATTTTGTAAACAACAAGCAAGCAAAAGTCATACCCATGAAATGATAGCCATGAAATGATGATGGTCAACAAGTCCAAAATGGTCAACCGTTCAACAAAGTCAACAAGTCAACAAAAGTCAAACTTTCAACTCAACCATGGCACAATAATACTTAATTAATATTATTAATCATATATCATATTCTCATTAGGGTTTAGAGAAAAGTCAACGGTCAACAAGTCAACCAAAGCCAAATGGTCAACAACCCTAATGAGAATCCTCTTCCTCTGTCAACTGTGCATACACACCCGCATCCCTGCTCCAAGGAACACGAATACACTGAGAAAAAACCAATCCCAAAACAATTACTAGGATCTGGCTTAAACCAAAGCCCTCTAGTAACTACTGTCCGGACACCAAACGTGCACAAGTGCGCAGATGTGAACGAACCCCGTCGCAAAACCATCAACCTCTCTACTCTGTTTTGGCCAAAGGCGAGTAACCCTCTGTGTGGGACTCTAAAGGCTCGACACTACGCTGGCAGTGGGTTTAACCAAAGGCCGCAAGCGGTACTAGCTGTATGTAACGGTCCCCAAGTAGATGCCGATAAGAAGACTGATGAGGTGAACCCATCGAACTTCTACTGAGCCTGAATGTGACAATCTCCGTACAGTCCGGTCTGTTCGTCTGAGAATATCGCATGGTGGGCCTAGGGGGCGGTAAACGTCAGTCCCCTAATAGCAGTACAAGTCGTGTCGGAGTGTAGCCCAGAACACCCTGAGATAACACTGGAAACCTACCAGTATATCTCACTTGCCATGACCAGGGACTTTGTGTAATGGCTCTCCTAGACACAGCGCGATATCGACTCCCAATACCGGGAGAGACGAATCATGTCTAACCGTCACTGCCTCCAAGTGCTTCGGGACTGCACCCAACTACTACCTGTTTGCACGACTCAGTAGAGCCGTGGTGGGGTAGTAATCTAAGAACAGTGGGAACACACTCGAGGCGAAATGACAGTGTCAAGTCAGCGGACTAAGCTGTACTCATGTCACCTGGGAACTGTTAACTGACGATAGGTATAATACCAACCAACAGTTCCCGACGAGTCCTGTCCAGTGTACTCGCAACCCAAAGAGCACCTGCATACTATCTCCAGTATGACGTACTGATGGCTGTGGGACAGACCATCTCCCGTGCTGGGAAGAGAAGCGTATGCACTAGTCTACTCTGGAGTATCGATGCCCTGTCTGATAATCCTACGACCAGGGACCAAAATAAGGATGTACTTATAGACCACCCAGCCCCCACTAGTGTGATCGCCATCACAACGCTGGTAGTCAAGCAAAAATCCTAAGGGCTCTACCAATATGTTTTTAGCGATATATTAAAAGAAACATATACACATATTAAGATAGAAACAAACCAAGTAGCATACTACTATATCGAGCAAGACTGTCGTAAAACCATATATATATCCCAAGCTTCCAAAATGTATTATACAAACTAGTACTATACAATAATGGCCTCTAGGGCATACATATCTAACAATCTCCCATTTGCACTAAAGGCCGGTAATTGGTGTACCGCATACCCAACGTCTGCACTAAGGCCAGCTGCCGGCGTACCGCATACCCAATAGCTCAAAAAGTCGCTCGAACTGTGTTTGAGGGAGGGCCTTAGTGAATGGATCCGCCGTGTTGTCTTTTGTGTCCACTCTCCGTACCTCGATCTCCTGGCGATCAATGATCTCCCTGATCAGGTGATACCGCCTCAAGATGTGTCTGGATTTCTGATGGGACCTTGGTTCCTTTTCTAAAGCTATAGCCCCATTGTTATCGCAATACAAAGGTATTGGGTTAACAATGGACGGAACTACCTGATGTTCACTAATGAACTTCTTCATCCAGACCGCCTCTTTTGCGGCATCGCTTGCAGCAATGTATTCAGTCTCCATCGTCGAGTCTGCGACGGTATCATGTTTGGAACTCCTCCAACATACCGCCCCTCCGTTGAGGGTAAACACAAAACCCGAGACAGACTTGCTGTCATCTTTGTCACTCTGGAAGCTTGAATCGGTAAAGGACTCGACCCTGAGGTCTCCATTACCGTAAACCAGGAACATCTCCTTATTCCTTCTCAGGTACTTGAGAATGTTCTTCACTGCCGTCCAGTGGTCCTCACCTGGGTCTGACTGATACCGGCTCACCACGCTCAGCGCGTAAGCTAAATCTGGTCTTGTACATAGCATCGCATACATTATAGATCCTACCGCCGAAGCGTAGGGTATAGTGCTCATGCGAACCCTCTCCTCGTCAGTCTTAGGAGACATCTTCTTGGAGAGGGTAATTCCGTGCAATGCGGGTATGTTACCGCGCTTGGAATCCGCCATACTAAATCTCTTTAGTACGGTCTCTATGTACCTGGACTGTGAAAGTCCCAGTAGTCTCTTGGATCTATCTCTGTAGATCTTGATCCCCAGAATGTATGAGGCATTACCCAGGTCCTTCATGGAGAACCGTTGTGACAAAAATAGCTTGACCGATTGTAGCATAGGAATGTCATTTCCTATCAAAAGAATGTCGTCCACGTACAAGACTAGGAACACGAAAGTTCGTCCTACAATCTTCTTATAGACACAAGGTTCATCTTCGTTCTTGATGAAATCAAATTCCTTGATTGCCTCATCAAAACGGATGTTCCATCTCCGTGATGCCTGCTTTAATCCATAAATGGATTTAAGCAACTTGCACACCTTCTCGCTGCTCCTACTGTCTACGAAACCTTCTGGCTGATCCATGTAAACGCACTCTTCCAAACAGCCGTTCAGAAAAGCCGTTTTAACGTCCATCTGCCAGATTTCATAGTCATGGAAGGCAGCAATGGCAAGTAGGACCCGAATGGATTTAAGCATAGCCACTGGGGAAAAAGTTTCGTCATAGTCCACACCAGGTCTTTTGACGAAAACCTTTTGCAACGAGTCTAGCTTTATAGGTTTCCACCTGCCCATCTACACAAAGTTTCCTTTTGTAGATCCATTTGCATCCAACGGGTTTTACCCCTGGTGGAGCAATATCCAAGGTCCACACTTTATTGGTGTACATGGACTCCATTTCGAATTGCATTGCTTCCAGCCACTTATCAGAGTCCCTACTGATAATGGCCTGCCTGAAACTGGTAGGGTCATCTTCTTCCAAGATGCAATCCTCTCGATCACCGTCTAAGAGAAAACCGTAGTATCTCTCGGGCGGATGAGAAATCCTACCAGATCTGTGGAGTGGCTGAGGTTCGTTTGGGGTTATTGAATCCAGTGGTTCCTCCAAATTTTCAGTTATATTTTGTGGTCGCTGAATTTCTTCCAGTTCTACCGAACTCTCACTAGTTTCTTTTGCAAGAAACTCCCTTTGTAAAAAGGTAGCGTGACGAGATACAAACACCTTCTGATCCTTAGTGTGGTAGAACAAATATCCTAGTGAGTCTTTAGGATATCCCACAAATTTATACAGAACTGACCGTGCCTCTAGCTTTTCCGGTTTCCGTGTTTTCACATAGGCCGGACAACCTCATATCTTAATAAATTTAAGACATGGCTTCTTACTGCTCCATATTTCATATAGAGTTTTAGGCACAGATTTGGACGTAACTTGATTCAAAAGGTATGCCGCTGTCTGAAGCGCATGTCCCCAAAATGAAAGAGACAACTCGGCATTACTCATCATGGAGCGAACCATATCCAATAGGGTACGATTCCTCCGCTCTGATACACCGTTGTGCTGTGGTGTATAAGGAGGAGTAAGCTGAAAGAGAATACCATTCTTTTTTAAGTAATCTAGGAATTCCGTGCTTAAGTACTCTCCTCCTCTATCAGACCGGAGGATCTTGATACTTTTACCAGTCTGATTCTCTACTTCGTTTCTGAATTCCTTGAATTTCTCAAAAGCTTCAGACTTGTGTTTCATCATATACACATATCCGAACCTAGAGAGATCGTCAGTGAATGTGATGAAGTACGAGAACCCACCCCTTGCATGTATAGACATCGGACCACATACATCACTGTGTATGAGTCCCAAGAGCTCTGCTGCCCTTTCTCCATGTTCGGTGAACGGAGATTTGGTCATCTTTCCTTTGAGACAAGACTGACAAGTTTCATAAGATGAAAACTCGAACGTATCCAAGAGTCCATCTTTATGCAACTTACTTAGTCTTTTCTCTCCGATATGACCAAGTCTACAATGCCACAAGTAGGATTCGTTCGTATCTGAACTCTTCCTCTTGCGTGTGTTTTGTACATTGAGAACTGTATTCTGATTTAGAACGTAGATACCATTACACAGTGTACCTTCTGCAACCAGTACCTTGTGAAGGTAGATGTTTATGACATTTCTATCAAGAACAAAATTATATCCATCTTTATTGAGTAAAGAAACTGATATGATGTTGCAAACCATGGAAGGTACATAGTAGCAATCGTTCAAAATCATAGTATTGCCATTTGGCAACACTAGGTGATATTCACCGACGGCTGCAGCATTAACTTGTGCTCCGTTCGCTACTCTGAGCGACATATCACCAGGTACAACTCTCCTACTTTTTCTCAGTCCCTGCAATAGATTACAGATATGAGATCCTGATCCGGTATCAAGTACCCAGGAGGTAGGGCTGACCGTAAAACAGTTCTCAATTACAAGAACACCTGAAGTAGATGCAAAACCATTCTTCTTCTTCAACTGGGTATCCTTGGAATCCATACAATCCTCTTTCCCTTGCTCATACTTATGACTGTTGTCGTAAGTTAGAGCCGAACCAACGTTCCCCAGCTTCGAATAAGAATTTGGATCGGTCAAGCGATACATTTTATTATCTTGATTAGGGCATAAAATGGTTGCTACCTAGAGAGAGAGAAAAGAAACACTCAGCGTGCGCTCTTGCAAGATTAGATTGGTTTATTAATTTATCTAACCAGGATGGCTCCCACTATTTCCTCAAATTCTTCTTCAAACCTTTAAAAGAAGAACTAGTCAGGATTAATCGCACGTCACAATACTTGCTTACCCTTTCAGCCAGGCTAGTGTTGGTACTTCGAGAGAGGTTTTCCAACGCTTTCGCGAAGTTCCTTAATTAAATAACCTTTTTCCACTGGAGGCGTAGCCCCGCTAACACCTTTCTAGACACCTACTTGGTTTATAGCATTGATTGTTAAGTGAAATATTCTCCCGGGAGTAATCCAACTCATCAGTGGGATCGGGATCCAACTATCATTGTGTGATGACCTAGATGGAATCCACTCTAGTCACCACACTCCAGAAGGTATGCTGAATCTGCAAGTTTCAGTTTCTTTAGAAACTCCCGATGTGGATTTTTGCCCCTAGGACCCAAGTGACCTTGACGAATAATCAACAAATCAAAAGGTCCTAGTCAAGTTCAACCCGTCGTTATCCAGGATTGCATTAGACCCGCCCGCATGATCCTTGACGAATAATTAACAAAATCATGCGACCGTCCTAACCAATCGCATCTATCAGTGCAACAGAGAATTATTACTTAGCTACCGTTCACTGTGCCTTGACGAATAATCAACAAACGCAGCACGAATACTGTAAGTCCACGTTGCGACCTCCGGTTCTTACGGGGAGGCGGAAACGGTATAAAAAACAAATTTTTAGCGCAAGGGGCAACATGGACTAAGCAAAGTCGGGATCTTTACCTAAACTAAAACTAGCATACTTAGCTAAAGAGAGTTAGCTACTCGGATGGAGATGGTTATACCTAAACTTGTCTTGAACTCCTTCGTCTTCAAAGCTCCGATGGTGGTCCGATGGCTTCTTCTCGTCGTCTCCGTACGCCGAAGATAGATCCACCTGAAAGCTCCAACCTTTAGCTCCTTCTTCGTTCTTTGAAGAAACTAGTTCACTTGGTTTGCTAAACCTAGTGAACTAGAATGAGTAGAGAAGATTTAGAATGGGATTTTATCTATGGTTCTTGATTCTCAACTCATGAGACAAGAGAACCATAGATCAAGAGAGGGAGCAAAAGGTTGAGGGTGAGAGCAAGAGGAGAGCTCAAGAACAAGAGAGAGAATGAGCAAGAAAGAATGAGCAACTCTTTTGTCTTTCACCCTCTCATAATCCAAAGTGATCATAACTCATCATATCAAAAAAGTCTTATGTGATGGTTTGAAGCAACCATAACCTTATCATGTCATGCACTCATTTTACTCAAATGAGCAAGCAAGTAAAAGTCTTTGGCATGAAATGATAACCATGGTTATCATGATGGTCTACTAGTCAAGCCTAGTCAACCGGTCAACAAGTCAACAAAAGTCAACAAGTCAACAAAGTCAACAAAAGTCAACAAGTCAACAACCATATCACCATAATACTTAATTAATATAATAGTTAATCACATATCATATTCTCATTAGGGTTGAGCATAAAGTCAAATAGTCAACGGTCAACAGTCAACAACCCTAATGAGAATCCGCCGCCTCTGCCTCCCTGTCAACTGTGCATACACACCCGCATCCGCGTTCCGAGGAACACGAATGCAAACTGGATAAATCCAATCCCATAAGGTACACTAGGATCTGGCTTAAACCAAAGCCCGCTAGTGTAAACTGTCCGGACACTGTACGTGCACAAGTGCACGGATGTGACCGAACCCTGTCGCAAAACCATACGACCTGTCGCAATACCATGCGACCTCTACTCTTTTGCCTAAAGGCGAAAAGCTTTCTGTGTGGGACTCTAAAGACTCGACACTACACTGGCAGTGGGTTTAACCACAGACCGCAAGCGGCACTAGCTGTGCGTAACGGTCCCCAGGTAATGCCGACAAGAAGACCGACGAGGCGAAACCCATCTGAACTCCTACTGAGCCTGAGTGTGACATTCTCCGTACAGTCCGGTCTGTTCGTCTGATACATCGCATGGCGGGCCTAGGGGGCGGTAAACGTCAGTCCCCCAATAGCGGTACAAGTCGTGCCGGAGCGAAGCCCAAAACACCCTGAGATAACACTGGAAACCTACCAGTATATCTCGATTGCCCTGGCCAGGGACTACTCGTGTAATGGCTCTCCTAGACACAGCGCGATGTCAACCCCCAATACCGGGAGAGACGAATCCTGTCTAACCGTCACTGCCTCCAAGTGCTTCGGGACTGCACCCAACCACTACCTGTTTGCACGACTCCTTTGAGCCGTGGTAGGGTAGTGATCAAAGTACAGTGGGAACACACTCGAGGCGGAGTGACAGTGTCAAGTCAGCGGACTAAGCTGTACTCATGTCACCTGGGAACTGATAACTGACGATAGGTATAATACCAACTAGTCAGTTCCCGACGAATCCTGTCCAGTGTACCCGTAACCTAACGAGCACCCGCATACTATCTCAAGTACGACGTACTGACGGCTGTGGGACAGACCGTCTCCCACACTGGGATGAGAAGCGCATGCGCTGGTCTACTCCGGAGTATCGATGCCCTGTCTCGATAGTCCTGCGACCAGGGACCTGCATAAGGATGTGCTTATAGATTACCCAGCCCCACTAGTGTGACGGCCATCACATCGCTGGTAATCAAGCAAAGATCCTAAGGGCTCTACTAATGTGTATAGGCGATATACAAAAATAAACACATGTACACATTGAAGTAGAAACAAACCAAGTAGCATACTACTATTTTGAGCAAGATTGTACATACAAGGTGAATATCCCAAGCATCCATTAAGTAATATACAAACTAGTATGATACAGTAATGGCCTCTAGGGCATATACACTAACAATCTCCCACTTGCACTAAGGCCATGTACTGGCGTATCGAAGACCTATCATCTCGATCAGCCGCTCGAACTGAGTCTGGGGCAGGGCCTTGGTGAATGGATCTGCAGTGTTATCTTCTGAAGCGACTCTCCGAACCTCGATCTCCTGGCGATCCACGATCTCCCTGATCAGGTGATACCGCCTCAAGATGTGCCTGGATTTCTGATGGGACCTTGGTTCCTTCGCTAAAGCTATAGCCCCGTTGTTGTCGCAATACAGAGGTATTGGATCAACAATGGACGGAACCACCTGAAGTTCTTTCAAGAACTTCCTCATCCAGACAGCTTCTTTTGCGGCATCAGATGCAGCGATGTATTCCGCTTCCATCGTCGAGTCTGCAACGGTTTCTTGTTTGGAACTCTTCCAACACACCGCCCCTCCATTGAGGGTAAAGACAAAACCCGACATGGACTTGGAATCATCCTTGTCACTCTGGAAGCTGGAGTCAGCAAAGGCCTCGATCTGGAGGTCTTTTCCGCCATACACCAAGAACATCTCCTTAGTCCTTCTCAGGTACTTGAGAATGTTCTTTACCACTATCCAGTGTTTCTCCCCAGGGTTTGACTGATACCGGCTTACCACACTCAGTGCATAAGCTACATCCGGTCTGGTACACAACATCGCATACATTATAGAGCCTACCGCAGAAGCGTAGGGTATAATAGACATGCGATCCCTCTCCAAATCAGTCTTGGGAGACATCTCTTTAGAGAGGGTGATCCCGTGACAAGCCGGTAGGTTACCGCGCTTGGAATCTTCCATACTGAATCTCTTCAGTATGGTGTCGATGTACCTGGACTGCGAAAGTCCTAATATCCTCTTGGATCTGTCACGGTAGATCCGGATACCCAGAATGTACGAGGCATCACCCAGGTCTTTCATGGAGAACCTGTGTGACAAGAACCCCTTGACAGATTGTAGCATAGGAATGTCATTTCCTATTAAGAGAATGTCATCCACGTATAAAACGAGGAATACTACAGTTCTCGCTACAAATCTACTATAGATGCATGGTTCATCTGGATTTTTGATAAAGCCAAATTCTTTGACCGTCTCATCAAAGCAGATGTTCCAACTCCGCGATGCCTGCTTTAGTCCATAGATGGACTTAAGCAACTTGCACACCTTTCCGCTGCTCCCACTCTGAATGAAACCCTCTGGCTGGTCCATATAGACACACTCCTCTAAATTTCCATTTAGAAAAGCTGTCTTTACGTCCATTTGCCAGATCTCATAATCGTGGAAGGCAGCAATGGCAAGAAGGATCCGAATGGATTTCAGCATGGCTACTGGAGAAAAGGTTTCGTCGTAGTCCAAGCCAGGTCTTTGACGAAAACCCTTTTCTACCAGCCTAGCTTTATAGGTCTTAACCTGTCCATCTACACCAATCTTCCTTTTGAAGATCCACTTGCATCCTACGGGTTTTACCCCGTCTGGAGCAATATCCAACGTCCATACCTTGTTGGTGTACATGGACTCCATTTCGGTCCGCATTGCATCCAGCCATTTCACTGAGTCAACGCTCTGAACGGCCTGCTGGAAGCTAGTAGGCTCATCATAATCTATGATGCAATCCTCTCTATCCCCGTCTATGAGAAAACCGCAGTATCTCTCGGGCGGATGAGACTGCCTACTACTCCTGCGGAGTGGCGCAGGAATGTCCTGTTCTGTTGAACCCTCTGGTTCCACTAAGCTTTCAGTAACAGTCTGTGGTTCTGGAACTTCTTCCAGTTCTATTGTGTTCCCACTTATCTGGGTTTCCAAAAACTCAGTTTCCAAGAAGCGGGCATGCTGAGAAACAAAGACCTTTTGTTCCTCAGCTGAATAGAAAAGATACCCCCTGGAGTTCCTTGGGTATCCCACAAACTTACACTGTACTGAACGTGCCTCAAGCTTGTCCGCATGCTGCTTTTTTACAAAAGCTGGACATCCCCATACCTTAAGATACTTAAGACAGGGTTTCTTCCCAGTCCACATCTCATATGGGGTGGTAGGCACAGTCTTGGTGGGAGCCTTGTTCAAGAGATACGCAGCTGCTTCTAGTGCATATCCCCAGAATGATCGCGGTAACTCAGCGTTACTCATCATGGACCGAACCATATCCAATAGGGTTCGGTTCCGTCTCTCCGATACACCATTATGTTGCGGAGTGTACGGAGGAGTAAGCTGAGAGAGAATACCATTCTCTTTTAAGTAATTCAGGAATTCGGCACTTAAGTATTCTCCACCTCGATCCGATCTTAGAATCTTAATACTTTTGCCGGTCTGTTTCTCTACTTCATTCTTATACTCCTGGAATTTTCCAAAGGCCTCGGACTTATGTTTCATCAAGAAGACATAACCGTACCTTGAGAAGTCATCCGTAAAAGTAATGAAGTAAGAATGTCCGCTTCGGGCATGTGTAGACATTGGACCGCACACGTCACTGTGTACGAGTCCTAAGAGCTCGCTCGCTCTTACTCCTTGTCCAGTAAACGGAGTCTTTGTCATCTTTCCTTTGAGACAAGATTGACAAGTGGCATACGATTGATATTCGAACGCATTCAAATATCCTTCTGTATGTAACTTAGTCAACCTTCTCTCATTGATGTGACCCAATCTACAATGCCATAAGAAAGTCTGATTCATTTCCGGAGACTTTCTTTTGTGTGTATTCTGGACGTTGAAAATCTATGGTTGGTTTAACACGTATATACCATTACTCAATGTACCTGACCCAATCAAAACTTGATTAAGGTGAATGTTTACAACATTACTTACAAACGCAAATTCATAACCTTCTTTAGAAACTAAAGATACAGAAATGATATTACAAGTTGCGTTGGGTACAAAAAAGCAATTACGCAAAACCAAAACATGTCCATCTGACATTCCCAGGTGATAGTCCCCCACGGCTTTAGCATCCATGCTAGCTCCGTTCGCAACTTTGAGGGTCATGTCACCTGCCTTCAAAACCCTACGGTTTCTCAACGCCTGCAAAGAATTACAGATATGAGATCCTGATCCGGTATCCAATACCCAGGAAGTAGAGTTTATTGAAAGACGGTTTTCAATAACATACACACCTGAAGCTGAAGCTGCAACCTGCTTCAATTCCTGTGTTCTGGCCTTCCAGGCCCTGCAATCATTCTTCCAGTGTCCTTTCTTATGACAATAGAAGCATTCTTCCTTATCCACAAGCTTCCCCGCTATCTTTGTTGCTTTTGCTTTTCCCTTCGTATCCACTTTACTAACACCGCCCCTTGGTTTGGCGGGGGCCTTCTTCTTCTTTCCCTTGGCTTTCGCCTTGGACCTAGAAGAAGATGATCCTCCTACAAACAAAGTGGATGTTTCCCTACCTTTCTGTAGGGTGCCCTCTGCGCTCCTCAGCATGTTGAGGAGCTCTGAAAGTTCAACCTCTTTTTCTTGTAGGTTGAAGTTCAGTATGAACTGGGCGTAAGTGGAAGGAAGGGACTGGAGAACTATATCCGTATATAGCTCACTCTCCAATGTGATCCCTAGGTCAGCGAGCTCCTCAATGAAGCCGATCATCTTTAGCACGTGCTCGGCTACTGATGATCCGACGGCCATTCTTGTCGAAAATAACTTTTTCGACGCTTCGTATCTTGCGATACGTGATTGCTCTCCATACAGTTCTTTTGTATGGAGCAATATGGACTCCATGTCCATATTCTCATGCCTCCTCTGATGTTCGTTGTCCATCGAGGCAAGCAGGAGGCATTTGGCCTTCGCGCTATCAATCTCCCAAGTCTTACGGATTTCCTTATCCGCGACGCTGGAAGTTGGACCAGGGACAGGGGGAGCTTTGGTGGTAAGAAGATACCCCAGCTTGTCATAAGTGATTGCTATCTTGACATTCCTGAGCCAATCTTTGTAGTTTGGCCCTGTCAGTTTGTTTTTATCTAGGAGTAACTTAAGTCCAGTCATGTTGATTGGTCGCTGCAATTAGGAGAGAGAAGAAGAAACACTCAGCATGATGCTCTTGCAAGTTTAAAGTGGTTTTTAGTTTGTCTAAACAGGATGGCTCCCACTGTTTCTCGAATCCCTCCTCAAACCATAAAGGAAGAATTAGTCAGGATCAATCCCACCGTACAATACTTGCTTAACCGTTCAGCCAGGCCGGTGTCGGTACTTTGAGGGAGGTTTTCCAACGCTTTCGCGAAGTTCCTTAATTAGAGAACCTCTTTTCCCTGGGGGCGTAGCCCCGCTAACACCTTTCTAGGCACCTACTAGGTTTATAGCATTGATCGTTAAGTGAGAAATTTCCCGAGGAGTAGCATATACTCACAGTAGGATCGGGATCCAAATATCATCGCGTGACGAAACTGAAGGAATCCTACCAGAATCATCACACTCCAAATGGTATGCAAATCTAGCAAGTTTCAGTACTTATGAAACTCCCGATGTGGATTTTTGCCCCATGCTCTTATGACCTTGACGAAGGTCAACAAATCATAAGTCACATGTCAAGTTCTGCCCGTCATTATCCAGGTTAATTTGAATCCACCCGTATATACCCTTGACGAAGGTCAACAAGGTAATGCGAATGTCCCAAACCAACGCATCTATCTATGCTACATATGAATACCCAATAGCTACCAATCACTATGCCTTGACGAAGGTCAACAAACACAGCTTGAATACTATTGAATATTCATACGAAACGACGGAGGGCTACGAATGGTTTTGGCAAAACCGTGAACGTAGTGAACTTGATTTGGTCGATGGAACGAGATAGCTTTTAAAAGGAGTGGCTCAAGCTCCGCATTTAAAAGTTGGTTTTGAAAAGAACCGAGTGGTTTTTCGAAAGTGTTCCAACGACTTTAACTTGGTTTATTATCTTGCATTAGTTCTTTTAATGCGCGATATTCTTGCATTAGTTCTTTTAATGCGTCCCATCATTTAAACCTACCATTGCAGAAAACAACCAAAATATGACGTACGCTTATGCCATTCGCATTCGCCACGGGGCCCCGTCATTACCCGTTAGGTTACTTAACTAACGACAGAGCGGGGGCTGGGCTAGCGCGTCTGTAAAACATAAGCAACGCCTAAATAATATCATATATAGATATACTGCAATGATAAACATTTCAGATCACAGATAAATACATTGGATATACTAGGAATCTGTAATTTGTACGAGCCTGTAACAAAAACAGATTACACGGTCGCGGTGAATAGCCAAAACCCCACCCAAGACCCCTACGGGTGCGGCAAACTACCCGCCAAGTACCCGAAGCGTAGCAACCTCCCTCATCTCCATGAGTAGGCCACTCGACACTTCGGCATACCCGGTAGTTTGTGCACCCCTCCATGGGTCTATCCTAGGAGCAAAAACAGTAAAAAGAAATTATACAATGACGGCTACAACCCCGACCCGGTTGTGCGGCCATACAAATAATTATTACATCAATTTACAAATTTACATGAATTGCAAGAAAAGAAAACTCTCGTCTCACAACCCCGGCTATTCACCCGCGACAATCCAACATATTTATATACACATTCCAGCACATTACAGATCATGTATAACCCCGACCAATCGACTTATAGAGATTAGCCGACGTTCAATACATGCAAACATCACAGATATAACCATCATAGTCAAAGTGCAGTGAAGTTCGGAAAAAATACGGAATTATAGGACCCCAAAAGGAAATTTCTTTTCTGGAAAATCTGGGGACATATAATATATTTTAAAAATCCCAAAACCAACACAGACACACACTGCACGAAAAACGATGCAGAGAAGACGACAAACTGCGGCGCTTCCGCGGCACATGCCTACCTCGTGCGGCGGAAGCACGGCGGTTTGAGCGAATTAGGGCAACGTTTTTCTTGGGTGTTCACACAAAACCCTGAGCCGAATTTAGGTATATAAACTTTTTCATTTTGAGCCAAAAAAATTTCAACAGAAACTCAGTTTTTGTAAAAGTTTGGTTTTTGGATTTTTCCGGTTCCGAACTTCGTTACACTTCACTACCAAGCTAGTTTAAGTTTAGTTAGGCTCTGATACCACTGTAAGTCCACGTTGCGACCCCCGATTCTTACGGGGAGACGGAAACGGTATAAAAAACAAATTTTTAGCGCAAGGGGCAACATGGACTAAGCAAAGTCGGGATCTTTACCTAAACTAAAACTAGCATACTTAGCTAAAGAGAGTTAGCTACTCGGATGGAGATGGTTATACCTAAACTTGTCTTGAACTCCTTCGTCTTCAAAGCTCCGATGGCGGTCCGATGGCTTCTTCTCGTCGTCTCCGTACGCCGAAGATAGATCCACCTGAAAGCTCCAACCTTTAGCTCCTTCTTCGTTCTTTGAAGAAACTAGTTCACTTGGTTTGCTAAACCTAGTGAACTAGAATGAGTAGAGAAGATTTAGAATGGGATTTTATCTATGGTTCTTGATTCTCAACTCATGAGACAAGAGAACCATAGATCAAGAGAGGGAGCAAGAGGTTGAGGGTGAGAGCAAGAGGAGAGCTCAAGAACAAGAGAGAGAATGAGCAAGAAAGAATGAGCAACTCTTTTGTCTTTCACCCTCTCATAATCCAAAGTGATCATAACTCATCATATCAAAAAAGTCTTATGTGATGGTTTGAAGCAACCATAACCTTATCATGTCATGCACTCATTTTACTCAAATGAGCAAGCAAGTAAAAGTCTTTGGCATGAAATGATAACCATGGTTATCATGATGGTCAACTAGTCAAGCCTAGTCAACCGGTCAACAAGTCAACAAAAGTCAACAAGTCAACAAAGTCAACAAGTCAACAACCATATCACCATAATACTTAATTAATATAATAGTTAATCACATATCATATTCTCATTAGGGTTGAGCATAAAGTCAAATAGTCAACGGTCAACAGTCAACAACCCTAATGAGAATCCGCCGCCTCTGCCTCCCTGTCAACTGTGCATACACACCCGCATCCGCGTTCCGAGGAACACGAATGCAAACTGGATAAATCCAATCCCATAAGGTACACTAGGATCTGGCTTAAACCAAAGCCCGCTAGTGTAAACTGTCCGGACACTGTACGTGCACAAGTGCACGGATGTGACCGAACCCTGTCGCAAAACCATGCGACCTGTCGCAATACCATGCGACCTCTACTCTTTTGCCTAAAGGCGAAAAGCTTTCTGTGTGGGACTCTAAAGACTCGACACTACGCTGGCAGTGGGTTTAACCACAGACCGCAAGCGGCACTAGCTGTGCGTAACGGTCCCCAGGTAATGCCGACAAGAAGACCGACGAGGCGAAACCCATCTGAACTCCTACTGAGCCTGAGTGTGACATTCTCCGTACAGTCCGGTCTGTTCGTCTGATACATCGCATGGCGGGCCTAGGGGGCGGTAAACGTCAGTCCCCCAATAGCGGTACAAGTCGTGCCGGAGCGAAGCCCAAAACACCCTGAGATAACACTGGAAACCTACCAGTATATCTCGATTGCCCTGGCCAGGGACTACTCGTGTAATGGCTCTCCTAGACACAGCGCGATGTCAACCCCCAATACCGGGAGAGACGAATCATGTCTAACCGTCACTGCCTCCAAGTGCTTCGGGACTGCACCCAACCACTACCTGTTTGCACGACTCCTTTGAGCCGTGGTAGGGTAGTGATCAAAGTACAGTGGGAACACACTCGAGGCGGAGTGACAGTGTCAAGTCAGCGGACTAAGCTGTACTCATGTCACCTGGGAACTGATAACTGACGATAGGTATAATACCAACTAGTCAGTTCCCGACGAGTCCTGTCCAGTGTACCCGTAACCTAACGAGCACCCGCATACGATCTCAAGTACGACGTACTGACGGCTGTGGGACAGACCGTCTCCCACACTGGGATGAGAAGCGCATGCGCTGGTCTACTCCGGAGTATCGATGCCCTGTCTCGATAGTCCTGCGACCAGGGACCTGCATAAGGATGTGCTTATAGATTACCCAGCCCCACTAGTGTGACGGCCATCACATCGCTGGTAATCAAGCAAAGATCTTAAGGGCTCTACTAATGTGTATAGGCGATATACAAAAATAAACACATGTACACATTGAAGTAGAAACAAACCAAGTAGCATACTACTATTTTGAGCAAGATTGTACATACAAGGTGAATATCCCAAGCATCCATTAAGTAATATACAAACTAGTATGATACAGTAATGGCCTCTAGGGCATATACACTAACAAATACTAAGTATTAATTATCTGAAACGACGGAGGGCTACGGCTGGGTTTTTGGCGAAAAACCCGTTAACGTAATGAACTTGATGTAGTTGAAGGAACATGATAGCCCTTTTTGAAAATATAGTGGCGAAAAACTCTTGCTAAAGAGGTCACTCCCTGTGAAGGGATCTCGGCTCTTTCCTCGTCGAATGAGGTGCAGGATATTCCAAACTGAATACCTCGATGCAAAGCAAGAATAATCGACTATAGTGAAGTTATTACCCTGACGCAAACTTTTTGTCCAAGGGGTCACTCCCGATGAAGGGATCTCGGCCCTTGCCTCGCCGACTGAGGTGCTGGGCATTCATAACCGAATACCTCTGTGCAAAACAAAAGAGAGCGTCCTTGCAATAACAGCTTTTTGAAAATTGTTCCAACAACGTCTTATTAGGTTTGTTTTTTCTTTGCATTAGCTTAATGCGTCCTATCAGTTAATCCTACCATTGCAGAAAACAACGAAAATTTGACGTACGCTTATGCCATCCGCATTCGCCACGGGGCCCCGTCATTACCCGTTAGGTTACTTAACTAACGACAGAGCGGGGGCTGGACTAGCGCGGATGCAAAACATAAGCAACGCCTAAATAGATATCATATAGATATATAAACATTCGTCAGATGCAATGATAGCCATTCCAGATCACAGATGAACACATTGGATATACTAGGAATCCGCATTCCGTATGAGCCTGTAACGAAGAGCGGATTACACTGTCGCGATGAATAGCCAAGACCCCACCCTAGACCCCTACGAGTGCGGAAAACTACCCGCCAAGTACCCGAAGCGAAGCAACCTCCCTCAACACCGTGAGTAGGCCACTCGGCACTTCGAGGTACCCGGTAGTTTGTGCACCCCACCTTGGGTCTATCCTAGGAGCAAAAACAGTAAAAGAAATTATACAATGACGGCTATAACCCCATCCCGGTTGTGCGGCCATATAAATAATATTACATCAATTACAAATTACATGAATTGAAAGAAAAAGAAAACTCTCATCTCACAACCCCCCGGCTATTCATCCGCGACAATCCAATGAATTCATATACATATACCATCAACATTACAGATCACAGATATGTTAAACCCCCACTAATCGACGTATAGCGATTAGCAGACGTTCAATACATATATCACATCACAGATATAACCCGTTAGCTTAAGTCTTTAGAAGTTCGATCAAAATACGGATTTTTAAACCCTAAAAACAAATTTTTCTTTCTGGAAAATCTGGGCAGAAAAAACATATTCCAAAAATCCCAAAACACCCCCAGAAATACACTGCAGCAAAACCGATCCACGGCCGGGTCAACTCGGCCGCGGATCCGCTGCAAGAAACCCTTCTTGCCGCGTTTCCGCGGTCAGTTGGTCGGTTCAGTCGATCGTTTTTCTGCACTGTTCACTAAAAACCCTGAGCCGATTTATGGTATATGTCAAATAATTTTTACAGCAGTTTAAAAATCGACAGAAAGTTCAGGTTCCGGGCATGTTTCGTGACTTTTTCTCCGATCGAACTTCTAGTTAGTTTGCTAACATGTTAGATAGTGTTTAGCTAGGCTCTGATACCAATGTTAGGTCCACGTTACCCACCCCGGTCCTTTCGGGAAGGCGGAATAGGTAAAACGAAAATTTTCCCTAGCTAGGTAACATGGACCCTTTCATGAAAGATCGTTGCTAAACAAAAACTAACAAAAATTCAACAAGTTCTAACTACTATGTAGAATGGTTATACCTTGGTCTTGAACTCCTTCCCTTCTTGTTGTTGTTCTTCCTCTTGCTTGCTCCTCGTAGTTGCTTGAACGGATCCTCCTTGTCGTCTCCTCTTTGCCATAGATGGATCCACCCGAGAGTCTCGAAATTGAGCTCCAATCTCAACCTAGAGATGACTAAGGTGTTTGGTTTGCTAAACCTAATACCTTAGATTGAGTAGAGAAGAGTGATGGTGGTTTTGTCTCAAAGGTTCATGATTTCCAACTCATGGAACACTTGAACCTTGAGAGAGGAAGAGGGAGAGCTTTCTTTCTAGGAGAGAGAAAGAGAATGATAGAATGAGCTCTCATAATCCAACCCTTCTCACAAAAGTGAGAATAATGATAATAATAATAATAATTAAGTATATGGTGATGGTTAGTTTCAATGACCATTAGCATTTCATGCTATTATTACATTTTGTAAACAACAAGCAAGCAAAAGTCATACCCGTGAAATGATAGCCATGAAATGATGATGGTCAACAAGTCCAAAAGGGTCAACCGGTCAACAAAGTCAACAGGTCAACAAAAGTCAAACTTTCAACTCAACCATGGTACAATAATACTTAATTAATATTATTAATCATATATCATATTCTCATTATGGTTTAGAGAAAAGTCAACGGTCAACAAGTCAACCAAAGCCAAATGGTCAACAACCCTAATGAGAATCCTCTGCCTCTGTCAACTGTGCATACACACCCGCATCCGTGCTCCAAGGAACACGAATACACCGAGACAAAACCAATCCCAAAACAATTACTAGGATCTGGCTTAAACCAAAGCCCGCTAGTAACTACTGTCCGGACACCAAACGTGCACAAGTGCCCGGATGTGAACGAACCCCGTCGCAAAACCATGCAACCTCTCTACTCTGTTTTGCCCAAAGGAGAGTAACCCTCTGTGTGGGACTCTAAAGGCTCGACACTACGCTGGCAGTGGGTTTAACCAGAGGCCGCAAGCGGTACTAGCTGTACGTAACGGTCCCCAGATAGATGCCGATAAGAAGACTGATGAGGTGAACCCATCGAACTCCTACTGAGCCTGAATGTGACAATCTCCATACAGTCCGGTCTGTTCGTCTGAGAATATCGCATGGCGGGCCTAGGGGCGGTAAACGTCAGTCCCCTAATAGCGATACAAGTCGTGTCGGAGTGTTTCCCAGAACACCCTGAGATAACACTGGAAACCTACCAGTATATCTCGCTTGCCCTGGCCAGGGACTTTGTGTAATGGCTCTCCTAGACACAGCGCGATATCAACCCCCAATACCGGAAGAGACGAATCCTGTCTAACCGTCACTGCCTCCAAGTGCTTCGGGACTGCACCCAACTACTACCTGTTTGCACGACTCAGTAAAACCGTGGTAGGGTAGTAATCTAAGAACAGAGGGAACACACTCGAGGCGAAATGACAGTGTCAAGTCAGCGGACTAAGCTGTACTCATGTCACCTGGTAACTGTTAACTTACGATAGGTATAATACCAACCAACAGTTCCCGACGAGTCCTGTCCAGTGTACTCGCAACCCAACGAGCACCTGCATACAATCTCCAGTACGACGTACTGATGGCTGTGGAACAGACCATCTCCCCTGCTGGGAAGAGAAGCGTATGCACCATTCTACTCTGGAGTATCGATGCCCTGTCTCGATAATCCTACGACCAGGGACCAAAATAAGTATGTGCTTATAGACCACCCAGCCCCCACTAGTGTGATCGCCATCACAACGCTGGTAGTCAAGCAAAAATCCTAAGGGCTCTACCAATATGTTTTTAGCGATATGTTAAAAGAAACATATATACATATTAAGATAGAAACAAACCAAGTAGCATACTACTATATCGAGCAAGACTGTCGTAAAACCATATATATATCCCAAGCTTCCAAAATGTATTATACAAACTAGTACTATATAATAATGGCCTCTAGGGTATACATATCTAACACAACCGTAGGGCTGGGGGAATTTTGGAAAATTGGATTTTGGTTGGCGTCTGCATCGCTGCACTGGAATATGGTATCAGGAGCGACTCATCATTCGTCGATTTTTTGATTTTTGTTTTAGTATTTATTTGTTTTACCGCGATTGCTCTATCATTTCATCTTTTCTTATCGCGAAGGTCGCGATTGCCCTATCATTTCGGCTATTTATTCGCGGTTGCCCTATCATTTCGGCTTTATTTTTCATCTTTGTTTTACTCGCTGATTTTTATTGCGAGTTGTCCCATCATTTTGGCTTTTCTTTTTCTTTTTCTTTTTATTTACACATTTTTTATATACACATTTATTTTACATTCCCAGTTTAACGACTTAGTGGTCGACTGTTCCCAGTTTAATGACGTGGAGGTCGACTATTTTCAGAGAAAGGCATATGTCTGAGAGAATTAGTTTCACGAAGGACTTCGGTCTCCGTTTGTATGAAATTGGCGGTCGCAGCTTAACTGTTTGTTAACACGCCTTTAGACTGTTCTATCTCTCCTGCCTTGTATTGCTTTTCGACCCAATCTTTGAAGACGAAGCAGTCCTCAATGGCATGACTTATCACTCTGTGATAGGGGCAGTATTTGGGTTCGTCAGTCATATTCGCTTCTTGCGGTCTTTTTGATTCTGGCAATTGTAGACTGTTTCTTAGGGCATCTTTGAATATTTTATGGACTTTGTCCCTTCTGAAGGAATAGACCTTATCCAGCTTCTCTTTCAGTGGAGCTTCTCCTCCCTCTCCCAACACTGGCTTCCGAGGCCGGTTGGCATTAGGCCCGCTCATCCCTTGCTTATTTCGGTTAGCCGAGGTGTTGAAAGATTCAGAATCGTCGGAATTTCCACCTTTGCAATTATCGTCCTTTCGGTTTCTCCAGGACCTATTGTTATTTTGGGAATCAGAGGAGGACTCCTGCTTTGAGCGCTCCAATATTTGTACTTTCCTGGTCAGCTCTTGGATTGTTTTGAGACCCGCGGTGCATAGAAACGGGGCCATCCAATTGTTGAGATTTCCAACGAGGAGGCTGACAGATTGGTCCTGCTCTATCGGCGGTTCATATTTGATGGAGAGATTGCACCATCGGTTTATAAAATCCACGCTGCTTTCATTGTTCTTTGGCTTGGTCCTTATTAGGTCGGCAATGGTAATCTTATCGCTGATGCTCATGAACCTCTGCCGAAACAGAGACTCCATTTGGACGAAAGTTGTGACGGAGCCATCCGGTATGCTCGCGTACCAGTCGAAAGCAACATCGGTCAAGCTATTAACAAACTGGCGGAGGAGAAGCGCATCATTGCCCCATGTATTCCCGCATGAGGCTTTAAAGTGGGTGATGTGCTGATTCGCATTTCCCGTCCCATCAAATCTTCTGAATTTAGGGATGACATAGCCGGTAGGAAATTCTACCAGATCATACTGAGCAGGATATGGTCTCCCGCTACTGCTAACATCTTTTTGCGCTTCGGCTTCGGCTACCAAGGTTCTGACTTTGTTGGCAACCAAATCCATGATTTGATCTTGTGTTAGCGGGCTACTGTCATCGGTAGCCAAGACATTCCCCGAGATAGGATGCGACTAACATTCATGCGGTCGGCCCACCTTTGGATTTAAAGGAATAGGCGTCGGCTTTCTCGGGACACCGTTTCACGGTTCATGAGCAGAACCCTGCGCTTGATTGGGCGGCTGAGAGGCACATTGGGCCGTGAGCTGCATCACGACATTCGTCAAGTCGTCAATTTTTTAGAAGAGCTTGGCCATCTCTTTGTCTTTGCATCTGATATGTTTTTGGAGCTCTTGGAGAAGTTGTTGCTCTGCATTCTTGGGACGGAAGATTGGCTCCTCTTCGCTTTACGAGCCCGACTCCTCATGAACCTTGGGATCTCTCTGCTTATCAGCTTCACTGGGAGGATTTTCATTACCTTCCGGAGGATGCTGGTCTTGGGAAGTGACAGCCACATTCACACCAGATTGGATTTGAGATGTAGTGGCCCCATCCTTGATCTTGCTGCGCGTGCCCACCATGTAGACAGTATGGACCACATATCCAGCCATCTCTTTATCTTTGGTGGCTGATTTTGAAGAGTGGTCTAGGCTTTGGAAATTCACAAATTTGGCCAAAGCTCTAACCCTTTTGTTGGCTCTGTATCTGAGCCTTTTCTGTCTTAGCTTCTCAATCTTAAGGGCTTGACGGGCATCCGTCATCCAAGAAGCCATCGTGAGCCGATTAACGGGGAGCTTAGAGAAAATACCCAATTGAGCAGTTGTCAGGGGCACCGATGGAGCTTGCCCGAGATTCCTTGTTGCTTTGTTGGTGTTGATGGCCTTGCCCCCAGCTAGGGCCAAGGAAAGTCGTTCAAACACCGACTTGCGTTTGGGTAGTGGTACCCTCGAGATCACCACATTTGGCCTCCTGCCTTTCGAGGCCGGTTTGTCTGTTGCTGGAGCTTGAGGTGCTGGGATGGCGCTAACTCGCATGAACATAATAGAGCCGAATGGTAGTAGCGGCTCCTCCCATTGTCGTCCGAGACTGGCAGGGAGGACCGTCCTGGCGTCCATCTTCATCGTGTAGGAGATGGGAGCCATGCCGAGAGCTGAGTCCATCTTTGGAGACGTTGTTGAAAATTATTTTCTTGAAAGCCTGCATGAAAGAGCATTATTTTAGTATAAATGTCGATATGTATGTTAATTGAGTTCGCATGAATGTTTAAACCGAAATATTGGGGGAGAAATTGGGTCCCAACAAGCGTGCCAGAATCTGCAGGGTGTTTTTCGTCACCCCATTGAGATGGGAATATGCGCGCGCTCGTTAGGCGCATTACAGATTCTCCTGCCTAGGATAGGCTGGGGTTTATTGATTGTGGGGATCCAAATCTCCGGCGGCCGCGGACTATGCTGCCGTTAATTACCCCTTGCCTTTGGAGCGAGAGAACCTCCGATTGACGGGTCAAACAGGTCATGCGAACTCAATGTACAGTGTTTTGTTTTTAGTGTAGAGTACATGTAAAATTAGGGGAAAATGGCGTCCAAAGGACGCGTGAGCGCCAGCGCCTCACGTGCCTAGCACGCTGGTGCTGGGGGCTGGTGCGAGCGCTTGGGCGCTGGCGCTGGCGCCTCACGTGCCCGGCACGTGGGCGATCGGGCGCTGGCGCTCTGGGCGCTACCGCTTTGGGCGCTAGCGCCTCACGTGCCCGGCATGTTGGCGCTCGGGCGCAAGCTCTTTGGGCGCTTGCGCGTCACATACCCGGCACGTGGCCGCTCGGGCGCTGCGCTTTGGATGCTAGCGCCTCACGTGCCCGGCACGTAGGCGCTCGGGTGGCAGCGCCTCACTTGCCCGGCACGCAGGCGCTCGGGCGCCAGCGCCTCATGTGCCAGGCAAGTGGGCGCTCAGGCGCCAGCGCTAGTACCTCACGTGCCCGGCACGTGGGTGCTTGGGCGCCAGCGCTAGCGAAAGGAAGGGTTTTTACCCCCAGAAATAGGAGTTAAACTCCAAAAGAGTATTTTGAGTGGAGTTGACCTCCAAAATATCTGGATTAGGAGATAAACTCCTTTGAGGATTTAGGTCTTGGAGTTGAACTCCCTAAAAATCTTCGGTGGTTCTTCTCTCTTAAGCCTGGGATCTTCTCTTGAGCCTTGGATCTTTTCCAAAGTGGGATTTTCGGAGATGGGTCTCCTTCTTCCTCCTCTTTGTTGGCCGGATCTTGGAGAACAAGAGGGGTGAGATTTTAAAAATCTCCCCTTTTTGAGATCTAATGGAAGATCTGAGCTCCCCTTTGCGGGTTTTGTGGTGAAAAACTATTTATTTTTGGAGAAGGAAGAGTAAAACTCATGATTTAATTCAAAAGAGGAAGAAGGTTTAGAACATTGAGCAATGAGGAGAAGGAGGCACAAACCGTAGAGTTTTTAGAGAATGAAAAGTGTATATTTTATTCATCATCATGTTGTCTTATATAGGCTTACACATTTATATATAGCCCCTTGGGCTTTACAAAATGGCATTTTGCCCATCCCATGCCTCATGTGCTCATTTCTTTTGCACATAAGCCATGGGCTTTACAAAAAAAATTGGCTTTATGCCCATTTTGCTTACATTCATGCTCAAAAAATTATATCAAAATTATTTGTTACATGATTTTTTATTTTGGCATGGGGAGGCTGTTCATAACAGAATACTGCATTTTATACCGCCCATTCTTATGCTCGTGTGTTTATAGATAGGTGCTTTTAATCAGTGTTTGCTACATAATTGCAGAATACAGGTTCTCGGCTCTGAACAATGAATATCATGGAAAAGTATGACAAATTCCGGATTACTGCCAACAACAGATAAAACACGGTCTCCGCTCTCTATCCGTGTGTTGCCACATACCAGTTAAGGGACAAGATGGCAAATCAATTGTCATGTCATGCACAAAGCTCTAGGTCAATACAAGACCCAAGAAATCTACGTGGAGCTCGAGGAAATCATGGCAAAAGATCCACATCACATCACCTTTTTGTTGTGCTAGAATTCTGGAAATATTGTGAAGAGATTCTGAGAAAAGTCATATACCACACTGAAGAGGACAACAAACCAGGGATCCCGACCAAAGCCCACAGCCCAACACCACTAAAGAGCCGCGGATCCGCGGCCATGTGGGGTCTTCATTCTGTCGTTTTTCATGGGCACTTTGGGTACTTCATTTTATGTCAGAATTTGCCCCTAGGGTTTCATTTCCCTGCCTATAAATACAGCAGAACTGAGCTAAGCCAAGGGTCCAATTTTGTGTCCACTCTTTTGTAGTTTTTTGTATAGTTCTTCTTCTTCTTCTTCATTCTTCCTCCATGCAAATGTAGTGAGAGCATTGAGTGGATATTAATGAAGATGAGGGTTTTGTATCATTCTCTTTTGTTTCTTCTTCCCCTTAAGATTCTTGCTTTCTCTTGATCATTCAACCTCTTCATTGAGCTTGAATGGTTAAGGGTTAGTTATTGATCTCAAGGGTCGCATTTTCTTATGGAATTTGCTCTTCAATTCACATGCGTTCTCTACCCTTCTCTTGATCTTGCAACCTCTTGATTGAGCTTGCAAGTTTAAGGGTTGGCTATTGATCCCATGCTTGTTTTGAGTTCTACTTTCTTGTTCTTTTTATCGCTTTTTATTACTTGCTTATTATTATCTTGCTTTACTTTCTTGCAATTTTATTCATGCACTTAATTACTTGTAATCTTTTCTTTTCTTTGTTCTTTTCTTTTGCTCTTTTTGGTTCTTTTTGTGAATGTTGTATTTATTGTTGTTGTTAAGAATCCATATGATATTGTAAGTTAACATTTCTTTGCTCATTTCCTTTTCCCGTTATTTTCCATTGAACTCCGCCCAAACCATACGCAAGTGCTCCGTTAGGCACCCTACCCTAACAAGGTAACGGTGATTCCTAACCGCGACCGGTTGCGTTCGGTTTAGCCGGAGGCGAAAGCAAGAGACAAGAACGGACGGACAAGGGTAAATAAGCCGGATTCTACGAATACCGCGCTTAAATCCCCTAATCCACGTTGTTGCCGATTGCTCTAGCTTCAATTGGTCAAGAATCGGCTCAAAGGTTTTGAGTACGGATTTCTTTAGCTTACATTATCGTATCCTTTCTTAACAACTTTATACTTGCAAATAATACACATAGGTTAGACTGAACAAACTCATACAGATTCTTTATTGACTCGTCTAAGACAAGAACGGAAATACAACCATCTCCCTGTGGATCGACCCGTGCTCAACCGGCTAGCTGCATAGCGAAACCGTCTTGATTGCGGTTAACTTTAATTCTTTCAATCAAATGGCGCCGTTGCCGGGGATGACGGTAGCGTATTTTCTTTCTTGTTATTCGGGTTAATATTCTTTTCGTATATATTAAAAAAAATATATATCTTTTTGTTGTTTTTGATCATTTTTGTGGGCAAGAGTGCAGATTTTTGCAGATTTGCAAACTGCGATTGTGGGGAGCAAAGTGTACATTCAAGGCTAAGGTGATTGTAAAGTACAGTGCCAAAGATCCGGGTAGTTTGACCCGCGCAAGCGAACTTTTCAAGCTTACCGGATTTGATTCAACGGGGGTTTCCTAACCCAAAAACTTAACGGTACGTACTTTACTAACACCTTCTTCTTAAATCCGACGCGTCCAATATACTATTCTTTGCAGGATTCTTTGCAAGTTCGCTAACAAACGCTAAAAATTGACTAACCCGTATTTGTTGCAGTGTCGCGCTTAAACTAAAAAATGATTTTTTGATTCTTTATAGAATTTTTATTGAATTGCGCATTGCATCAATTAATACGGACTTAAGGGAAAGCGAACCCCACAATATACGGTAAAGGATTTCATCACCTTTTCCGTGGCCCACAAATCACGAATTTGAGCATAACGTTTACCCGCACAAAATTTAAAAGAAACTAGACTTTAAGCCTTAAGGACTTCGCGCTCACTATGAGAAGTTAACTGTGTTTAGAACCTTGCTTAACGGTATATTGTTTACGGGGTGTCTAGGAAAGTGTTAACGGCGAAACCGCCAAAAGAGAAAGGGTTATTTAATTAAGGAACTTCGCGAAAGCGTTGGAAAACCTCCCCTTATCTCTGCACTTACCTGGCCTCGTGATCAGCGTATCTTGAGCCCGTTTCTCGACACAGTTTTACTTCGACAATCAAGTTCTAGAGCAGGTCTAGTTGACCTAGGTGAACCCTAGAACGATTAGGTGTGTGGTATTTTTGTGTCGTGATTGTTTTTGTCCATATTCTTTTTTTGTGTGTATATTTCATTCTTTTGTTAATATCTAAAAAAAAAATTTTAAAAAAAAAAAAATCACATTTTTTCCCCCTCCTTTTCTCTGCCTTCCTTTCTTTCCTTTTCTCATCATATCATGGGTACCCCACCTCGCAAAACTCTTGCCGAACTTTGGTACCCACAACCAGACATTACTTCTTACAGTTCTTGCTTTGGCCGAACATCGAACGACCCCTCCATGACCAAAATGTCATTGAAAGATCGTATAGACGCGTCTAGGACAAACACTTGCCCTCCGCATTCCACTTTGTATCAACCTTTTCAACCTCCCGCACCCGCTTATGTTGATACCCCTTTTGCAAGTCGTCCTTTGTCCATCGCTGAACGTATTGAACAATCTCATAGCCGATCTTTCACTCCTTTCACCACTTCAAATTCTTGGGATCAACAATTCCATTCACCTTCGTATCCAAATGTTGATTCTACCCCTGTCCCGCCATTCAATTCCTACCAGTCCTACCCGACTTTTACACCTTCCCTAGACATTGCCTCTGAACTGTCATTTGGGAGTTTCCAGTACCAAAACAACTTTAAATCTTTTACTGAAACCCCTTCACAACCCATGTCTAGTCTGGAACAGTCATTCGAAGACTTTAGGGTAGCATCAAGCCAACAGATGATGGATTTGAATGCGTCCATGGCCGCTCTCATACAACCTACTGACCAGGTAGCTAGTTTCCAACTAGCTCCTAATTTTCCAATGTATGAAGAGGCGGTCGGACAGGCTGTGAATTTGAGTGAAGAGAGTGAGCTGTACCCCCTTCCAAATCAAACCTACCCGTTTCAAATTGAATCCCACAACTCCTGTGTTGAAAGTCTATCAAGTGTCCCAACTGAATTATCAATTGAAGATAGAATGTTTAATGAGTTGTGCGACTTCGTAGTGTTTGATTTACCTGATTGTGAAGGGTCCCTTCCAAGTGAAACCAATCCAGATCCTTTTGACCTCTACACCTCCATCTTAGAACCAAGATCGATTGAAATCCATGCTTTTGATGAGGTGTCTGAGAATATTGATTTTCACTTGATTGAGGATATTGACGCTGGGGATATTTTGGATGATGAACCCGTAGATTTGGCTGAGTTTGTCTCTTCAAATCATCATCCCGAGTCATTAAATGTCTTTCCCGAACCCTATATGCGTCTGGATTTTGATGAAATATGCATGGATGAGCTAAATTTTGAGGAGAATATTGAGGATAGTACTGAGGATGAAACAGTTTTAATTGATGAGTCGGATTTTCCAATTCATCCTGTTCCTTTCATTGACTGTGTGCACCCTCCCGAAACCTTAACCGATACCCCTCCTCGATCACTTTCCTCCATCCTTTCCATCGTTCCGACCTTGCAAGAACCCGTCTCACTTACATTTCATATGTCTGGTTTACCAAGTTCGGCATACCAATGGTTTCTCACGAATCTTGAGGGATTTGACCCCATTTCTCGACGAGTAAATATATGAGCACAATCGCTTTTTACACATCGCTCATCACAAATTGTGCTAATCTATTTACTCCATTTGCACCCTCAAGTTCGTATTCCACTTCTTTTTCCCTTCCGCCATTCTTCTTCCTCTCATATACCGAGACCGTATCCCGCTTCTCTTCGCATACGGTCTCGCGTATTCTCCATCTCTTTTCTCTACGCCTTCTTTCACCAACCAGCACATTATAGAGATAAAATCTTTGAATGGTTGGTACTAACTTTTGTCCTGTGTAAGGCCTTGTATAGCTTGATACCATTCTTTCCCCCCCTAATCCTGAACTTCAACGCTTAACAGTGGAAACACTGTTTTACTTAAGTTTGGGGGGGACTCTTTTTTGTATATATTTTTTGTTTTCCTTTTTGTTTTGTATATAATTTGCTTCTAGGGAGCGCCGACAATTTTGACCCTCTTAGTATAGCCTGACAGTGAAGGCACTGTCAAGTTTAAGTTTGGGGGTGTGCTCGGTAAGCTTTCTTCCTTCGCATTCATTTGTATATTTTGCATTTGCATACCTTATTAAAAACCCACAAAAATTGAAAATTTTCCAAAAAATATAAAAACTTTGTCGTCAAGTTAGCTAATAGGGTAACTTAGATCTTTATTCCGAAAGTTTAGTTGATATGATAGAAATAACTAAATTCTAGGCTTAGGGATTGAAAACCCTAAAAATAACCCTCATTCTGTCTAACTTTGGTAAGTATACGTCCTTACAGTTTTTTTGAGAAATAGGTAATCTTGAGTTCAGTTCTTGAGTTAAGTCAAGATAAAGGGAAAGTATTGATGCTTTACTGAAAGATAAGTCTGAAAAATAGTTTCTTTTCTTGAGTTCAAATTTAGAAAGTATATACCCTACAAACTGCACTTACACGCACCTTGAAACTTGGGATAGTAGAGGATACATTGAAATACTCTTGCCTGAAAGCCTAGTATGAAAGAAAAAACGGTATTTAAAGCTAAACACCAAAAGAGCATGTTGAAAAATATATCTGGTCTTGAAAAAGAAAAAGAAAAAGAAAAAGAAAAAGAAAAAAATAGAATAAAGTCAAGACCTGGAAACTGCTATTTACGCTTTAAAGTTCACACATTCAGTAATCGGTCGTTAGTGCCTCAAGAAGCATTAATAGTCGCATGAAAGGTGTGTGAGCAAATCCGTCCATCCTTAATGAAAAAAAGTAGTATTTGGTATTAGGACAAGGGTATTATAGCTTGAATTGAATTCTTGAGTGTAGGGGTGCAAATATACACACACGTAGGGGTATACAATCGATATTTGGACAAAAGATATAAATAAAGAATAAGACTTGTGTTTTCTGTAAAGTTGATAAAAATCCCTGATTTGAGGCCGCACTTTAGAAGGAAAACTCAGGAGAACCAACATCTTTCTAAACTTTTTTTTGGAACGTATAGGATCTAAAGTTAAACAGATAGGAGGTGTGAAAATAAGGGTTGGATATTTCTAACTTAGGATGATAGAATTTCTAACGTAAATACTAAACTGTTGGAGTAGAATCGACGTTAACTTATGACACTAGCTTGACGGGATTTTGTGGGTAGTATCCGCTGAAAACCCTCAGGAGACAACACTCCTCCTACTAGGGACACCTAGAGGTTTAACGGCTTGTTGCACGTGCTCAGTGCAATCGCGTTCCCTGCGAAAGTGCGGTTAGGATTTTATTTTTATGAATAATTGGTTTTGCTCGGGACGAGCAAAAGTTAAGTTTGGGGGTATTTGTTCATAACAGAATACTGCATTTTATACCGCCCATTCTTATGCTCGTGTGTTTATAGGTAGGTGCTTTTAATCAGTGTTTGCTACATAATTGCAGAATACAGGTTCTCGGCTCTGAACAATGAATATCATGGAAAAGTACGACAAATTCCGGATTACTGCCAACAACAGATAAAACACGGTCTCCGCTCTCTATCCGTGTGTTGCCACATACCAGTTAAGGGACAAGATGGCAAATCAATTGTCATGTCATGCACAAAGCTCTAGGTCAACACAAGACCCAAGAAATCTATGCGGAGCTCGAGGAAATCATGGCAAAAGATCCACATCACATCATCTTTTTGTTGTGCTAGAATTCTGGAAATATTGTGAAGAGGTTCTGAGAAAAGTCATATACCACACTGAAGAGGACAACAAACCAGGGACCCCGACCAAAGCCCACAGCCCAACACCACTAAAGGGCCGCGGATCCGCGACCAATAGGGAGTATTGGCCGCGGATCGGCGGCCATGTGGGGTCTTCATTCTGTCGTTTTTCATGGGCACTTTGGGTACTTCATTTTATGTCAGAATTTGCCCCTAGGGTTTCATTTCCCTGCCTATAAATACAGCAGAACTGAGCTAAGCCAAGGGTCCAATTTTGTGTCCACTCTTTTGTAGTTTTTTGTATAGTTCTTCTTCTTCTTCTTCATTCTTCCTCCATGGAAATGTAGTGAGAGCATTGAGTGGATATTAATGAAGATGAGGGTTTTGTATCATTCTCTTTTGTTTCTTCTTCCCCTTGAGATTCTTGCTTTCTCTTGATCATTCAACCTCTTCATTGAGCTTGAATGGTTAAGGGTTAGTTATTGATCTCAAGGGTCGCATTTTCTTATGGAATTAGCGCTTCAATTCACATGCGTTCTCTACCCTTCTCTTGATCTTGCAACCTCTTGATTGAGCTTGCAAGTTTAAGGGTTGGCTATTGATCCCATGCTTGTTTTGAGTTCTACTTTCTTGTTCTTTTTATCGCTTTTTATTACTTGCTTATTATTATCTTGCTTTACTTTCTTTCAATTTTATTCATGCACTTAATTACTTGTAATCTTTTCTTTTCTTTGTTCTTTTCTTTTGCTCTTTTTGGTTCTTTTTGTGAATGTTGTATTTATTGTTGTTGTTAAGAATCCATATGATATTGTAAGTTAACATTTCTTTGCTCATTTCCTTTTCCCGTTATTTTCCATTGAACTCCGCCCAAACCATACGCAAGCGCTCCGTTAGGCACCCTACCCTAACAAGGTAACGGTGATTCCTAACCGCGACCGGTTGCGTTCGGTTTAGCCGGAGGCGAAAGCAAGAGACAAGAACGGACGGACAAGGGTAAATAAGCCGGATTCTACGAATACCGCGCTTAAATCCCCTAATCCACGTTGTTGCCGATTGCTCAAGCTTCAATTGGTCAAGAATCGGCTCAAAGGTTTTGAGTACGGATTTCTTTAGCTTACATTATCGTATCCTTTCTTAACAACTTTATACTTGCAAATAATACACATAGGTTAGACTGAACAAACTCATACAGATTCTTTATTGACTCGTCTAAGACAAGAATGGAAATACAACCATCTCCCTGTGGATCGACCCGTGCTCAACCGGCTAGCTGCATAGCGAAACCGTCTTGATTGCGGTTAACTTTAATTCTTTCAATCAGAGGCCGGCCGCGGGGCTCGACTTGGGCATGGGCCCACTTGATCTGGGCTTAGGCCCACCTGGCATGGGGTTGACTTTGACTTTGACTTGGTCAACCGGGGTGCAATTTTTGACCCCAACAACATAAATTTAGTGCCACTGACGTGCTTGTGGTTAAACACATTGCCAGCGTATTGACGAGTCTTTAGAGTCCCACACAGAGAGTTTCCATGATTCGGGCGAAACGTTGTAGAGGCCGTATAGTTTTATGGCAGGGTTCAATCATATACGGGCACTTATGCACGGATCATGATCGGACAGATAATACTAGTGGGCTTTGGTTTAAGCCGTAACCTAGTATTATATTGTTGGATTACTTTCGTCTCGTTGTATTCGTATTCAGTCGGAATACGGATGCAGGTATGTATATACGGATGAAGGGTATTTTTGTAATTCGTTACGAGTTTACTTTAAGGTTGCCATTTCTTTTCTTTGTATTAAACATTTAGATTAAATGTTTAATTGTGTGGAAATGGTGAGTGCAAGTCTTGGCATTTGGCATTGATGGTGGCATGTGCTATTTGTGACTCATGATGTTTGGTCTTGTGTGCGTTGATGGTTCTTGGTGTTGTGAGATATTTGTGAGGAGGCAGATATTATTTTTTGTGTGATTTATTTTCTTTAGTTGCATACACAAATACCTCACAAATCGAACACAAGAAAAAAAACAGATACTTTCTTGAGTTGCTTTTTCTTTTAAGCCAAAACTTGAGCTCACACTTCTTCACCTTTGGCAACTTCTTCACCTCTACCCATTCCCTCAAATGAGTTGAGAATCCATGGGTGTGTTGAGACAAAGTATTCACACACACTCTCTACCTCATCTTGGGTATCTAGGCTAGCAAACTGGATGCCCGAGTTGCTTCAGTTTTGAAGCGGAAGCCCGTATTACTAATCCTCGACGTGGATCGTCTTCGATCAGGGAGACCGAAAATGAACTTGTTCGAGGCAGCCGCGACGAGCTAAGGACTGAGATTGAAGACCGAAGGACATGGATCGATCGGTATAATCTCTTAAACTCCTTTATATAGGACTAGTATAGTGTTAATGGTACGATCCGTCGATTAGGGTTCCGTTAGCGCCGGTTTTCTAAAGTTTTTGTTCCATGTTTGGCCACGAATTGATGGCCGGGGCGCTGGCGTAGCCTTATATGGTATTAGAGCCAGGTTATTAACCACATACTAGTTTGTTTAGACGATGTTAAAGTATCGAAACCGAAACAACTCCAAATCAATACCCTGCACATTCCAGTTTCTGTCAAATTTTATATAGTCTTCAAAAATTATTTTCGCAATTGCAGAAGACTACTTAGGTGACCCATAGACTGCACCACAAATACGAGCCAATTCCACCTGTTTTTGGCCGAGCACATTACCTTAAAAACCGAGCTGGCCGTCCCTGTATGGGATTTTGGGTTTCGTATTTTGGGTCTGGTCTGGTCTATGGAATGTTGGTTCAGTGGTATAGCTAGGTTAGCCAAGTTTTGATATGGTTTTATCTAGTAGTTTGGGGCTATTCGGTGTTATTTCGAAGTCGATATTTCTAAAATCGTTTAACGTTTTCAGTACATGCATTATTATCTGCGACCGTGAATGTCATTAGAGCGGTACAACTTGTCTAATTGCTATAGTTCTTTTATACGAGTTTGCGAACGTGACATTCATATTGATGTTCTGTGTTATGCTGTATTGTTGCGGATTTGTCGTGATAGATAGATTGGATGCAATGATAATACAATTTAGTTTTATTTGTACATTTGATATCGCGGGGCGAGCGTCCGACATGTGGACTGCAGTCACTTCCTGTTTGTATATTATTTGTTTAGGGCACGACCGGGTTGAGGTCGATGTCACCGTTCTACATATTTTCTTTTCTATACTAGGATTACCCCGCGATGGAGTGCACGGATAGCCGAGTTCTGGAGGGCAACGGGTCCGCATCTCATGGCATTGAGAAGGAGGGGGCCTCACTCTAGGATTGGCGGGCTATTCTCCACACTCGTAGGGGGTACAGGTTGACCCAAGGAGGGGTGCTCAAGTTACCGGATTCCGTGAGGTGCCGGGTGGCCCATTCACTTTGATGATGGGGCCTGCCTCACTTCTGGTTTTGGCGGGTAACTTGCCGCGCTCGTAGGGGTCTAGGTTTTCATTGCATAAGCTATCCACACGACCACGGGCACGTAGGGTTTCACTTGCGGCTCAAAGGAAACCTGGGGCTCCCAGATTATCTGTATTGTTCTGTGATGCTTATTGCTTATCTGTGATGTTGCATTTATCACACCTGGAGCGATTATTATATATTGTTATATATATTCTAGTAGATGTTGTATATGTTTTACACCCGCGCTAGTCCAGTCCCCGCTCGGTTGTTAGTTAAGTAACCTAACGGGTGATGACGGGACCCAGTGGCGAATGCGGATGGCATATACATACATTATATTTTCGTTCTTTTGTGGTGTGATTAATTGATGGGACTGCGTTGATTCAGATCAATGCAAGGAAAACAGACATATTCGATGTTGTTGGAACAATTTTCAAAAAGTTGTTATTACAAGGACGTTTTCTTTTGTTTTGCATAGCGGTATTCGGTTATGAATATCCAGCATCTCATTCGACGAGGCAAGGGCCGAGATCCCATCATCAGGAGTGACTCCTTGGGCCGAAGTTTGCATCAGGATAATAAATTCACTTTAGTTGATTACTTATTGCATTGCATCGAGATATTCAGTGGGAATTTCCTGCACCTCATTCAACGAGGAAAAGGCCGAGATCCCTTCACCAGGAGTGACCACTTTAGCAAAGGTTTTTGCCATAATATATTTGTAAAAAGCTATCCCGTTCCTTCAACGATATCAAGTTTATTACGTTAAAGGTTTTTCGCCAAAAACCATTTGTAGCCCTCCGTCATTTCAGATGGGTAGCACTTAGTATTCATGCTATGTTTGTTGGCCTTCGTCATGGCATAGTGTATGGTAGCTGCTTGTTACATTTCTATTGCATAGATAGATGCGTTGGTTTGGGACAGTCGTACTACTACTTTGGCCTTCGTCAAGGGTATGTACGGGTGGGTTCAGATTAACCTGGACAATGACGGGTAAAACTTGACATGTGACTTATGATATGTTGCCCTTCGTCAAGGTCATAAGAGCATGGGGTAAAAATTACATCGGGAGTTTCAAACATACAGGAAACTTACCAGGCATGCGCATACCTTCCGGAGTGTGATAACTTGAGTGGATTCCATCAGGTTATCATGCGATGATAGTTGGATCCCGATACCCACTGATGAGTTAGTTTACTCCTCGGGTGATTTTAGACGATCCCGACTAATTCTTCTTTCTGGTTTGGAGGAGAATTTGATGATATAGTGGGAGACATCCTGATTAGATAAAGTGATTGACCATTCTGATCTAGATTAGAGTGCACGCTGAGTGTTTCTTTTCTCTCTCTCTGTGGCAGCGACCATGGCCCGACCCTAGAATAGAACTCATGAACCAAGTTAAACGGGCCTTCTTAAAACACTGGCCTTTGGATTGTCAGAGTTGCATACATCATTGCGACTCCTTCTTTTACCCTTTGAATTTCTCCGGAACATTCCGTATTACTACGAAGATCCATTTTTATTGGATATGACCATTGTATAGTTACATACGAACTCAAAGAAACTTTTTTCAGATTCGAGGATGGTTTCCGGTTCTGGAGAAAATGAATTGGACTATTCAGTTGTCTTTTCATTTTACCTTCTCTCAAGTTGTGAAGGCTCCTAGGATTAGGAGAGGGTACACCTATTGCGCTTATTGGATAGTCTTTTTCCAAACCATAGGCTAACGGTAGGGAAGGAAGAAAACCGATTAGCCTAAGTATGGTGTACAGAAGGTAATAAGTAAAGACAGATAAAGGGATTAGAAAGAGGGCAAAGTAAATTGTGACTGCTATCATTCATGACCAAACCACGTATTTCATTGCCACTCCTATTTCACCTTTGATTTTCTCCAAAACACCCCGTATCACTACGAAGATCCACAGTTATTGGACAATCCATCGTACTCGAAGGAACTTGTTCCAGTTCGAGGATGGATTCTGGTTCAGGAGAAATAAAATAAGGATTATTCAGTTTTCTTTAATCTTTACCTTCTCTCAAGTTGCGAGTACTCCTAGGATTAGGAGAGTACACCTATTACGCTTATTGGATAGTCTTCTTCCAAACCATAAGCTGGTGCCGAACGGTAGGGAAGGAAAAGAACCATTTAGCCTAAGGGTGGTGTACAGAAGGTAATAAGTAAAGACAAATAAAGGGATTTGGAGAGATGGTAAGAAAATATACGGTTACAGTCATAAATCTGGATAATGGAAGAGGCATTACTAGGAATACCCGGCTACCCCTTCGAAACATTTTTATGTTTCAATTTCACTATGCGTTTTTAATTGAAAACTGATTTCCCAATTAGATCCTTGCTCCAGGGTATGAATTTACCAGGTTTGATTCTCACATCTGTATGGTTTTACAGATGATGAGTGGGAGTAAGTTATTGGGAATTAGGTGATTATATCCTCATTATATCGGAATTTGTTGTAATTGGTGATATTTAAGGATATCAACTGGGGTTTTGCCAGACGGCAAATATTTGGTTTTGAATATCCGTTGTTATGCACCAATTTCAAAATGATATATCTGTACGTTTATTTATAAAGTGAGATATAACTTTTTGAAATTATATCCATAACATTTACCTATATCTGTTGATGGTTAGGTAAGGAGCAATAAGCAGCGATGTAATTCTTCTTAACCATTGTACAGTTTTCAACCTATGACGCACAAGATATGAGTCATTGAACTCAGGGGACTTATACAAAGTATTGTATGTTGACCAGTGTCCATTAGGACAGAGGGGTTGGTCCTTATACTATATTCTGTTTACTTATAACTTCTCAAATTTTAGACAAGTGTTTCATAGAAATACAAGGTCCAAGTTTTGAGAAGTTATATGTACAAGAATAAAGTAGAGAATCATGTGTTGCAAGTATCAGCATTCATCAAGGTGATCGAAGATGTAGATACTTGTGTTTGGTATTCAGTTGATAGTAATGGTTTTGAGAACTTGCTTCTCTTTCAGGTTACTCATATTTGGATGCACTCCTAAGTTGAGTAATGCTGATCGGCCTCCTTCCATTTAGTTGACATGCACTGGAAACAGCTGCATGATTTGAATCTGATTCCAATTAAATCAGTGCCTTTGTTTCTATATTGTATATAGAATGGTTCATATCTTAACGATGTTAAGGTATATGGAGTTGTCCGGCTTATGCATAAAACCAGACTCTAGACATACTCAAGGCACGCTTCGGTAATGGCAGTTTATGAGTTATCCCGGGCTATGACGAGGGTTAACTTTCTACCATCTGGAAGATCAATAGTGATATTGTTCTTGACTCGCCACAGTTTTAGTAAAATGAACTTTTTTAGAAAACAGTAGTGGGAGTATGGTAGAACTGGAAGTGATTCCAGAACCACAAACGATTACTGAAAATTTAATAGAACCTAAAGATTCAATCGGGTTTGACATTCCATTAGCCACTACACAGATATGGTGGGTAACCTCAGGCACCCGAGAGGTACTTCATTATCCTCAAATACGATGACAGGGAGGTTCTTGTTTACCCAGACTTGCCATTACTGTTGTTCTAAACTATGAGTCTCGGCAGGAGGATGAGTATAGCGTCGTTCTGAACTAGCTTTAGAAGTGCACGTGTATATGACTCTGCCAGAGAGTTGTTGTAGTCAGTGGGAGCAGCGGAAGCATAGTGGACAAGTAGCTTGTATCTATTTATAGACTAAATCAAATATAGCGGAGATAGATCATTTATTTTTGATGTGACAGTCATGGGCTTTGACTTCATCAGGATAGGAGATGGATCTATTAAGAAGGTAGTAGGGTGTGATGTCCTAGTATTTGCATGACATACACTTTGTAGGAAGTGAAATTCCTGCACTACGATCGGTTATACTATGGTTGTCACACAATGGTTTCTCCACATAGGATATGGATATTATATCAGGCATTCTGGTTACTAGATCTAGATTTGGGCAGTTTCCCAATCTGGGTACTTAGACAGTATTCAAATGGTATTTAGAATAGACGACTCCTGGCATGGTGGTGTCCCTGCAGGTGATGGAGTCACCCTCCCTAAAGGTGTCTTACAGACTAAATGGGAGAGGGATGTGCATAATTGGCATATCACTTTCTTAGGCAATTGAGTCAATCATGAGATGTCAAGTACCATACCAGATGTCGTTTCTGCACTAGATGCAATAAGTTTATATATTAATCAAATCCTGGAAAAACGTTCGGAAGCAGTTTATGAACATAAGTGGATGTTCTATGAATTTAGTAACGGCAGCCTCCTTCAGGAGATGGTTATCATTCCAGGCTTCCAAGGTGAACTGGATGACAAAGTGACTGTCAGAGCTATAGTTTTCCCTCTGATGAGTGGCAGTAGTTTAGACAGGTGGTTCAAGCGGATACTGAAGGAGGCATGGTGCAGGATACTGATTAAATTCAGTTGACGATACATTCTAAGATGTTTATTGGATTTGGAGTTCATTTGTGAACTGGATCCCATCAGATATCCAGACATATTCTAAGACAGGTATTGCTCATTTCGGAAGATGGCTTTATCCGCGAACTTGAGATAAAGAGAGACATAGAAAAAAACATCAGAGCGGATCCACTCACTGAGGCTATTTCTCAAACGCAATAGTTTTACAAACGAGCTTTGTGAAACTGATTAGTAGAGAAGTTGGGTGTTCGGTATCACACGGGCTGTGAGTATGCGACACCGCAATAATTAGCCTTAAGTGCAAGTTGGAGATTGTTGGCTATAGTGTCCTTAAGTCAATTATTGGATCGCAGGCACGTGATTGCAATGATTGAGGGAGGACCTATACCGGTAGAACAGTCTTACTCGAGATGATTGTATGCTATCTGGTTTGTCTTTATCATCGTGTACATGCTTCAGGTAACATTATAGATCACTATTACATGTTGATAAAGCCCATAGGATTCTTGCTTGACTACTAGCAGTATTTTAGCGATCATATACGTGAGAGTTGAGTGGTCTATAAGCACATCCTTAAAGTGTCCCTAGTCGTGGGAGTTTCGAGACTGGGCATCGATACTCTGAGAGTAGACTAGTGTATACGGATCGAGACCCCGACAAGGGGCGGTGTCCGGTTTCACAAGCCATTGGTGTCAGTTGGATCACCTAAGATGTATACAGGTGCTCATTAGGGTATGAGTACACCGGACGGACTCCCCGGGAACATGCTAGTTGGTATTATACCTATTGTCAGATGGCAGTTCCCTGGTGACATGTGTACAGGTTAGTTTATCGACCTGAGATCGTCATTTGTCTCGTGTGAGTTCCCGCGGTGCTTTGATTACTACCCTACCACGGCTCAAAGGAGTCATGCAAACAGGTTTTAGTTGGGTACAGTCCCGAGCCACATGGAGGCAGTGAGTGGATCGTCAGGGGATTAGCCTCTCTCGGTATTGGGGGTTGATGTTGCGGTGTGCACGGGTAGCCAGCACCAGAAATCCTTGGCCAAGATAGTCGAGAATTACTGATCTAGGATCAGCAGTTTCTCAGGTGGTGATGGGTTTCATACCGACACTAAATGTCGCGTTATTAGGGGTCTGACTTTATCCACCCCTAGACCCGATATGCGTTACTCATAGACGAACGGACCGGACTGTATGGATATTGTCACTGTCAGGCTCAGTAGGGTTTCAGGATGAGTTTGCTCGTCGGCCTCCCTTTCGCTCAATACCTGGGTAGCCGTTACGTATAGATAGTGCCACTGACGTGCGTGTGGTTGAACCCACTGCCAGTGTATTGACGAGTCTTTAGAGTCCTGATTATTAGAGATTTTCTGTGTTTAAATTTACCGCAATCAAGACGGTGTCGCTTGGTAGCTTGCCGGTTGAGTACGGGTCGATCCACAGGGAAATGGAATCTTTTTTTTTATGTTTTAATGAGTTAAGCCCAAAAAAGTGGTTGTTTTGTTTTAAGATCTACTAATTAGATAAAGGATGATAAAAGACTTGCTAGGGTTAGGATTAGGTTAGTTCGAGTTAGGAAACTCTCACTTTTTCAATGCCCTATTTAATGTTGGTGTTAAGGTAATCGGCAACAACGGGGATTAGCACGACTAGGAAGGAACTTGCAAGTATAAGCTAGGCTTTCCATGCTAAGTTTCATCCTTTTGGTCCTTGTCTGTCCGTTCTTGGCTCTTATTCCTAACCTCCAGTTAATTCAACCATAACCGGTCTAACTAGAGAATCACCGCTATCATGTAGGATAGAATGCCGTAGTGAGCGGATTGTAGGTGAATTAAAGGGAGTCTGAATTTAAAGTGTTGGGCAAAGAAAGGAGTGAGAGAGATTTCTTTCTCTCAAACCTTCCTTCTCCTGCCCTAACAAGTGAGAAGATTACTCACCCATTAAAAAGATATAAATAAAAAATGAAGGTAGAAAGATTTAAGTTGAGAGGAATTTACAACTAGCTATTCGAGAGCTCATCTTGGTAAGGATCTTACTCAAGCATCATCGTTGTTTAAGGATAAAGAAAATAGAGAAAACAAAAGAATAACACAAATAAAATAAGCGACTAAATTAACAAAATAAAAATGCAGAAATTAAATAACAAGCAATATAAATAAAGAACTCTCTTTTTATTAAAGAACGCTCTTAGCTCGCTACAATTTTTCATAGGAAAGAACAGAATTAAATCTAAAAATTCTAAACTAATGAACATAATTAAATCTAAAAATTCTAAACTAAAAAAGGTACACCTCATTTGGCTTTGAGCTCTTCTATTTATAGATAGGAAAACCCTAGGATTACATTCTGATCCATACATGAAATTACAAAACTATCCCAAGATAGCCAAGTCAAAGCACCGACACTGCCACAGACATGTGCAGAACACGGCCGCGGAACCGCAGCAGAAGTGCCTGTTTGGCCGCGGTTCCGCGGCCATTTGGTGGATTTGTTGGATCATTTTTTCAGGGCTTCTTTCTGTTGCTTTTATCTTCTGTTTGGTACACTTGGTTTCTCAAAAGCTCTTCTGTTCTCTTCCAGATATTCAGCGGTGGACTTTTTCCTTGAACTCCGCATTGAAGTCTTGGATCTTGTGCTTCCCTTGTGCTTTGTGTATTGATGTGACCAACGATTTTCTATTTTGTCTCTTGAACTAGTAGGCGGCATCATACGAATGGTTAGCGAAGATCAGTATTCATCTGTTGTTGGTCGTAGTCCCACATTTGTTGCGACTTTTCATGAATTTTACTGTAAAGAGCTGAGAACCTGTAACCTGCAACTATTTAGCAGACATGGATCAAAAGTACCTACTTATATGCAATGTGATTAAGAATGGGCGATATAAAAATGCAAAAATCTGGTATGAACAAATACACACAAACTTATCTTTTGCTCGTCCCGAGCAAAGCCAATTTTATTCTCGAAAAATCCTAGCCTCACTTTCACAGGGAACGCGATTGCACTGAGCTCGTGCAACAAGCCGTTAAACCTCTAGGTGTCCCTAGTAGGAGGAGTGTTGTCTCCTGAGGGTTTTCAGCGGATACTACCCACAAAATCCGATCAATTTGGCCGTTGACTCTAATTCTTCAATTCAGTATTCTAGCAAGAAATTCTACTATCTTCAACTTAAAAATCATCAACCCGTATTTTTCACACTTCCTTTTCATTTATCTTAAAATCATATACGTTTTGCCAGTTTATAAAGCTTTCAGCATCTCCTAAGTTTTTCTTTTAAGGTGCAATCTTAACTCAGGAATTTTTATCATCTCTAATGAAGATATAAGCCCTATCTTTTATTTCTATCTCTCCTCCAAACTCCAATTATATACCCCTACATGTGTGTAATTATCACCCCTACACTTGGAAATTCAATTCAAGCTATCATACTCTTGTCCATCTTCCAAAATACTTTTAATTGGTGAATTTTAGATGAAATTGCTCACACATCCTTCATGCGACCGTTAATATTTCTTGAGGTACTAAACGACCGATTACAAAATATGCTTGCGCATTTAGGCGTAATTCCTCGTCTTGCAATACCTAAGGCTTAGCAGTGACTCCCAAGGTCTAAGGCACTAGGTGATAAATCACCCTCGCTATATTTTTTAGTTATGCTGCCTTAAGTAATTACAAAACCAGTGTTCATTTTTTTCTCCTCTTTATTTACCACTTATACTTTTTTTTTTATTTTCCTTCATACTAAGAATTTTAGACAAGAGCATTTCAAGATATCCTCTACTATCCCAAGTTTCAAGATGTGTGTGAGTACGTAAAGTAGGGTATATATTTTCAGAATTTGTACTTAAGGTTCAGAATTATTTTTCAGACTTATACTTCAAATAGAGATTTCAACACTCTTCGCTTATTTCGATTTAGCCGAAGAACTGAACTCAAAATTCGCCTATTTCTAAATAAACTACAAGGACGTATATTTTCTACAGTTAAACTTTAAGAAAGGTTATTTTTAGGGTTTTTAATTTACTAAGTTTAAGATCTAGTTTTTCCTAACTAGTCAACCGTCATGTTGAACTTAAGTCAAATATGGTTAAAATTGAACTTTTCAATTTTTATAATTTTTAAATATTTTCAATTTTTATTTATTTTATATTTTTTATTTTTTAATTTTTTTTATTTTTTTTAAAATTTTTATATTTTTTATAAAGATGCAATGCGGAATTAAATATACAAAAAAAACCAAATATGTACAAAAAATAAAAATATGCAGATGCAATGCAAAGATAACTATTTACAATACCCTCACTCCCAAACTTATTAATAGCAGTGTCATCACTGCTCCCTGCGGCGTTTACTTGACGCGGCCTCACTGGTCCCAGCCTCACCCCTATCAGCCCCCCGTCCCCTCGATCGTGAGCGGGATCGTTCCTCTCTGGCCAGTAGGGTAGTCATTCCCTGTTCCAGACCCGTTACTCGTTGTTCCAAGTTGGTCATCATCCCTATCAATCGTTCTACCCCCTATTGGTTCGTCGCATTAAGCGCGCTTGCGCAGCGGGGGTAAGCTCTTCGTCGCTCGCTGTGGAGCTCAAGCTAGGGGTCTTCGCCATTACGTCCTCGGCCGGCTCGGTGCACGACCATACATCATGTAATCGTGTGTAGGACGTGGAGACGCCCTCAAGAAGGGGTCGAATTGGAATCCCACTATGCATATAAAATTCAAATTCCTCAACAGGGAGGAAATTGCGACACAGTTGTATCACCAACATAGGGCAAGGATAATTGGTCGCCCGTTTCCCGGCGCCAATCGAGTGAAGCAAAACAGTGCACATATCATAACTAGGGTTTCGTGTCATCAATGTATGCACTATATGGAGGGATGGTGTGAAAAATGTCGTGTTGTGCGAACTACCGAAAATATTATTTTGTGCCCAACGGCACACAGTTAACACGTTCGCGATAAGCGTGCGAGCCGGAATACCCTTTCGTGGCTCTCTAGAACAATCGTTTCCCATTAAGGGTGGGTAGTCCTCAAATCAGAGGGGTTGGTCATGAATAGGGAGTCGTGGAATTAAGATGACTTCGTGAATGAAGTCCCTATCAATTATAATTACCCTTTCTCCCCACATTAATTTAATATACCCGTGTTGTGCAAGACAACCCTCCTCCATGCATTCATAAAAACGGGTGACAAGATCCGGAAGGGCGAAGGAATTCGGATGGTTAAATAAGAGAAAGTTCCATCCGCGCCTTCGGATCTCATCGCCAAAATAGCTACCATAGACATTGTGTGCAAACAACTGGGAAAAATCCCTCTCAAACTGAAGTGTGGGTGCCATGACAGTGAAGTGCAGAAAATTAAAAATTTTACAGAGAGGATCAGAGAGATGCAAACCTCCTCTAAAAGTTTCAGAGGGCGACGTGGCTAAAGCGCGGCGGTTGCGCGGCCAGAAGAGGAGTTCGGCAGCGGATGCGCGGCTCTCTGGAGGCGATCTGCTGCAATTTCTGCTGCGGCGGCTAGGGGTTTTTCTGAGGGATTAAATTAGGGTTCGGGAAATGCAGAGAGGGGTGGGGTTGTTTTTATAGGGGTTATTGGTTATTTGCAAAAAGGACCCCTTAAAAATAGGAATTTAGTTTTTAAAGAAAAAATTGTATTATTTATTTATTCATTTAATAGAACTGAATATTTACAAAAATACCCCCGAAAATTTGAATTTATTTTTATTTTTATTTTTTTATATAATTACAAGTGTGACATACCCCCAAATTTATTTGAAACAGTGTTTCCACTGTTTATGGCTGGATAACCGAAATTTTGGGGTAGGCGAAGGAAGATTATCCGATGTAAATCGGCTCCTACAACATCAGGAGCTCCCCCGAAGGGTCAGCGGTGAGGAACGGTTTTAACCTATGTCCGATCACTTTGAAGAGTGAACCGTCCTCAGGATTTTCTAAATCGACCGCACCGTGCGGATATACAGTCCGCACAAAATATGGTCCTTTCCAGCGAGATCTGAGCTTCCCGGGATGGAAATGTAACCGGGTGTCGTAAAGAAGTACCTGCTGACCAGGTTTGAAAGTTTTTCGTATAAGGTGTTTATCGTGAAGCACCTTAGTTCGGTTTTTAACGACAACGGCATTTTCGTAAGCTTCATCCCGAAGCTCGTTCAATTCGTTTAACTGTAGCTTCCGATGGCTACCCGCATTATCAAGAGATAAATTCAACTCCTTTATAGCCCAAAATGCACGATGCTCTATTTCCACTGGATGGTGGCAAGTCTTCCCGTAAACAAGCCGATAAGGAGACATGCCAAGATCGGTCTTATAAGTAGTTCGAAATGCCCAAAAGGCATCAGTAAGTTTTAAAGACCAATCCTTACGGTTTTTGGAAACCGTTTTATCCAAATTTTGTTTTATTTGCCGATTTGAAACCTCGGCTTGCCCACATGTTTGGGGTGGTAGGGCGTTGACAGCTTATGATTAATAGAATATTTCCGCATCAAGGACTCGAAAGTCCTATTACAGAAATGAGTTCCATTGTCGCTAATGATTGCGCGGGGGTGTCCAAACCGGGAGAAAATGTTTTCCTTAAGGAACCTAACGACAACCTTGTTGTCGTTAGTCCGGCTGGGCACAGCCTCGACCCACTTAGAAACATAATCAACAGCGAGAAGAATATACAAGTTCCCAAAAGTTCTGGGAAACAGCCCCATAAAATCAATCCCCCAAACATAAAAAATCTCCACAACCAAGATTGGTTGGAGCGGCATCTCGTTTCTCCTGGATACCCGGCCCGAGTGTTGGCACCGGGAGCACGTCTTGCAGTAATTATGTGCGTCTTTAAAGAGTTGTGGCCAGTAGAATCCACACTGCAAGATCTTCTCGGCTGTCTTTCTGGGGCCAAAATGCCCGCCACATGCTTGATCGTGGCAAAATGACAGCACACTCTTGAATTCATTGTTAGGCACACACCGACGAATAATCTGGTCGTGACAGTATTTAAACAGATACGGTTCGTACCAGTAAAAGTGCTTCACTTGGGATAAGAATCGGAGTCTGTCCTGATTTGACTATTCATTCGGTAGTAATCCTGTTGCTAAATAATTCACAATACCTGCGAACCAGGGTTCGCATGATACTGTAAAGAGCTGTTAATCCAGAAAAACGTCGTTTATTGGAAGTGAAAGCGTCGGCGAAGGAGGAAGTCGTGAAAGAAGGTCGGCGACTACGTTTTCACATCCTCTTTTGTCTTTGATGACAAGGTCAAACTCTTGGAGTAAGAGGATCCAACGTATCAGCCGAGATTTAGCTTCCTTCTTCGCAAAAAGATGGTGAAGAGCTGAATGGTCCGTGTATACGATGACTGGAGAACCGATCAAGTAAGGCCTGAACTTTTTTAATGCAAACACAACAGCCAAGAATTCCTTCTCGGTTGTTGTGTAATTCAATTGGGCATCGTTCAAGGTTCGGCTAGCATAATAGATTACATGCGGCATCTTATCGATGTACTGTCCAAGGACAGCACCAATGGCAAAATCAGATGCATCGCACATAATCTCAAACGGATACGTCCAGTCAGGAGAAGAAAGTATGAGAGCAGAAGTGAATGAGCTTTTAAGTGATTCAAATGCGGTCACACAGCTCGAGTTGAAATCGAATGTGTTGTTCTTGGCCAACAAAAGAGTCAAGGGTCAGCAATTTTGCTAAAATCCTTAATAAACCGTCTATAGAAACCGGCTTGGCCAAGGAAAACTCGGATGTCTCTAACGCACTTGGGAGGAGGAAGATTGGAAATGACCTCAATCTTAGCTTTATCCACCTCAATGCCATTTTGTGAGATGATATGTCCTAAGACAATACCTTCGCGCACCATGAAGTAGCACTTCTCCCGGTTCAAAGTTAGGTTTTTATCCTTACACTGGGTAAGGACAGCATCGAGATACTGTAAACACTCATCAAAGGAATCGCTAAAAATGGAGAAATTATCCATGAATATCTCCAAGAATTTTTCCACCATGTCTGAAAAAATCATATCATACACCGCTGGAAGGTAGCGGGTGCATTGCATAACCCAAAGGGCATGCGTCGATATGCAAATGTACCGAAAGGACAAGTGAACGTTGTTTTGTCTTGGTCCTTTTCGGCGATGGGAATTTGATTATAGCTGGAGTAGCCATCCAAAAAGCAGTAGCATTCATGCCCAGCCAATCGTTCAAGCATTTGGTCAATAAAAGGTAGCGGAAAGTGATCTTTCCGCGTTGCGGTATTGAGTTTTCTATAATCGATGCATACTCGCAACCCAGTTTGGGTGCGAGTAGGAATTAACTCATTCGTCTCATTGGTTATGACCGTTATGACCGACTTTTTAGGGACAACATGGATCGGGCCGACCCACTGGCTATCAGAGATAGAGTAAATGATACCACTATTAAGACATTTTACGATCTCTTTTTTAACAGCCTCCTTCATGACTGGGTTGAGTCGTCTTTGCGAATCCCTAGCTGGCTTAGTATCATCCATCATATGAATGTGATGTTCAACATCAAGGGACTAATCCCCTTGATGTCCGCCATAGTCCAGCCAAAATCTTGCCGATTGCTCTGCAAGACCGTCAGAAGGGTTTTCTCTTGCTCTGAAGCTAGAGAAGCCGAGATGATGATAGGTAAGGTCTCGTTCTCACCTAAGTAAGCATACTTGAGGTGAGACGGCAACGACTTGGGTTCGAGCATTGGAGGTGAAACGATTGAAGGCAAAATCGGTGAAAATGTCTCGAACTCGAAGGATTCTAACAAAGGCTCAAAACGAGTGTACGCGACCGAGTCGGATGGTTCAGCTAACTAATCCAAAAATTCAAAGGATTCAAGCTCGGGTGGCGACAAGTCAAGATCGTTCAAGAAAGTGAAACACTCATAATCACTGTCGGGAGCAGTATCAGATTCAAGGAAGAACGCACTAGTGGCGTCAAGATTGCTGTGATCGAACAAAAAATTTTCAAACTCACAGTCCTCGGGGACGATCTCCTGGATCGAACAAACGTCTAGTATATGAGCATTAGGTTCGGAGGGCTGATTCCCCAATCTAAAAATGTTGAGTTCAATTGTCATGTTTCCAAAAGATAGGTTCATCGAACTATTTCGACAATTAATCGCAGCATTCAAGGTCGCAAGGAATGGTCGACCGTGTATCACCGGAATTTGATTCTGGGGGTTAGCTACAGATTGTGTGTCTAAAACAATAAAATCAACGTAGAATATGAAGTCCCCAACCTTTATTAACACATCCTCTAGCTCACCCCTAGGACGGGTGATAGGTCGGTCGGCCATTTGGAGAGTACAGTGTGTGGGTTTCAGCTCTCCTATACCTAGTTGTTCATATACTGAATACGCAGCAGGTTAACACTGGCACCAAGATCCAAGGGTGCGCGGTTGATGTTCTTATCCCCAATAGTTATTGAAATCGTAGGACACCCAGGGTCCTTTCGTTTTTGAGGTAAAGTTTGGGTAAGAGCATCACTCACGGCACTAGCTAAGAAAACCTTCTTGGGTACCTGAGATTTCCTTTTCTTAGTGCACAAGTCCTTCAAGATTTTTGCGTAGAAAGGGACTTGTTGGATTGCATCCAAGAAGGGAATGTTAATGTTAACCTGTTTAAACAACTCCACAATCTTTTCCATGTGTGGATTTTGTTTTATAGACCTCAACCGGTTTGGAAATGGAATGTTATAGAAATTGGTTGAATCCAATGCTTGTGGAGGAGATTGTGGGGTTGGAATGGATCCCAGTGCTGGTGTTTTCATGGAGTGAGATGTGGGTCCGTTCGGAGTAGCAGAAGAAGTAGAGCCTTGTGAAGACTGGAGAACAGGCTCAGAAGACGAAGAAGAAGAAGAAGCGGCCGGGGTGTCTTCATCTGTGCCAACGTTGTTGTGCAACATCCTTCCAGATCTCAACGTAGTCACGGCACTCACATTATGGTTTTGTTGTTCAAGAGCAACATGTGCATTATGTGCGTGACCAGGATTTGAGAGTGGTTGAGATGGAAGCTTCCCCTTCTCTCGCTCGCTTAAAGCTGCATTCAGTTGTGCAATCTGAGCTTCAATAGTTTTGATGCTTTGCCTTTGCACAGCAGTGTGTTGCATCAAAGACTGAATGGAAGACTGGATGTTGGCGTTTGTTTGTGTCGATAGCTTTACAAATGCCTCCAGACATCGTTCTAGGGAGGAACCTTATCGTTATTTGGCGGAACAAAATTGTTTTGAGGAAAAGAATTGTTGAGTGCAAAATTGTTCGGTGGATTTTGATAAGGTTGGAGTTTGAAGGGCTGCTGATATTGATGTTGAGTTGGTGGTCGAGCTTGTTGTTGGGAAGGATGAGGCCTCTGAAAGTTGTTGTTGCCTTGGAATTGTTGCTGATTTTGATTCCAGGAGAAATTGGGGTGGTTCCTCCAACCAGGATTGTAAGTAGAAGAATATGGATCATTTCTTTGTCTTCGCTGAAATGCAGCATTGACTTGATCCTGTCCTTGAGAAGGTGGGTTGTAAGGACACTCTTCGGTCAAATGTGATGGGTCTGAACAACAAGAGCAGATGGTACGAGTGGGAAGAGCAGGGGCAGGAGAAGGCGGTGATAATTTGCTCTCAATTGCTTCTAATATTCTCGAGATCGCAGCCATTGCGGCCTTCATTGCAATAGAGAAATCAAGTTGATGAACGCCTGCCCTAGAGGTACCGGAAGAAGTAGTAGATGAAGTGTTCGGTCTGGTGCTTTCCCACTGAAGCGTTCGCTCCGCGAGATCGTCGAAAAATTGCCAAGCTTCCTCGTCAGATTTTGATAGGAAGTGGCCTTGACAAATGGTTTCCAGCAACTGCTTAGTTGCTGGGTTTAGTCCTTCGTATAAGGTCTAGCAAAGTTGTCATCTCTCAATACCGTGATGAGGGTACTGAACAAGAAGGTCTTTGTATCGGTCAAAGCACTTCCAAAAAGGTTCAGCAGGAAGCTGGGAAAATTGGTTTATTTCGTTTCGTATTCTCGCGGTTTTATGATTTGGGTAAAACTTTTTAAGAAAAGCCTTTACAAACTCATCCCAACTAGTTATGGAATGCGACGCGGTGCTATACAGCCACTTTTCAGCTAGGTCACATAGAGTGAAAGGAATGACTCGTACCCGTATAGTATCGTCGGATAGTTGGGTAGTTTTCATCATTGAACAAACGTTCTGGAACTTGTTGATGAAGATATAGGCATCTTCGGATTCCATTCCATGAAATTTAAGCAACTTGTTGATGAAGTAGGGCTTAATTTCGAAATTATCCCTATTGGCCGGCGGAAGTGAAAGACAGGTAAGAAGTGCGGAGCGGGGGGGATAGAAACGATCCTGGAGCACGATTCGCTGTGGCGCTTCAACAGGAGGTGGTTGCGGGTTATTTGCACCCAGTTGAGGTGGAATCAGTCCCGAGGTAGGTAAAGGGTTGTTAGGATTAAATCCTGACATCTCAGAAGATGAAGATGAAGGTGAAGATGTATTAACATAATTCCGGTCAACGTCGGAGTTGGCCAGCAAAGGTAAAGGTGAAAGAGGTGTAGAGGGAGTTTCGACGTCGGAGTTGATCGCGTAGTCGGTAGCGACTAACGAAACACGCACTAGACGGGCACTATTGTCCCAAGTCCAACCGGACATACACTAAACGAGTTTAGTATAGTCAAAGCGAAGAATGTGAGGGTAAGAAAACGTCAATAGAGAAAATGCGGATGAAAGGTGAGTGAAATGGGATTCTGGCGTCAAAGGGCAAGTTTTTATAAAAAAAAATTGGTTTTTTTAATATTTTTTTTAGAAAGAGTTTTGCAAGAATGTGTACGTACTTACTTCAAACAATCACAGTTTGAAACATGCACAATCAAACCTAGAGCTATGGTCTTCTAAGTCTACTAGACTGCTCCTAACTGTTCCAAAGTGACAAGTTGTGAGATAACCATCAAATCGTCTCTTCACTGCCAATTGTGGCCAGGTAAGCACAAATGAAGAAAGGAGGGTTCATGAGACGGGCCTTTTAAAGTTATCTTTCTCACTTGTCTAGCCTAGGAACCACAAAGTCAAGTTTAGATAAACGATTGAATGCCCACAACCTTCCTCTATCCTAATGAGCACGACAGTCCTTAATTGGCCGAGTCTAGATATTTTTTAATTAAACTCAAGGGTGATGCATATGCCTTTAGTGATTTTTGGGGTCTTAGGAAGGGTGATGAAATCCCCATCCAATCTGAGTTAGTGTTATAGCCCCTTAAATTCCGTATTAATTATGCAAAGCAGTAATACATCAAAAATCTAAAACACTTGCAAAATTTTTTTTATTTGGCAGCGCAAAGAATCCTGCACAAAAACAATTTATTGGAGAGGAGAAAGAGAATCTGTGCAAAGAAACCTGCAGGAAAAATATTTCAGTGGAGTTCAGAGGAGAGGAAAGGAGAAAAGAGATACTTACAGAGAAAATTGGGTGAAGACGTCACCAGTTGACCGCGGTTCCGCTGTCAAACCCTTGCTTCTGCCGCGGTTCCGTAGTTGAACAGTCGGTTTGGATCTTCCGACTTTTTCCCTGTGCTGAGTTTGTTCTCCTCTTTCTGTTTAGATCCCCTGATTCTGGATTTGTTCACTGAGTTTGCTCCCAGCCTGCACACTTGCACAAAAACTAATCAAAAAAATAACAAGATGATTTTTTTTCTTTTTTTGGTTTTTCAATTTTTATATTTTTATATATTTTTTTAATTAACCCGAAATTACACAAAGAATTAAACTACCGTCTCCCCGGCAACGGCGCCATTTGATTATTAGAGATTTTCTGTGTTTAAATTTACCGCAATCAAGATGGTGTCGCTTGGTAGCTAGCCGGTTGAGTACGGATCGATCCACAGGGAGATGGAATCTTTTTCTTTATGTTTTAACGAGTTAAGTCCAAAAAAGTGGTGGTTTTGTTTTAAGATCTACTGATTAGATAAATGATGATAAAAGACTTGCTAGGGTTAGGATTAGGTTAGTTTGAGTTAGGAAACTCTCACTTTTTCAATGCCCTATTTAAAGTTAGTGTTAAGGTAATCGGCAACAACGGGGATTAGCACGACTAGGAAGGAACTTGCAAGTATAAGCTAGGCTTTCCATGCTTAGTTTCTTCCTTTTGGTCCTTGTCCGTCCGTTCTTGGCTCTTATCCCTAACCTCCAGTTAATTCAACCACAACTGGTCTAACTAGGGAATCACCGCTATCATGTAGGATAGGGTGCCGTAGTGAGCGGATTGTGAGTAAATTAAAAGGAGTCCAAATTTAAAACGTTGGGCAAAGAAAGGAGTGAGAGAGATTTCCTTCGCTCAAACCTTCCTTCTCCTGCCCTAACAAGTGAAAAGATTACTCACCCATTAAAAAGAAATAAACAAAAAAGGAAGGTAGAAAGAATTAAGTTGAGAGGAATTTACAACTAGCTATTCGAGACCTTACCTTGGCAAGGATCTTACTCAAGCATCATCGTTGTTTAAGGATAAAGAAAATAGAGAAAACAAAAGAATAACACAAATAAAATAAGCGACTAAATTAACAAAATAAAAATGCAGAAATTAAATAACAAGCAAGATAAATAAAGGACTCTCTTTTTATTAAAGAACGCTCATAGCTCGCTAGAATTTTTCATAGAAAAGAACAGAATTAAATCTAAAAATTCTAAACTAAAGAACAGAATTAAATCTAAAAATTCTAAACTAAAAAAGGTACACCTCATTTGGCTTTGAGCTCTTCTATTTATTGATAGGAAAACCCTAGGTTTACATTCTAATTCATACATGAAATTACAAAACTATCCTAAGAGAGCCGAGTCAAAGCACCGACACTGCCACCGACATGTGCAGAACGCGGCCGCGGAACCACGGCAGATGTGCCTGTTTGGCCGCGGTTCCGCGGCCATTTGGTGGATTTGTTGGATCATTTTTTCAAGGCTTCTTTCTGTTGCTTTTATCTTCTGTTTGGTACACTTGGTTTCTCAAAAGCTCTTCTGTTCTCTTTCAGATATTCAACAGTAGACTTTTGCCTTGAACTCCGCATTGAAGTCTTGGATCTTGTGCTGCCCTTGTGCTTTGTGTATTGAAGTGACCAACGATTTTCCATTTTGTCTCTTGAACTAGTAAGCGACATCATACGAATGGTTCGCGGAGATCAGTATTCATCTGTTGTTGGTCGTAGTCCCATATTTGTTGCGACTTTTCATGAATTTCACTATAAAGAGCTGAGAACCTGTAACCTGCAACTATTTAGCAGACATGGATCAAAATTACCTATTTATATGCAATATGATTAAGAATGGGCGATATAAAAATGCAAAAATATGATATGAACAAGTCCCACACAGAGGGTTTCCCTGGTTCGGGCGATATGTTGTAGAGGCCGTATGGTTTTATGGCAGGGTTCGATCATATACGTGCACTTGTGCACGGATCATGATCGAACGGATAATATTAGTGGGCTTTGGTTTAAGCCGGATCCTAGTATTATATCCGTTGGATTACTTTCGTCTCGTTGTATTCGTATTCAGTCGGAATACTGATGCAGGTATGTATATGCGGATGAGGGGTATTCTTGTAATTCGTTACAAGTTTACTTAGGGTTGCCATTTCTTTTCTTTGTATTAAACATTTAGATTAAATGTTTAATTGTCTGGAAATGGTGAGTGCAAGTCTTGCCATTTGGCATTGATGATGGCATGTGCCATTTGTGACTCATGGTGTTGGGTCTTGTGCGCATTGATGGTTCTTGGTGTTGTGAGATATTTGTGAGGAGGCAGATATTATTTTGGTGTGATTGATTTTCTTTAGTTTCATACACAAATACCCCACAACTCCAAAACAAGAAAAAATCACATACTTTCTTGAGTTGCTTTTTCTTTTAAACCAAAACTTGAGCTCACACTTCTTCACCTTTGGAAACTTCTTCACCTCCACCCATTCCCTCTCATGAGTTGAAAACTAAGGGTGTATTGAGACAAAATATTCACACACACTCTCTACCTCATCTTGGGTATCTAGGCTAGCAAACTGGATGGCCGAGTTGCTTCGGTTTTGAAGCGGGGGCCCGTATTACTAATCCTCGACGTGGATCGTCTTCGAAGAGGGAGACCGGAGAACGAACTTGTTCGGGCAGCCGCGACGAGCTAAGGACAGAGATTGAAGACCGAAGGACACGGATCGATCGGTATAATCTCTTAAACTCCTTTATATAGGAATAGTATAGGGTTAATGGTACGATCCGTCGATTAGGGTTCCGTTAGCACCGGTTTTCTAAAGTATTTGTTCCGCGTTTGGCGACGAATTGATGTCTGGGGCGCTGGAATATCCTTAGATAAGTCTTGTGATGACTATGAGGCAAATAATTCACCACAAAATATCTCACAAAATATCTACTAAAATATTTAAGTGCCACCGTGCCTCAATAGTCATTCATGAGTCACCTAGTGAGTCACCAAGTAGCCTTGCTTCATCCTTGGTCATATAACACCTCATCCTCCACCTCATTAAGTATTTAATCACAAATAAGGTGTCTTCTTCTAGAAACACTCTTGATTAAATTACAAGAATACCCCTAACCGTATATACGTACCTGTATCCGTATTCCGAAAAATACGAATACAAAGAGACGAAAATAATCTAAGAATATAATACTAGGATCCGGCTTAAACCAAAGCTCACTAGTATTATCTGCCTGAACATCATCCATGCACAAGTACACGTATGTGATCGAATCCCTGCTGTAAAACCATACGGCCTCTACATCGTTTCGCCCGAAGCAGGGAAACCCTCTGTATGGGACTCCTAATAGCGCAATAAGTCATGCCGGAGTGTAGCCCAAACACCCTGAGAAACTACTGGAGTACTTATTAGTAAATCTCGCTTTCCCTGGCCAGGGACTTTATGTAATGGCTTTTTGAACACAGCGCGATATCAACCCCCATACCGGGAGAGACGAATCCTATCTAACCACTACTGCCTCCCGATGCTTCGGGACTGCACCCAACTACTACCTGTTTGCACGACTCCTTTGAGCCATCGTAGGGTAGTAATCTAAGAACAGTGGGAACACACTCGAGGAGAAGTAGCAGTGTCAAGTCAACGGAATAAGCTGTACTCATGTCACCTGGGAACTGCTACCCGACGATAGGTATAATACCCACCAGCAGCTCCCTATGAGTCCTGTCCAGTGTACTCATAACCCAATGAGCACCGGCATACTTTCTCTAGTACGACGTACTAATGGCTGTGGGACAGACCATCTCCCCTGCTGGGATGATAAGCGTATGCACTAGTCTACTCTGGAGTATCGATGCCCCGTCTCAATAATCCTATGACTAGGGACCTATATAAGGATATGCTTATAGACTAACCACCCCCACTAGTGTGACTGCCATCACAACGCTGGTAATCAAGCAAAGATCCTAAGGGCTCTACCAATATGTATAAGCGATATGCTAAAAGAAACACATGCACATATTGAGGTAGAAACAAACCAGGTAGCATACTACCATTTCGAGCAAGAGTATTACTATATCCGTGTATATCCCAAGCTTCCATATGTAATATACAAACCAGTATGATACTATAATGGCCTCTAGGGCATATATCACTAACAATCTCACACTTGCACTAAGGCCATGCATTGGCATATCGCAGACCTATCATCTCGAATAGCATTTCGAACTGTGTCTGATGGATGGCCTTTGTGAGTGGATCTGCAGTGTTGTTCTCCGTATCTACTCTCCTCATCTTGATCTCCCGGCGATCAACGATCTTCCTGATCAGGTGGTTCCACCTCAAGATATGTCTGGACTTCTGATGGGACCTTGGTTCCTTCACTAAAGCTATAGCGCTGTTGTTGTCACAATAGAGAGGTATTGGACCTACAATGGATGTAACCACCTGAAGTTCTGTTAGGAACTTCCTCATCCAGACTGCTTCTTTCCCGGTGTCACAAGCAGCGATATACTCCGCTTCCATCGTCGAGTCAGCAACGGTGTCCTGCTTGGAGCTCTTCCAACAGACCGCCCCTCCATTGAGGGTAAAGTCATAACCCGACATGGACTTGGAGTCATCCTTATCACTCTGGAAGCTGGAGTCAGCAAAGGCCTCGATCTGGAGGTCTTTTCCTCCGTACACCAAGAACATCTCCTTAGTCCTTCTCAGGTATTTGAGAATGTTCTTTACTGCTATCCAGTGCTTCTCCCCAGGGTTTGACTGATACCGACTTACCAGCTAAGTGCGTAAGAAACATTTGGTCTGGTATACAATATCACATACATTATAAAGCCTACCGCAGAAGTGTAGGGTATAATCGACATGCGAGCCCTTTCCAAATCAGCCTTGGGAGACATCTCTTTGGAGAGGGTGATTCCGTGACAAGCCGGTAGACTACCGCGCTTTGAATCTTCCATACTAAATCACTTTAGTATGGTGTCGATGTACCTAGACTTGAGAGATGCCACAAATTTTTTTTGGAGATACCTGACTTGCCAGCAAGTCAAGGCCGAGCATCAGAGGCCAGCAACAGAGTTACAGCCTTTGCCCATTCTGGAGTGGAGGTGGGAGAAGATCTCTATGGATTTTATCGTGGGTCTACCTAAGGCCAGTCGAGGGTATGGCTCTATTTGGGTGATCGTAGACCAATTGACGAAAGTAGCTCACTTTCTTCCAGTAAAGACCACTTTCGGATTCGCTCAGTACACTCAGATTTATATCGATGAGATTGTGCGACTACATGGCGTTCCTACTTGCATTGTGTCCGATAGAGACACTCGGTTCATCAGTCTCCTTTGGCAGAAACTTCAGGAGGTTTTGGGCACCGATTGAGTTTCAGTACAGTTTTCCATCCGCGGACCGACGGTCAGTCAGAGTGGACCATACAGACTCTTGAGGACATGCTCCGAGCTTGCGTTCCAGATTTCGGTAGCAGTTAGGATCGTCACTTGCCCTTGATAGAGTTCTCCTATAATAACAGCTTCCAGGAGACAATTCAGATGACACCCTTCGAGGCATTGTATGGGAGGAAATGTCGATCACCAGTTTGCTGGACAGAACTCAGTGAGACCAGTGTTTTGGGACCGCAACTTGTGTAGGAGACGACGGAGAAGATCCAGTTGATTCGAGATAGGATGAGAGCGGCCCAGAGTAGGCAGAAATCTGATGCAGATAGACGTCATCATAGACTGGAATTTGCTGTAGGTGATCATGTTTTCTTGCGGATTTCTCCAATGAAGGGCATGAGATTTGGGAAGAAAGGGAAGCTTGGTCCCAGTTACGTTGGACCGTTCGAGATTCTCGAGCGAGTCGGTGAAATTGCTTATCGTTTGGCTCTTCCACCCAGTTTTCCGGATGTGCATCCCGTGTTCCATGTATCAATGCTTCGCAAGTACCTTCATGACCCCTCTCTCGTGATTCAGCATCAGACGATCCAACTGGAACGTGATCTTTCTTTCACTGAGCAGCCGATAGCCATTCTGGATCGGAAGGTGAAGAAACTGAGGTCTACGGTCATACCGCCTGTAAAGGTTCTTTGGTGTGGCCCGAACAATAAAGAGGTCATGTGGGAAACTGAAAACGAGATGCGGAAGAAGATTCCCCATCTTTTCGAACGTATGCGTAGCTAGATTTTTAAATTCGGTGACCGAATATCTTTAAGGGGGGAAGATTGTAACACTTTAAAAATCATTTAGGGTAATTATATGTTAATTAGTGATATAACATGTGTTTTCGATAAAACCTAGTTATAATTCTTTTTCCACATAGATTTAAATATACCTATTTTAATTATGTAATGTCTAATGTATGGTGTTTTATTAGTTACTTATTTAATTTCTAGTTTACTTAATTATTTTCCTTATTTATTAATTACTTTAAATATTATTTTAAACTTGCACTTACACACTAAATTAGTGTTAATTACAAGTTAATATAGGTTAATACATTTTTGTGCACCATGGCACAACTAAATACGAAATGTAACATGTTGTTTTAACAACGTTTAACCATGGTTCTAGGTTTTATATAAAAATTAAATTGAAATAAAAATGAATATGAAAATAAAACAAGGAGGTATGGTGCCTTATTAAATGAGGTATGGGTAAATCTTGACTTGACCACACACACACACACACACACACACACTCTCCCCCTCACCCCTCCCTCATGGCTCGGCCAGAAAATTTGCAGCCCCCCTCCACTTCTTCATCTTCTTTTCATATCAAAAACCCCACAAAACTCTTTCAAAAATCCACAAAATTAACTCTAATTTCTAGTCAAATCATCACAAGATTTCCTTTGTCTAAACTAAGCTTGGATCTTAAAGAAAGTTAGCACTTTGGGTGGCCAAAGCTAGCAAGTTAGATCTTCCAAAATCATTGAGGTATAAAACCTAATCTAATTGTTACTTTGTTAATTATTTGCTTTAATCTAATTTTTATTAGGTGTTAATATAGTTTAATTGCAAGATTAGAGTTTAAAACAAAGGGTTTGGGTTAAAGCTAATGTTTTTTATCGCTTAATTAGGATAGCTAATTGTAGTTAACATCTAATGGCTTCATCAAATATAATCTAGTTGATTACTTTGCTAATATGGCTTTTAATTATATTAATTAGGAGTTCATGCAATTAATTTCATGATTAGTGTGTGTTCATATGAGATTTGATTTAATTAAGTGTTGCATGGCTTGATTAGGATATCATGTGTGATTAATGGCTACTAGGCTTGCTAATCCATCTATTTTTGCACTAAAATGGCTTAATGATGCTTACTAGGTTTTCAATAGAAATAGGTTTTAGTTAAGTTTGAGGTTGTGATGATCTACGACCTATTTTTCCTAAATTTTAGTATGATGTGAATGCGAGATTAATACGATTAGATTCTCGGTTTGGTGTTTGCTTCGCATAGCAACCCCTAGTTATTGTTTGTGGCGATGTTGCGTGCGCGTTTTGTGCACCAAGTGCATGCACTTCTAGCTAGTGCGCGTTGGTTGCTTCGTATCGTTATGTGTTCGCGTCTATTTAAATGTCTAGCTTTATATATATTGATTGTGTGATTATAGGATCGGTCGCGGAGACGTCGAACGCGGTAAAGAAAGACAAAGTAGTGATCTGATTCGAATAGCCGAGGCTTTTCGGTGAGTAGATGTACACATCTACGGGGAAATCACATGGATGGCGTTAAGCGCCTGATAGATAGGATTTAGTTATAGTTCCTGTGTTTCATATGCGCATATCATGCTCATGTCACTTTTGCATCTTTATATACATTGTTATTAGAGCTTAGGACACTTGCACTATTACCAATGGTTTATGCCGCACATGCACCATTTTATGTAAACACACACGCCATTGGTAATTGCTATGTCACGATACACCATAGAACTTGCTTAATGATCGGTATCTGTGCATTTGCATCATGAATGATATGTAGTTTCTAGTCATATGCTTCATTGAAATCAGTCAATCATGGCATTATATCTTCTTACACATGATGTTATTACCTAGGACACTTGCACCATTACCATTGGTTCATGCCGCACGTGCACTATTTATACGAACACACACGCCATTGGTAATTGCTATGTCACGAACACTATAGAACTTGCTTAAATCAGTATCTAAGCATTTTCATCGTGTATGATATGTAACTTGTAGTTGTATATTCATCTCACCAGGACGGATACGTAGGATTGCTAGTCATATATACCTCATTGCATCATCATTCATATGTAGTCTTCAAAACATACATCGCATTGCATCATGTTGATATCATGGACATTCATAGTTATCCACATATTTCTATATTGTGATTTTTCTTGGATATTTTCGTATTCATGAGATTTCTGGATTTGGGGAAAACCGCAAAGGAATTTCATAAACTTATTATCATTTAAAAATAGAAAAGTGTGGTTTTCTCGTGATATGATGTGTGTGGCGTCCCCATGAGTTTTCTCGGTTCTTGAGCCACGTATGTATATACACCCGATTGGAGGAGGGGGATGCACCGTTTGCGGGTATATGGTGGACCCGATGAGGTACCCCGGGGCAAGATAGACGTATTGAGAAGGCGTTACGCCCGGCAGGGGAACATTACCTACCGGTTATTTTGACCCGGCGGTCATCCGGAGGATACCGACCGGAGTCGTGTGATTTGACAGATTTGAGGGCCGATCTGAGAGACGGCTACCGAGATATGACATATATATATATGTATTTTGTGTAGATATTGGCACGGTTTTCTGTCGATTTCATTTGATGATACTCCAGTTTTATGATACAAAAGTTTTACTAAGATAAGAGCATAGATTTTTCTCATATCAGATATATAACCAGATTTCGTACTTGATCATTCATTCATGTTGCATTCATATTTGTGCATAGCATCATTGTGGTATACACAGGTTGCGACGCGTTTCCGTGCATGCTTGTGATAGCCTTATTAGATGTTACTTACTACTCACGATTTGGCAACTCACCCCCGTTGTGCTACAGTATCTTGCAGGTCTGATCCGTCAGCATTGTAGCGGCGGGCATACTTCTTCTTCTGCTCCCTTTGCATCGACTTGCGACTTTACGCAAAGGTGGGTTTTGGGAGGATTTTTTTTGTTCCCACCATGTATATTTATTTTGTATCTAGTACACTCCATCAACCATATGTATATGTGACGGAGACTGTGAACTTGTGAGATTTGTATTTTGCACTCTGGTGTCGAGCTCAAGTGAGCCGACATGGTGCTTTCTTATTTTCTTGCTTTTATATGCTTATTACGCATTATTATGATATATATTGCATGTGGTTGTGTTCCGCCATTCGGCGAAGAGCTTGATTCCGCTTGGGGATGCCTTTATACATTGCTTTATATATATTCATGTTTTGTACCTGTTTGGTGTCAGTTTTTTTTACAAAGGAGACTCTGCCGAAATTTTCAGAAAAATCGGATGTTTTTAAAAATGATTTTTATGCTACTCTTTTGTCAAAAATCAACCTTTTAATTTAAGTTTTCTTTACTCTAATTCATTAAACGGTTTAGATATCTGGGCTTTGGCTTACTTAGATTACGCTACACCTCTAGACGTTGCATGATTTAAGTGTCAGTCACGTTCCACATATTCGGGTCGTGAAAAAGTTGGTATCAGAGCATTAGGTTTTACCTTTCTGAGTATAGGATGACCCTTGGTAGATGGAGTAGGTGACTTAAGCAGAGTGACGTAGCGTGTGTATGTTCCGCGGCATACTTACGATACGATACTCCGCATAAGTGGCCTTAGGATATATAATTGCTTGTGCTTCCTTCCATGATTCCAGATATCCTTTGATTCGATTTCGATATTCTCATCAAATCATGTTTCTTGTTCCATCCACTATGTCGCCGAAGGCTACGAGGGCCCAGAGGGCTGCCGTCAGAGATGAGATTGGAGCGGGCTCATCTGAGACGAGGACCGACCAGGGCAGTACACCTATCTTTCATGGACAGATTGATCCACCCTTTATTGATCGTATGGGTAAGCTGGAGGCGAGTATTCAGGATTTGCGCCAAACGATCGGATCATTAATAGAGATTAGTCGAGCACGGAGATCGGACATTGCTCTACCTACGGTTGTTCCAAGACCAAGGCAGGTTCGTACTGATATATCAGCTCCTAGGCATGTTCGTGAAGGGTTACACTAGCGCCCCGGCCAACTTCCGTGGCCAAACGCGGAACAAAATTTTTATAGCGATATGAAACTTGGCGCTAGAATAAACCTAAACTGGATCTTTACCATAAACCTAGCTAGCAAAATAGGATTCTATCTACTATGATAGAAAGTATACCTAACGAAAACAAGTCCTTCGGGTCTTCGATCCTCTTCTTAAGCTCCTCGATGGAAGTATGGGTCGTGCTTGAACTTCGGGCTCTTTGTGTCAACGATGATCCACCCGAGAGCTCCAACCTTGAGCTAAACCTCTAACTTGAGGTAACTAGAATACTTAGCTTGCTAATATAAGTAGACTAGAGTGAGTAGAGTGTGATTTGGAGTAGTTTAGCCTCACTAAACCCTTGATTCTCAACTCATGAGACACTAGGGTTTTGAGAGGAAGAAGAAGAGAGCAAGCTTAGGAGAGAGAATGTATTTGTGATAATGATAATAAAAAATAGAATGGCTAACTTATATATGACCATTTGTCATGGCATGAAAATATCTCACCAAAATATCTATGGTCAACAATTCAACCCAAGTCAAATGGTCAACCAAGTAGCCATGCCATAAAAGATTATCATTTATCAAAAATAACAAATACTTTTCCTTTTCTCATATTTTTTTTGACCAAGTCAATGGTCAAAACCCTAATGAGATGTCTTCTTCTATACCCCCTCTCATCCGTATATACATACCCGCATCCGTGTTTCGAGAAACACGAATACAATGAGATGAATCTAATCAAATAATCAAATACTAGGATCCGGCTTAAACCAAAGCCCACTTGTATTGTCCGCTCGAACATCACACGTGCACAAGTACACATATGTGATCGAACCCTGTCGTAAAACCATACGACCTCTACCCGTTTCGCCCGAAACTTGGAAACCCTCTGTGTAGGACTCTAAAGACTCGACAGTACTCTGGCAGTAGGTTTAACCATAAGTACGTCAGCGACACTAGCTGTACGTAACGGCTACCCAGTTACCTGTCGAAAAGGAAAGCCGACGAGCAAACTCGTCCGAACTCCTACTGAGCCTATCCGTGACAATATTCGTATAGTCCGGTCTCTTCGTCAAAGAGTATCACATACCGGGTCTAGGGGGTAGTGAACTTCAGACCCTAATAACCTGATAAGTCGTGCTGATGTGGCTCAGGACCAATCCGGGAAACTACTGATCAACCTATCAGTAAATCCCATCTACCTTGGCCAAGGTCTTATGGTCCTGACCAATCGATCATAGTGCGATATCAACTCCTAATACCAGGAGAGATGAATCCCCAACAATCGCTCACTGCCTCTATGCGGCTCGGGACTGTACCCTACCAAAACCTGTTTGCACGACTCAGTAGAGCCGTGGTAGGGTAGTGATCAAAGCTCAGTGGGAACTCACACGAGACAAATGCCGATCTCAGGTCCAAAGACTATCCTGTACACATGTCACTTAAGAACTTCCATCTGACGATAGGTATAGTACCATCTGGAAGTTCTCGGCGAGTCTGTCCAGTGTACTCACACCCAGTGAGCACCTGTATACGATCTTAAGTGCATCAGACCAATGGCTACGGGACCAACCATCCCCCTCCGGGGCTAGAAACGTATACACTAGTCTACTCTGGAGTATCAACACCCAGTCTCGATACTCACGCGACTAGGGACAATTTAAGGATGTGCTTATGGACTGCCCTGCTCCCACAAGTATGATCATCATCACAACGCAGGTAGTCAAGAAAGATCCTAGGGGCTTTATCAACATGTAACCGCAATATGTAATAACAAGTATGACATATGCCATGTTAAGATAAAGACAAACCACAATAGTATACTTCCGTAACGAGTCTTTATCAATATGTGCAAGCTAGATAACAACAATAGAAATAAATACACATATCCTGAAAAAGACAAGTCAAATAATATACTATAAAACTGAGCAAGATTGTCCTGTACATACATATCCCTAGCATCCATATGTATACATATACAATACTGGCCTCTAAGGCATATAAATCCAACAATCTCCCACTTGCACTAAAGGCCAGTAATTGGCGTACCGAATGCCCAACATCTGCACTAAGGCTAGCTGCTGGCGTACCGCATACCCAACATCTCAAAAGGTCGCTCGAAATGCGCTTGAGGGAGGGCCTTTGTAAATGGATCCGCCGTGTTCTCTTTTGTATCCACTATCCGGACCTCGATCTCCTGGCGATCTACGATCTCCCTGATTAGGTGATGCTGCCTTAAGATGTGCCTGGATTTCATATGGGACCGTGGTTCCTTCGCTAAAGCTATAGCCCTATTGTTATCACAATACACAGGTATCGGATCAACAATGGACGGAACTACCTGAAGTTCAGCAATGAACTTCTTCATCCAGACCGCTTCTTTTGCGGCATCGCTTGCAGCAATGTATTCAGCCTCCATCGTCGAGTCTGGGACGATGTCTTGTTTGGAACTCCTCCAACACACCGCCCCTCCGTTGAGGGTAAACACAAAACCCGAGACAGACATGCTGTCATCCTTGTCACACTGGAAGATTGAGTCGGTAAAAGACTCGACCCGGAGATCTTCATTACCGTAAACCAGGAACATCTCCTTAGTCCTTCTCAGGTACTTGAGAATGTTCTTTACTGTTGTCTAGTGATTCTCACCTGGGTCTGACTGATACCGGCTCACCATGCTTAGCGTGTAAGCTACATCTGGTCTTGTACATAGCATCGCATACATTATAAATCCTACCGCCGAAGCGTAGGGTATAGTGCTCATGCGAACCCTTTCCTCGTCAGCCTTGGGAGACATCTCCGTAGAGAGGGTGATTCCATGCAATGCGGGTATGTTACCGCGCTTGGAATCTTCCATACTAAATCTCTTTAGTACGGTCTCTATGTACCCGGACTGCAAAAGTCCCAACAATCTCTTAGATCTATCTCAGTAGATCTTGATCCTCAGAATGTACGAGGCATCACCTAGGTCTTTCATGGAGAACCTTTGTGATAAGAATAGCTTGACCGATTGTAGCATAGGAATGTCATTTCCTATCAAAAGAATGTCGTCCACGTGCAAGACTAGGAACACGACAGTTCGTCCTACAATCTTCTTATAAATACAAGGCTCATCCTCGTTCTTGATGAAGTCAAATTCCTTGACTGTTTCATCAAAACAGATGTTCCAGCTCCGCGATACCTGCTTTAATCCATAAATGGATTTAAGCAACTTGCATACCTTCCGGCTGCTCCCACTATCTGCGAAACCTTCCGGCTGATCCATATAAACGCACTCTTCTAAACTTCCGTTTAGAAAAGCCGTTTTTACGTCCATCTGCCATATCTCATAGTCATAGAAGGCAGCAATGGCAAGTAGGATCCGAATGGATTTGAGCATAGCCACTGGAGAAAAGGTTTCGTCATAGTCCACACCTGGTCTTTGACGAAAACCTTTTGCAACGAGTATAGCCTTATAGGTTTCAACCTTCCCATCAACACCAAGTTTCCTTTTGTAGATCCATTTGCATCCAATGGGTTTTACACCAGGTGGAGCAATATCCAAGGTCCACACTTTATTGGTGTACATGGACTCCATTTCGGATCGCATAGCATCCAGCCACTTATCAGAGTCCCTACTAATAATGGTTTGCCTGAAACTGGTAGGGTCATCTTGTTCCAAGATGCAATCTTCTCGATCCCCGTCTATGAGAAAATCGTAGTATCTCTCGGATGGATGAGAAATCCTACTAGATCTGCGGAGTGGCTGAGGTTCGTCTAGGATTATTGAATCTTCAGGTTCCACCAAACCTTCAGTTATAGTTTGTCCCTATAGAATTTCTTCCAGTTCTACCGTGCTTCCACTAATTTCTTTTGCAAGAAATTCCTTCTCTAAAAAGACGGCGTGGCGAGCAACAAACACCTTCTGTTCCTCAATGTAGTAGAACAGATATCCATGCGAGTGCATTGGATATCCAACAAACTTACATAAAACTAACCATGCCTCTAGTTTGTCCGGTTTCTGTGTTTTCACATAGGCCGGACAACCCCATATCTTAATCTTAGTTATGTATATGCCCTAGAGGCCATTGTTGTACATATGATGTATATTATAATGGATACTTGGATATATATAGAGAGGACATTCTTGCTCGACATGATAATATGCTATCTGGTTTCAATTTATCTTAACATGTTGACTTGTATTGGTTTACTGTCTTGCTCTCACATGTTGATAAAGCCCTTAGGATATGTACTCAACTACTAGGACTATGATGCAGATCATACTAGTGGGACCAGGGTAGCCAAAGAGTACATCCTATAACTGTTACTAGTCGAGGGAGTGTCGAGACAGGGCATCGATACTCCAGAGTAGACTAGCGTATACGCATCTTGACCCATATGATGGGCGATGGATGATCCCATATCCATCGGTGTTTGACATCAAAGATGGTGTACGGGTGCTCAATGGAGACTTGGTACACTGAACGAACTCAATGAGAACTCCTAGATGGTATTATACCTATCGTCAGATAGCAGTTCTCCGGAGACACTGGTACAGGTTAGTCTGTAGACCCGAGATCGTCATAGAGTCTTGTGTGATTCCCACTGTGCTTTGATTTCCACCTTACCACATCCAAGAGGGCGAGCAAAACGGTGGCTTTTGGGTACAGTCCCGAATCACATGGAGGCAATGAGCGATAGAGGGGTTTCTTCTCTCCCGGTATATGGAGTTGATGTTGTGCTGTGTTCGATTGGCTATTACTGGAAGTCCCTAGCCAGGGCTGATTTGGAGTGCTACTGGTAAGTGTTATCAGTAGTTTCTCGACCTGTTATGAGCCTTACATTGACACGACTTATCGTTTACTGGGGTCTGACGTTTACCACCCCTAGACTTGATATGCGACATATGAGATGAAGAGACCGGACTGTACGGGAGTGTTACTGATTGGATTCACAGGAGAATGTACAGGCTTTCTTGTTGATCTTCTGATCGCTCAATACCTGGGTGGCTGTTACGTTTAGCTGACCTCTTCTAGCTTGTGGGTGTTTGATATGATCATCACCTACTGCCGGCGTATTGACGATTCTTTAGAGTCCTATACAGAGGTTTCCTGGCTCAGGCAAAACGGAGTAGGAGCACATATGTGATATGTACGGGACCGAGAATAATATGATATGAGATACCGTATTCTATTCTCGCGATATGAGATATCGGCCGGGTATATGTGATATAGCCGGGTCATCGGATCAAGTGTTGATTCGATGAATTGGTACATGTTATATTAGTCGGTTATATGCAATATAGCCGGATTGTCGGATCAAGAGTTGTTTCAATAATTTAATGTATAATTATATATGTGATATATTACATTACGTTAACTAATATAAGCTCTCTTTATTGATTCATTTTCTCACTGGATAATACATTGATGTATATGCGATATATGTTAACTGTATTATTTTCTTTTGTTACAAAATATATTGTATATGTGATATATAATATTGTAACATGTTAGGGTTACAGATTCAACATTGGTTAGGGTTTAAACTTGGTTAGGGTTTGGATTAGGGTTAGCTTTTGCATGAAGCTTCCATGAAGCTTCATGAAGCTTTGACTTTGTCTTTAGCTTTGATCTTTTGTGTAGATATTTGTTAACCCAATCCAAACCATTAACTCTAGTTTATTCTCTACATGAGTTAAAGCCTTCATACTTAACTCATGGTTGAATTAGTAACCACAACAATAATTCATTATTCATTACAAAAGGATTATCTTCATCTTCTTCTTCCTTGAGCTCTTGAAAAACCTTCACTTGCTTTTTGATTTGTGATGATATTGAGTGAGAAATTGAAAACAAAAGAGAGCAAAATTCCTACTTAATCATCCTCATCTATTCTAGCCACTTAGATTAGGGTGTTCACTTCTCTAATAAGTTGTTTAGAGAAGTGTAAGCTTGGGTTAGAGATTCTTCAAGGTAGATCATCTTGGATCATGAAGACTACAAGCAAGGTATCTCATTTACCTCATGGAGCCACTCGAGAGTCGGAGTTCATGTTGATCGCAGTGAAGGAACCTCAACACGGAGCTTATGAAGTGAAGGAACGGACTACAAAGGTTGTACTCCCTCTCTCTTAGATGTAAAGTTTTTTACGTGCAAAATTAACCCTAAGTCTCTAGTTAACATCTTGGTTAGGGTTTGTTTAGCACCCCAAAAATTTTAAAGTAGCAGGTTTGATGCTTACCAAAATCTTGCTAAGGTGCTAAACTAACCCTACAGTGGTATCAGCCAAGCTAGAGCTTTAGGCGTTGTCTAGACGAAGTTAGAAGTCCGATCGAACCCCGAAACCCCGAAACGACCCCCTTTCTGGAAAATTTTTAAAAAGTTGAAATTTTTCATATTAAAAATACTCAGAAAATCATGCAGGGAATTCTATGGACCCACCTGAAGAATGAGTCCCTAACTCGCTACAGTGACCGCGCAGCCGCGGCCAAAACTCGATTTTGGCGGCGGTTCCGCGGCGCCACTGTGGAGGCTTGGGACGGGCCCTTCAGCGACGGTCCGTAAGTGATAGGGCATGCTTCTGGAAATTTTTATTTTCTGCTCAAGTGTTGAGCTCACTGGGGTATTTTGGGAATTCGTTGAATCGATCGAATTGTGTAACATCTCCTAGATATCTGTATTGTGATACAATATGTGGAATTCATTTAGTTAGGCATGAAATCCATAATATGTGATATTTCGGGTTTACTATGTCTAAAGAGATTGTGGATTCCAAATATTTTAGTTTTACATTTTCTTTTCTGTGACCGTAAGTGTAATATGTGGTATATCGCCATTTTCGTCGCTATAGATCGACGACAATTGTGATAGGCATATTTACTTACGTTGATGACATGTGTTGTTATGTGTTGCTGTGATATATTATAATGGATCGTCGTGTTTTGAATAGCCGGGGGTTTTATGTGATGAGAGTTTTCTTTTTCATTCATGTAAAATTCATTTATATGTAATATTCTTTTATTGGGGCACTTCCGGGTTGAGGTTGATGTCACCATTGTATATTATTTATTTTTCCGCATTAGGATAGACCCAAGGCGAAGAGCATAAGTAACCGGGTTCTAGGGTCCAGTGGGAGGCATCTCGAGGAGTCGAGACCGGTTCTGCTAACCCTAGTATTGGCAGGATTACTTGCCGCTCTCGTAGGGGTCTAGGGATGTGGGTTTGGCTATTCATCGCGACTGTGGAATCCGTGTTTTATCCAGGCTCAAAATAAAACACGGATGTCCTAGTATATCCAATATTTCATATGTTGACTTATGCTGCAATGTTCTGTGATGAGATCATATTACAGCCTGAGACGAATGCTTATACTATATATATGATATATAAATATTACTGCTTTCGTTTCTTCTGTGATGCTTAGGAAGCTTAAATGATGGGATTTATTAATGAGATTAACAAAAGAAAAGAAACCTAAAAGATGTTGTAGAATCAAATTTTCAAAAAGGGTAGCTACAGTTTTTTGCTTTGCATGGCAGTATTCCTTGTAGAATATCCAGCACCTTATTCGATAAGGAAAGAGCCGAGATCCCTTCATCGGGAGTGACCTCTTTAGAAAAACTGGCAGATACTACAAACTCACGGTTTAGTTTTTGATTACCTCTATAGTTCTTGCTTTGCACAGCGATATTTATGAAATATCCTGCGCCTTATTCGATGAGGAAAGAGCCGAGATCCCTTCACCAGTAGTGACCTCTTTAGCGAAACTAGAAAAGCCTCAAAAACACTTCTTTTCAAAATCACTTGTTTCTACAACGATATCAAGTTCATTACGCAAAAAGTTTTTATAAAAACCTGTCGTAACCTTCCGTCATTTCAGATAAGTAATATTTAGTATTCGTGCTACGTTTGTTGACTTAGTCAAGGCGTAGTGTACGGTAGCTAAATAGTGTTTATCTATTAAAGCATGAGATGCGATTGGATTAGGGTAGTCGTACGGCCTTGTTGACTTAGTCAAGGGTCGTACGGGTGGGTTTAATTCAATCGGGAAATGTAAGGGTTGAACATGACTTGCGATTTATGGTTTGTTGAGTTAGTCAAGGTCATAAATCGCTAGGGGTAAAATAATTATCGGGAATTTCAAGTGTTGAAATTTGCAATGAGATTGCATACCTTCTATGAGATAGATGGATTCCGATACCCACTACGAGTAAGAGTTACTCCTGGGAAAATTTTACACAGGACAATTAGCCGATCAAGTAGGTGTCTAGAAAGGTGTTAACGGGGTTATGCCTCTGGGAAAATGAGGTTTATTCTAATTAGGTCCGTACGAAAGCACAGGGAACCTCCCTCAAAGTACCAATGCTGATCTGGCTGAAAGATTGACGAACTTGTAAGGTGTAATTAATCCCGGCTAATCTTACCTTTTAGGGTTTGAAGGAAGATTTGATTAAAACAGTGGGAGCCATCCTGATTAGATAAGATAATAACCAATCTAATCTTGCAAGAGCGCAAGCTAAAGTGTTTTTCTTCTCTCTCTCTCCAGGTAGCGACCTTGTCAGGCCTTAATCAAGATAATAATATGGATATATTAACCGAACCCGCTTGTTATACTAAGCAGGGGAACGTTGGTTCCGTTCTTTCTTATAATTTTTATAAGACTGAACAGGAAATAGGGGAATACCAGAATTCACACGCCGCCCAAACGAAGAATAAACATGTTGATGTATCTTCTTCGAATGTGTTAGTTACCAAGAACCGTTTCTCAGTTCACTCTACGTCCTGGGCATTAGATACCGGATCAGGATCCTACATATGCAATATATTGCATGGGCTAAAGAAAGGTGTAGAACTGGGAAAAGATGATCATTCCGTAAGAGTAGGGAATGGTACAGATGTTGCAGCCAAAGCAGTTGGCGAATATCACCTTGTATTACCAAATGGTAATACATTGATTCTGAACGAATGCTATTATATACCGAACATGATATGCAACATTATATCAGTTTCTTTATTAAGTAAAGAAGGATATAATTTTGTAATACAGGATAATGTTATGAACATCTTCCTAAATCAAAAGTTGATTGGATCAGGCTCGTTACATAATGGCATATACATTCTAAATCAAAACACAGTTCTTAATATACAGAACACACACAAGAGGAAGAGTTCAGAAATGAACGAATCCTTCTTGTGGCATTGTAGACTAGGTCATATCAATGCGATACGGCTAGCTAAGTTGCATAAGGATGGATATTTGAATCCGTTCGAATTTTCATCTTATGACACTTGCCAGTCATGTCTCAAAGGCAAGATGACCAAAACACCGTTTAGTGGACACGGAGAAAGAGCTACAGAACTCTTGGGACTGATACATAGTGATGTATATGGTCCCATGTCTACACATGCCAGGAATAGTTCCTCATACTTCATTACATTCACTGACGATCTCTCAAGATACGGGCATGTGTTCCTGATGAAACACAAGTCTGAAGCTTTTGAGAAATTCAGGGAATATAAGTATGAAGTAGAGAACCAAATGGGCAAAAGTATTAAGATCCTTCGATCTGATCGAGGAGGAGAATACTTGAGCAATGAGTTCATGGATTATCTAAAAGAGAATAGGATTCTGTCTCAGCTTACTCCTCCTTATACACCACAGTGTAGGGTTCCTAGGCACACTATAGAGGTCTCACAAGGCATCAACCATGCCAATTTCAAATTTTATGGGTGCCGAGAAACCCTAATACGGATCGTTGACTAGAAGTTTAGGCGATATATGAATCTAGTTAACAACTTAACTAAAGATAAGAAGCTACAACCTTTGTAGATCCGGATATCCACTTCCTTGGCTCCACATAGGCGTCCTCTCGCTGTCCATCTCGAATCCCGGACTCAATCGTCGGCTTGATCGGAGAAATGGGCGGACTAGGTCGTCGGCTTCGTGCCGAAGATGATCTATGTCGAGGCATCACAAGTTCAAGCTCCGACTTCACAAATTTGTGAAACTTGTGAAGAAAACACCCAAAACAACTTGGCAAGAGGTAGAGGGTGAAGAAATAGGAGGTGGGTTCACTTTAGAATTGGATTTCTCACTTTAGAACTCAAGTTGCCATTGATGGCATCAAGCTTTCTTGAAGAAGAAGATGATGAAGAAGAAAGAATATGATAAGTTTCTTATTTTAAAAATGAAACTAATATGAATACTTATCATATACTAACCATGGTCAAGTGTAGAGATTAAACTAAGGTTAGTTGGAATGGTTAGGGTTAAGGATGAGATAAGAATGGTGGACTTTGTCAAAGCTTCAAGAAGCTTCAACATAGAAACAAAATAAGCCACCATTCTTAATAATATCCAAAATAAATAAATAAATAAATGAAAAAGCAAAACCCTAATCATCTCTTAACCATGGTTTAATCCTTTACACTTAACCAAAGGATCAAGTATCATCAAACATGATACAAATATGTGCACAAAAGTATATCACATATACTTCTTGCACATCAAGTGAGAAAATCCATTTAAAGTGAACGAATACTAGTTAATGCAAAGTAATATATCAAATATATAATTATATATTAAATCATTAAATCAACACTTGATTTAACGATCCGGTCATATCGCATATAACCGACTAGTATCCTATGTATCGGCTTATCGAATCAATCCTTGATTCGATATCTAGGTTATATCGAATATAACCAATCGATACATCCATCGCGAGAATGGAATACGGTATCACATACACGCATCATTCTCGGTCCCGCACATATCTCATATGCACTCCTATTTCGTTTCGCTTGAGCCAGGAAACCTCTGTGTAGGACTCTAAAGACTCGTCAATACGCCGGTAGCAGATGATGATCATATCAAGCACCCACAAGCCGCAAGCGGTCTGCTAAACGTAACGGCCATCCGGGTATTGAGCGATCAGAAGATCGACGAGCTAGCCCGCTTACACTCCTGTGAATCTAACCAGTAACACTTACCGTACAGTCCGGTCTGTTCGTCTGATATGTCGCATATCAAGTCTAGGGGTGGTATACGTCAGACCCCAATAACCGATAAGTCGTGCCGATGTGAGGCTCATAACGGGTCGAGAAACTACTGGTAATACTTACCAGCAAATCTCTGATCAGCCCTGGCCAGGGACTTCCCTGTTACGGCCAATCGAGCACAGCGCAACATCAACCCCCAATACCGGGAGAGACGAAACCCCTCCTATCGCTCATTGCCTCCATGTGACTCGGGACTGCACCCAAAGACCACCGTTTTGCACGCCCTCATGGACGTGGTAAGGTGGAGATCAAAGCACAGTGGGAATCACACAAGACTCTATGACGATCTCGGGTCTACAGACTAACCTGTACAAGTGTCACCTGAGAACTGCCATCTGACGTGAGGTATAATACCATCTGGGAGTTCTCGGCAAGTCCGTCCAGTGTACCCAGTCTCCACTGAGCACCCGTATACCATCTCTGATGTCAAACACCAATGGATATGGGATCATCCATCGCCCATCTCATGGGTCGAGAAGCGTATACGCTAGTCTACACTGGTATATCGATGCCCTCTCTTGATACACCCACGATTAGGGACCTTGAAGGATGTACTTATAGACTACCATGTCCCCACTGGTATGATCTGCATCATAGTCCAGGTAGTCAAGTACACATCCTAAGGGCTTTATCAACATGTAACTATAAGACAGTTTAAAGAGACGAGTGTACATGTTAAGATAAAGAGCAACCAGATAGCATACTATCATATCGAGCAAGAAAGTCATCTCTATATATGTCCAAGCATCCAATATAATATACATCATCTGTACAATACTGGCCTCTAGGGCATACATATAACTAACAATCTCCCACTTGCACTAGGGCCAGCTGCTGTAGTATCGCATACCGAGCATCCCGAAGAGTCTCTCAAACTGTATCTGGGGAATGGCCTTCGTGAGTGGATCCGCCGTGTTGTTCTTCGTGTCAACCCTCCTGACCTCGATCTCCCGGCGATCAACTATCTCCCGGATCAGGTGATACCGCCTCAGAATATGCCTGGATCGCTGATGGGACCTGGGTTCCTTAGCCAAAGCCACCGCTCCATTGTTATCGCAATACAAAGGTATTGGATGCTCAATGGATGGAACCACTCCAAGTTCAGTAATGAACTTCTTGATCCAGACAGCCTATTTAGCAGCATAGTTGGCAGTGATGTATTCAGCCTCCATCGTCGAGTCTGCCACGGTTTCCTGGTTGGAACTCTTCCAGCTAACCGCCCCTCCGTAAAGGGTAAAGACAAATCCCGACTGTGACTTAGAGTCGTCCTTATCACTCTGGAAGCTCGAATCGGTAAAGGACTCCACTTGGAGTTCTCCGTTATCATACACCAAGAGCATCTCTTTAGTCCTTCGCAAGTACTTGAGAATGCTCTTCACAGCTGTCCAGTGATTCTCTCCAGGATCAGCTTGATACCTGCTCACTACACTTAGTGAGTATGCTACATCGGGTCTGGTACATAGCATCGCATACATGACAGAGCCTACAGCCGAAGCATAGGGTATCCCTTGCATGCGAGCTCTCTCCAAATCAGTCTTGGGAGACATCTCTTTGGAGAGAGTGACTCCAAAGATCGTGGGCAAGTTCCCACGCTTGGATTCTTCCATACTAAACCTCTTTAGTATGGTGTCAATGTACCTGGATTGGGACAATCCCAAAATCCGTTTGGATCTATCTCTATAGATCCTAATTCCCAATATGCAAGAGGCATCACCAAGATCTTTCATCGAGAATCTTTGTGATAAGAAGAGCTTGACCGATTGCAGCATAGGAATATCATTTCCTATCAAGAGTATGTCGTCCACGTACAATACGAGAAAGACAACCTTACTCTCTGCTACCTTCTTGTAGATACAAGGATCATCTGGGTTTTTGACGAAATCAAACTCTTTGATAACGACGTCAAAGCAGATGTTCCAACTCCGCGATGCTTGCTTTAATCCATAAATGGATTTAAGCAGCTTGCACACTTTGCCGCTGCTCCCACTGTCTACGAAGCCCTCTGGCTGAGTCATGTACACGCACTCTTCTAAATCACCATTTAGAAAGGCGGTCTTAACATCCATTTGCCAGATTTCATAATCATGGTATGCAGCGATGGTAAGCATGATCCGGATGGATTTAAGCATAGCCACTAGAGAAAAAGTTTCGTCATAGTCCACACCTGGTCTTTGACGAAAACCCTTTGCTACAAGTCTAGCTTTGAAAGTCTCCACTTTCCCATCTACACCAAGTTTTTTCTTGAAGATCCATTTGCTCCCAATGGGTTTTACCCCTTCAGGAGCAACTTCCAAAGTCCATACTTTGTTGGTGTACATGGATTCCATCTCGGACCGCATAGCATCCAGCCATTTCACTGAGTCCCCACTCGTGATGGCTTGCTCGAAGCTAGTTGGGTCATCATCCTCCATGATGCAATCCTCACTACCACCATCAATGAGAAAACCGTAGTATCTCTCAGGTGGACGAGAAACCCTACTAGATCGGCGGAGAGGCTGGGGTTCGTCGGGTACTACCGAATCTTCTGCTTCCACTAAATCTTCAGTTATAGTTTGTGTTTCGGAACTTCTTCCAGTTCTACCTCAGAGCCACTAATCTCTTTTGCAAGAAATTCCTTTTCTAAAAAGGTGGCATGTTGAGCAATAAACACTTTTTGTTGTTCACTGTGGTAGAAAAAATATCCATTTGAATGTTTAGGATATCCCACAAACTTACATAGAACTGACCGTGCCTCGAGTTTGTCTGGATTTTGCCTTTTGACATAGGCCAGACAACCCCATATCTTAACTCGTTTAAGACATGGTCTCTTCCCACTCCATATCTCATATGGTGTGGTAGGTACAGATTTAGTTGGAACTTGATTCAATAGGTATGCTGCTGTCTCAAGCGCATACCCCCAGAAGGAAATAGGTAACTCAGCTGTACTCATCATAGAGCGCACCATATCTAATAGGGTGCGATTCCTCCGCTCCGATACACCGTTGTGATGTGGTGTATAAGGAGGAGTAAGCTGAGAGAGAATCCCATTCTCTTTTAGATAATCTAGGAACTCATTGCTTAAGTATTCTCCTCCTCGATCAGATCGAAGGATCTTAATACTTTTGCCTGTTTGTTTTTCTACTTCGTGCTTATATTCTCTGAATTTCTCAAAAGCTTCAGACTTGTGTTTCAGCAGGAACACATGTCCGAATCTAGAGAGATCGTCAGTGAATGCAATGAAGTAGGAAGAACCATTCCTGGCATGCGTAGACATGGGACCGCATACATCACTATGTATCAGTCCTAAGAGTTCATTAACTCTTTCTCCGTGTCCACTAAACGGAGCTTTGGTCATTTTTCCTTTGAGACATGAATGGCAAGTATCATAAGATGATAATTCAAAAGAATTTAAATAACCATCCTTATGTAACTTAGCCAGTCGTGTCGCATTGATGTGACCAAGTCTACAGTGCCATAAGTAGGATTCGTTCATTTCTGAAATTTTCCTCTTGTGTGTATTTTGTATATTGAGGACTGTATTCTGATTTAGAATGAATATGCCATTATGTAACGAGCCTGATGCAATCAGCTTTTGATCTTGGAATATGTTCATAACATTATCCTTTACTACAAAATTATATCCTTCTTTACTTAATAAAGAAACTGATATAATGTTGCATATCATGTTCGGTATATAATAGCACACATTTAGAATCAGTGTATTACGACTTAGCAATACAAGGTGATATTCGCCAACAGCTTTGGCTGCAATACTTGCACCGTTCCCTACTTGAACGGAATGATCACATTTTCCCAGTTCTCTACCTTTACGTAGCCCATGTAACATTTTACATATATGGGATCCTGATCCGGTATCCAATACCCAGGACGTAGGGTGAACTGAGAAACAGTTCTCAATAACTAACACACCTGAAGAAGATGCATCAACATGCATGTTCTTTTGGGCGGCGTGAGTATCCAGATATTCTCCTATTTCCTGTTCATTCTTATAACTCTTATAAGAAAGAACGGGTCCAACGTTCCCCTGCACAGTATAACATGCGGGTTCAGTCAATACATCCATATTATTATCTTTATTAGGGCATGAAATGGTCGCTACCTGGAGAGAGAGAGAAGAAAACACTTTAGAGTATGCTCGTGCAAGATCAGATTGGTTATTATCTTATCTAATCAGGATGGCTCCCACTGTTTTTATCAAATCTTCCTTCAAACCCTAAAAGGAAAGACTAGCCGGGATTAATTACACACTACAAGTTCGCCAATCTTTCAGCCAGGCCAGTGTCGGTACTTTGAGGGAGGTCCCCCGTGCTTTCGCACGAACCTAATTAATGTAAACCTTGTTTTCCCAGAGGCGTAACCCCGTTGACACCTTTCTAGACACCTACTTGATCGGCTAATTATAATGTGTAAAACTCTCCCAGGAGTAACTCTTACTCGCAGCGGGTATCGGGATCCAACTATCTCATAGAAGGTATGCAATCTCATTGCAAATTTCAACACTTGAAATTCCCGATAATATTTTGCCCCTAGTATGCCATGACCTTGACAGAGGTCAACAAACCATAGTGCACTAGTCAAGTTCAACCCGTCATTTCTTGATTGAATCAAACCCACTCGCACGACCCTTGACAGAGGTCAACAAGGTCGTATGAATACTCTAATCCAATCTGCATCATATGCATAAGCAGATAAATACTAGCTAGCTACCGCACACTACGCCTTGACAGAGGTCAACAAACGCAGCACGAATACTAAATAGTCTTTATCTGAAATGACGGAGGGCTACGACAGGTTTTTCTGAAAACCTATTGCGTAATGAACTTGATATCGTTGTAGAATCAAATGAAGTTTTGAAATGGAGTGATTTTGAGGCTTTTCTAGTTTTGCTAAAGGGGTCACTCCCGGTGAAGGGATCGTCGGCCCTTTCCTCGTCGAATGAGGTGCGGGATATATCATATATATCACTGTGCAAAGCAGAAACTATAGAAGCAATCAAAAGCAGACCGAGTATGTAGCATCTGCCAGTTATTGCTAAAGGAGTCACTCCCGGTGAAGGGATCTCGGTCCTTTCCTCATCGAATAAGGTGCAGGATATATCATATATACCGCTATGCAAAGCAAGAACTGTAGCTACCTGTTTTATTTTGAAATTTGATTCTACAACATCTTAGGTTTCTTTTATTTCATTAATCACATTAATGAAGTCCCATCATTTAAATACCTAAACATCACAGATAAATACGACGTACACTTATGCCATCCGCATTCGCCTCGATGTCCCCTCGTGCACCGTTAGGTTAGGTAACTAATGACAGAGCAGGGTAGGGCTAGCGCGGGTGCAAAACATAAGTAACGTCTATATAATATATCATATATACTATATACTGTATCTATCACAGAACATCACATGACCACATCATAGATATCGCAGCAGAAGAAACATATGAAATATTGGATATACTAGGACGTCCGTGTTTTCAATACGAGCCAGTACAAAACACGGATTCCACGGTCGTGATGAATAGCCAATCCCACACCCATAGACCCCTACGAGAGCTGCAAGCAACCCTACCAATTCTAGGGTTAGGAGACCCGGACTCGACTCCTCGAGATGGTCTCCCTCTGGACCCTAGAACCCGGTTACTTGTGCTCCCCTCCTTGGGTCTATCCTAGTGCAGAAAAGAAAATAATATACAAAGGGTGACAACTTCCACAACCTGGAAGTGCCCCAATAAAAGAATATTACAAACAAGTTTTTACATGAATGAAAATGAAAAACACTCATCTCACATAAAAACCCCCGGCTATTCAAACACGACAATCCAATATAACATATCCAGCAACACATAACATCACATGTCATCAACGTAAGTAAATATGCGCATCCCAATTGTCGTTGACATATAGCAACGAAACCGGCGATATCACATATTACACTTACGGTCACAGAAAAGAAAGTGTAAAACTACAACAATTGGAATCCGCAACCTCTTTAGACATCGCATGCCTAATCAAAATGAAATACTTAGACATCACATGCCTAACAGTTATAAACCCCGCATTTTAGTCTCATTATCGAAAACTCTTTTCAATATCAAATGAAACTAAACCGCTAGATTTATAACATTCATTCAGTTATCTCATAACTGTTTGTGAATTCCAATTATTGTATCCCATTCCGGATAAAATAGAAAATATTAAACTTTCCGATCGAACATTCGAACACCCAAGTTTTCCCGAAACCGTCCAACACATGAAATAGGTTAAAAGACATTCACTTCATGCCTCAGTACCAACGGTCCAGCCGTAGAAGGGTCAAGCCAACGCCTCACATGTGGCACGCCGTACTGCCCCAAACCCGAAGGTTCGAAGGGCAGTTCAAGACGGTCACATAATCGAGTTAAGGTTTGTTGTCTTCTAGAGGGACCATCGCGTTACTTGCACTACTCAGAACGTCCTTAAACCACACAAAAATCCAACACTTGGATATTTTCCGGCAGGGGAAAAGTTGGGTATTTATATCCGGTCGGACTTTTTAACATATTCTAAAGTTATCCGGAAAAACACATAGACGAAGTTTAACAATCCGATCGAATCTACGATTCCCAATGCAACCCCAGAATACTCAACTCTTGAGTCAATTTAAAAATTCCCAGAAAATTCAGCATAATTAAATAGGAGTTACTGTGCAAACGAGGAGTGCTGACGTTATCATCAGGCCGCGGAACCGCCGCATAAGCCATGCTTATGCCGCGGTTCCGCCGCACTATGTACTGTTCATGTGAAAAAATTTGCACCGTAATTCTTAGAATTCCCTGCTGAATTTTTTAAGCATTTTTAATATGGAAAAATCCCAGATTTTAGAAAAAGTCCAGAGAGCATGAAAAAGTTAGGGTTTCGGGTTCGATCGGGTTTCAAACATCGTCTAAGCATCGCCTAAGGCTCTAGCTAGGCTTTGATACCACTGTAGGTCAGGCAGCCACCCCATCCAATGGGGTCGCCGTGGCACCAACGAGTCCCTCAGCCGCTACTTTTTACGCATGCCCCCTCGCGAGGACTACAACCCGACGTAACACCTTCCGGTCTCGGGACACCCTGGGGGTAAGAGCCTATGCTTCGCCACACTGTCACACAGTGAGAACCCCCCATAGGTCGACATCCAATGCCTAGTAGCTCTGATACAACTGTAGGGTTCCAAGGCACACTATAGAGGTCTCACAAAGCATCAACCATGCCAATTTCAAATTTTATGGGTGCCGAGAAACCCTAATACGGATCGTTGACTAGAAGTTTAGGCGATATATGAATCTAGTTAACAACTTAACTAAAGATAAGAAGCTACAACCTTTGTAGATCCGGATATCCACTTCCTTGGCTCCACGTAGGCGTCCTCTCGCTGTCCATCTCGAATCCCGGACTCAATCATCGGCTTGATCGGAGAAATGGGCGGACTAGGTCGTCGGCTTCGTGCCGAAGATGATCTACGTCGAGGCATCACAAGTTCAAGCTCCGACTTCACAAATTTATGAAACTTGTGAAGAAAACACCCAAAATAACTTGGCAAGAGGTAGAGGGTGAAGAAATAGGAGGTGGGTTCACTTTAGAATTGGATTTCTCACTTTAGAACTCAAGTTGCCATTGATGGCATCAAGCTTTCTTGAAGAAGAAGATGATGAAGAAGAAAGAATATGATAAGTTTCTTATTTTAAAAATGAAACTAATATGAATACTTATCATATACTAACCATGGTCAAGTGTAGAGATTAAACTAAGGTTAGTTGGAATGGTTAGGGTTAAGGATGAGATAAGAATGGTGGACTTTGTCAAAGCGTCAAGAAGCTTCAACATAGAAACAAAATAAGCCACCATTCTTAATAATATCCAAAATGAATAAATAAGTAAATAAATAAATGAAAAAGCAAAACCCTAATCATCTCTTAACCATGGTTTAATCCTTTACACTTAACCAAAGGATCAAGTATCATCAAGCATGATACAAATATGTGCACAAAAGTATATCACATATACTTCTTGCACATCAAGTGAGAAAATCCATTTAAAGTGAACCAATACTAGTTAATGCAAAGTAATATATCAAATATATAATTATACATTAAATCATTAAATCAACACTTGATTTAACGATCCGATCATATCGCATATAACCGACTAGTATCCTATGTATCGGCTTATCGAATCAATCCTTGATTCGATATCTAGGTTATATCGAATATAACCAATCGATACATCCATCGCGAGAATGGAATACGGTATCACATACACACATCATTCTCGGTCCCGCACATATCTCATATACACTCCTATTTCGTTTCGCTTGAGCCAGGAAACCTCTGTGTAGGACTCTAAAGACTCGTCAATACGCCGGTAGCAGATGATGATCATATCAAGCACCCACAAGCCGCAAGCGGTCTGCTAAACGTAACGGCCATCCGAGTATTGAGCGATCAGAAGATCGACGAGCTAGCCCGCTCACACTCCTGTGAATCCAACCAGTAACACTTACCGTACAGCCCGGTCTGTTCGTCTGATATGTCGCATATCAAGTCTAGGGGTGGTATACGTCAGACCCCAATAACCGATAAGTCGTGCCGATGTGAGGATCATAACGGGTCGAGAAACTACTGGTAACACTTACCAGCAAATCCCTGATCAGCCCTGGCCAGGGACTTCCCTGTTACGGCCAATCGAGCACAGCGCAACATTAACCCCCAATACCGGGAGAGACGAAACCCCTCCTATCGCTCATTGCCTCCATGTGACTCGGGACTGCACCCAAAGACCACCGTTTTGCACGCCCTCATGGACGTGGTAAGGTGGAGATCAAAGCACAGTGGGAATCACACAAGACTCTATGACGATCTCGGGTCTACAGACTAACCTGTACAAGTGTCACCTGAGAACTGCCATCTGACGTGAGGTATAATACCATCTGGGAGTTCTCGGCGAGTCCGTCCAGTGTACCCAGTCTCCACTGAGCACCCGTATACCATCTCTGATGTCAAACACCAATGGATATGGGATCATCCATCGCCCATCTCATGGGTCGAGAAGCGTATACGCTAATCTACACTGGTATATCGATGCCCTGTCTCGATACACCCACGACTAGGGACCTTGAAAGATGTACTTATAGACTACCATGTCCCCACTACTATGATCTGCATCATAGTCCAGGTAGTCAAGTACACATCCTAAGGGCTTTATCAACATGTAACTATAAGACAGTTTAAAGAGACGAGTGTACATGTTAAGATAAAGAGCAACCAGATAGCATACTATCATATCGAGCAAGAAAGTCATCTCTATATATGTCCAAGCATCCAATATAATATACATCATCTGTACAATACTGGCCTCTAGGGCATACAAACAACTAACACACAGCACAACGGTGTATCGGAGAGGAGGAATCGCACCCTATTAGATATGGTACGCTCTATGATGAGCACTGCTGAGTTGCCTATTTTCTTTTGGGGGTATGCGTTTGAGACAACCATATACCTATTGAATCTAGTTCCTTCTAAATCTGTACCCACCACACCATATGAGATATGGAGTGGGAAGAGACCATATTTCAAACGAGTTAAGATATGGGGTCGTCCGGCCTATGTCAAAAGGCAAAATCCGGACAAGCTCGAGGCACGATCAGTTCTTTGCAAGTTTGTGGGACATCCAAAGAATTCTCAAGGATATTTTTTCTGCCACGCTGAGGAACAAAAAGTCTTTGTTGCTCAACATGCCACCTTTTTAGAAAAGAAATTTCTTGTAAAAGAAATTAGTGGAAAAGAGGTAGAGCTGGAAGAAGTTCCAATAACACAAACTGCAACTGAAGATTTAGTAGAACCAGAAGATTCAGTAGTTCCCGACGAACCTCAGCCGCTCCGCCGATCTAGTAGGGTTCCTCATCCACCTGAGAGATACTATGGTTTTCTCATTGATGGTGGGAGCGAGGATTGCATCATGGAAGATGATGACCCAGCTAGCTTCGAGCAGGCCATAACGAGTGGTGACTCTGTGAAATGGATGGATGCAGTGCGATCTGAGATGGAATCCATATACACCAACAAAGTATAGACTTTGGATGTTGCTCCTGAAGGTGTAAAACCCATTGGGAGCAAATGGATCTTTAAGAAAAAACTTGGTGTGGATGGAAAAGTTGAGACTTTCAAAGCTAGACTTGTTGCAAAGGGTTTTCGTCAACGACCGGGTGTGGATTATGACGAAACATTTTCTCCAGTGGCTATGCTTAAGTCCATCCGGATCTTAATTGCCATTGCCACATACCATGACTACGAAATCTGGCAAATGGATGTTAAGACCGCCTTTCTAAATGGTGATTTAGAGGAGTGCGTGTACATGACTCAGCCAGAGGGCTTCGTAGACAGTGGGAGCAGCGGAAAGGTGTGCAAGCTGCTTAAATCCATCAATGGGTAAAAGCAGGCATCGCGGAGTTGGAACATCTGTTTTGATATTGTAGTCAAAGAGTTTGACTTCATCAAAAATATAGATGAACCTTATATATACAAGAAGGTAGCAGAGAGTAAGGTTGTCTTCCTCATATTGTACGTGGATGACATACTCTCGATAGGAAATGATGTTCCTATGCTGCACTCGGTCAAGCTTTTCTTATCACAAAGATTCTTAATGAAAGATCTAGGTGATGCCTCCTGCATTTTGGGGACTAAGATCTATAGAGATAGATCTAGACAGATACTGGGATTGTCCCAATCCAGGTACATTGACACCATACTAAAGAGGTTTAGTATGAAAGAATCCAAGCGTGGGAACTTACCCACGATCGCTGGACTCACTCTCTCCAAAGAGATGTCTCCTAAGACTGATTTGGACAGAACTCGCATGCAAAGGATACCCTATGCTTCGGCAATAGGCTATATCATTTACGCGATGCTATGTACCAGACCCGATGTAGCATACTCACTAAGTGTAGTGAGTAAATATCAAGCAGATCCTGGAGAGAATCATTGGACAGCTGTGAAGAACATTCTCAAGTACTTGAGAAGAACTAAAGAGATGTTCTTGGTGTATGGTAACGGAGAACTCCAGGTGGAGTCCTTTACCGATTCGAGCTTCTAAAGTGATAAGGACGACTCTAAGTCGCACTCGGGATTTGTCTTTACCCTAAATTGAGGGGTGGTTTGTTGGAAGAGTTCTAAACAGGAAGCCGTGGCAGACTCGACGATGGAGGCTGAATACATCGCTGCCAACGATGCTGCCAAAGAGGCTGTCTGGATAAAGAAGTTCATCACTGAACTTGGTGTGGTTCCGTCCATTGAGCATCCAATACCTCTGTATTGTGATAACAATGGAGCTCTGGCTTTAGCCAAAGAACCCAGGTCCCATCAGAGATCCAGGTATATTCTGAGGCGGTATCACTGTTAGTTATATGTATGCCCTAGAGGCCATTACTATACATAGGATGTATATTGTAGTGGATGCTTGGACATATATAGGGAGGACTTTCTTGTTCGACATGATAGTATGCTATCTGGTTACACTTTACCTTAACGTGTATACTGATTGTCTCTCTGTTACATGTTGGTAAAGCCCTTAGGATGTGTACTTGACTACCTGGACTATGATGCAGATCATACTAGTGGGGACATGGTAGTCCATAAGTACATCCTTCAAGGTCCCTAGTCGTGGGTATATCGAGACGGGGCATCGATATACCAGAGTAGACTAGCGTATACCTTCTCGACCCATACAGATGGGCGATGGATGATCCCATATCCATTGGTGTTTGACATCAGAGATGATATACGGGTGCTCAGTGGAGACTGGGTACACTGGACGGACTTGCCGAGAACTCCCAGATGGTATTATACCTTACGTCAGATGGCAGTTCTCTGGTGACACTGGTACAGAGTAGTCTGTTGACCCGAGATCGTCATAGTATCTTGTGTGATTCCCACTGTGCTTTGATTTCCACCTTACCACGTCCAAGAGGGCATGCAAAACGGTGGTTTTTGGGTACAGTCCCGAATCACATGGAGGCAATGAGCGATAGGAGGGGATTCGTCTCTCCCGGTATAGGGAGTTGATGTTGCGCTGTGTTCGATTGGCTATAACCGGAAATCCCTGGCCAGGGTTGCTGAGATTTAATGGTAAGTGTTACCAGTAGTTTCTCGAAATGTTAGACCTCATATCGACACGACTTATCGAGCTATTGGGGTCTGACGTTTACCACCCCTAGGCGAGATATGCGACATATCAGACGACGAGACCGGACTGTACGGTAAGTGTTACTGGTTGGATTCACAGGAGTGTGAGCGGGCTTGCTCGTCGATCTTCTGATCGCTCAATACCCTGGTGGCCGTTACGTTTAGCAGACCGCTTGCGGCTTGTGGGTGTTTGATATGATCATCATCTGCTGCCGGCGTATTGACGAGTCTTTAAAGTCCTACACAGAGGTTTCCTGGCTCAAGCGAAATGAAATAGGAGCGCATATGAGATATGTGCGGGACCGAGAATAATGCGTGTATGTGATACCGCATTCTATTCTCGCGATGAATGTATCGAATGGTTGTATGCGATATAACCTAGTTATCGAATCAAGGATTGATTCGATAAGTCGATACATTAGATACTAGTCGGTTATATGCGACATGACCGGATCATTGAATCAAGTGTTGATTTAATGATTTAATGTATAATTATATATTTGATATATTACTTTGCATTATCTATTATTGGTTCACTTTAAATGGTTTTTCTCACTTGATGTACACAAGTTGTATATGTGATATACTTTTGTGCACTTGTTTGTATCATGTTTGATGATACATGGTCACTTGGGTTTGTGTAAAGAATTAAACCATGGTTAAGTTGATGATTAGGGTTTACATTTTTCTTATTCATTTATTTATTTTTCATTTTGGAAAGATAAATAAGAAATGGTGGCTTTCTTTGTTTGCTTGTTGAAGCTTCATGAAGCTTTGAACAAGTCCACCATTTTTGTCTCATGCTTAACCCTAACCATTCACTTTAACCTTAGTTTATTCTCTACATCTAACCATGGTTCAAATTATGATAAGAATGATCTATTTTCTATTTTCTCATTATTCTTATCATATTCTTTTCTTCATCTTCTTCTTCAAAAACAAAGGAAGAAAGCTTGCCTCCATCAATGGCAACTAGTGAAAAAGAGTGAGAAATCCAATTCTAAAGTGAACCCACTTCCTATTTCTTCATCCTCTACCTCTTGCCAAGTAGTATAGGGTGTTTTCTTCACAAGTTTCATGACTTGGTGAAGTGGGAACTTGATCTTGTGATGCCTCGACGTAGATCATCTTCGGCATCGTAGTCGATGACCTAGCCCGCCCATTTTTCCGATGAAGCCGACACTAGTGTCCAAGATCCGATTTGTACAGCGGAGGGATGTCTACATAGAGCTAAGGAAGTGGAGAACTGGATCTACAAAGGTTGTAGCCTCTTTCTTTTAGTTAAGTTGTTAACTAGTTTCTTTTTCGCCTAAACTCTAGTCAACGATCCGTATTAGGGTTTCCCGGCACTTGTAAAATTTGAAATTGGCATGGTTGATGCCTTGTGAGACCTCATTAGTGTGCCTAGGAACTCTACAGTGGTATCAGAGACTAGCTAGAGCCTTAGGCGATACGTAGACGGAGTTAGAAGTCCGATCGAACCGAAACCCTAATTCAAACTTGCTCTCTGTACATTTTCTGAAATCGTGGATTTTTTAGAATTAAAAATATGCAGAAAACCCAGCAGGAGATTCTAAGAATTACTGAGAAGCCCGTACTCCTGAATCCATCAAAGCGCGGTGGAACCGCGGCATTAGCATGCTAATGCGGCGGTTCCGCGGCCCTTTAGTTTCCTCTTGCATTGAATTTTACACAGTAATTCTTAATTTGCAGTGCTGGTTTTCCTAGGAATTTTTAATATGAACTCAAGAGTTGAGTTTTCTGGGTTGTATTGGGGACTCGGTGTTTCGATCGGATTGTCTAATTTTGTCTATATGTTTTCCGGATAATTATTGAATATGTTAAAAAGTTCGACCGGATATAAATACCCAATTTTTCCCCTGTCGGGAAATTTTCAAGTGTTGGATTTTTCCGTGGTTTAAAGACGTTCTAAGTAGTGCAAGTAACGCGATGGACCCTCTAGAAAACAACAAACCTTAACTCGATTATGTGACCGTCTTGAACTGCCCTTTGAAGCTTAGGGTTTGGAGCAGTACGGCGTGCCACATGTGAGGCGTTGGCTTGACCCTTCTACGGCTGGACCGTTGGTACTGAGGCATGAACTGAATGTTTTTAGACTTATTTCATGTGTTGAGCTGTATCGGGAAAACTTGGGTGTTCGACTGTTCGATCGGAAAGTTTAACATTTTCTGTTTATCTAGAATGTGATACAATATTTGGAATTCACAAGTAGTTATGAGATAACTGAATGAATGTTATAGCACTTTAGTCTCACTTGATCGGTTGCCACGGAATTTTGATGTGATCAAAAGTCCGTCGCAATCACGTAGCGTACGCGGATACTCGCCGTGTAAACTTAATAGACAGCCTCACTCCATAGCCCCGACCAAGTGACTGTAGGAGAACCCCGTCGCCGAAAGCATCCGTTCGGGTGCTCGAGGCAGCGGTGTTCCGCCTTGGTGCACTTTGTCGACGGCGTCGGGGGTGCGGCCGCCTACTGAAGTTTGCGACGAGCATTCGATCAGAATGTTGGGAATCCTGTTTAATTGCCCGACTTGATATTGAAAAGTGTTTTCGATAATGAGACTAAAATGCGGGGTTTATAATTGTTAGGAATGTGATGTCTAAGTAATTCATTTGATTAGGCATGCGATGACTATGCAAGTTGTGGATTCCAACTGTTGTAGTTTTACACTTTCTTTTCTGTGACCGTAAGTGTAATATGTGATATCGCCGGTTTCGTTGCTATATGTCAACGACAATTGGGATGCGCATATTTACTTACGTTGATGACATGTGATGTTATGTGTTGCTGGATATGTTATATTGGATCGTCGTGTTTGAATAGCCAGGGGTTTTTATGTGAGATGAGTATTTTTCATTTTCATTCATGTAAAAACTTGTATGTAATATTCTTTTATTGGGGCACTTCCAGGTTGCGGAAGATGTTACCCTTTGTATATTATTTACTTTTCCGCACTAGGATAGACCCAAGGAGGAGGGCACAAGTAACCGGGTTCTGGAGTCCAGTGGGAGTCCAACTCGAGGAGTCGAGTGCGGGTCTCCTAACCCTAGAATTGGTAGGGTTGCTTGCCGCTCTCGTAGGGGTCTAGGCGTGTGGGTTTGGCTATTCATCGCGACCGTGGAATCCGTGTTGACGTCCTAGTATATCCAATATTTCATATGATTCTTCTGCTGCGATATCTGTGATGTGATCATGTGATGTTCTGTGATAGATACTATATATAGTATATATGATATATTATATAGACGTTACTTATGTTTTACACCCGCGCTAGCCCTGCCCCGCTCTGCCGTTAGTTACCTAACCTAACGGTGCACGAGGGGACATCGAGGCGAATGCGGATGGCATAAGTGTACGTCGTATTTATCTGTGATGTTTAGGTATTTAAATGATGGGACTTCATTAATATGATTAATGAAAGAAAAGAAACCTAAGATGTTGTAGAATCGAATTTCAAAATAAAAAGGTAGCTACAATTCTTGCTGTGCACAGAGGTATATGTGATATATCCTGCACCTTATTCGATGAGGAAAGGACCGAGATCCCTTCATCGGGAGTGACTCCTTTAGCAATAACTGGCAGATGCTACACACTCGGTTTGTCTTTTGATTGCTTTTAAGAGTTTTTGCTTTGCACGGTGATATATATGATATATCCCGCACCTCATTCGATGAGGAAAGGACCGATGATCCCTTCACCGGGAGTGACTCCTTTAGGAAAACTAGAAAAGCCTAAAAAACACTCCATTTTAAAATCATTTCATTCTACAACGATATCAAGTTCATTACGCAATAGGTTTTCAGAAAAACCTGTCGTAGCCCTCCGTCTTTTCAGATAAGTAGTAGTTAGTATTCGTGCTGCGTTTGTTGGCCTTTGTCAAGGCGCAGTGTGCGGTAGCTAACTGGAGCTTATCTGCTTATGCATATGATGCAGATTGGGTTAGGGTAGTCGTGCGACCTTGTTGGCCTTTGTCAAGGGTCGTGCGGGTGGGTTTAATTCAATCAGGAAATGACGGGTTGAACTTGACTGGCATCCTATGGTTTGTTGGCCTTTGTCAAGGTCATAGGAGGTTAAGGGCAAAATATTATCGGGAATTTCAAGTATTGAAATTTGCAATGAGATTGCATACCTTCTATGAGATAGTTGGATCCCGATACCCGCTGCGAGTAATTGTTACTCCTGGGAGAGTTTTACACATTACAATTAGCCGATCAAGTATGTGTCTAGAAAGGTCTCAACGAGGTTACGCCTCTGGGAAAACGAGGTTTACATTAATTAGGTTCGTGCGAAAGCACGGGGGACCTCCCTCAAAGTACCGACACTGGCCTGGCTGAAAGATTGGCGAACTTGTAGTGTGTAATTAATCCCGGCTAGTCTTTCCTTTTAGGGTTTGAAGGAAGATTTGATAAAAACAGTGGGAGCCATCCTGATTAGATAAAATAATAACCAATCTGATCTTGCAAGAGCGCACGCTGAGTGTTTTCTTCTCTCTCTCTCCAGGTTGTGACCATATCATGCCTTAATCAAGATAATAATACGGATTATTGACCGAACCCGCTTGTTATACTGAGCTGGGGAACGTTGGTCCCGCTCCAACTTATAATTGTTATAAGACAGAGCAGGAAATTGGGGAATACCAGATTTCCCGTGCCGCCCAAACGAAGAGAATGCATGTTGATGCATCATCTTCGGGTGTGTTCATTACAGAGAACTGTTTCTCAGTATCCTTTACGTCCTGGGTATGTGATACCAGATCAGGATCCCAGATATGTAATCTGTTACATAGGGCTACTGAAAGGTAGAGAACTGAGAACAGGTGATAAGTTTCATGAGGCAGAAAACGGGGCAAGTGTTGCAACCAAGTCTGTTGGTCACTGTCACCCTGTATTACCAATACATTGATTCTGAACGAATGTTATTAGACACCGAATCTGATATGCAAAATCATATATGTCTCTTTATTAGTAAAGAAACGATTAAATTTTGTATTGTTGGATAATGTTTTGAACATTTCCTATATCAAAAGTTGATTGGTTCAGGCACGTTATCTAAAAGCATTGATGTTCTAAATCAAACTACAGTTCTTAGTATACAGAACACACACAAGAGGAAGAGTTCAAAAATGAACGAATTCTTCTTGAGGTATTGTAGACTGGGTCATATCAATGCGACCCGACTAGCTGAAGTTACATATAGATGCATATTTAAAATCTGTTTGAATTTACATCTTATGAAACTTGCCAGTCATGTCACAGAGATAAGATGACCATAGCTCTGTTTACTGGAAACAGAAAAAGAGATAGTGAACTCTTGGGATGATACATGTTGATGTATGTAAGGTCCCCTGTCTACATATGCCAGGACTGGTTCTTTGTACTTCGTTACATTCTCTGATAATCTCTCAAGATTCAGACATATGTTCCTGTTGAAACACAAGTCCGAACCTTTTGAGATATTCACAGAATATGATTTAGAAGTAGAAAACCAAAACCAGGGTATAAGTATTATGTCCTTTGATGAGATCGAGGAGGAGAATACTTGAGCACGGAAATCCTGGATTATTCTAAAGGAGAATGAGATTCTCTCTCAGCATTACTCCTCCATATACACCATAGCACGATGGTATATCGGGGCGGAGCAATAGCACCCTATGTGATATTGTAAGTGCACGGCGGCGCCCCGGCCGTCAATCCGACGCCAAAAATGCGGAAGCGAAAAACTTTAATTTTGAAAACTAGCAAACCGGCACCACCGCGCACTAAAAACCCGGATCGGGCCATTAACTAGTCCTAGCTAACTTCAAGAAGGGGAAGAGAGATATACCGACTGATCCGTGTCCTCCGGTCTTCTCGTCGTCGTCCCGATCTCCCGCGGAAACTCCGGTCTCCACCTCGTCGCCGGAAGGGCACCACGTCGCCGGCTTCTTTTACGGGCTCCCACCTCTATACCGAGGCAACTCGGGCACGAAGTTGGCGAGCCGACATGCCCAAGGTTTGCTATAGAATGGTGTAGCGCTCTTTGTCTCTTGGGGTTACTAGGAGTTTGCCATTCGGTGGAGGAAATAGATCAAAACCTTTTGTGGATGAACTTGGGAATTTTGTAGCATCAAAAGAGCAAAAATTCCCCACTACAATTTTGGACAGCCCACCCCTTGGCTTGGCCGGCCATGCATGCAAGGAAGAGAGAGAAAAGTAATGATATGAAGAAATGATCACAAGCAAATCCAACACTCAAACCCATCATCATGTCCCTCCATCATCATACACAAAAGTCAAGCCATGATGAGGTTATGAAGTCAAATGAAGGCTACACTCATCATGAAGCAACAATGTGCAAAGACCCCCTTCCAAATTGCTTATTTGCACAAATGCAAATAAGCCCTCCTCCACCAATCTTCGGTCATTGAAAGATACAAATGAAAATGGCCGAAACAGAAAGCAAACTGGCAACTCCAGAAAACTGGTCCCGTAATAAAATACAGGAAAACCCCGATACTGTGTATACACACCCGCATTTGTATTCCGACCGAAATACAAATGTAATGAGACAAAATCTACATTGTACTATACTAGGATCCGGCTTAAACCAAAGCCGGCTAGTATTATCCGTTCGATCCTGATCCGTGCAATACCGCACGTATCTGATCGAACCCTGCCATATCTCCATACGGCCTCTACAGCTTTTCGCCCGAAAACTTGAGCAACTGAAAGTGGGGGACTCTAAAGACTCGTCAACACCTTGGTTGTGGATTTAACCACTAGCACGTCAGAGGTATAAGCCAATACGTAACGGGCTACCAGGCATTGACCAAAAGGGACGTCGATGAGCGAACTCATCCTGACACCCTACTGAGCCTGTCAGTGACAATATCCGTACAGTCCGGTCCGTTCGTCTATGAGCATCGCATGGCGGGCCTAGGGGGTTGGTAAAAGTCAGACCCCTAAAAACGGTACAAGTCGTGTCGGAGTGTAGCCCAGAACACCCTGAGATACTACTGGAATACCTACCAGTAAATCTCCTGCCTCGGCCGAGGGCTTCGTGTAATGGCTCTCCAAGACACAGCGCGACCTCACCCCCAATACCGGGAGAGACAAACCCCTGAAGATCCGCTCACTGCCTCCATGTGGCTCGGGACTGTACCCAACTAAAACCTGTTTGCACGTCTCCTTTGAGCGTGGTAGGGTAGTAATCAAAGTACAGTGGGAACTCACACGAGACAAATGACGATCCTCAGGTCGATGAACTAACCTGTACACATGTCACCAGGGAACTGCTATCTGACATCAGGTATAAGACCAACTAGCAGGTTCCCGGCGAGTCCTGTCCGGTGTGCTCATAACCCAATGAGCACCTGTATACATCTTAGGTGAACCAACTGACACCAGTGGCTTGTGAGACCGGCCACCGCCCCTCGTCGGGGTCTCGACTGTATACACTAGTCTACTCTGGAGTATCGATGCCCTGTCTCGAAACTCCAACGACTAGGGACCTTTTAAGGATGTGCTTATAGACTACCAGCTCCCACTTATATGATCGCCCTCATACTGTTGGTGGTCAAGCAAGAATCCTAGGGGCTCTATCAACGTGCAATAGTGATCTGTCAGGTCACCTAAAGCAGTACACGATGATAAAGATAAACCAGATAGCATACTACCATCTCGAGTAAGACTGTCCTACCGGAATAGGTCCTCCCTCAATCATTGCAATCACGTGCCTGTGATCCAATAATTGACTCTGAGGGCACTATCTCCAACAATCTCCCACTTGCACTCAAGGCTAATTATTGCGATGTCGCATACTCACAGCCCGTGTGATACCGAACACCCAACTCCTCTACTAGTCAGTCTCACAAAGCTCGTTTGCGAAAATATTGCGTTCGAGGAATAGCCTCAGTGAGTGGATCCGCCTGGATGTTTCTTTCTATGTCTCTCTATATCTCAAGTTCGCGGAGAAAGCCATCTCCCGAAATGAGCAATACCTGTCTTAGAGTATGTCTGGATGTCTGATGGGACCTAGCTCATAAATGAACTCCAAATCCAAACTTCTTAGACTGTATCGTCAACTGAACTTAATCAGTATCCTGCGCCATGCCTCCCTCAGTATTGCCTTGGACCAGCTGTCCAAAATATTGCCCCTCGTCAGAAGGAAAACTATAACTCTGACAACCTCCTTGTCGTCCAGGTCACCTTGGAAGCCTGGAATGATAACCGTCTCCCGAATGAGGCTGTCGTTATCATATCCTTAGAACATCCACTTATACTCTAAAGCTGCTTCCGACTGTTTCTCTAGGATTGGATCAACATCAATTTATTGCATCTAGTGCAAGAACAACATCTGGTGTGGTACTTGACATCTCATGATTGACTCAATTGCCTGAGCAAGTGATCTGCTAATCATGCGCATCCCTCTTCCCTTTAGTCTGTAAGACACCTTTAGAGAGGGTGACTCCATTACCTGCAGGTACACTACCGTGCTAGGAGTCGTCCATTCTAAATACTGTTAGAATGCTGTCTAAGTACCCTTAATTGGGAAACCACCCAAATCTAGATCTAAAACCATAGATCTAGTAACCAGTATGTCTGATATAATGTCCAAGTCCCATGTGGAGAAACCACTGTGTGATGACCAAAGTATAACCGATCGTAGTATAGGAATGTCACTTCCTACTCTGTGTATGTCATCCAAATACCAGGACATCACACCCTACTACCTTCTCAACAGATCCATCCCCTATTCTGATGAAGTCAAACCTATGACTGTCACATCAGAAATTGATGATCTGTCTCCGCTATATCTGCTTTAGTCTATAAATAGACATAAGCTACCAGTCCACCAATGCTTCCGCTGCTCCCACTGACTACGACAACCCTCTGGCAGAGTCATATACACGTACACTTCTAAAACTAGTTTAGAACGACGCTATACTCATCCTCCCGCCGGGTCTCGCAACCTGGAACAACAGCAATGGCAAGTGTGGGTAAACAAGAACTTCCCTGTCACCGTCCTTGAGGCTACCGGAGTACCTCTTGGGTGCCTGAAGTTACCCACCTTATCTGCGGAGTGGCTAATGGAATGTCAAACCAGATTGAATCTTTAGGTTCCTATCAAATCTTCAGTAATCGTTTGTGGTTCTGGAATCACTTCCAGTTCTACCATACTCCCACTGCTGTTTTCTGAAAAAATCCATTTTTATTAAAACTGTGGCGAGTCTAGAACAATATCGCTATTGTCCATGCAGATGGTAGAAAGTCAACCCGCGTCATAGCCTGGGTCAACCCACAAACTGCCATTACAGAAACATGCCTTAAGTTATCCAGAGTTTGGTTTTAAGCATAAGCCAGACAACTCCCCGTACCTTAACAACATTAAGATATGAACTGTTCTATATCCAATATAGAAACAGAGGCACTGATTTAATTGAACCAGATTCAAATCATGCAGCTGTCCCCAGTGCATGTCAACTAAATGGAAGGAGGCCGATCAGCGTTACTCAACTTAGGAATGCTTCCAATTATGAGTAACCTGAAAGAGAAGCAAGTTCTCTTAATCATTACTATCACCTGAATACCGTACACAAGTATCTACATCTTCGATCTCCTTGAAGAATCCCGATACTTGCTACACCTGGTTCTCTACTCTATTCTAATACCTATAACTTCTCAAAATTCGGACCCTGTGTTTCCACGAAACACCTGTCTAAAAGCTAGAGAAGTCATAAGTAAACTGAATATAGTACGAGGACCAACCCCTCTATCCTGATGGACCCTGGACAACATACAATACTCTGTATAAGTCCCTTGAGTCTGATAACTCATTCACTGTGCGTCGCAGGTTGAAAACTGTACTATGGTTATGAAGAATTACACCGTTGTTTAATGCTCCTTACCTAACCATCCACTGATATAGGTAAATGTCACAGACATAATTTCAAAGAGGTATATCTCACTCTATGAAAATAGACGTACATATATATCAATTTGAAATTGGTGCATAACAGCGGATATTCAAAACCAAATATTTGCCGACTGGCAAACAACCCAGGTGACTTTCTCAAATATCACCGATTTCAACGAATCCCGATATGATGAGGATGATCACCTAATTCCCACTAACATACTCCCACTCATTATCTGTAAAACCATACAGATGTGAGAATCATACCTGGTAAATACATACCCTGGAGTAAGGACTAATTGGGAAATCAGTTTTCCTTTAACAGTACACAGTGAAACTGAAATATTGAAATGTTTCGATGGGGTATCCCGGTATTCCTAGTAATGCCTCATCCAGATTCATGACTGTAACCGTATAATTCTTTGCCACTTCTCCAAATCCCTTTATATGTCTTTAGTCATTACCTTCTGCACACCCCTTTAGGCCAAATGGTTTTCTTCCTTCCCTACCGTTCGGCACCAGCCTATGGTTTGGAAGAAGACTATCCAATAAGCATAATGGGTGTACTGTCCTAATCCTAGGAGCACTCGCAATGCGAGAGAAGGTGAAGATAAAAGACAACCGAACAAACCTTATTCCTATTTCTCCTGAACCAGAATCCATCCCCGAACTGGAACAAGTTCCTTTCGAGTTCGTATATAACCATACGATGGAGTATCCAATAAACTGTGGATCTTCGTAGTGATACAGAGTGTCCTGGAGAAATACAAAGGTGAAGTGGGAGTGGTAATGAAATACCTGGTTTGGTCGTGAATATCAGTTGCAATTTACTTTGCCCTCTTACTAATCCCTTGCTTTGTCTTAACTTAATACCTTCTGCACACCATCGTTATGCTAATTGGTTTTCTTCATTCCCCACCGTTCGGCACCAGCCTAAGGTTTGGAAGAAGACTATCCAATTTGCGTAATAGGTGTACTACTCCTAAACCAAGGAGTACTCGCAACTCGAGAGAAGGTAAAAGGAAAAGACAACTGAATAATCCTATCCGTTTTCTCCAGAACCGGAAACCATCCTCGAATAAATCCCTTCGAGTTCGTATCTAACCATACGATGGTTTTGTCTAATGGAAGTGGACGTTCGTAATAATACGGGGTGTCCTGGAGAAAAGGGTAAAAGTAGGAGTGGCAATGAGGTTTGCAACTCTGACAATCCAAAAGCCAATGTTTAAGAAGGTTCGGTTAATTTTGGTCTCTGAGTCATAGTCTTAGGGTCGGGTCAATGGTCGCTGCCAAAGAGAGAGAGAAAAGAAACACTCAGCGTGCATTCTAACCTAGATCAGAATGGTTACCAATTTATCTAATCTGGAAACCTCCCACTGTACCGTCAAATTCTCCTCCAAACCTGAAAGAAGAATTAGTCGGGATCACCCGAGGAGTAAACCAACTCATCAGTAGGAATCGGAATCCAATTATCATCGCATGATAACGTGACGGAATCCGCTCACATCATCACACTCCAAAAGTTATGCGCATATCTGGCAAGTTTCAGTTCTTTTGAAACTCCCGATGTGATTTTTGCCCCATGCTCTTATGACCTTGACTTTGGCCAACAAATCATAAGTCACATGTCAAGTTCTACCCGTCATTCTCCAGGTTAATTTGAATCCACCCGTACCTACCCTTGACTTTGGCCAACAAGGCAGTACGACTGTTCCAAACCAACGCATCTATCTATGCTGCATATGAATAACCAACAGCTACCAAACACTGTGCCTTGACTTTGGCCAACAAACACAGCTTGAATACTATTGACTACCCATATGAAACGACGGAGGGCTACGAATGGTTTCTGGCGAAAACCTTTAACGTAATGAACTTGATATCGTTGAAGGAACGGATAGCTTTTTAGAAATATAGTGACGAAAACCTTCGCTAAAGAGGTCACTCCCGGTGAAGGGATCTCGGCTCTTTCCCCGTAGAATGAGGTGCAGGATATTCCAACTGAATACCACGATGCAAAGCAAAAGTAATCGGCTATAATGAAGTTATTGCCCTGACGCAAACTTCTGTCCAAGGGGTCACTCCCGGTGAAGGGATCTCGGCCCTTGCCTCGTCGACTGAGGAGCAGGATATTCCAACTGAATACCACGATGCAAAACAAAAGAGAACGTCCTTGTAATAACAGCTTTTTGAAAAGTGTTCCAACAACATCAGATTAGGTTTGTTTTTAACTTGCATTGATCCGAATCAATGCAGTCCCATCAGTTGATCACGCCAAAAAGAACGAAAATATACTGACGTACGTATATGCCATCCGCATTCGCCACTGGGTCCCGTCATTACCCGTTAGGTTAGCTAACTAACGACAGAGCGGGGACTGGACTAGCGCGGATATAAAACATATACAACATCTACTAATATATATACCAATATATAATATTTCGCTCAAGGCGTGATAAAATGCAACATCACAGAAATGTACAGCATCACAGAACAATACAGATATCTGGGATCCCCGGGTTTCACAGAGCCGCTGAAACCCGACGCTCCCCTGGTCGTGTGGATAGCCTGTGCAATGAAATCCTAGACCCCTACGGGCGCGGCAAGTTACCCGCCAAAACCTGAAGCGAGGCAGCCCCCTTCAGCAACGTGAATGGACCACCCAGCACTTCACGGAATCCGGTAACTCGGGCACCCCTCCTTGGTCAACCTGTACCCCCTACGAGTGCGGCGAATAGCCCGCCAATCCTAGAGTGAAGCTCCCTCCGTCCCAATGCCATGAGATGCGGGCTTGTTGCCCTCTAGAATCCGGCTGTCCGTGCACCCCTCCGCGGGGTAATCCTAGTACAGAAAGTAAAATATACATACAACGGGTACATCGACCGCAACCTGGTCGTGCCCCAAAAGAATAATACAAACAGGCAGTGACGGCAGTCCACATGTCGGACGCTCGCCCCGCAATATCAAATGTACATAATACAACAAAACTGTACTAGCATTGCATCCAGGCTATCCCCCACGACCGATCCGCAACATCACAGCAATACACAGAACATCAACGTGAAAGTCACGTTCGCAAATCCGTCTAACCGGGCTATAGCAGTTAGACAGGATTTACCGATCGAGTGACATTCACGGTCGCAGATATAATGTAAATACTGTGAAATAATGTGTTTAAAATATCCGATCGATCAAATTTTAACAAGTGGGCCCCAAGTACTACTGTATCACATCAAGAAATTCTGGGCCCAAAATTAATATTCCAGAAACCCTATTTTCACCCCAGAAGCCCACTGGAAAAATTTGACGCATTGATCTCTCCATACTGCGGCGGAACCGCGGCACCAAGTGGGGTTTGGCCGCGGTTCCGCGCTCCCCTTGAAAGATCAATGTGTCGAATTTCTCCAGAATTCTTAGGACTTTCAGTACATCACTTTTCTACAACCTGAAAAAAATTTCGAGCCAGAAAAAAATCGACAGAAAACTGATGCATGTGAAAACGCGGGTTTTTGGAATTTTGTTCGATCGGAAGTGTAAAACACATTAGAGAAAGCTAGACTATGTTAATGGCAAGGCTCTGATACCACTGTAAGTGCACGGCGGCGCCCCGGCCGTCAATCCGACGCCAAAAATGCGGAAGCGAAAAGCTTTAATTTTGCAAACTAGCAAACCGGCACCACCGCGCACTAAAAACCCGGATCGGGCCATTAACTAGTCCTAGCTAACTTCAAGAAGGGGAAGAGAGATATACCGACTGATCCGTGTCCTCCGGTCTTCTCGTCGTCGTCCCGATCTCCAGCGGAAACTCCGGTCTCCACCTCGTCGCCGGAAGGGCACCACGTCACCGGCTTCTTTTACGGGCTCCCACCTCTATACCGAGGCAACTCGGGCACGAAGTTGCCGAGCCGACGTGCCCAAGGTTTGCTGTAGAATGGTGTAGTGCTCTTTGTCTCTTGGGGTTACTAGGAGTTTGCCATTCGGTGGAGGAAATAGATCAAAACCTTTTGTGGATGAACTTGGGAATTTTGTAGCATCAAAAGAGCAAAAATTCCCCACTACAATTTTGGACAGCCCACCCCTTGGCTTGGCCGGCCATGCATGCAAGGAAGAGAGAGAAAAGTAATGATATGAAGAAATGATCACAACCAAATCCAACACTCAAACCCATCATCATGTCCCTCCATCATCATACACAAAAGTCAAACCATGATGAGGTTATGATGTCAAATGAAGGCTACACTCATCATGAAGCAACAATGTGCAAAGACCCCCTTCCAAATTGCTTATTTGCACAAATGCAAATAAGCCCTCCTCCACCAATCTTCGGCCATTGAAAGATACAAATGAAAATGGCCGAAACAGAAAGCAAACTGGCAACTCCAGAAAACTGGTCCCGTAATAAATTACAGGAAAACCCCGATACTGTGTATACTGATAGTTATATGTATGCCCTAGAGGCCATTACTGTACATAGGATGTATATTGTAGTGGATGCTGGGACATATATAGGGAGGACTTTCTTGCTCGACATGATAGTATGCTATTTGGTTGAACTTTACCTTAACGTGTATACTGATTGTCTCTCTGTTACATGTTGGTAAAGCCCTTAGGATGTGTGCTTGACTACCTGGACTATGATGCAGATCATACTAGTGGGGACATGGTAGTCCATAAGTACATCCTTCAAAGTCCCTAGTCGAGGGTGTATCGAGACGGGGCATCGATATACCAGAGTAGACTAGCGTGTACCTTCTCGACCCATACAGATGGGCGATGGATGATCCCATATCCATTGGTGTTTGACATCAGAGATGATATACGGGTGCTCAGTGGAGACTGGGTACACTGGACGGACTCGCCGAGAACTCCCAGATGGTATTATACCTCACGTCAGATGGCAGTTCTCTGGTGACACTGGTACAGAGTAGTCTGTTGACCCGAGATCGTCATAGAGTCTTGTGTGGTTCCCACTATGCTTTGATTTCCATCTTACCACGTCCAAGAGGGCGTGCAAAACGGTGGTTTTTGGGTACAGTCCCGAGTCACATGGAGGCAATGAGCGATAGGAGGGGATCCGTCTCTCCCGGTATAGGGAGTTGATGTTGCGCTGTGTTCGATTGGCTATAACAGGAAATCCCTGGCCAGGGTTGCTGAGATTTACTGGTAAGTGTTACCAGTAGTTTCTCGAATTGTTATAGACCTCATATCAACACGACTTATCGAGCTATTGGGGTCTGACGTTTACCACCCCTAGGTGAGATATGCGACATATCAGACGATCAGACCGGACTGTACGGTAGTGTTACTGGTTGGATTCACTGGAGTGTGAGCGGGCTTGCTCGTCGATCTTCAGATCGCTCAATACCCGGCTGGCCGTTACGTTTAGCAGACCGCTTGCGGCTTGTGGGTGTTTGATATGATCATCACCTGCTGCCGGCGTATTGACGAGTCTTTAGAGTCCTACACAGAGGTTTCCTGGCTCAAGCGAAACGAAATAGGAGCGCATATGAGATATGTGCGGGACCGAGAATAATGCGTGTATGTGATACCGTATTTCATTCTCGCGATGAATGTATCGATTGGTTATATGCGATATAACCTAGTTATCGAATCGAGGATTGATTCGATAAGCCGATACATCGAATACTAGTCGGTTGTGTGCGACATGACCAGATCATTGAATCAAGTGTTGATTTAATGATTTAATGCATAATTATATATTTGATATATTACTTTGCATTAACTAGTATTGGTTCACTTTAAATGGATATTCTCACTCGGATGTTCACATTGTATATGTGATATACTTTTGTGCACTTGATTGTATCATGTTTGATGATACATGTTTATTTGGTTAAGTGTAAAGAATTAAACCATGGTTAAACATATAATTAGGGTTTTATTTTCCATTACTTATTTATTCATTTATTTATTTGTTTATACATTTTGGAAAATAAATGGAAAAGAGAAAAGAATGGTGGCTTTATTTGTTGTTTAGTTGAAGCTTCATGAAGCTTTGACCTAGTCCACCATTCTTATCTCATCCTTAACCCTAACCATTCCTTTAACCTTGGTCAATGCTCTACACATAACCATAGTTAGAATTATGATAAGTTTTGATTTACTTTCTTTTTTGGAATTAACTTATCATAATACTAGCTTCATCTTCTTCATCTTCTTCATTGAAGAAAACCTTTCTTCATCAATGGTGATTGATGAAAACAAGTGAGAAATCCAATTCTAAAGTCTACCCACTTCCTATTTCTTCATCCTCTACCTCTTGCCAAGTAGTAGAGTGTGTTTTCTTCACAAGTTTTTTGACTTGGTGAAGTGAGAGCTTGATCTAGCGATGCCTCGACGTAGATCATCTTCGGCACGAAGCCGACGACCTTGCCCGCTCTTTCTCCGATGAAGCCGACGCTAGAGCCCGAATTTCGATTTGGACAGCGAGGATACTTCGTTGCGGAGCTATGGAGGTGGAGAACCGGATCTACAAAGGTTGTATTTCCGTTCACTTAGTTAAAGTAGTTAACTAGTTGCTTTTTCGCCTAAATTTCTAGCCAACGATCTTGTTAGGGTTTCTCGGCACCGTTAAAATTTGAAATTGGCATGGTTGATGCCTTGTGAGACCTCTTGTGAGTGCCTAGGAACCCTACAGTGGTATCAGAGCCTAGCTAGAGCCTTAGGCGAAATCTAGACGGAATTTGAAGTCCGAACGAACCGAAACCCCAAAATTTCCATGCTCTCTGTCTTTTTTTCAAAAACGTGGATTTTTCCAAATTAAAAATTGCTAAAAAATTCAGTAGGGAAAAATAAGAATTACGATGCAAAAATTTTTCGATGAACAGTATTTATTGCGGCGGAACCGCGGCATCAGCCTAGCTTCTGCGGCGGTTCCGCGGCAATCTGGTGACGTCAGCATTCACTGTTTGCACAGTAACTCTTATTAAATTATGCTGGATTTTCTGGGAATTTTTAATATTAATTCAAGAGTTGAATTTTCTGGGTTGTTTTGGGGATTCGAATGTTCGATCAGATTATCAGACTTTGTCTATGTGGCTTTCCGGATATTTTAGAATATGTTAAAAAGTTCGACCGAATATAAATACCCAATTTTTCCCTTGTCGGGAAATTTCCAAGTGTTGGATTTTTCCGTGGTTTAAAGACGTTCTAAGTAGTGCAAGTAACGCGATGGACCCTCTAGAAGACAACAAACCTTAACTCGATTATGTGACCGTCTTGAACTGCCCTTTGAACCTTCGGGTTTGGGGCAGTACGGCGTGCCACATGTGAGGCGTTGGCTTGACCCTTCTACGGCTGGACCGTTGGTACTAAGGCACGAACTGAATGTTTTTAGACTTGTTTCATGTGTTGATCTGTTTCGGGAAAACTTGGGTGTTCGATTATTCGATCGGAAAGTTTAACATTTTCTATCTTATTCGGAATGAGATACAACAATTGGAATTCACAAATAGTTATGAGATAACTGAATGAATGTTATAAACATAGCACTTTAGTCTCACTTGATCGGTTGCCACGGAATTTTGATGTGATCAAAAGTCCGTCGCAATCACGTAGCGTACGCGGATACTCGCCGGGTAAACTTAATAGACAGCCTCACTCCATAGCCCCGACCAAGTGACTGTAGGAGAACCCCGTCGCCGAAAGCATCCGTTCGGGTGCTCGCGGTAGCGGTGTTCCGCCTTGGTGCACTTCGTCGACGGCGTCGGGGGTGCGGCCGCCTACTGAAGTTTGCGACGAGCATTCGATCAGGATGTCGGGAATCCTGTTGAATTGCCCGACTTGATATTGAAAAGAGTTTTCGATAATGAGACTAAAATGCGGGGTTTATAATTGTTAGGCATGTGATGTCTAAGGAATTCATTTGGTCAGGCATGCGATGTCTGAGGAGGTTGCGGATTCCAACTGTTGTAGTTTTGCACTTTCTTTTCTGTGACCGTAAGTGTAATATGTGATATCGCCGGTTTCGTTGCTATATGTCAACGACAATTGGGATGCGCATATTTACTTACGTTGATGACATGTGATGTTATGTGTTGCTGGATATGTTATATTGGATCGTCGTGTTTGAATAGCCGGGGGTTTTTATGTGAGATGAGTGTTTTTCATTTTCATTCATGTAAAAACTTGTATGTAATATTCTTTTATTGGGGCACTTCCAGGTTGCGGAAGATGTCACCGTTTGTATATTATTTACTTTTCCGCACTAGGATAGACCCAAGGAGGAGGGCACAAGTAACCGGGTTCTAGAGTCCAGTGGAAGACCAACTCGAGGAGTCGAGTCCGGGTCTCCTAACTCTAGAATTGGTAGGGTTGCTTGCCGCTTTCGTAGGGGTCTAGGGGTGTGGGTTTGGCTATTCATCACGACCGTGGAATCCGTGTTTTATACTGGCTCGTATTGAAAACACGGACGTCCTAGTATATCCAATATTTCATATGATTCTTCTGCTGCGATATCTGTGATGTGATCATGTGATGTTCTGTGATAGATACAGTATATAGTATATATGATATATTATATAGATGTTACTTATGTTTTACACCCGCGCTAGCCCTGCCCTACTCTGCCGTTAGTTACCTAACCTAACGGTGCACGAGGGGACATCGAGGCGAATGCGGATGGCATAAGTGTACGTCGTATTTATCTGTGATGTTTAGGTACATTAAATGATGGGACTTCATTAATGTGATTAATGAAATAAAAGAAACCTAAGATGTTGTAGAATCGAATTTCAAAATAAAACAGGTAGCTACAGTTCTTGCTTTGCACAGCGGTATATATGATATATCCTGCACCTTATTCGATGAGGAAAGGACCGAGATCCCTTCACCGGGAGTGACTCCTTTAGCAATAACTGGCAGATGCTACACACTCGGTTTGTCTTTTGATTGCTTTTAAGTGTTTTTGCTTTGCACAGTGATATATATGATATATCCCGCACCTCATTCGACGAGGAAAGGACCGACGATCCCTTCACCGGCAGTGACTCCTTTAGCAAAACTAGAAAAGCCTCAAAAGCACTCCATTTTAAAATCATTTGATTCTACAACGATATCAAGTTCATTACGCAATAGGTTTTCAGAAAAACCTGTCGTAGCCCTCCGTCATTTCAGATAAGTACTGGTTAGTATTCGTGCTACGTTTGTTGACTATGTTAAGGCGTAGTGTGCGGTAGCTAATTAGTGCTTATCTGCATAAGCATATGATGTGATTGGATTAGGGTAGTCGTGCGACTTTGTTGACTATGTTAAGGGGCGTGCGGGTGGGTTTAATTCAATCGGGAAATGACGGGTTGAACTTGACTAGCACTTATGATTTGTTGACTATGTTAAGGTCATATAGCTGCTAGGGGCAAAATATTATCGGGAATTTCAAGTGTTGAAATTTGCAATGAGATTGCATACCTTCTATGAGTTAGTTGGATCCCGATACCCGCTGCGAGTAAGAGTTACTCCTGGGAGAGTTTTATACATTACAATTAGCCGATCAAGTAGGTGTCTAGAAAGGTGTTAATGAGGTTACGCCTCTGGGAAAACGAGGTTTACATTAATTAGGTTCGTGCGAAAGCACGGGGGACCTCCCTCAAAGTACCGACACTGGCCTGGCTGAAAGATTGGCGAACTTGTAGTGTGTAATTAATCCCGGCTAGTCTTTCCTTTTAGGGTTTGAAGGAAGATTTGATAAAAAGCAGTGGGAGCCATCCTGATTAGATAAAATAATAACCAATCTATTCTTGCAAGAGCGCACGCTGAGTGTTTTCTTCTCTCTCTCTCCAGGTAGCGACCATATCACGCCTTAATCATGATAATAATACGGAATATTGACCGAACCCGCTTGTTATACTGAGCTGGGGAACGTTGGTCCCGCTCCAACTTATAATTGTTATAAGACAGAGCAGGAAATTGGGGATTACCATAATTCCCGTGCCACCCAAACGAGGAGAGTGCATGATGATGCATCATCTTCGGGTGTGTTCATTACAGAGAACTGTTTCTCAGTATCCTTTACGTCCTGGGTATGTGATACCAGATCAGGATCCCAGATATGTAATCTGTTACATAGGGCTACAGAAAGGTAGAGAACTGAGAACGGGTGATAAGTTTCATGAGGCAGAAAACGGGGCAAGAGTTGCAGCCAAGTCTGTTGGTCACTGTCACCCTGTATTACCAATACATTGATTCTGAACGAATGTTGTTAGATACCGAACCTGATATACAAAATCATATCAGTCTCTTTATCAGTAAAGAAATGATAAAATTTTGTATTGTTGGACAATATTTTGAACATTTCCTATATCAAAAGTTGATCGGTTCAGGCACGTTATCTAAAAGCATTGACGTTCTAAATCAAACTACAGTTCTTAGTATATAGAACACACACAAGAGGAAGAGTTCAGAAATGAACGAATCCTTCTTGAGGCATTGTAGACTAGGTCATATCAATGTGACCCGACTAGCTGAAGTTACATTTAGATGCATATTTAAATCAGTTTGAATTTACATCTTGTGAAACTCGCCAGTCATGTCACAAAGATAAGATGACCACAGCTCTGTTTATTGGAAACAGAGAAAGAGTTAGTGAACTCTTGGGATGATACATGTTGATGTATGTAAGGTCCCCAGTCTACACATGCCAAGACCGGTTCTTTGTATTTCATTACATTCTCTGATGATCTCTTTAGATTCAGACATATGTTCCTGTTGAAACACAAGTCCGAACCTTTTGAGATATTCACAGAATATAAGCTAGAAGTAGAGAACCAATACGGGAATAAGTATTATGTCCATTGATAAGATCAAGGAGGAGAATACTTGAGCACGGAAATCCTGGACTATTCTAAAAGGAGAATGAGATTCTCTCTCAGCATTACTCCTCTGTATACACTATAGCACGATGGTATGTCGGGGTGGAGCAGATACACCCTATTTGATATGGTGTGCTCTATGATAAGTACTACTGAGTTACCTTTTTCCTTTTGGGAGTAATGCACTTATGAAGTTGCATACCTATTGAATAGGGTTCGAATCAAATCAGTTGCCTACCACTTCATATGTGATATGGAATGGGAAGAGCCCATATCTTAAGTTAGTTAAGATTTGGGGTTGTCCGGGCTATGTCTGAAAGCAAAATCCGGACAAGCTCGAGGCAAGGTCTGTAATGTAGAACTGGAAAGGTTCCAGCTATAATAACTGCAGCTGATGATTTGAAAGAACCAAAGGATTCAATAGTTACCAAGGAACCTCAGCCTCTCCGCCGATCTAGTAGGGTTCCTCACCCACCTGAGAGATACTTCGATTTCTCTATGACAGTGGGAGCGAGGATTGCATCATGAGATGATGACCCAACTAGTTTCGAGCAGGCCATCGAGAGTAAGACTCTCTAAGAATGGCTGGATGTTTAGCGATCTGAGATGGAATCCTTATACACCAACAAAGTATGGACTTTGGTTGCTATATCTGAAGGGTTAAATCCCCATCAGGAGCAAGTATATCTTGAGAAGATTACTTGGTGTAGATGGAAAAGTTGAGACTTTCAAAGCTGGACTTGTTAAAGGTTTTCGTCATCGACCAGGCGTGGATAATGATGAAACCTTTTCCAGTGGCTGTGCTTAAGTCCATCCAGATCCTACTTGTCACGGCTACATACCATGACTACGATATCTGGTGGTTGGGTGTCATGACTGCTCTTCTAAATGATGTTTTAGAAGAGAACGTCTATAAGTACACAGCCAGAGGGCTTCGTAGACAGTGGGAGCAGCGGAAACGTGTGCAAGATGTTTTATAGGATAAAGCAGGCATCGCGGAGTTGGAACATCTGTTTTGATGGATTAGTCAAAGAGTTTGACATCATCAAAATGGTAGATGAACCTTGTATAAACAAAAAGGTAGTAGGGAGTATGGTGGTGATCCTCGTAAAGTACGTGGATAACATACTCTTGATAAGAAAGGAGTTTCTTATGCTACGCTCGATCAGTCTCCGTTTATCACAATGATTCTCCACATAGGATCAAAGTGATACCTACTAAATCCTGGATTTTGGATCTATGAGATAGATCTAATTGGATGTTAGGATACTCACTAGTTGTAGTGAGATGGTATCAATCGATCCTGGGAGAATCACTGGAAGGGTTCCATGGTGATAAAGACGACTGAATGTCAGTCGCAGGCATTGTCTTTACCCTCAGTAAAGGGACGGTATGTTGGAAGAGTTCCAAGCTAGATACCGTGACATACTAGACGATAAAGGCAGGATACATCGCTACTTAAGATGCTACCAAAGAGGATGTTTGGGTGTATATTAGTTCATGAGATGAACTACGTTCCTACCATTGTGAGACAATGGAGTTATGGCTTATGCCAAGGAACGCAGGTCCCATCAGTGATCCAGACATATTCTAAGGCAGTATCACCTGATCATGGAGATAGTTGATCTCCAGGGAGATCGAGGTTAGGAGAGTAGACTCAGAGGACAACACAGCGGATCCACTCACAAAGGCCTGTTCCCAGAGAGAGATTTTTATGGGATGGTTGAGTATGAGATACTGCAACCACTGCTATCAGATGGCCCTAGTGCAAGTGGGAGATTGTTAGTTATATGTATGCCCTAGAGGCCATTACTGTACATAGGATGTATATTGTAGTGGATGCTGGGACATATATAGGGAGGATTTTCTTGCTCGACATGATAGTATGCTATTTGGTTGAACTTTACCTTAACGTGTATACTGATTGTCTCTCTGTTACATGTTGGTAAAGCCCTTAGGATGTGTGCTTGACTACCTGGACTATGATGCGGATCATACTAGTGGGGACATGGTAGTCCATAAGTACATCCTTCAAAGTCCCTAGTCGAGGATGTATCGAGACGGGGCATCGATATACCAGAGTAGACTAGCGTGTACCTTCTCGACCCATACAGATGGGCGATGGATGATCCCATATCCATTGGTGTTTGACATCAGAGATGATATACGGGTGCTCAGTGGAGACTGGGTACACTGGACGGACTCGCCGAGAACTCCCAGATGGTATTATACCTCACGTCAGATGGCAGTTCTCTGGTGACACTGGTACAGAGTAGTCTGTTGACCCGAGATCGTCATAGAGTCTTGTGTGGTTCCCACTGTGCTTAGATTTCCATCTTACCACGTCCAAGAGGGCGTGCAAAACGGTGGTTTTTGGGTACAGTCCCGAGTCACATGGAGGCAATGAGTGATAGGAGGGGATCCGTCTCTCCCGGTATAGGGGGTTGATGTTGCGCTGTGTTCGATTGGCTATAACAGGAAATCCCTGGTCAGGGTTGCTGAGATTTACAGGTAAGTGTTACCAGTAGTTTCTCGAATTGTTATAGACCTCATATCAACACGACTTATCGAGCTATTGGGGTCTGACGTTTACCAACCCTAGGTGAGATATGCGACATATCAGACGATCAGACCGGACTGTACGGTAGTGTTACTGGTTGGATTCACTGGAGTGTGAGCGGGCTTGCTCGTCGATCTTCAGATCGCTCAATACCCGGCTGGCCGTTACGTTTAGCAGACCGCTTGTGGCTTGTGGGTGTTTGATATGATCATCACCTGCTGCCGGCGTATTGACGAGTCTTTAGAGTCCTACACAGAGGTTTCCTGGCTCAAGCGAAACGAAATAGGAGCGCATATGAGATATGTGCGGGACCGAGAATAATGCGTGTATGTGATACCGTATTTCATTCTCGCGATGAATGTATCGATTGGTTATATGCGATATAACCTAGTTATCGAATCGAGGATTGATTCGATAAGCCGATACATCGAATACTAGTCGGTTGTGTGCGACATGACCAGATCATTGAATCAAGTGTTGATTTAATGATTTAATGCATAATTATATATTTGATATATTACTTTGCATTAACTAGTATTGGTTCACTTTAAATGGATATTCTCACTCGGATGTTCACATTGTATATGTGATATATACTTTTGTGCACTTGATTGTATCATGTTTGATGATACATGTTTATTTGGTTAAGTGTAAAGAATTAAACCATGGTTAAACATATAATTAGGGTTTTATTTTCCATTACTTACTTATTCATTTATTTATTTGTTTATACATTTTGGAAAATAAATGGAAAAGAGAAAAGAATGGTGGCTTTATTTGTTGTTTAGTTGAAGCTTCATGAAGCTTTGACCTAGTCCACCATTCTTATCTCATCCTTAACCCTAACCATTCCTTTAACCTTGGTCAATGCTCTACACATAACCATAGTTAGAATTATGATAAGTTTTGATTTACTTTCTTTTTTGGAATTAACTTATCATAATACTAGCTTCATCTTCTTCATCTTCTTCATTGAAGAAAACCTTTCTTCATCAATGGTGATTGATGAAAACAAGTGAGAAATCCAATTCTAAAGTCTACCCACTTCCTATTTCTTCATCCTCTACCTCTTGCCAAGTAGTAGAGTGTGTTTTCTTCATAAGTTTTTTGACTTGGTGAAGTGAGAGCTTGATCTAGCGATGCCTCGACGTAGATCATCATCGGCACGAAGCCGATGACCTTGCCCGCTCTTTCTCCGATGAAGCCGACGCTAGAGCCCGGATTTCAATTTGGACAGCGAGGATACTTCGTTGCGGAGCTATGGAGGTGGACAACCGGATCTACAAAGGTTGTATTTCCGTTCACTTAGTTAAAGTAGTTAACTAGTTGCATTTTCGCCTAAATTTCTAGCCAACGATCTTGTTAGGGTTTCTCGGCACCGTTAAAATTTGAAATTGGCATGGTTGATGCCTTGTGAGACCTCTTGTGAGTGCCTAGGAACCCTACATATACACACCCGCATTTGTATTCCGACCGAAATACAAATGTAATGAGACAAAATCTACACTGTACTATACTAGGATCCGGCTTAAACCAAAGCCGGCTAGTATTATCCGTTCGATCCTGATCCGTGCAATACCGCACGTATCTGATCGAACCCTGCCATATCTCCATACGGCCTCTACAGCTTTTCGCCCGAAAACTTGAGCAACTGAATGTGGGGGACTCTAAAGACTCGTCAACACCTTGGTTGTGGATTTAACCACTAGCACGTCAGAGGTATAAACCAATACGTAACGGGCTACCAGGCATTGACCAAAAGGGACGTCGATGAGCGAACTCATCCTGACACCCTACTGAGCCTGTCAGTGACAATATCCGTACAGTCCGGTCCGTTTGTCTATGAGCATCGCATGGCGGGCCTAGGGGGTTGGTAAAAGTCAGACCCCCAAAAGCGGTACAAGTCGTGTCGGAGTGTAGCCCAGAACACCCTGAGATACTACTGGAATACCTACCAGTAAATCTCCTGCTTCGGCCGAGGGCTTCGTGTAATGGCTCTCCTAGACACAGCGCGACCTCACCCCCAATACCGGGAGAGACGAACCCCTGAAGATCCGCTCACTGCCTCAATATGGCTCGGGACTGTACCCAACTAAAACCTGTTTGCACGTCTCCTTTGAGCGTGGTAAGGTAGTAATCAAAGTACAGTGGGAACTCACACGAGACAAATGACGATCCTCAGGTCGATGAACTAACCTGTACACATGTCACCAGGGAACTGCTATCTGACGTCAGGTATAAGACCAACTAGCAGGTTCCCGGCGAGTCCTGTCCGGTGTACTCATAACCCAATGAGCACCTGTATAAATCTTAGGTGAACCAACTGACACCAGTGGCTTGTGAGACCGGCCACCGCCCCTCGTCGGGGTCTCGACTGTATACACTAGTCTACTCTGGAGTATCGATGCCCTGTCTCGAAACTCCAATGACTAGGGACCTTTTAAGGATGTGCTTATAGACTACCAGCTCCCACTTATATGATCACCCTCATACTGCTGGTGGTTAAGCAAGAATCCTAGGGGCTCTATCAACGTGCAATAGTGACCTGTCAGGTCACCTAAAGCAGTACACGATGATAAAGATAAACCAGATAGCATACTACCATCTCGAGTAAGACTGTCCTACCGGGATAGGTCCTCCCTCAATCATTGCAATCACGTGCCTTTGAACCTATAATTGACTCTGAGGGCACTATCTCCAACAGATATGGTGTGCTCTATGATGAGTAATACTGTGTTTCCTATTTCCTTCTGGGAGTTATGCACTTGAGTATCTGCATACCAATTGAATTGGGTTCCAATCAATTCAGTTGCCTACCGCTTCATATGTGATATGGAAAGGGAATAGCCCATATCTTAAGTTGGTTAAGATTTGGGGTTGTCCGGGCTATGTCTAAAAGCATAATCCGGACAAGCTCGAGGCAAGGTCTGTTATATAGAACAGGAAAGGTTCCAGCTACACAAACAACATCAGATGATTTGGTAGAACCAAAGGATTCAGTAGATTCCAACGAACCTCAGCCTCTCCGCCGATCTAGTAGGGTTCCTCACCCGCCTGAGAGATATTTCGGTTTCTCTATGACAGTGGGAGCGAGGATTGCATCATGAGATGATGACCCAACTAGTTTCGAGCTGGCCATCAGGAGTAAGACTCTGTAAGAATGGCTGGATGCTTAGTGATCTGAGATGGAATCCATGTACACCAACAAAGTATGGACTTTGGTTGCTATATCTGAAGGGTTAAATCCCCATCAGGAGCAAGTATATCTTGAGAAGATTACTTGGTGTAGATGGAAAAGTTGAGACTTTCAAAGCTAGACTTGTTAAAACTTTTCGTCATCGACCAGGCGTGGATAATGATGAAACCTTTTCAAGTAGCTATTCTTAAGTCCATCCAGATCCTACTTGCCACGGCTACATATCATGACTACGATATCTGGCGGTTGGGTGCCATGACTGCTTTTCTAAATGCTCTTTTAGAAGAGAACGTCTATAAGTACACAGCCAGAGGGCTTCATAGACAGTGGGAGCAGCGGAAACGTGTACAAGATGCTTTATAGGATAAAGCAGGTATCGCGGAGATGGAACATCTGTTTTGATGTGTTAGTCAAAGAGTTTGACATCATCAAAATGGTAGATGAACCCTGTATAAACAAAAAGGTAGTAGGGAGTATAGTGACGATCCTCGTAGAGTACGTAGATGACATGCTCTTGATAGGGAATGAGTTTCCTATGCTACGCTCGGTCAATCTCCTCTTATCACAATGATTCTCCATATAGGATCAAAGTGATACCTCCTAAATCCTGGGTTTTGGATCTATGAGATAGATCTAATTGGATGTTAGGATTCTCACTAGTTGTAGTGAGATGGTATCAACCGATCCTGGGGAGAATCACTGAAAGGGTTCCAGAGTGATAAGGACGACTGAAAATCAGTCGCAGGCATCTTCTTTACCCTCAGTAAAGGGACAGTATGTTGGAAGAGTTCCAAGCTAGATACCGTGGCTAACTAGACGATAAAGGCAGGATACATCGCTACTTAAGATGCTACCAAAGAGGATGTTTGGGTGTATATTGGTTCATGAGATGAACTACGTTCCAACCATTGTGAGACGATGGAGTTGTGGCTTATGCCAAGGAACGCCGGTCCCATCAGTGATCCAGACATATTCTAAGACAGTGTCACCTGATCATGGAGACGGTTGATCTCTAAGGGATCAAGGTTAGGAGAGTAGACTCAGAGGACAACACGGCGGATCCACTCACAAAGGCCTGTTCCCAGAGAGAGATTTTTATGGGATGGTTGAGTATGAGATACTGCAACCACTCCAATCAGATGGCCCTAGTGCAAGTGGGAGATTGTTAGTTATATGTATGCCCTAGAGGCCATTACTATACATAGGATGTATATTGTAGTGGATGCTTGGACATATATAGGGAGGACTTTCTTGCTCGACATGATAGTATGCTATCTGGTTACACTTTACCTTAACGTGTATACTGATTGTCTCTCTGTTACATGTTGGTAAAGCCCTTAGGATGTGTACTTGACTACCTGGACTATGATGCAGATCATACTAGTGGGGATATGGTAGTCCATAAGTACATCCTTCAAGGTCCCTAGTCGTGGGTATATCGAGACGGGGCATCGATATACCAGAGTAGACTAGCGTATACCTTCTCGACCCATACAGATGGGCGATGGATGATCCCATATCCATTGGTGTTTGACATCAGAGATGATATACGGGTGCTCAGTGGAGACTGGGTACACTGGACGGACTCGCCGAGAACTCCCAGATGGTATTATACCTTACGTCAGATGGCAGCTCTCTGGTGACACTGGTACAGAATAGTCTGTTGACCCGAGATCGTCATAGAGTCTTGTGTGATTCCCACTGTGCTTTGATTTCCACCTTACCACGTCCAAGAGGGCGTGCAAAATGGTGGTTTTTGGGTACAGTCCCGAATCACATGAAGGCAATGAGCGATAGGAGGGGATTCGTTTCTCCCGGTATAGGGAGTTGATGTTGCGCTGTGTTCGATTGGCTATAACCGGAAATCCCTGGCCAGGGTTGCTGAGATTTACTGGTAAGTGTTACCAGTAGTTTCTCGAAATTTTATAGACCTTATATCGACACGACTTATCAAGCTATTGGGGTCTGACGTTTACCACCCCTAGGTGAGATATGCGACATATCAGACGACGAGACCGGACTGTACGGTAAGTGTTACTGGTTGGATTCACAGGAGTGTGAGAGGGCTTGCTCGTCGGTCTTCTGATCGCTCAATACCCGGGTGGCCGTTACGTTTAGCAGATCGCTTGCGGCTTGTGGGTGTTTGATATGATCATCATCTGCTGCCGGCGTATTGACGAGTCTTTAAAGTCCTACACAGAGGTTTCCTGGCTCAAGCGAAACGAAATAGGAGCGCATATGAGATATGTGCGGGACCGAGAATAATGCGTGTATGTGATACCGCATTCTATTCTCGTGATGAATGTATCGAATGGTTGTATGCGATATAACCTAGTTATCGAATCAAGGATTGATTCGATAAGTCGATACATTAGATACTAGTCGGTTATATGCGACATGACCGGATCATTGAATCAAGTGTTGATTTAATGATTTAATGTATAATTATATATTTGATATATTACTTTGCATTATCTAGTATTGGTTCACTTTAAATGGTTTTTCTCACTTGATGTACACAAGTTGTATATATGATATACTTTTGTGCACTTGTTTGTATCATGTTTGATGATACATGGTCACTTGGGTTTGTGTAAAGAATTAAACCATGGTTAAGTTGATGATTAGGGTTTACATTTTTCTTATTCATTTATTTATTTTTCATTTTGGAAAGATAAATAAGAAATGGTGGCTTTCTTTGTTTGCTTGTTTAAGCTTCATGAAGCTTTGAACAAGTCCACCATTTTTGTCTCATGCTTAACCCTAACCATTCACTTTAACCTTAGTTTATTCTCTACATCTAACCATGGTTCAAATTATGATAAGAATGATCTATTTTCTATTTTCTCATTATTCTTATCATATTCTTTTCTTCATCTTCTTCTTCAAAAACAAAGGAAGAAAGCTTGCCTCCATCAATGGCAACTAGTCAAAAAGAGTGAGAAATCCAATTCTAAAGTGAACCCACTTCCTATTTCTTCATCCTCTACCTCTTGCCAAGTAGTATAGGGTGTTTTCTTCACTAGTTTCATGACTTGGTTAAGTGGGAGCTTGATCTTGTGATGCCTCGACGTAGATCATCTTCGGCATCGTAGTCGATGACCTAGCCCGCCCATTTCTCCGATGAAGCCGACACTAGTGTCCAAGATCCGATTTGTACAGCGGAGGGACGTCTACATAGAGCCAAGGAAGTGGAGAACTGGATCTACAAAGGTTGTAGCCTCTTTCTTTTAGTTAAGTTGTTAACTAGTTTCTTTTTCGCCTAAACTCTAGTCAACGATCCGTATTAGGGTTTCCCGGCACTTGTAAAATTTGAAATTGGCATGGTTGATGCCTTGTGAGACCTCATTAGTGTGCCTAGGAACCCCACAATCACCTGATCCGGGAGATAGTTGATCGTCGGGAGATCGAGGTCAGGAGAGTTGATACGAAGGACAACACTGCGGATCCACTCACGAAGGCCATACCCCAGATACATTTTGAGAGACTCTTCGGGTTGTTGGGTATGAGATACTACAACAGCTGGCCTTAGTACAAGTGAGAGATTGTTTGTTATGTATATGCCCTAGAGGCCATTGTTGTACATATGATGTATATTATAATGGATGCTTGTATATATAGAGAGAGGACTTTCTTGCTCGACATGATAGTATGCTATCTGGTTTCAATTTATCTTAACATGTTGACTTGTATTGGTTTACTGTCTTGCTCTCTCATGTTGATAAAGCCCTTAGGATATGTACTCGACTACTAGGACGATGATGCAGATCATACTAGTGGGGCCAGGGTAGGCAAAGAGTACATCCCATAACTGTTCCTAGTCGAGGGAGTGTCGAGATAGGGCATTGATACTCCAGAGTAGACTAGCGTATACGCATCTTGACCTACATGATGGGCGATGGATGATCCCATATCCATCGGTGTTTGACATCAAAGATGGTGTACGGGTGCTCAGTGGTGACTGGGTACACTGAACGGACTCGCCGAGAACTCCTAGATGGTATTATACCTATCGTCAAATAGCAGTTCTCCGGTGACACTGGTACAGGTTAGTCTGTTGACCCGAGATCGTCATAGAGTCTTGTGTGATTCCCTCTGAACTTTGATTTCCACCTTACCACATCCAAGAGGGCATCCAAAACGGTAGCTTTTGGGTACAGTCCCGAATCACGTGGAGGCAATGAGCGATAGGAAGGGTTTCGTCTCTTCCTTTATAGGGAGTTGATGTTGTGCTGTGTTCGATTAGCTATAACGGGAAGTCCCTGGCCAGGGCTGATTTGGAGTGCTACTGGTAAGTGTTATCAGTAGTTTCTTGACCTGTTATGAGCCTTACATTGACACGACTTATCGGTTACTGGGGTCTGACGTTTACCACCCCTAGACTTGCTATGCGACATAAGAGATGAAGAGACCGGACTGTACGGGAGTGTTACTGATTGGATTCACAGGAGAATGTACAGGCTTGCTTGTTGATCTTCTGATCGCTCAATACCTGGGTGGCTGTTACGTTTAGCTGACCGCTTGCAGCTTGTGGGTGTTTGATATGATCATCACCTACTGCCGGCGTATTGACGATTCTTTAGAGTCCTATACAGAGGTTTTCTGGCTCAGGCAAAACGGAGTAGGAGCACATATGTGATATGTACGGGACCGAGAATAATACGATATGAGATACTGTATTCTATTCTCGCGATATGAGATATCGGCCGGGTATATATGATATAGCCAGGTCATCGGATCAAGTGTTGATTCGATGAATTGGTATATGTTATATTAGTCGGTTATATGCAATATAGCCGGATTGTCGGATCAAGAGTTGTTTCGATAATTTAATGTATAATCATATATGTGATATATTACATTACGTTAACTAATATAAGCTCGCTTTATTGATTCATTTTCTTACTGGATAATACATTGATGTATATGCGATATATGTTAATTGTATTATTTTCTTTTGTTACAAAATATATTGTATATGTAATATATAATATTGTAACATGTTAGGATTACAAATTCAACATTGGTTTAGGGTTTAAACTTGGTTAGGGTTTGGATTAGGGTTAGCTTTTGCATGAAGCTTCCATGAAGCTTCATGAAGCTTTGACTTTGTCTTTAGCTTTGATCTTTTGTGTAGATATTTGTTAACCCAATCCAAACCATTAACTCTAGTTTATTCTCTACATGAGTTAAAGCCTTCATACTTAACTCATGGTTGAATTAGTAACCACAACAATAATTCATTATTCATCACAAAAGGATTATCTTTATCTTCTTCTTCCTTGAGCTCTTGAAAAACCTTTACTTGCTTTCTGATTTGTGATGATATTGAGTGAGAAATTGAAAACAAAAAAGGGAAAAATTCCTACTTCATCATCCTCATCTATTCTAGCCACTTAGATTAGGGTGTTCACTTCTCTAATAAGTTGTTTAGAGAAGTGTAAGCTTGGGTTAGAGATTCTTCAAAGTAGATCATCTTGGATCATGAAGACTACAACTAAGGTGTCTCATTTACCTCATGGAGCCACTCGAGAGTCGGAGTTCATGTTGATCGCAGTGAAGGAACCTCAACACGGAGCTTATGAAGTGAAGGAACGGACTACAAAGGTTGTAATCCCTCTCTCTTAGATGTAAAGTTGTTTGCATGCAAAGTTAACCCTAAGTCTCTAGTTAAGATCTTGGTTAGGCTTTTTTTAGCACCCCAAAAATTTTAAAGTAGCATGTTTGATACTTGCCTAAACCTTGCTAAAATGCTAAGCTATCCCTACACTTAATACCCTTAAGACATGGTACTTTTCCTTTCCATATTTCATATGGAGTTTTAGGCACAGATTTGGAAGGAACCTGATTCAAAAGATATGCCGCTGTTTGCAGCGCATGTCCCCAGAATGAAAGAGGCAACTCAGCACTACTCATCATGGAGAGAACCATATCCAATAGGGTACGATTCCTCCGCTCCGATACACCGTTGTGCTGTGGTGTGTAAGGAGGAGTAAGCTGAGAGAGAATTCCATTCTCTTTTAAGTAATCTAGGAATTCCGTGCTCAAGTACTCCCCTCCCCTATCAAACCGGAGGATCTTGATACTTTTGCCAATCTTGTTCTCTACTTCGTTCCTGAATTCTTTGAATTTCTCAAAAGCTTCAGATTTTTGTTTCATAAGATACACATATCCGAATCTAGAGAGATCGTCAGTGAATGTGATGAAGTACGAGAACCCACCCTTTGCATGTATAGACATCGGACCACACACATCAATGTGTATGAGTCCCAAAAGCTCTGGTGCTCTCTCTCCGTGTCCTGTAAACGGAGATTTGGTAATCTTTCCTTTGAGACAAGAATGACAAGTTTCATAAGATGAAAATTCGAGCGTATCCAAAAGTCCATCTTTATGCAACTTACTCAGTCTTTTCTCTCCGATATGACCAAGTCTACAATGCCACAAGTTGGATTCATTCACATCTGAACTCTTCCTCTTGCGTGTGTTTTGTATACTGAGAATTGTGTTTTGATTAAGAACATAGATACCATTACACAGTGTACCTTCTGCAACCAATACCTGATTAAGGTAAATGTTCATAATATTTCTATCAAGAACGAACTTATATCCATCTTTATCAAGTAAAGAAACTGATATGATGTTGTAAACCATGGAAGGTACACACTAGCAGTTGTTCAAAATCATAGTATTGCCATTTGGCAATACTAAGTGATATTCACCGACGGCAGAAGCATCAACCTGTGCTCCGTTCCCTACTCTGAGGGACATATCACTAGGTCCAACCATCCTACTTTTTCTCAGTGCCCGTAATAAATTACAGATATGAGATCCCGATCCGGTATCGAGTACCCAGGAGGTAGGACAGACCGAAAAACAGTTCTCAATAACAAGAACACCTGAAGAATACGCAATAGTATGTTTCTTCTTCGATGGGGTCACCAAGAAATTCAAACAATCCTCTTTCTTTTGCTCATACTTATGACTGTTGTCATAGGTCAGAGTCGAACCGACGTTTCCCAGCCCCGAATAAGAATTTAGACCGGTCAAGCGATACATTTTATTATCTTAATTAGGGCGTGAAATGGTTGCTACCTGGAGAGATAGAGAGAAAAACACTCAGCGTGCACTCTTGCAAGATTATATTGCTTATTAATTTATCTAATCAGGATGGCTCCCACTGTTTTCTCGAATTCTCCTTCAAACCATAAAAGGAGAACTAGTCAGGATTAATCGCACGTCACAATACATGCTTAACCTTTCGGCCAGGCTAGTGTCGGTACTTCGAGGGAGGTTTTCCACCGCTTTCGCGAAGTTCCTTAATTATATAATCTCTTTTCCCTGGAGGCGTAGCCCCGCTAACACCGTTCTAGACACGTACTTGGTTTATAACATTGATTGTTAAGTGAAATAATCTCCCAAGAGTAATCATACTCATCAGTGGGATCGAGATCCAACTATCATTGTGTAATGCACTAGATGGAATCCACTCTATTCACCATACTCCAGAAGGTATTGTTAGTTATATGTATGCCCTAGAGGCCATTACTATACATAGGATGTATATTGTAGTGGATGCTTGGACATATATAGGGAGGACTTTCTCGCTCGACATGATAGTATGCTATCTGGTTACTCTTTACCTTAACGTGTATACTGATTGTCTCTCTGTTACATGTTGGTAAAGCCCTTAGGATGTGTACTTGACTACCTAGACTATAATGCGGATCATACTAGTGGGGACATGGTAGTCCATAAGTACATCCTTCAAAGTCCCTAGTCGTGGGTATATCGAGACGGGGCATCGATATGCCAGAGTAGACTAGCGTATACCTTCTCGACCCATACAGATGGGCGATGGATGATCCCATATCCATTGGTGTTTGACATCAGAGATGATATACGGGTGCTCAGTGGAGACTGGGTACACTGGACGGACTCGCCGAGAACTCCCAGATGGTATTATACCTTACGTCAGATGGCAGTTCTCTGGTGACACTGGTACAGAGTAGTCTGTTGACCCGAGATCGTCATAGAGTCTTGTGTGGTTCCCACTGTGCTTTGATTTCCATCTTACCACGTCCAAGAGGGCGTGCAAAATGGTGTTTTTTGGGTACAGTCCCGAGTCACATGGAGGCAATGAGCGATAGGAGGGGATTCGTCTCTCCCGGTAAGGGGGTTGATGTTGCGCTGTGTTCGATTGGCTATAACCGGAAATCCCTGGCCAGGGTTGCTGAGATTTACTGGTAAGTGTTACCTGTAGTTTCTCGAACTGTTATAGACCTCATATCGACACGACTTATCGAGCTATTGGGGTCTGACGTTTACCACCCCTAGGCGAGATATGCGACATATCAGACGAACAGACCGGACTGTACGGTAAGTGTTACTGGTTGGATTCACAGGAGTGTGAGCGGGCTTGCTCGTCGATCTTCTGATCGCTCAATACCCGGGTGGCCGTTACGTTTAGAAGACCGCTTGCGGCTTGTGGGTGTTTGATATGATCATCATCTGCTGCCGGCGTATTGACGAGTCTTTAGAGTCCTACACAGAGGTTTCCTGGCTCAAGCAAAACGAAATAGGAGCGCATATGAGATATGTGCGGGACCGAGAATAATGCATGTATGTGATACCGTATTCCATTCTCGCGATGGATGTATCGAAAGGTTGTATGCGATATAACCTAATTATCGAATCAAGGGTTGATTCGGTAAGCCGATACATAAGATACTAGTTGGTTATATGCGATATGACCGGATCGTTAAATCAAGTGTTGATTTAATGATTTAATGCATAATTATATATTTGATATATTACTTTGCATTAACTAGTATTGGTTCACTTTAATTGGATTTTCTCACTTGGATTGTGCAAGTTGTATATGTGATATATTTTTGTGCACTTGATTGTATCATGTTTGATGATACATGCTTATTTGGTTAAGTGTAAAGAATTAAACCATGGTTAAGTTGTTGATTAGGGTTTTACTTGTTCATTTATCTTATTTATTTATTCATTTTGAATAAATTGAAAGATAAATGAATGGTGGCTTCATTTGTTTTTAGTTGAAGCTTCATGAAGCTTTGACTAAATGACCTTTTTGTTCTCATCCTTAACCCTAACCATTCAACCTAACCTTAGTCAATTCTCTACACTTAACTAAGGTTAAGATTATGATAAGTATTCATTTTATAATCTTTTTTATTCCATCATCATATTATCATCTTCATCTTCTTCATCTTCTTCTTGAAGAAAAAGCTTGCCTCATCAATGGCAACTTGATGAAAAGAGTGAGAAATCCAATTCTAAAATGAACCCACTTCCTATTTCTTCATCCTCTACCTCTTGCCAAGTAGTAGAGTGTGTTTTCTTCACAAGTTTCATGACTTGGTGAAGTTGGAGCTTGATCTAGCGATGCCTCGACGTAGATCATCTTCGGCATCGTCGTCGATGACCTAGCCCGCTTTTTCTTCGATGAAGCCGACGCTAGAGCCCAAGATCCGATTTGTACAGCGAGGAGACATCATCGCGGAGCCATGGAGGTGGAGAACCGGATCTACAAAGGTTGTATTTCCGTTTACCATTTAGTTAAGTTGTTAACTAGTTTTTGTTATCGCCTAAACTTCTAGCCAACGATCCGTAGTCGGGTTTCTCGGCACCGTAATTTTTGAAATTGGCATGGTTGATGCCTTGTGAGACCTCATTAGGGTGCCTAGGAACCCTACAGGTATGCTGAATCTGCAAGTTTCCTGTATGTTTGAAACTCCCAATATGGTTTTTGCCCCCAAGCGGTTTATGACCTTGACAAAGGCCAACAAATCATAATCCACTAGTCAAGTTCAACCCGTCATTATCCAAGATTAATCTAGACCCACCCGTACATATCCTTGACAAAGGCCAACAAGGCTGTACGACTGTCCTAGATAATCGCATCTCAATATGCAACAAACAAGCAATATCTAGCTACTATACACTACGCCTTGACAAAGGCCAACAAACGCAGCATGAATACTAGGTACAACTCATCCGAAATGACGGAGGGCTACGGTTAGATTTTTGGCGAAAAACTCGTTAACGTAATGAACTTGATATCGTAGAAGGAATCCAAGTGGTTTTACAAATATATATAGTGGCGAAAACTTTTGCTAAAGTGGTCACTCCCTGTGAAGGGATCTCGGCTCTTTCATCGTTGAATGAGGTGCAGGATATTCCAAAATGAATACCACGATGCAAAGCAAAAAATAATCGACTATAGTGAAGTTATTACATTGAAACAAACTTTTACTCAAGGGGTCACTCCCGATGAAAGGATCTCGGCCCTTGCCTCGTCTAATGAGGTGCAGGATATTCATAACCGAATACCACTGTGCAAAGAAAAAGAGAACGTCTGTAATGTCGGTTTTTCGAAATCTGTTCCAACAATGTTTTTCGGTTTCTATTCTTGCATTAATCAAAATTAATGTGGTCCCATCATTTTAATCCTATCACACCAGAAAAGAACGAAAATACAATGTAAGTATATGCCATCCGCATTCTCCACTAGGCCTCGTCATCACCCGTTAGGTTACATAACTAACGACAGAGCGGGGGCTGGACAAGCGCGGGTGCAAAACATATACAACATCTACTAGTATATATATAAGTATATATAACATTCGTCCCAGGCATGATAATAAGCAATATCACAGAATCTCAGCCAACAATAAATAAAAGGTGGGTAATCTTGGAGCCCCGGGTTTCATTTGAGCCGCAAATAAAACCCGACGTTCCCGGTCGTGTGGATAGCCTGTGCAATGAAAACCTGGACCCCTATGAGCGCGGCAAGTTACCCGCCAATCCCAGAAGTGAGGCAGCCCCCTTCAACAAAGTGAATGGGCCACCCAGCACTTCACGGAATCCGGTAACTTGGGCGCCCCTCCGTGGGTCATCGTATACCCCCTACGAGTGCGGCAAATACCCGCCAATTCTAGAATGAAGCCCCCTCCGTCTCAACGCCATGAGATGCGGGCTTGTTGCCTTCTAGGACCTGGTTCGTGCACTCCACCGCGGGGTAATCCTAGTACAGAAAATGAAAATAATATGTACAAATGGTGACATCGACCTCAACCCGGTCATGCCCCAAACAAATAATATACAACCCGGCAAAGACGGCAGTCCACATGTCGGACGCTTGCCTCGCAATAACAAATATACAAATGAATATAAATTGTACTACTAACATTGCACCACATGCTATCCACCACGACAATCCAACCACAATATCAGCACAATCACAGAAACATCAACGTGAATGTCACGTTCGCAAATCCGTCTAAAAGAACATATAGCAGATAGACGGGTTTCTGTATCAACTTTCGTCTTTTTCACTGTATTCGCATCCTAGAGCATGTATCCTGTAACATGCAACAAATATGCGTCAAGAGTACCTGTTTATTTAAAAAATGAATAAAAATGGAGAGTACAATAATGCAATATTATAGTATGAACAGATACTCACAGTAGGATCGGGATCCAAATATCATCGTGTGACAACTTTGAAGGAATCCTACCAAAATCATCACACTCCAAATGGTATGCAACACTAGCAAGTTTCAGTTTCCTTAAAAACTCCCAATGTGGATATTTGTCCCAAGCTCTTATGTCCTTGACGAAGGCCAACATATCATAAGTCGCAAGTCATGTTCTACCAGTCATTGTCCAGGTTAATTTGAACCCACCCGCACATAGCCTTGACGAAGGAAAAAATAGTAGTACGGCTGTCCCAAACCAACGCATCTATCTATGCAACAGATGAATATTCAGCAGCTACCAATCACTTTGCCTTGGCGAAGGTCAAAATACATAGCTTGAATACTAATGAATACCCATTTGAAATGACGGAGGGCTACGAATGGTTTTGGCGAAACCGTGAACGTAGTGAACTTAATATAATCGAAGGAACCATGATAGCTTTTGAAGGAGTGGTTTAAGCTCCGCTTTTAAAAGTTGCTTTTTGAAAAAACCGAGTGGTTTTTGAAACTGTTCCAACGATTCAGCTTTGGCTTGTTTGCTTTGCATAAATCAATTAACGCAGCCCCATCATTTACACCTACCATTGCAGAAAGAAACGAAAATGTAACGTACGCTTATGCCATCCGCATTCGCTGCTGGGCCCCGTCTTACACGTTATAACTAACGCCAGAGTGGGGACTGGACTAGCGCTAGTGCAAAACATAAGCAACGTCTATTATATAACATATACAATATATCCATTCGTCTCACGCAATAATAGGCATTCCAGATCACAGATGAACATATTGGATATACTAGGAATTCCGCGTTTCGTTTAAGCCTGTAACGAAAGACGGATTTCACGGTCATGATGAATAGCCAAAACCCTAACCTAGACCCCTACGGATGCGGAAAACTTCCCGCCAAATGTTAGATATAGTGTCGTCAAGGCAATTATTGTAATCGCAGGCAGGTGATTACGATGATTGAGGGAGGACCTATACGGATAGAACAGTCTTACTCAAGATGATAGTATGCTATCTGGTTTGTCTTTATCATCATGTACTTGCATTAGGTGGCATTACAGATCACTATTACATGTTGATAGAGCCCATAGGATTCTTACTTGACTACAAGCATTATGATGGCGATCATATACGTGAGAGCTGGGTGGTCTATAAGCTCATCCTTAAATGTCCCTAGCCGAGGGAGTATCGAGGTTGGGCATTGATACTCCATAATAGACTAGTGTGTACTTATCGAGACCTCGACGAGGGGCGGTGGCCGGTCTCACAATCCATTGGTGTTAGTTACTCACCTAAGATAGTATAGAGGTGCTCATTGGGTTATGAGTACTGGACGGACTCGCCGAGAACATGCTAGTTGGAATTATACCTATTGTCGGATAGTAGTTCCCAGGTGACATAAGTACAGGTTAGTCTGTCGACCTAAGATCATCATTTTTCTCGTGTGAGTTCCCACTGTGCTTTGATTACTACCCTACCACGGCTCAAAGGAGGCGTGCAAACAGGTTTTAGTTAGGTACAGTCCCGAGCCACATGGAGGCAGAGAGCGAATTGTTGGGGATTCGTCACTCCCGGTATTGGGGGTTGATGTCGCGTTGTGCACGGGTGGTCATCACCAGAAATCCTTGGCCAATGTGGACGAGAATTATAGATTTGGATCAATAGTTTCTCAGTGGGTAATGGGCTTCATACCGACACGAAATATCGCGTTATTAGGGGTCTAACTTTATCCACCCCCTAGACATGATATGCGATACTCTTAGAAGAACATACCAGACTGTATGGAGATTGTCATGGACAGGCTCAGTAGGGGTTCGGATGAGTTTGCTCGTCGTCCTTCCTTTCGCTCAATACCTGGATAGCCGTTACGTACAGCTAGTGCCGCTGACGTGCTTGTGGTTAAACCCACTGCCAGCGTATTGACGAGTCTTTAGAGTCCCACACAGAGGGTTTTCACAGTTCAAGCGATATGGTGTAGATGACGTATGTTGGTACATATAGGTGTCCGATTAAATATGTGTACAGGCTACACAGACTTTAATCGGACGGTTGATAATACTAGCGGCTTAGGATTAAGCCGGATTATTAAATTGGGTTTTGATTTAATAATTTATATATATATTTATATATGTATTCTATTATTATTGTTCACTATTCATTTTCTCTTTTGGCTATTCTTATTTTTATACGAATACGCGTATATATATTTCGATACGTATACTAGGTTGTATTCCGTATTTATACGGAATAGCTTCTAGAAGTTGGACACCTCATTTAGATGATTTTATTTTTAGAAAATCATTTGTTTTTTAAAATGAGGTGGAGGGTGAGTTGGCATAAGCATGGTGAGGCATGTAAAGAGGCATGGCTCTTGTTTATTTCATTGGAAAATGAAAGAGATATTTTGATTGTATGGTTGCAAATAACTTAGCCATATTCTCTACATGACATGCCATCCATTATTATTCTCTTGTTGATTCATTCATCACTTGCTAGATTGGTTCACACTCTCTTGTGAGACTTAATCATTTTTCTTGAGTTGCTCATGCCACTAGTTTTCCTCACCTCCTTCTTCATCTTCTTGGGTTGCTCATTTGAGCTCATGTGATGAGAGAAAAATATAGTGAGACATTCCTATCCCTCTACTCTTTATTGCTAGCAACCTTGGAGCGTCGGTTGCCTCGCTTGGCGAGGTTGGAACCTACGTCGTTTCCCTCGGGTGGATCATCATCGATGGAGGAAGACCGGCAACCAAATTCGATTCGCGACCCCTAGGAGCTAATGAAGGTGGTAGAAGATTCATTCGGTATAACCTTTCTAAACTCCTACTTAGTTTGCTAGATTAGGGTTAATGGTAGATCCGTTTTTGCGGGTTGTGTTAGCGCCAGTTTATAAAAATTTTGTTCCTCAATCGGCCACGGTTCGATGGCCAGGGCGCTGGCATAACCCAACATGGTATCAGAGCCAACCCATTAACCCCATACTAGCAGTTTAAAGGATGTTTTAGATATCGAAACCGAAACGACTCCGAAACAATACCCGTAATATTCCAGTTTCTGTCGATTTGAAATTGGTCTTCAAAAATTATTTAAATAATTGCATAAGACGATTTATGAGGCAAGTAGAACACTCTCAAAATACGAGCCCCAAACACCTAAATATGGCCGGCGATAATGGCTTATAAACCGGCCTGGCCAGTTCGGTGTTGGTTCTAGGTCTCAAAATTTTTTGGGTATTCTAGTCTCTGGAATAATGGTTCTCAGGTATTGTTTGTTTTTGCCCAGGTTAGATATTATGTTATCTTTTGTTTTGGACAATACAGAGTATTTCGAAGTCACTATTTTTAACACTGTTTAAATGTTTTCAGTGCATGCATTACTATCTGCGACTGTGAATGTCATTAGAGCGGTACAACTCGACTAATTGCTATATGTTCTTTTAGACGGGTTTGCGAACATAACAATCGCATTGTTGTTCTGTGTTGTGCTGAGTTTGTAGTTGGATCGTCGTGGTGGATAGCCAGTGATGCAATGATAGTTGTACAGTTCAGATGCATTTGTACATTTGATATTACAGGGCGAGCGTCCGACATATGGACTGCCGTCTCTGCCAGGTTGTATATTATTTGTTTAGGGCACGACCGGGTTGAGGTCAATGTCACCCTTGTACATATTATTTTCTTTTCTGTACTGGGATTACCCCAAGACGGAGTGCACGAATAGCCGGGTTCTAGATGGTAATGGGCCCGCATCTCATGGCATTGAGATGGAGGAGGCTTCACTCTAGAATTGACGGGCTATTTGCCGCATTCGTAGGGGGTACAGGTTGACCTACGGAGGGGTGCTCAAGTTACCGAATTCCGTGAAGTGCTGGGTGGCCCACTCACGTTGTTGATTGGGTTGCCTCGCTTCTAGGATTGGCAGGTAACTTGCCGCACTTGTAGGGGTCTAGATTTTCGTTGTACAGGCTATCTACACGACAGGAAACACCGGGTCTCATTTGCGGCTCAAATGAAACCCGAGGCTTCTGGATTATCCACCACTCTATGTTGCTTAGCTAAGATTCTGTGATATTGCTTTATATCACGCCTGGGATGAATGTTATATATATTTATATATATACTAGTAGATGTTGTATATGTTTTGCACCCGCACTAGTCCAGCCTCCGCTCTGCCATTAGTTAAGTAACTTAACGGGTGATGATGGGGCCCAGTGGCGAATGCGGATGGTATATACGTACATTATATTTTCGTTCCTTTATCTGGTGTGATATGTTTAATTGATGGGACTAGCGTTGATTCTGATCAATGCAAGGATAAAACAAACCTATTTGATATTGTTGGAACCAAGTTTTTAAAAACAGACATTACAGATGTTTCCTTTTTGCTTTGCACAGTGATATTCGGTTATGAATATCCAGCACCTCATTCAACGAGGCAAGAGCCGAGATCCCTTCATCGGGAGTGACCACTTGAGCAAAAGTTTACGTAATCGTAATAACATCACTATAGTCAATTCTTTTGCTATGCATCGTGGTATTCAGTTTGGAATATCCTGCACCTCATTCGACGTGGAAAGAGCTGAGATCCCTTCACAGGGAGTGACCTCTTTAGCGAAAGTTTGCGCCACTATATATTTGTAAAACTGCTCGGGTTCCTTCAACGATATCAAGTTCATTACGTTAAAGATTTTTCGCCAAAAATCAGCCGTAGCCCTCCGTCATTTCGAATAAGTAGCACATAGTATTCGTGCGGTGTTTGTTGGCCAAAGTCAAGGAATCATGAACGGTAGCTGTGTGTTGCTTATTTGTAGCATTGGTAAATGCATTGGTTTAGGACAGTCGTACCACTTCGTTGGCCAAAGTCAAGGGTGTGTGCAGGTGGGTCTAAATCAATCAGGATAATGACGGGTAGAACTTGACTGGCGTGTTATGATTTGTTAGCCTAAGTCAAGGTCATAAGCGCTTGGGGAAAAAACCACATCAGGAGTTTCAAACATACAGGAAACTTGCCAGGCATGCGCATACCTTCTGGAGTGTGGTGACTTGAGTGGCTTCCATCAAGTTATCATGCGATGATAATTGGATCCCGATTCCTACTGATGAGTAGGTGTTAGTTATGTATATGCCCTAGAGGCCATTGTTGTACATATGATGTATATTTTAGTGGATGCTTGGATATATATAGAGAGGACTTTCTTGCTCGACATGATAGTATGCTATCTGGTTTCACTTTGTCTTAACATGTTGACTTGTATTGGTTTACTGTCGTACTTTCACATGTTGATAAAGCCCTTGGGATATGTACTTGACTACTAGGACTATGATGCAGATCATACTAGTGGGGCCAGGGTAGTCAACGAGTACATCCTATAATTGTTCCTACTCGAGGGTGTATCGAGACAGGGCATCGATACACCAGTGTAGACTAGCGTATATGCATCTTAACCCATATGATGGGCGATGGATGATCCCATATCCATTGGTGTTTGACATCAGCGAAGGTATACGGGTGCTCAGTGGAGACTGGGTACGCTGAACAGACTCGCCGAGAACTCCTAGATGGTATTATACCTATCGTCAGATAGCAGTTCTCTAGTGACACTGGTACAGGTTAGTCTGTAGACCCGAGATCGTCATAGAGTCTTGTGTGATTCCCACTGTGCTTTGATTTCCACCTTACCACGTTCATGAGAACGTGCAAAACGGTGGCTTTTGGGTACAGTCCCGAATCACATGGAGGAAATGAGCGATAGGAGGGGTTTCGTCTCACCCGGTATTGGGAGTTGATGTTGCGCTGTGTTCGATTGGCTATAACAGGAAGTCCCTGTCCAGGGCTGATTTGGAGATCTACTGGTAAGTGTAATCAGTTGTTTCTCGACCCGTTATAAGCCTCACATCGACACGGCTTATCAGTTACTGGGGTCTGACGTTTACCACCCCTAGACTGGATATGCGACATATCAGACGAAGAGACCGGACTGTATGGTAGTGTTACTGATTGGATTCCCAGGAGTGTGTGCAGGCTTGCTTGTTGATCTTCTGATCGCTCAATACCCGGGTGGCTGTTACGTTTAGCTGACCGCTTGCAGCTTGTGGGTGTTTGATATGATAATCACCTACTGCCGGCGTATTGACGATTCTTTAGAGTCCTACACAGAGGTTTCCTGGCTCAGGCAAAATGGAGTAGGAGCACATATGTGATATGTGCGGGACCGTGAATAATACGTGTATGTTATACCGTATTAGATTCTCGCGATATGTGATATCGGCCGAGTATATATGATATAGCCGGGTCATCGGATCAAGTGTTGATTCGATGAACTGATACATATTATATTAGTCGGTTATTTGCAAAATAGCCGGATTATCGGATCAAGTGCCGATTCGATAATTTAATGAATAATTATATATTTGATATATTACATTACATTAACTAACATAAGCTCACTTAAATGATTCTTTTTCTCACTTGATGATACATTGATATATATGTGATATATGTTAATTGTATTATTTTCTTTTGTTACATTATATATTATATATGTGATATATAATATTGTAACATGATAGGGTTAAAAATTCAACTAGGGTTTATGAGATTAAACCATGCTAGGGTTTAAATTAGGGTTAACATTTTCTTTTAGTTAATTCTTATTTGTTTGGATATTTATCCTTGTTGACTTTGTCAACCCTCCTTGATATTTTGCTAGATATTTGTTAACCTTACCTCTTAACCCTAGCCTATGGTTTATTCTCTACAAGGGTTAAGCATGCCATGCTTAACCTTGGTTGCATTTCTAACCTCAACAATAATTCATTCATCACAACTCATCTTCTTCTTCCTCTCAGAAAAGCTTTCTAGCTTTTGATTTGGTGGTGATTGTTTGTGAGAAAAAGAAAACAAAAGAGAGCAATATTCCTACTTCATCATCCTCATCTATTCTAGCCATTTAGATTAGGGTGTCCACTTCACTAATATCTCATTAGTGAAGAGAGAGCTTGGGTTTGTGATTCCTCAAGGTAGATCATCTTGGATTGTGAAGTCTTCAAGCAAGGATGTCTCATTCACCTCATGGAGCCTCTCTAAAGTCTGGGAGCTTGATGATCGCAGCGAAGGGACCTCAACTCGGAGCTTATGAAGCGAAGAAATGGACTACAAAGCTTGTAATCCCTAACTCTTAGATGTTAAGTTGTTAACATGTTGTTTTAGTTTAATTCTTTAGCTTAAGATTCATGGTTAGGGTTATCTAGAATGGCAAAATTTTAAACTTGGCATGGATGATGCCTCCCGAAACCTTGCTTCCATTGTAGGTATCCCAACAGTGGTATCAAAGCCTAGCTAGAGAATTAGACGGATAAGTGTAAGATTACGAAACCGAAACAACTCCGAAACATCCGAATCGAAACCCTGGTTTCTGTCGAAATTTTTCAGGTGTCAAATTTTTTTTTAAACAGTTGCATTATGATGTATGAGATACATAATTAACATTGTACATTTCATCCCATTCACTCGGAAAATGGCCGAGATCATCATGTCCAAAACCGGCCACATCGGACCGTACAGGCTTGAAATTTTTACAGTGTTTAAGGCTTTGGGTTTTGATACTTTAGGTGTTGTTTGTTTTTGCTAATTTTGCATGTGATGTTATCTTTTAGCAAAGGCAATTCGGAATGTTTCGTATTCGTAATTCTAGGTTTTGTTTCGGTTATTTTAGACGGTGTTAAAAAGTTCGATCGGATATCAAATACCCATTTTTTCCCTTGCTGAAATTTTTCCAAGAGTTGGATCTTTTTCATAGTTAAAGAACATTCAAATATCGGGCAAGTGATTCGGTGGACCCTCTAGAAGAACGAAACCTTAACTCGATTTTATGACCGTCAAAACCGCCACTAAACCCTAGGGTTTGTGGTAGTTTAGCGGTGCCACAAGTGAGGCATTGGTTGACCCTTCTACGACTGGTTCATTGCTACCGAGGCATGTGATGGATACTTCTAAACTACGTTCAAGTGTTGCGCATTTTGGGAAATTTTTGGTGTTTGTTGATTCGATCGGAATGTTTAACATCGTCTAGCTCTTTCTGTAATGTGATACAATATTTGGAATTCATATAGTTAGGCATGAAATCCGTAATATGTGATAGTTCGGGTTTACGATGTCTAAGATGATTGTGGACTCCAAATGTTGTAGTTTTTCACTTTCTTTTCTGCGACCGTAAGTGTAATATGTGGTATATCGTCGTTTTCGTTGCTATATGTCAACAACAATTGTGATAGGCATATTTACTTACGTTGATGACATATGATGTTATGTGTTGCTATGCTATGTTATATTGGATTGTCGTATTTTGAATAGCCGGGGTTTTATGTGAGATGAGGATTTTTATTTTCATTCATGTAAAATTCATTTGTATATAATATTCTTTTATTAGGGCACTTCCGGGTTGAGGATGATGTCACCATTGTATATTATTTACTTTTCTGCATCAGGATAGACCCGAGGAGGGGAGCACAAGTAACCGGGTTTTAGGGTCCAGTGGGAGGCTATCTCGAGGAGTCGAGACCGGGTCTCCTAACCATAGAATTAGGAGGGTTGCTTGCCGCTCTCGTAGGGGTCTAGGGATGTGGGTTTGGCTATTCATCGCGACCGTGGAATCCGTGTTTTTTACAGGCTTAAAAGAAAACACGGGCCTCCTAGTTTATCCAATATTTCATATGTTATCTTCCGCTGCTGATATTATGTGATGTGATCATATTATATGCGTGAGACGAATGCTTTATTATTGTATATATATGATATATAATAAACGTTGCTCATGTCTTACACCCTCGCTAGTCCCGCCCCGGTATGCCGTTAGTTAAGTAACCTAACGGTGCATAACGGGACACTATGGTGAATGCGGATGGTATAAACGTACGTTGTATTTTCGTTTCTTTTGTGTTGCTTAGGAAGCTTAAATGATGGGATTCATTAATGAGATTAATGAAAGAAAAGAAACCTAAAAGATGTTGTAGAATCAAATTTATAAAAAGGATAGCTCTAGTTTTTGCTTTGCATAGCGGTATTCCTTGTAGAATATCCAGCACCTTATTCGATAAGGAAAGAGCCGAGATCTCTTCACCGGGAGTGACCACTTTAGCGAAACTAGCAGATACTACAACTCACTCGGTTTTGTTTTTGATTGCTTCTATAGTTCTTGCTTTGCATAGTGGTATTTGTGAAATATCCTGCACCTTATTCGATAAGGAAAGAGCCGAGATCCCTTCACCGGGAGTGACCTCTTTAGAAAAACTAGAAAAAGCCTCAAAAACACTCCTTTTCAAAATCACTTGTTTCTACAACGATATCAAGTTCATTACGCAAAAGATTTTCATAAAAACCTGTCGCAGACCTCCGTCATTTCAGATAAGTACTACTTAGTATTCGTGCTACGTTTGTTGACCATGTTAAGGCGTAGTGTGCGGCAGCTAATTAGTGCTTATCTGCTAAAGCATGTGATGTGATTGGATTAGGGTAGCAGTACGACTTTGTTGAACATATTAAGGGTCGTGCGGGTAGGTTTAATTCAATCGGGAAATGACGGGTTGAACTTGGCTAGCGCTTATGATTTGTTGACTATGTTAAAGTCATAAGTTGTTAGGGGCAAAACTATTATCGGGAATTTCAAGTGTTGAAATTTGCAATGAGATTGCATACCTTCTATGAGATAGTTGGATCCTGATACCCACTGCGAGTAAGAGTTACTCCTGGGAGAATTTTACACATGACAATTAGCCGATCAAGTAGTTGTTAACGGGGTTATGCCTCTCAGAAAACGAGGTTTATTTTAATTAGGTCCGTGCGAAAGAACGGGAAACCTCTCACAAAGTACCAACACTGACCTGGCTGAAAAATTGGCGAACTTGTAAAGTGTAATTAATCCCGGCTAGTTTTACCTTTTAGGGTTTGAAGGAAGATTTGATGAAAACAGTGGGAGCCACCCTGATTAGATAAGATAATAACCAATCTAATCTTGCAAGAGCATATGCTAAAGTGTTTTCTTCTCTCTTTCTCCAGGTAGCGACCATGTCAGGCCTTAATCAAGATAATAATATGGATGTATTGACCTAACCCGCTTGTAATTCTTAGCAGGGGAACGTTGGTCCCGCTCCAACTTATAATTGTTATAAGTCCGAGCAGAAAATAAGAGAATATCCAGATTCTCACGCCACCCAAACGAAGAACAAGGATGCTGATGCATCTTCTTCGGGTGTGTTAGTTATCGAGAACTGTTTCTCAGTTCACTCTACGTCTTGGGTATTAGATACCGGATCGGGATCCCATATATGTAATATGTTACATGGGCTACGTAAAGGTAGAGAACTGGGAGAGGGTGATCATTGCATAAGAGTAGGGAATGGTGCAAATGTTGCAGCCAAAGCAGTTGGCGAATATCACCTTGTGTTGCCAAATGGTAATATATTGATTCTGAACGAATGCTATTACATTCCGACCCTGATATGAAATATTATATCAGTTTCTTTATTAAGTAAAGAAGGATTTAATTTTGTAATACAGGATAATGTTATGAACATCTTCCTGAATCAAAAGTTGATTGGATCAGGCTCGTTAAATAATGGCATATATGTTCTAAATTAAACTACGGTTCTTAATGTACAAAACACAAACAAGAGGAAGAGTTCAGAAATGAACAAATCCTTCTTGTGGCATTGTAGACTAGCTCATATCAATGCGACACAACTAGCTAAGTTACATAAAGATGGATATTTGAATCCGTTCGAATTATCATCTTATGATACTTTCCAGTCATGTCTCAAAGGCAAGATGACCAAAACTCCGTTTAGTGGACACGGAGAAAGAGTTACAGAACTCTTGGGACTGATACATAGTGATGTATGCGGTCCCATGTCTACACATGCCAGGAATGGTTACTCATAATTTATTACATTCACTGACGATCTCTCAAGATTCGGACATGTGTTCCTGTTGAAACACAAGTCTGAAGCATTTGAGAAATTCAAAGAATATAAGAACGAAGTTGAAAACAACCAGACGGGTAAAAGTATTAAAATCCTTCGATCTGATGGAGGAGAAGAATACTTGAGCAATGAGTTCCTGGACTATTTAAAAGAGAATGGGATTCTCTCTCAGCTTACTCCTCCGAATACACCACAGCACAACGGTGTATCAGAACGGAGGAATCGCACCCTATTAGATATGGTGCTCTCTTTGATGAGCACCGCTGAGTTGCCCATTTCCTTTTGGGGTTATGCGCTTGAGACAGCAGCATACCTATTGAATCAAGTTCCATCTAAATCAGTGCCTTCAACCCCATATAAGATATGGAGGGGAATGAGACCATATTTTAAACGAGTTAAGATATGGGGTTGTCCGGCCTATGTCAAAATGAAAAATCTGGACAAGCTCGAGGCACGATCAGTTCTTTGCAAGTTTGTGGGATATCCAAAGAATTTTCAAGGATATATTTTCTACCACGCTGAGGAACGAAAAGTGTTTGTTTCTCAATATGCCACCTTTTTAGAAAAGGAATTTCTTGCAAAGGAAATCAGTGTCAAAGAGGTAGAGCTGGAAGAAGTTCCCGCAGTACAAACTGCAACTGAAGATTTAGTGGAACCAGAGGATTCGATAGTTCCCGACGAACCCCAGCCGCTCCGACGATCTAGTAGGATTCCTCATCCACCTGAGAGATACTACGGTTTTCTCATTGACGGTGGAAGCGAGGATTGCATCATGGAAGATGATGGCCCGACTAGCTTTGAGCAGGCCATCACGAATAGGGACTCTGTGAAGTGGCTGGATGCAATGCGATCTGAGATGGAATCCATGTACACCAACAAAGTATGGACTTTGGAAGTTGTTCCTGAAGGGGTGAAACCCATTGGGAGAAAATGGATCTTTAAAAAGAAACTTGGTGTGGATGGAAAAGTTGAGACTTTCAAAGTTAGACTTGTTGCAAAGGGTTTTCGTCATCGACCAGGTATGGATTATGATGAAACATTTTCTCCAGTGGTTATGCCTAAGTCCATCCGGATCCTACTTACCACTGCTGCATACCATGACTACGAAATCTTGCAGATGGATGTTAAGACCGCCTTTCTAAATGGTGATTTAGAGGAGTGCGTGTACATGACTCAGCCAGAGGGCTTCGTAGATAGTGGGAGCAGCGGAAAGGTGTGCAAGCTGCTTAAATCCATTTACGGGTTAAAGCAGGCATCGCGGAGTTGGAACATCTGTTTTGATGTGGTAGTCAAAAAGTTTGACTTCATCAAGAACGTAGATGAACCTTGTATCTACAAGAAGCTTGCAGAGAGTAAGGTTGTCTTCATCGTATTGTACGTGGATGACATACTCTTGATAGAAAATGATGTTCCTATGCTGCACTCGGTCAAGCTCTTCTTATCACATAGATTCTCAATGAAAGATCTAGGTGATGCCTCCTACATTTTGGGTATTAAGATCTATAGAGATAGATCTAAGAGGATACTGGGATTGTCCCAATCCAGGTACATTGACACCATACAAAAGAGGTTTAGTATGGAAGAATCCAAGCGTCAGTATTTACCCACGATCTCTGGACTCACTCTCTCCAAAGAGATGTGTCCTAAGACTGATTTGGAGAGAGCTTGCATGTAAGGGATACCCTATGCTTCGAAAGTAGGCTCTATCATGTACGCGATGCTATGTACCAGACCCGATGTAGCATACTCACTAAGTGTAGTGAGTAGGTATCAAGCAGATCCTGAAGAGAATCAATGGACAGTTGTGAAGTACATTCTCAAGTACTTGAGAAGGACTAAGGAAATGTTCTTGGTGTATAGTAACGGAGAACTCCAGGTGGAGTCCTTTACCGATTCGAGCTTCCAAAGTGATAAGGATGACTCTAAGTCGCACTCGGGATTTGTATTTACCCTAAATGGAGGGGCGGTTTGTTGGAAGAGTTCCAAGCAAGAAACTGTGGCAGACTCGACGATGGAGGATGAATACATTGCTGCCAAAGAAGCTGTCTGGATGAAGAAGTTCATCACTGAACTTGGTGTAGTTCCATCCATTATGCATCCAATACCTTTGTATTGTGATAACAATGGAGCTGTGGCTTTGGCCAAGGAACCCAGGTCCCATCAGAAATCCAGACATATTCTGAGGCGGTATCACTTGATCCGGGAGATAGTTGATCGCCGAGAGATCGAGGTCAGGAGAGTTGACACGAAGGACAACACTGCGGATCCACTCATGAAGGCCATACCCCAGATACACTTTGAGAGACTCTTCGAGATGTTGGGTATGAGATACTACAACAGCTGTCCTTAGTGCAAGTGGGAGATTGTTGTATATGCCCTAGAGGCCATTGTTGTACATATGATGTATATTATAGTGGATGCTTGGATATATATAGAGAGGACTTTCTTATTCGACATAATAGTATACTATGTGCTTTCTCTTTGTCTTAACATGTTGATTTGTATTGGTTTACTGCCTTACTCTCACATGTTGATAAAGCCATTGGGATATGTACTTGACTACAAGGACTATGATGCAGATCATACTAGTAGGGCCAGGGTAGTCAACGAGTACATCCTATAATTGTTCCTATTCGACGGTGTATCGAGACAGGGCATCGATACACCAGTGTAGACTAGCGTATATGCATCTTGACCCATATGATGGGCGATGGATGATCCCATATCCATTGGTGTTTGACATCAGAAAAGGTATACGGGTGCTCAGTGGAGACTGGGTACACTGAACGGACTCGCCGAGAACTCCTAGATGGTATTATACCTATCGTCATATAGAATTTCTCTGGTGATACTGGTACAGGTTAGTCTGTAGACCCGAGATTGTCATAGAGACTTGTGTGATTCCTACTGTACTTTGATTTCCACCTTACCACTTTCAGGAGAATGTGCAAAACGGTGGCTTTTGGGTACAGTCCCGAATCACATGGAGGCAATGAGCGATAGGAGGGGTTTCGTCTCTCCCGGTATTAGGAGTTGATGTTGCGTTGTGTTCGATTGGCTATAACTGGAAGTCCCTGGCCAGGGCTGATTTGGATATCTACCGGTATGTGTTATCAGTAGTTTCTCGACCCGTTATAAGCCTCACATCGACACGGCTTATCAATTACCGGGGTCTGACGTTTACCACCCCTAGACTGGATATGCGACATATCAGACGAAGAGACCGGACTGTACGGTAGTGTTACTGATTGGATTCTCAGGAGTGTGTACAGGCTTGCTTGTTGATCTTCTGATCGCTCAATACTCGGGTGGTTGTTACGTTTAACTGACCACTTGCAGCTTGTGGGTGTTTGATATGATCATCACCTACTGCCGGCGTATTGACGATTCTTCAGAGTCCTACACAGAGGCTTCCTGGCTCAGACAAAACGGAGTAGGAGCACATATATGATATGTGCGGGACCGAGAATAATACGTGTATGTGATACCGTATTAGATTCTCGCGATATGTGATATCGGCCGGGTATATATGATATAGCCGGGTCATCGGATCAAGTGTTGATTCGATGAACTGATACATATTATATTAGTCTGTTATTTGCAAAATAGCCGGATTATCGGATCAGGTGTTGATTCGATAATTTAATGTATAATTATATATTTGATATATTATATTACATTAACTAACATAAGCTCACTTAAATGATTCTTTTTCTCACTTGATAATACATTGATATATATGTGATATGTGTTAATTGTATTATTTTCTTTTGTTACATTATATATTATATATGTGATATATAATACTTTAACATGTTAGGGTTACAAATGCAACTAGGGTTTATGAGATTAAACCATGCTAAGGTTTAAATTAGGGTTAACATTTTCTTTTAGTTAATTCTTATTTGTTTAGATATTTATCCTTGTTGACTTTGTCAACCCTCCTTGATATTTTGCTAGATATTTGTTAACCTTACCTCTTAACCCTAGCCTATGCTTTATTCTCTATAAGGGTTAAGCATGCCATGCTTAACCTTGGTTGCATTTCTAACCTCAACAATAATTCATTCATCACAACACATCTTCTTCTTCCTCTCAAAAAAGCTTTCTAGCTTTTGATTTGGTGGTGATTGTTTGTGAGAAAAAGAAAACAAAAGAGAACAAAATTCCTACTTCATCATCCTCATCTATTCTAGCCAATTAGATTTATGGGGTTCACTTCACTAATATCTCATTAGTGAAGAGAGAGCTTGGGTTTGTGATTCCTCAAGGTAGATCATCTTGGATTGTGAAGTCTTCAAGCAAGGATGTCTCATTCACCTCATGGAGCCACTCTAGAGTCCGGGTGCTTGATGATCGCAGCGAAGGGACCTCAACTCGGAGCTTATGAAGCGTAGGAACGGACTACCAAGGTTGTAATCCCTAATTCTTAAATGTTAAGTTGTTAACATGTTGTTTTAGTTTGATTCTTTAGCTTAAGATTTATGGTTAGGGTTATCTAGAATGGAAAAAAATTAAACTTGGCATGGATGATGCCTCCCGAAACCTTGCTGCCGTTGTAGGTATCCCAACAGTAGGTGTTACTCCTCGGGTGATTTTTTATGATCCCAACTAATTCTTCTTTTGGGTTTGGAGGAGAATTTGAGAAAACAGTGGGAGATATCCTGATTAGATAAAGTGATTAACCATTCTAATCTAGCTTAGAGTACACGCTGAGTGTTTCTTTTCTCTCTCACTTTGGCAACGACCATGACCCGACCCTAAACTAAAACTCATGAACCAAGTTAAACCGAACCTTCTTAAAACACTTTGGCGTTTGGATTGTCATAGTCGCATATATCATTGCCGCTCCTATATCACCTTTTCATTTCCCCAGAACACTCCGTATCACTACAAAGATCCACATTTCTTAGATATATCTATCGTATAGTTACATACGAACTCGAAGGAACTTGTTCCAGTTCTAGGATGGATTCTGGTTCTGGAGAAATAAAATAGGATTATTCGGTTGTCTTTTATCTTTACCTTCTCTCAGGTTGTGAGGGCTCCTAGGATTAGGAGAGGGTACACCTATTGCGCTTATTGGATAGTCTTCTTCCCAACCATAGGCTGGTGCCGAAAGGTAGGGAAGGAAGAAAACCAATTAGCCTATGTGTGGTCTACAGAAGGTAATAAGTAAAGACAAATAAAGGGATTAGAAAGAGGGCAAAGTAAAATGCAACTGCTATCATTCGCGAAGAAACCGCGTATATCATCGCCACTCCTACATCACCTTTCTATTTCTCCGGAATATTCCATATCACTACGAAGATCCATATTTCTTGGATATGACCATCGTATAGTTACATACGAACTCGAAGAAACTTGTTCCATTACGATGATGGTTTCCGGTTCAAGAGAAACTGTAGTGTTTTGAAAATCGTTTCGGTGAAATTTCGGAAAATCGGTAAAATGTAGGGGTTTTCTGTAAAAAGTCAAAATACAAATATCTTATTATAAAAATTAAATATACATATTCTAGCTATGTAATTGCTATTATTTGGTGTTTATTGAGCCGCTGGTGAAATTTCAAATTTTCTGAAAAAAAAATTATTATTTTATTATTATTTTAAGCCGTCACTAATACATTTAATTAGGGAAAATTACAAATTGGAATGAGTTGAAACAAATTTTTTGCATCATAAAACATTAAATAAAAATTTATCATGTGGTTTTTGGAACGAAATCATTTGCCAAAACGGTTTAGAAATTATTGAAGAAAAAAGGCTTTTTTTTTAGCGTAAATGGATGTTTGGGGTATTGTATTTATCATTTTTCATCACCCCACACCCGTGCCCACACCCACACACCCCCACTTACCCCTCCCCTTAGCCAAATTCAGCAGCCCTCACTTTTTCCCCACTTGGTTTGCAAAGGAAAAAGAAATAAAAGAAAAGATTAGAAAATAGATAAAGTAGTTAGACTTTGACCTTACCTTGACCTTGACTTTCCTCCCTTGCATTTTCCTCACCTCCCTCTCTCTCCCCTCACCCACTTCTGGCCGAAAATGATCCCACAACAGCAGCCCTTTCCCCCCCCCCCCCAAAAATCCACACTATTTTGCTTCAAAAATCCAAGAAAAAGCTTCAAAATCCATACAATTTCAAAGCTTTTTCCAAATCCAACTCCTACCCATTATTTCTTGCCTATCTAGCATGGATCTAGGAGCATGGAAGCTATTTTTGGAGGCTAGGATTTGCATGCTAGAACTCAATTGGGAGGTATAAATTTTAACCCTTTAGTGAAATTGTTGTTTAATTGCTTTATGTTAGCTTATTAAGTGTTTAATTAGGTTTTAGATTGGTTCTAATTGCATATTTGAAAAATTCAAGAATGAGGTTGATTTCAAGTTAGGGTTTTGAGTAATGGGATTATGGTTGTGATGGGTAGCTTACCATCTTGGAATTTGTAGAAAGTAATTTAGTAGTTAAATTTCATATTGTTGCATGGAAATGTCTAAATTAAGTTTTGTTTTTGCTAACTAGAGTTTTTGAAAAATTATCAAATGCTTAGATTAAAATATAATTATGTGTTCATGTCATTATAACTATTATAATGAGTGGTTTAATGACTTTGGTTCATGCAAAACGAAGCTTAATTGATGAATTGTGAATTTTGCTTTAAAGGGTGTTAAATTTGATATTTTGCAAACTAGGATTTTGGAAATTATGCAAATTTATGAGTTTAAATTATGGAAATGGTTTTTATGACTTATTTAAGATAATTAATAAATATATTGGCCGCTACATTCATTTAAATATCGTGTTTTGTACAAAAACGGCGAATTGTGCTTGCTAGATTTTCGGAAAAATGACTTTTTGAGTGAAATTGGCGGTTTTGTGAGTTTCAACCTAGTTTATATTAAAATTAGTGTTCGTGAATGTGCAAATGAGTGTATTTGGGTTTTTCTCGATGGTTTGGCGTTTGTACGCCGACATCGAGGGTTTTTGGGTTGATTTGTGAAAGCAACCATAGGTTTTGACCTATGTGGGATTCGTGCGTCGTTTTGAGCATGAGTCGGATTTTAATGAGATATGGTGCGTTATGATATGTAGGTACCCCCATGTGGACTTCGAGACGACAAGCAAGCGCGTGGCGATGTCGGCACCGGCTAGCGAGGACCAGGTGAGTAGATTTATATCTACGGGGAGAAGTCGGGTGGATGGCGTATAGCACCCCCGCAGTCCGTGGTGGTGTATACGGATGCATATACACACCAACAATTATTATATGTTATTTGGGATTAATAACGATGCTTAGGATGGATATTGGTGTGTTGGATTACTTTAGTGTTGCGAACCCTAGGGTAGTGTTACACACACATACACACATACATACTTGCATACATTCCTATTGATATGTGCTCATGGGATTCTTTATAGTTATGTGTTCACATGGGTATGGGACTATGTGTTCACATACGGATTGAGGATGATACTTGGGATTGAGCTGAGTCGATGAGATTTGATTTGAGGCCGTGAGATCGGTGATATAGCAGGGTTCGTATCTTAGATACGACATGACGTTGTAGCGGGTCCTTGAAGTAGTGTTTCACACACGTCCATGCATACGTAGGCGGTATCAGTATGGTACTAGACGTAGATCAGTACCCCGATCATGATATTTGATAAAGATGATACCAGGTGAATAGTATGATGAATGTGATATTGAACCGTACCCAGATTGGGATGCCGTACGACGGATTTACGTACGAGCTATATTGATGATTGATCCGCACTCTTGACTTGGGATGCCTGATTATAGATATGGTATCGGATATGATATTATTGAGGCGGGATCACCGACTATACATATACAGGTATGTATATGTATCGACTCAGATGATAGGCGGTTTCCTTACCTGTAGTTCAGCTTGTTAGTTCAGCCGTATAGTTTAGTGTAGTTGTTAGATTAGATTAGACTCCTTACCTATTTCAAAAACTAACGAATCGTGGGCATTTTTAAAGACAGCTCAAGGGAATCTACGGATATTTCAAAAAAACGACGTATCTTTTCATAAAAACACCGTAGCCCCTATTTTCAAAACCCCATGATTCGTGTTATTTCAAAAGGCACCATTCGTAGGACTTATATTAGATTATTGCAGATTAGTTATCGTTGTGTCTAGTATTCAGTTCCCGCACATTATTGCTGTTCGCTCTGCCTCGCATATTTATTTTGCTGCATATTCCATTATTGATATCATGCTGTTAGGACACCAGCACTATTACCGATGATGCGTATGTACCACGTACACTTACTTGCCGGCTCACACACATTTTCATCGGTAATTGCCATGTCACGTACACTTTAGAGAATATAATTGCTTGACTTAGATTGTTAGCTGGTAGTTTTGACACGATATTAGTGTACTTCCCTTATATGCCATATTAGATATTGTAGTTATTACCTACCACTTCATGCATACTGTTATTCAGTTGTTCATGCCTAGTTCATTATTATTGACATATGCACTTGTGATGATTTCTTGAGATTTATGATATTTCTGGATTTCGGGGAAAGCCGCAAAATTTACAACTTATGATCTTTTAAAATATAAAATGTTGCGGTTTTCTAGTGATGTAAAGTGTCGTCCACCATGAGTTTGCTGTGGTTTTGGAGATCCGTGTCGAGGAGTGGAGGAACCGTCACGGGTACATGGTGGGCCCGGTATGGTACCCCGGGGCAAGAGGAATGTGGTGTTGACGTTGAGCCTGGCTGGGGAGCACTACCTACCGGTGATATTACCCGACGCGTCGGATATCCGGAGGATGCCGTCGTGGTCTTGAGATGGATGGTAGGGGCCGGTCCGGACTGACGGCGCCCTAGATATTGAGCTTGAGACATTGATATTTCGAGACAGTGAGATTTATGTTTTGTGTCGATGCTAGACACTGTTGATACTGATTTCATTATGATACCTCAGTTTAAAAATACGAAGGAAATCTCACTAATTTATGAAAACAGTTTCTTCATTTACATGTATTCTGTTTCATGCATTCATACCTCATTCATATGATATATTGCTACCTGAGGCACTGACACGGGCACATGAAATTATACTCGGGATAGATATTACCCTAGACATTGTCATAGGCTGCCTGTTATACATATATTTGAGGATATTTTATGATCATTGACCTAGGTTGCGTTATTTATGCGATTTCTGTGCGTAAATGTTTTTCTATTCACGAGTTGGCAACTCACCCCCGTTGTGCCCCAGTTTCTTGCAGATTTGCCGTACAGGTTTTTTTACGGCTTGCGGGCTCAGTTTCATTCGGGTGATTTGCTAGTAGGTGGGTTTACTTGTATCATACCCCCATTATATATCTTGTATATCATTATTCTGTTGTATCTAGAAGTTCCATCAACCAAACATGTATCTATTGAGATAGAGACCAGTGTTGTTTATTCTTTCGACCTTAGAGTCGCTCGTTATATTTCTGGTGGTTTTGAGTTCCCTTTTGAGTTTTTGATCCTCGCCGTTGGCGTTGTATATTTATTGCTTGTGTGGTTGTGACCGTCGTTTGACGAAGAGCTAGCTCCCGCTTGGGGATGCCTTTTTTCTTGATTTCGTATACTATTCATGTTGTATCCCGTTGGGGGCCAGTATTTACAAAGGAGACTCTGCCGAAATTTTCAGTAAATTTTTGATGTTTTAAAAACCGCATAATTCGGCTTATGCTATTGAAATTACTTGCTTTAAGTTGGTTTTTCCTGCACTCTACTACTTTTCTTGGTTTGGATTTCTGGGTTTTCGGTTTACTTAGATTACGTACGCCTCGAGACGTTCGTAGTTTAAGTACCGGTCATGTTCCGTACTTTCGGGTCGTGACAAAGTTGGTATCAGAGCGTTAGGTTTTAACCTTCGGAGCGTAGGATGACCCTTGGTTGATGGAATAGGTGACTAAAGTAGAGTGACGTACCGTTGGTATGTTCCGCGGCATATTTACGACACGCCACTCCACTTATGGAGCCTTAGGATGTACATTTCCTTGTTCAGTATTATATTCCTTCCTGATCTAGCCTCATCGGTACCAGTTTGGTTTTGCTGCTACGGTTACGGGCAGGGAGAGCTACGGCTTGAGTTGCGGTCAGCATAAGCTCGTCACGAACGAGGACTGACCAGGGCGAAATTCCGGCGACACACGATTGCAGAGATGTGTCTTTTTACTGTGTTTCCGCGCCGCGAGCGTTTGGCGGATCGCCTTTATGAGGTTACTCGGATGTGCCGATCGACACTAGAGGATTGAGCCACTGACAGAGGCCAGCCAGATTTTGATGACCGTTGGTGTGTTGCTTACTCCTGATGATTGAGGCACTGTTCAGCGTGCAGACGAGCGAGCCAGTTGTTGCTGCGAGCGACGAGATATCGCCCCATATGTTGGAACTATGGCGGGGCGAGTTGTACGAATAGATGATAGAAGGTCGCTAGTCACCCGATGATGAATGACTAGGACAGGTGGTTCGTTCGCTTACCCCGATGCGAAGTCATCAGATAGATTGATTCCAGCTAGAGACGACTTCACGCGGAGACGTTGGGAGTCGACAGAGACGATCGAATGTCAGAAACCTATTATTCCAAGTTTAAGATAGTCGGAAAGACATGCAGGCAATTCTATGGTCCCTCTAGAAGAATGAAACCCTAACTCGACTTAATGACCGTGTGAAAGCCTTTGAACCTTAGGGTTTGCGGCAGTTCTGCGGCGCCATTAGTGAGGCTTGGGTTTGCCCTTCTACGGCTGGACCACCGATGCTGTGGTATGTACTCGATACTATTAAACTGTGCCCAAGAGGTTGAGCTCTTGGGGGATTATGAGGTTTTGACGACTCGATCGGATGGCTCGACTTAATTCGGATGCTAGTTGGTGAGATGCATTCTTGGGAGACTCCAGATACGAGGATAGCCGTTGGAGCTCAGTCCATGCAGCCGCGACGAAACGAGTCCAAAGCAGACGACATTAGAGAAAAGTGGAGTAAGAGGTTCGCACCAGATCTAGATGAGATGATGTTCCACTCCGCCGACATCAGAGAGGCGATGCGCATGCCGAGGCATGGTACTTGGACTTACCTTCCAGAAGGAGTCGCGATGAGTATGCAGTCGTTCCAGAGCAAGAGGCAGATATAGGAAAGGACAATGACTTCCGGACAGTTGGCAGAGACAAGACATGGAAGAGACCGTGAGCAGGATTCCTTCCAGGACACTGCTGCAATGATACTTGCACCCAGGATCAGATGTGTCACGTACCTTCAGAGAGCCAGAGGCCGACGCCAGTGATATGCTGTCTTACGAGTGGTCGCGATGATTGACCAAGAGAGGACCAGAGGAGTGCCAGAACGGAATCGTCCCCGTTAGCACACCTGACAGGGCCGATGAGCCGATGGACCGAAAGATTGGTAATTCACAGTGAAGACCTTGACCCAGGAGTGGTCATGGTAACGCACGCCAACAGGACAGAGTTCATGATCATCGACGAGACGTCCCTCTAGTGACCGCGACAGTTGCCGAGATTCTTAGAGGATGCGCTTGAGCAGTACTATTCCGCCATTATTGATTACGATGTTTTGGGTGATTTATTCGTATGATTTGATTTTGATGATTGAGGATTTACGATCTTTGCACAGTGTTGCACTTGATATCGTTTTCGTTCTTTGGTTTCACATGTTTGTGATTTTACGGTTTTAAACAGTTGAGTTGGTTTTGTGCATATGCATGCACACGATTTGGTTCCTGCACTCTGTATAGTTTATATATGCTTGCAGTGCAGTGATACGCCTTTTGTGCACTTAGATGCACTGGACTTCGATTTCGATTGTGATACTCGATATTTGTTTTGTGCACCTTGTGCACCTGAGTGATTTTGCGCACGTTCGGCGCTTGATATTGGATTTCATGATTTCGTGCACGATGGATGCACCTGATTTAGATTTTCGCGCATGTTGAGCGCATGTCTTGAGATGCGATTTTGGTGCACACCAGATGCACTAAATCGAGATTTTTCGTGCATGTCAGATGCACCTGATTTTGCTGTCAGGCACACACGTTGCCTACGACAGATGCTTTGTGCACACCCGATGCACTTAGATCTTGTTTCTGTGCATATGTATGGCACATATATGGATTTTTATTTCCGTGCGCACCAGACGCACGTAGTATTCATGTGCATATTTTGGGATTGATTTCTTATAGAGCAGTACATTTTTATGATATTGCTATGTGTTTTCGTACTGAGCAGGACTAATCAGAGGACAGTACCTGAATACATTTTGCATGCATTGATAGTTATTGAAGGGATTTCCAAAAGACGAGCTATAGCCTCAGTATTTACCTACGTGTCTGATATGACACGAAATGTTTAAAACAAGGAGACCCTTCTAAATTGTTTCCAAAACGGCGGAACGTACATTTCAAACAAAAGTATATATGTATATAGTTATTTTCTTATGGTAGACGTCCGCCACTGTGCAGTGTTATACGCGTTGCACAGCGACTTAAAGAGATTTGGCATGCATTTCCTTCAGATATTTACAGATATAGATTCGATATTTACATTTATAGTTTCGAGTTATATCATATTGGTTTTGATTTGGATTTGGCATTGATGTCTTCTCCATGACTCCGATGATCGCGGGATGCTTGACGGAGTTTTGATTTGAGTTATATACTCATTTTTCAAGCGCATGCGCTGCGCTACGATTTGTTTTATGTATTTACAATTTCGGAGCCCCGACGACTTGATGGTTTTTCTTAGATGTTTTAGTAATTGGGGGAGTTTGAATTTAAATTCGGGGACCGAATTTCTTTAAGGGGGGAAGATTGTAGCGTTTTGAAAATCGTTTCGGTGAAATTTCGGAAAATCGGTAAAATGAGGGGGTTTTCTGTAAAAAGTCAAAATACAAATATCTTATTATAAAAATTAAATATACATATTCTAGCTATGTAATTGCTATTATTTGGTGTTTATTGAGCCGCTGGTGAAATTTCAAATTTTCTGAAAAAAAAATTTATTATTTTATTATTATTTTAAGCCGTCACTAATACATTTAATTAGGGAAAATTACAAATTTGAATGAGTTGAAACAAATTTTGTGCATCATAAAACATTAAATAAAAATTTATCATGTGGTTTTTGGAACGAAATCATTTGCCAAAACGGTTTAGAAATTATTGAAGAAAAAAGGCTTTTTTTTTAGCGTAAATGGATGTTTGGGGTATTGTATTTATCATTTTTCATCACCCCACACCCATGCCCACACCCACACACCCCCACTTACCCCTCCCCTTAGCCAAATTCAGCAGCCCTCACTTTTTCCCCACTTGGTTTGCAAAGGAAAAAGAAATAAAAGAAAAGATTAGAAAATAGATAAAGTAGTTAGACTTTGACCTTACCTTGACCTTGACTTTCCTCCCTTGCATTTTCCTCACCTCCCTCTCTCTCCCCTCACCCACTTCTGGCCGAAAATGATCCCACAACAGCAGCCCTTTCCCCCCCCCCCCAAAATCCATACTATTTTGCTTCAAAAATCCAAGAAAAAGCTTCAAAATCCATACAATTTCAAAGCTTTTTCCAAATCCAACTCCTACCCATTATTTCTTGCCTATCTAGCATGGATCTAGGAGCATGGAAGCTACTTTTGGAGGCTAGGATTTGCATGCTAGAACTCAATTGGGAGGTATAAATTTTAACCCTTTAGTGAAATTGTTGTTTAATTGCTTTATGTTAGCTTATTAAGTGTTTAATTAGGTTTTAGATTGGTTCTAATTGCATGTTTGAAAAATTCAAGAATGAAGTTGATTTCAAGTTAGGGTTTTGAGTAATGGGATTATGGTTGTGATGGGTAGCTTACCATCTTAGAATTTGTAGAAAGTAATTTAGTAGTTAAATTTCATATTGTTGCATGGAAATGTCTAAATTAAGTTTTTTTTTTGCTAACTAGAGTTTTTGAAAAATTATCAAATGCTTAGATTAAAATATAATTATGTGTTCATGTCATTATAACTATTATAATGAGTGGTTTAATGACTTTGGTTCATGCAAAACGAAGCTTAATTGATGAATTGTGAATTTTGCTTTAAAGGGTGTTAAATTTGATATTTTGCAAACTAGGATTTTGGAAATTATGCAAATTTATGAGTTTAAATTATGGAAATGGTTTTTATGACTTATTTAAGATAATTAATAAATATATTGGCCGCTACATTCATTTAAATATCGTGTTTTGTACAAAAACGGCGAATTGTGCTTGCTAGATTTTCGGAAAAATGACTTTTTGAGTGAAATTGGCGGTTTTGTGAGTTTCAACCTAGTTTATATTAAAATTAGTGTTCGTGAATGTGCAAATGAGTGTATTTGGGTTTTTCTCGATGGTTTGGCATTTGTACGCTGACGTCGAGGGTTTTTGGGTTGATTTGTGAAAGCAACCATAGGTTTTGACCTATGTGGGATTCGTGCGTCGTTTTGATCATGAGTCGGATTTTAATGAGATATGGTGCGTTATGATATGTAGGTACCCCCATGTGGACTTCGAGACGACAAGCAAGCGCGTGGCGACGTCGGCACCGGCTAGCGAGGACCAGGTGAGTAGATTTATATCTACGGGGAGAAGTCGGGTGGATGGCGTATAGCACCCTCGCAGTCCGTGGTGGTGTATACGGATGCATATACACACCAACAATTATTATATGTTATTTGGGATTAATAACGATGCTTAGGATGGATATTGGTGTGTTGGATTACTTTAGTGTTGCGAACCCTAGGGTAGTGTTACACACATATACACACATACATACTTGCATACATTCCTATTGATATGTGCTCATGGGATTCTTTATAGTTATGTGTTCACATGGGTATGGGACTATGTGTTCACGTACGGATTGAGGATGATACTTGGGATTGAGCTGAGTCGATGAGATTTGATTTGAGGCCGTGAGATCGGTGATATAGCAGGGTTCGTATCTTAGATACGACATGACGTTGTAGCGGGTCCTTGACGTAGTGTTTCACACACGTCCATGCATACGTAGGCGGTATCAGTATGGTACTAGACGTAGATCAGTACCCCGATCATGATATTTGATAAAGAGGATACCAGGTGAATAGTATGATGAATGTGATATTGAACCGTACCCAGATTGGGATGCCGTACGACGGATTTACGTACGAGCTATATTGATGATTGATCCGCACTCTTGACTTGGGATGCCTGATTATAGATATGGTATCGGATATGATATTATTGAGGCGGGATCACCGACTATACATATACAGGTATGTATATGTATCGACTCAGATGATAGGCGGTTTCCTTACCTGTAGTTCAGCTTGTTAGTTCAGCCGTATAGTTTAGTGTAGTTGTTAGATTAGATTAGACTCCTTACCTATTTCAAAAACTAACGAATCGTGGGCATTTTTAAAGACAGCTCAAGGGAATCTACGGATATTTCAAAAAAACGACGTATCTTTTCATAAAAACACCGTAGCCCCTATTTTCAAAACCCCATGATTCGTGTTATTTCAAAAGGCACCATTCGTAGGACTTATATTAGATTATTGCAGATTAGTTATCGTTGTGTCTAGTATTCAGCTCCCGCACATTATTGTTGTTCGCTCTGCCTCGCATATTTATTTTGCTGCATATTCCATTATTGATATCATGCTGTTAGGACACCAGCACTATTACCGATGATGCGTATGTACCACGTACACCTACTTGCCGGCTCACACACATCTTCATCGGTAATTGCCATGTCACGTACACTTTAGAGAATATAATTGCTTGACTTAGATTGTTAGCTGGTAGTTTTGACATGATATTAGTGTACTTCCCTTATATGCCATATTAGACATTGTAGTTATTACCTACCACTTCATGCATACTGTTATTCAGTTGTTCATGCCTAGTTCATTATCATTGACATATGCACTTGTGATGATTTCTTGAGATTTATGATATTTCTGGATTTCGGGGAAAGCCGCAAAATTTACAACTTATGATCTTTTAAAATATAAAATGTTGCGGTTTTCTAGTGATGTAAAGTGTCGTCCACCATGAGTTTGCTGTGGTTTTGGAGATCCGTGTCGAGGAGTGGAGGAACCGTCACGGGTACATGGTGGGCCCGGTATGGTACCCCGGGGCAAGAGGAATGTGGTGTTGACGTTGAGCCTGGCTGGGGAGCACTACCTACCGGTGATATTACCCGACGCGTCGGATATCCGGAGGATACCGTCGTGGTCTTGAGATGGATGGTAGGGGCCGGTCCGGACTGACGGCGCCCTAGATATTGAGCTTGAGACATTGATATTTCGAGACAGTGAGATTTATGTTTTGTGTCGATGCTAGACACTGTTGATACTGATTTCATTATGATACCTCAGTTTAAAAATACGAAGGAAATCTCACTAATTTATGAAAACAGTTTCTTCATTTACATGTATTCTGTTTCATGCATTCATACCTCATTCATATGATATATTGCTACCTGAGGCACTGACACGGGCACATGAAATTATACTCGGGATAGATATTACCCTAGACATTGTCATAGGCTGCCTGTTATACATATATTTGAGGATATTTTATGATCATTGACCTAGGTTGCGTTATTTATGCGATTTCTGTGCGTAGATGTTTTTCTATTCATGAGTTGGCAACTCACCCCCGTTGTGCCCCAGTTTCTTGCAGATTTGCCGTACAGGTTTCCTTACGGCTTGCGGGCTCAGTTTCATTCGGGTGATTTGCTAGTAGGTGGGTTTACTTGTATCATACCCCCATTATATATCTTGTATATCATTATTCTGTTGTATCTAGAAGTTCCATCAACCAAACATGTATCTATTGAGATAGAGACCAGTGTTGTTTATTCTTTCGACCTTAGAGTCGCTCGTTATATTTCTGGTGGTTTTGAGTTTCCTTTTGAGTTTTTGATCCTCGCCGTTGGCGTTGTATATTTATTGCTTGTGTGGTTGTGACCGTCGTTTGACGAAGAGCTAGCTCCCGCTTGGGGATGCCTTTTTTTCTTGATTTCGTATACTATTCATGTTGTATCCCGTTGGGGGCCAGTATTTACAAAGGAGACTCTGCCGAAATTTTCAGTAAATTTTTGATGTTTTAAAAACCGCATAATTCGGCTTATGCTATTGAAATTACTTGCTTTAAGTTGGTTTTTCCTGCACTCTACTACTTTTCTTGGTTTGGATTTCTGGGTTTTCGGTTTACTTAGATTACGTACGCCTCGAGACGTTCGTAGTTTAAGTGCCGGTCATGTTCCGTACTTTCGGGTCGTGACAGAAACCGAATAAGATTATTCGGGTTGTCTTTTATCTTTACCTACTCTCAGGTTGCGAGGGATCCTAGGATTAGGAGAGTACAACTACTACGCTTATTGGATAGTCTTCTTCTAAACTATTGGCTGGTGCCGAAAGGTAGAGAAGGAAGAAAACCATTTTGCCTAGGATGGTGTACAGAAGGTAATATGTAAAAATATATAAAGGGATTGGAGAGATGGCAAGGAAATATACGGTTACAGTCATGAATCACGATAGTGGTGTAGGGTGTTTTTCGTCACCCCATTGAGATGGGAATACACGCGCGCTTGTCAGGTGTACTACAGATTCCCCCTGCCTAGGGTAGGCCGGGGTTTATTGATTGTGGGGATCCGAATCTCCGGCAGCCGCGGACTAAGCTGTCGTTAATTACCCCTCGCCTTTGGGGCGAGGGAACCTCCGATTAACGGGTTAAACTGGTCATGCGAACTCAATGTGCAGTGTACGTGTGTTGTGTTTTGAAAGGGGGGGTTTGGATATATCGGGAGCCACGCAGAGTTTTTACGGCTGATTTCATCATGTTTTTATCGGGAGCCATGCAGGAGGCACAAAGAACCCTAGTTTTTTTGGAGGAATGAAAAAGTCTCTTTATTTTATTCATCATGTTGCCTTTTATAGGCTTACATATTTACATATAGCCCCTTGGGTTTTACAAAATGGCATTTTAGCCATCCCATGGCTCATGTGCCTTTTCATTTTTGCACATAAGCCATGGGCTTACAAAATATTGGCTTTATGCCTATTTTGTTTACATTCATGCATAAACAATTACATAAAAATTATTTATTACATGATTTTGTTGTTGGCATTGGAAGGCTGGCCGTGGGCTCGACTTGGGCATAGGCCCGCTTGACCTGGGCTTGGGCCCACCTAGGTTGGGGGTTGACCTTGACTTTGACTCGATCAACCGGGGTGTAAATTTTTACCCCAACAAATTGCCCCCATCAATGAATGCACACCGCACATGTGTGTCGTGTGCATGAAATTGATGGATCTTCTTTTGCGTGGACGTGACTTGCTTTGGCCCCACTTTTTGGGATACACTGCTCTTTTTACGACGTGGACGGTCGGCGCTTGACGCATCTCCGAGACAGAGTGTTCGTGGTGGACGTTTCCCTTGCCCGGAGCGATCCGGTTCCTGCTTTGTAGGAAGCCTACACTGCCCTTTTTGCGACATGGACGGTCGACGCTTTGATCCGAAGCGATTTGGTAGACGTGTCCCCGGCACGGAGTGTCGCTGGTCGACGTTTCCCCGAGGCGGAGTGTCTGTGGTCGATGTGCCCCCGGCACGGAGTGTCTGCTTGACGTTTCCCCGAGGCGGAGTATCGGCTGGTTGACGTTTCCCTGATGCGGAGTGTCTGTGTTGGACGTTTTCCCCGATGCAGAGTGTCGCTGGTTGACGTGTCCCCGGCACGGAGTGTAGCTGATGGACTTTTCCCCGGCGCGGAGTGTCAGGTTGACTTTTCCCCGGCACGGAGTGCCGCTGATCGACTTTTCCCCGACGCGGAGTGTCGGTGGTTGACTTTTCCCCGGCACGGAGTGTCGCTGATCGTCTTTTCCCCGGCGCGGAGTGTCGGTGGTTGACTTTTCCCCGGCACGGAGTGTCGCTGATCGACTTTTCCCCGGCGCGGAGTGTCGGTGGTTGACTTTTCCCCGGCACGGAGTGTCGCTGATCGACTTTTCCCCGGCGCGGAGTGTCGGGTTGACTTTTCCCCGGCACGGAGTGTCGCTGATCGACTTTTCCCCGGCGCGGAGTGTCGGTGGTTGAGTTTTCCCCGACACGGAGTGTCGCTGATCGACTTTTCCCCTGCGCGGAGTGTCGGTGGTTGACTTTTCCCCGGCACGGAGTGTCGCTGATGGACTTTTCCCCGGCGCGGACTGTTGGGTTGACTTTTCCCCGGCACGGAGTGTCGCTGATGGATTTTTCCCCGGCGCGGAGTGCCGGGTTGACTTTTCCCTGGCATGGAGTGTCGCTGATCGACTTTTCCCCGGCACGGAGTGTCGCTGACGGACTTTTCCCCGGCGTGGAGTGTCGCGGGTTGACTTTTCCCCGGCACGGAGTGTCGCTGATGGACTTTTCCCCGGCGCGGAGTGTCGGGTTGACTTTTCCCCGGCACGGAGTGTCGCTGATCGACTTTTCCCCGGCGCGGAGTGTCGTTGTTCGACTTTTCCCCAGCACGGAGTGTCACTGACGGACTTTTCCCCGGTGTGGAGTGTCGCGGGTTGATTTGATTCCGAGGCGGAGCATAATTCCGGCAGGGAAGGTAGATATCCCGAGGCGAAGCATGATTTCGACACGGGGTAAATTCTGGGACGGAACATGATTCCGCCATAGAGGTTGTTGATTTGATTTGATTTGGGTTGACATCAGCATCGCTACACTGGAATATAGGACCAGGAGCGAATCATCATCTGTCTTGAGAGGATTTGGGAATTGGTTTTTGTTTGGCATCTGCATTGCTGCACTGGAATAATGCCAGGAGCAACTCATCATTTGTCCCGGGAGGATTTGGGAATTGGTTTTTTTTTTGGCATCTGCATTGCTGCACTGGAATAATGCCAGGAGCAACTCATCATTTTCCCCGAGAGGATTTGGGAATTGGTGGCTTAGGAGACAGGTTTAGATCCCTTATCACCTATGGCTTTTCAATTTTATGGGCCGTGAGGGTCCCATAAAAGCATTTTCTCCCTACGGGTCGTAAGGATCCCGTAGGTGTATTTTCTCCCTAGGAGTCGTGAGGACTCCTAAGTGTGTGGCTCCTTTGTGAGTCGTAGGGATCTCACGCGGGAATTTTCTCCTCACAAAGTCGAGAGGACTTTGCGAGTGCATTTCATCTCTTTTTCACGAGTTTGCGCCCTTTCGGGTTTTCACAAACTCGCCGGCAGTCCTGCTGTTTTTACTCACGGTGCCCTTTCGGGTTTTCATCCGTGCCCATTTTGCTTGTGGACATACCTTCTTCTTTTTTTTTCCTTCTCCTCTTTTTTTCTCTTTTTTTTTTGAATCTTCCCTGCCGGTGGGACCTTGAATGTGGTCTCGCCGGTAGGACTTGTGAGAGATTGGGATCGTTTTACGCCCGTGGATTGTATACGGTTTTGCAGGATGTATGATCCAGACCGTAGGGCCAAAAACATTTCGGGACTTTGTTGGCGTCTGCATCGCTGCACTGGAATATGGTACCAGGAGCGACTCACCATTCGCCGTTGGGGTATGGGAGTTGGAATTTAGTTGGCGTCTGCATCGCTGCACTGGAATATGGTACCAGGAGCGACTCATCATTCGCCGCTTGGGAATTTGAGTTTGGAATTAGGTTGGCGTCTGCATCGCTGCACTGGAATATGGTACCAGGAGCGACTTATCATTCGCCGCTTGGGAATTTGAGTTTGGAATTTGGTTGGCGTCTGCATCGCTGCACTGGAATATGGTACCAGGAGCGACTCATCATTCGCCGCTTGGGGACTGGGGAGCGATGGCTTAGGAGACAGGTTTAGATCCCTATCGCCTAAGGCTTTCAAATTTTATGGGACGTGAGGGTCCCATAAAAGCATTTTCTCCCTACGAGTCGTAAGGATCCCGCAGGTGTATTTTCTCCTTAGGAGTCGTGGGGACTCCTAAGCGTGTTGCTCCTTTGTGAGTCGTAAGGATCTCACGCGGGAATTTTCTCCTCACAAAGTCGAGAGGACTTCGCGAGTGCATTTTTTTTTTTTTGGGATCGGGATTGTTTTACGCCCGTGGATTGTATACGGTTTTGTAGGATATATGATCCAGACCGTAGGGCCGGAAAAATTTCAGGACCTTGTTGGCGTCTGCATCGCTGCACTGGAATGTGGTACCAGGAGCGACTCATCATTCGCCGTTGGGGTATGGGAGATGGAATTTGGTTGGCGTCTGCATCGCTGCACTGGAATATGGTACCAGGAGCGACTCATCATTCGCCACTTGGGGATTGGGGAGCGATGGCGTAGGAGACAGGTTTAGATCCCTGTCACCTAAAACTTTTCAATTTTATGGGCCGTGAGGGTCCCATAAAAGCATTTTCTCCCTGCGAGTCGTAAGGATCCCGCGGGTGTATTTTCTCCTTAGGAGTCGTGAGGACTCTTAAGTGTGTTTTTCCTTTGTGACTCGTAAGGATCCCACAAAGGTTTGTTCTCCTCATGTATCGTGAGGACACATGAGTGGTTTTCCCTCGTTCCCAGTTTAATGACTTAGAGGTCGACTGTTTCCAGTTTAACGACGTGGTGGTCATCTGTTTCCAGTTTAAAGACGTAGAGGTCATCTGTCTCCAGTTTAACGACGTAGAGGTCATCTGTTTCCAGTTTAACGACTTAGAGGTCATCTGTGCCCAGTTTAACGACTTAGGGGTCTATTGTGCCCAGTTTAATGACTTAGCGGTCATCTGTGTCCAGTTTAACGACGTAGAGGTCATCTGTCTCCAGTTTAACGACGTAGAGGTCGTTTGTTTCCAGTTTAACGACTTAGAGGTCATCTGTTTCCAGTTTAACTACTTGGAGGTCATCTGTTTCCAGTTTAAAGACTTAGAGGTCTATTGTGCCCAGTTTAACGACTTAGCGGTCATCTGTTTCTAGTTTAAAGACGTAGAGGTCATCTGTTTCCAGTTTAACGACGTAGAGGTCATCTGTCTCCAGTTTAACGACGTAGAGGTCGTCTGTTTCCAGTTTAACGACTTGGAGGTCATCTGTTTCCAGTTTAACGACTTGGAGGTCATCTGTTTCCAGTTTAAAGACTTAGAGGTCTATCGTGCCCAGTTTAACGACTTAGCGGTCATCTGTTTCCAGTTTAAAGACGTAGAGGTCATCTGTTTCCAGTTTAAAGACGTAAAGGTCATCTCTTTCTAGTTTAACGACGTAGAGGTCATCTGTTTCCAGTTTAACGACGTAGAGGTCATCTGTCTCCAGTTTAACGATGTAGAGGTCGTCTGTCTCCAGTTTAAAGACTTAGAGGTCTATTTCCAGTTTAACGACGTAGAGGTCATCTGTTTCCAGTTTAACGACTTAGAGGTCATCTGTTTCCAGTTTAACGGCTTAGGGGTCTATTGTGCCCAGTTTAACGACTTAGCAGTCATCTGTTTCCAGTTTAACGACGTAGAGGTCATCTGTCTCCAGTTTAACGACGTAGAGGTCGTCTGTTTCCAGTTTAACGACTTAGAGGTCATCTGTTTCCAGTTTAACGACTTGGAGGTCATCTGTTTCCAGTTTAAAGACTTAGAGGTCTATTGTGCCCAGTTTAACGACTTAGCGGTCATCTGTTTCCAGTTTAAAGACGTAGAGGTCATCTGTTTCCAGTTTAACGACGTAGAGGTCATCTGTCTCCAGTTTAACGACGTAGAGGTCGTCTGTTTCCAGTTTAACGACTTGGAGGTCATCTGTTTCCAGTTTAACGACTTGGAGGTCATCTGTTTCCAGTTTAACGACTTAGAGGTCTATCGTGCCCAGTTTAACGACTTAGCGGTCATCTGTTTCCAGTTTAAAGACGTAGAGGTCATCTGTTTCCAGTTTAAAGACGTAGAGGTCATCTGTTTCCAGTTTAACGACTTAGAGGTCTGCTGTTTCCAGTTTAAAGACTTGGAGGTCTGTCTATTTCCAGTTTAACGACTTAGAGGTCATCTGTTTCCAGTTTAAAGACTTGGAGGTCTGCTGTTTCCAGTTTAAATACTTGGAGGTCTGTTGTTTCCAGTTTAACGACTTGGAGGTCATCTGTTTCCAGTTTAATGACTTGGAGGTCATCTGTTTCCAGTTTAAAGACTTAGGGGTCTATTGTGCCCAGTTTAACGACTTAGCGTTCATCTGTTTCCAGTTTAACGACGTAGAGGTCATCTGTCTCCAGTTTAACGACGTAGAGGTCGTCTCTTTCTAGTTTAACGACGTAGAGGTCATCTGTTTCCAGTTTAACGACGTAGAGGTCATCTGTCTCCAGTTTAACGACGTAGAGGTCGTCTGTTTCCAGTTTAACGACTTAGAGGTCTGCTGTTTCCAGTTTAAAGACTTGGAGGTCTGTCTATTTCCAGTTTAACGACTTAGAGGTCATCTGTTTCCAGTTTAACGACTTAGAGGTCTGCTGTTTCCAGTTTAAAGACTTGGAGGTCTGCGGTTTCCAGTTTAAAGACTTAGAGGTCTGCTGTTTCCAGTTTAACGACTTGGAGGTCATCTGTTTCCAGTTTAATGACTTGGAGGTCATCTGTTTCCAGTTTAAAGACTTAGGGGTCTACGGATGGCGAGCTTGGAATTTTGGGGTAGGGGCCAGCATCAGCGTTGCTAACACTGAAGCAGAGGTGCCAGGACACATGAGTGGGTCTTCCCAATGGAGCATAATTCCAAAGGCGGAGACCAGCCGCGTAACTGGTGGTTGCGGTGGGGTATGGGTATGCTGAGGATTATTTGAGCCCATGGATTGTATACGGCAGTCAATTTAGGGACTAGCCGTAGTGCCGGAAGAATTTTGGAAATTTGAATTTTTGTTTGTGTTTGTTTTTTTTTTGTTTTTATTTTACCGCGATTGCTCTATCCTTTCAGCTTTTTTATCGCGAAGATCGCGATTGCCCTATCATTTCGGCTTTTATTCGCGGTTGCCCCATCATTTCGGCTTTATTTCATTTTTTATTTTTACTCACTGATTTTTATTGCGAGTTGCCCCATCATTTCGGCTTTTCTCTATTTTTCTTTTATTTACACTTTTTTTTATTTACATTTTTTTTTATTTACATATATATATATGTATATATTTACATTCCCAGTTTAACGACTTAGAGGTCAATCGTTCCCAGTTTAATGACGTGGTGGTCAGCTGTTTCCAGTTTAACGACGTGGTGGTCCTCTTTGCTTATCCCAGCTCCTTGAACTTTGATCTTGGCGGAGCTGTGTTGATGACCTAGCTCTGTGGCTTGCCGATACATCCAAGGATTGTGAGGTTTTCCCAAGCTTATATTGGTCCTCTGCCCAATTTTTGAAAATATAGCAGTCTTCGATGGTATGACCCACCACTCTATGATATGGGCAGTATAGGGGATTGCCGGTCATGTTCATTTCCTGTGGCCTCTTTGATTCTGGCAGTTGCAGACCGCTGTTCAGGGCGTCCATGAATATTTTGCGGACTTCATCCCTCCTGAAGGAGTATACCTTCTTCTTTCCCTCCATTGGAGTAGGTGCCTTTACTGATGCTGGTCCTCGAGGCACATGTCTGGGAGGATTAGGTTCCCGAAAGGTTTCGGTCTCCATTTGCATGAAATCGGCGATCGTAGCTTGACTGTTTGCTAACACGCCTTTAGACAGTTCTATCTCTCCCATCTTGTACTGCCTTTCGACCCAATCTTTGAAGACGAAGCAGTCCTCAATGGCATGACCTATCAGCCTGTGATAGGGGCAATATTCTGGGTCGTCGGTCATATTCGCTTCTTGCGGTCTCTTTGATTCCGGCAGTTGTAGACCGTTTCTTAGGGCGTCCCTGAATATCTTGTGGACTTTTTCCCTCTTGAAGGAATAGACCTTTTCCAGCTTCTCTTTCAGAGGCGATTCCCCCCCGGTGTATGTATCGAAGGGACTGGAGGCTGATTGCGGCCGTTTTTCACGAAGGCGCTCCGCTTTTAGGCCGAAAGGGATATCAGCTGGCTGCCCCCGGGTATCAATCCTTGGCTCATGAGCCAAAATTTGATTCTGCTGTAATTGCAATCGGGCGACTTGGGTTGCGAGATCTGCCATGACGTTTGCCAGCTCGTCGACTTTGGAATAGACCTCGGCAATCTTCTCATCCCTGTCCTGAAATTGCCTTTGAAGCCATTGGAATAATGCTTGTTCTGTAGTTCCGGCTATGACAACCGGGTAATCTTTATTGCCTGAGCTCAATTCCGTAGGAACCATGGGCTCCTCTGGCTTATCGGCTTGAGTGGGCTCTTCATCATTCAGATCGAGCCGATGCTGGGTAGCGTCAACCATATCATCACCATGGCTGTAAAGAAGAGGAGGGTTCGTTTCTTCTTGTCCGGCCATGTAGACAGTGTGGACCACGTACCCAGCCATCTCTTTATCTTTGGCGGCTGATTTCGCGGAGCGGTCCGGGCTTTGGAAATTCATAAATTCTGACATGGCCGGAGCCATGGCCCTTTTGTTGGCTCTGTGTCCGAGCCGCTTCTTCCTCAGTTTCTCTGCCTTGAGCGCTTGGCAGGCTTCTGCTCTCCGGGAAGCCGCCATAGGCTGAGTGATGGGGAGCTTAGAGAAGATACCCGATCGAGCAGTTGTCAAGGGCACCGTCGGAGCTTGCTCAAGAGGCCCTGTTGCTTTGTCGGTGTTGACGGCCTTGCCCCCAGTTGGGGCCATGGAGAGTCGTTCAAACGCCGACTTGTGTTTGAGTTGGGGCGCCTTCGAGACCACCACATTCGGCCTCTTGCCTTTCGAGACCGGTTTGTCTGTTGCTGGGGCTTGAGGAGCTGGGATGGCGCCAACTGGTATGAACATAATAGAACCGAATGGTAGCAGCGGCTCCTCCCATTGTCTCCCGAGACTGACCGGGAGGACCGTCCTAGAGTCTATCCTCATCGTATAGGAGACAGGAGCCGTGCTGAGAGCTGAGTTCATCTTTGGGGACATTGTTGAAAAGTGATTGCTTGAAAACTTGCATGAAAGAGCATTATTTTAGTATAAATACAGATATGTACATTGATTGAGTTCACATGAATGCTTAACCCGAAATATAGGAGGAGAGAATGGTCCCACCGGGCGTGCCAGAATCTGTAGGGTGTTTTTCGTCACCTCATTGAGATGGGAATATGCGCGCGCTTGTCAGGCGTACTACAGATTCCCCCTGCCTAGGGTAGGTCGGGGTTTATTGATTGTGGGGATCCGAATCTCCGGCAGCCGCGGACTAAGCTGCCGTTAATTACCCCTCGCCTTTGGGGCAAGGGAACCTCCGATTAACGGGTTAAACTGGTCATGCGAACTTAATGTGCAGTGTACGTGTGTTGTGTTTTGAAAGGGGAGGTTTGGATATATCGGGAGCCACGCAGAGTTTTTACGGGGGTCCCGCTATCCAAAGGATGCATGGGGGCAGCACCTTGGGCGTTGTGCGCCTAGGTGCTGTGCGCTCAGGTGCTAGAGTGCCACGTGTCGGCACGTGGGCGCTCTGCGCTTGAGCGCTAGGCACTTGAGCGCAAGTGCGCCACGTGTCGGCACGGGGGCAACTTGCGCTCGAGCACCTGCGCTCGAGCGCAAGCGCGCCACGTGTCGGTACGGGACTTGCGCTCGAGCGCCTACGCTCGAGCGCAAGCGCGCCACGTGTCGGCACGGGGGCGACTTGCGCTCGAGCGCCTGCGCCGGAGCGCAAGCGCGCCACGTGTCGGCACGGGGGAGACTTGCGCTCAAGCGCCTGCGCTTGAGCGCAAGCGCGCCACGTGTCGGCACGGGGGCGACTTGCGCCCGAGCGCTTGGCTTGGGCGCACGCCACGTGTCGGCACCGGGGCAACTTGCGCTCGAGCGCTTGCGCTTGAACGCAAGCGCGCCACGTGTCGGCACGTGGGCGACTTACGCTCGGGAGCTTGCGCTTGAGCGCAAGCGCGCCACGTGTCGGCACGTGGGCGACTTGCACTCCGGCGCTTGCGCTTGAGCGCAAGCGCGCCACGTGTCGATACGCGGGCGCTCTGCGCTTGAGCGCCGGCGAGGAAAAGAGGCTTTTGGCCTAAGAAACAGAAGCTATGCTTCAGAAAGGAAATATTTGTTGTGTATATATGTATGGAGTTAAACTCCTGGGATGTTTTGAAGCTGATGAAGGGGGTTCTTCTTCTTCCTTCTGTTGTTTGGCCGGATCTTGAAGATCAAGAAGTAGGAGATTTTAAAAATCACTCCTTTTTGAGATCTGATGGGAGATCTGAGTTCCTCTTTGTGGGTTTTGTGGTGGAAAACTACTTAGTTTTTGAAAAGAAAGAGTAAAACTCTTGATTTAATTCAAAAGAAATGAGAAGGTTTAGAACCTTGGAGAAGGAGCAGGAGGCACAAAGAACCCTAGTTTTTTGGGGGGAATGAAAAAGTCTCTTTATTTTATTCATCATGTTGCCTTTTATAGGCTTACATATTTACATATAGCCCCTTGGGTTTTACAAAATGGCATTTTAGCCATCCCATGGCTCATGTGCCATTTCATTTTTGCACATAAGCCATGGGCTTACAAAATATTGGCTTTATGCCTATTTTGTTTACATTCATGCATAAACAATTACATAAAAATTATTTATTACATGATTTTATTGTTGGCATTGGAAGGCTGGCCGTGGGCTCGACTTAGGCATGGGCCCGCTTGACCTGGGCTTGGTCCCACCTAGGTTGGGGGTTGACCTTGACTTTGACTCGATCAACCGGGGTGTAAATTTTTACCCCAACAAGTGGGAATGGCATTACTAGGAATACCCGGATGCCCCTTCGAAACATTTTCATGTTTCAATTTGACTGTGCGATGTTAATTGAAAATTGTTTTCCCAATTAAATTCTAACTCAAGGATATGTATTTACCAGTTTTTGATTCTCGTATCGGTATGGCGTTACAGATGCTGAGTGGGAGTATGATATTAGGAATTGGGTGATTAGATCCTCTATATATCGGAATTCTTTGTAATTAGTGATATTTGAGGAAATCACCAAGGTTTTGCCTAACGGCAAATATTTGGTTTTGAATATCCGTCGTTATGCACCAATTTCAAATTGATATATCTGTACGTTTATTTTATAAAGTGAGATATAACTTTTTGAAATTATGTCTATGGCATTTACCTATATCAGTTGATAGTTAGGTAAGGAGCATTCAACAGCGGTGTAATTCTTCTTAACCATAGCATAGTTTTCAACCTACAAGGCACAGGATTTGAGTTATTAAACTCGGTGGACTTATACAGAGTATTGTATGTTGTCTGGTGTCCGTTAGGACAAAGGGGTTGGTACACGTACTATATTCTGTTTACTCATGACTTCTCTAATTTTAGACAAATATTTCGTTGAAATATAGGGTCTAAATTTTGAGAAGTTATAGGTATAAGAATAAAGTAGAGAACCATATATTGCAAGTATCAGGATTCTCAAGGTGATCGAAGATGAAGATACTTGTGTTAGGTATTCCATTGTAAGTAATAGTTTTGATAACTTTTCTCTCTCTTAGGTTACTCATATGTGGATGCACTCCTAGATGAGTAATGCTGCTTGGCCTCCTTCCATTTAGATGATATACACTGGAGACAGCTGCATGTATATTGAATCTGGTTCCAATTAAATTAGTACATCTGCTTCTATATTGGATATATAGAATGGATTCATATCTTAACGATGTTATGATATATGGAGTTGTCCGGCTGATGATTAAAACCAAAATCTGGACAAACTCAAGGAACGTTTCAGTAATGGAAGTTTGTGGGTTATCCCGTTCTTTGTCGAGGGTTAACTTTCTACCATCAGGAAGATCAATAGTTATATTGTTCTTGACTCTCCACCGGTTTTAGTAAAATGGATTCTTTTCAGAAAACATTAGTGGGAGTATGGTAGAACTGGAAGTGATTCCAGAACCACAAACGATTGCTGAAAATTTATTAGAATCTAATGATTCAATTAGATTCCAAATTCCATTAGCCACTCCGCAGATTTGGTGGATAACCTCAGACACCCGAGACGTACTTCGGTCTTCTCAGACGGTGACAGGGAGGTTCTTGTTTACCCAAACTTGCCAATGCTGTTGTTCTAGACTATGAGATCTGGCTGGAGGATAAGTATAACGTCGTTCTAAACTAGCTTTAGAAGTGCACGTGTATATGACTCTTCCAGAAGATTGTTGTAGTCGGTGGGAGCAGCAGAAGCATAGTGGGCAAGTGGCTTATGTCTATTTATAGACTAAAGAAAATATAGCAGAGATAGATCATCTATTTTTGATGTGATAGTCATAGAGTTTGACTTCATCAGAATAAGAGATGGATCTGGTAAGAAGGTAGGGGGGAGTGATGTCCTGGTATTTGGATGACATGCACTAAATAGGAAGAGATCTTCTTATACTACGATCGGTTATATTGTGGTTGTCATAAGGTGGTTTCTCCACATAGGATATGGATATAATATCAGGGATTCTGGTGACTAGATCTATGGTTTTAGATCTAGATTTGGGAAGTGTCCCAATTCGGGTACTTTGATATTATTCTAAAGTATTTTAGAATAGACGACTCCTGGTATGGTGGTATACCCGCAGGTGATGGAGTCACCCTCTTTAAAGAGATGTCTTCTAGACTGATGAGCAGAGAGATTTGCATATCACTTGCTTAGGCAATTGAGTCAATCATGAAATATCAAGTACAACACCAGATATTGATTTTGCACAGGCTGCAATAAGTATATATCAATCCAATCCTGGAGAAACATTGGAAAGCAATCATGAACATAAGTGGATGTCCTTGGTATATGGTAACGTCAGCCTCTTTCAAGAGACGGTTATCATTTTAGGCTTGCAAGGTGACCTGGATGATAGAGTGGCTGTCAGAGTTATAGTTTTCCTTCTTTTGAGGGGCAGTATGTTAGACAGATGGTCTAAGCAGATACTGTAGAAGGCATGGCGCAGGATACTGATTAAATTCAATGCATGATACAGCCTAAGAAGTTTGTTGGATTTGGAGTTCATTTGTGAACTGGGTCCCATTAGATATCCAGACAAATTCTAAGACAGGTATTGCTCATTTCGGGAGATAGTTTTTCTCCATAAAGTTGAGATATAGAGAGATAAAGATAGAAATACTGGAGCGGGTCCACTCACTGAGGCTATTTCTCGAAACGCGATAGTTTCGCAAATAGGCTTTGCGAGAATGATTAGTAAAGAAGTTGGGTGTTCGGTATCACACGGGTTGTGAATATGCAACACCGCAATAATTAGCCTTAAGTGCAAGTGGGAGATTGTTAGATATAGTGCCCTCAAGGCAATTATTGTAATCGCAGGCAGGTGATTATGATGATTGAGGGATGACCTATACGGATAGAACAGTCTTACTCAGGATGATAGTATGCTATCTGGTTTGTCTTTATCATCATGTACTTTCATTAGGTAGCATTACAGATCACTATTACATGTTGATAGAGCCCATAGGATTCTTGCTTGACTACCAGCATTATGATGGCGATCATATATGTGGGAGCTGGGTGGTCCATAAGCACATATTTAAATGTCCCTAGTCGAGGGAGTATCGAGACTGGGCATTGATACTCCAGAGTAGATTAGTGTGTACTAATCGAGACCCCGATGAGGGGCGGTGGCCAGTCTCACAAGCCATTGGTGTCAGTTAGTCACCTAAGATAGTATACAGGTGCTCATTAGGTTATAAGTATATTGGACGGACTCGCCGGGAACGTGTTAATTGGTATTATACCTATTTTCAGATAGCAGTTCCTAGGTGACATAAGTACAGGTTAGTCTGTCGACCTGAGATCGTCATTTGTCTCGTATGTGTTCCTACTGTGCTTTGATTACTATCCTACCACGGCTCAAAGGAGTTGTGAAAACAGGTTTTAGTTGGGTACAGTCCCGAGCCACATAGAGGCAATGAGCGGATCGTCGGGGATTCGTCTCTCCCGGTATTGGGGGTTGATGTCGCGTTGTGCATGGGTGTCCGTCACCAGAAATCCTTGGCCAAGGTGGACGAGAATTACTGATTTGGATCAGTAGTTTCTCAGTGGGTGATGGGCTTCATACCGACACGAAATATCGCGTTATTAGGGATCTGACTTTATCCACCCCCTAGACACGATATGCGATACTCTTAGACGAGCAGACCAAACTATATAGAGATTGTCACGGGCAGGCTCAATAGGGGTTCGGATGAGTTTGCTCGTCGGCCTTCCTTTCACTTAATACCCGGGTAGCCGTTATGTACAGCTAGTGTCGCTGACGTGCTTGTGGTTAAACCCACTGCCAGCGTATTGACGAGTCTTTAGAGTCCCACACAGAGGGTTTGCACGATTCAGGCGATATGGTGTAGATGACGTATGTTGGTACATACAGTTGTCCGATTAAATATGTGTACAGGCTACACAGACTTTAATCGGACGGTTGATAATACTAGCGGCTTAGATTTAAGCCGGATTATTAAATCAGGTTTTGATTTAATAATTTATATGTATATTTATATATGTATTCTAGTATTATTGTTCACTATTCATTTTCTCTCTTGGCTATTCATATTTTTGTACGAATACACATATATGTATTTCGATACGTATAACAGGTTGTATTCCGTATTTATACGGAATAGCTTATAGAAGTTGGACACCTCATTTAGATGATTTTCTTTTTAGAAAATCATTTGTTTTTCTAAATGAGGTGGAGGGTGAGTTGGCATGAGTATGGTGAGGCATGTAGAGAGGCATGGCTCTTGTTTATTCTATTGGAAAATGAAAGAGATATTTTGATTGCATGGTTGCAAATGACTAAGCCATATTATCTACATGCCATGCCATCCATTATTATTCTCTTATTGATTCATTCATCACTTTCTTGATTGGTTCACTCTCTTATGAGACTTAGCCATTTTTCTTGAGTTGCTCATGCCATTAGTTTTCCTCACCTCCTTCTTCACCTTCTTGGATTTCTTATTTGAGCTCTTGTGATGAGAGAAAAATATAGTGAGACATTCATATATGTCACGACCCACCCCCAAACACAGATGGTATTGTCCTCTCTGGTCGAAACCGCACGGTTTTGTACCTTTGAATAAACCGGACTCAAGAAAGGGGCTACTTCCCAGTAGGTCACCCATCCCTGAATTACCCTAGCTCAAGCAGGCTTAACTACGGAGATCTTCAAACTACGGAGTTCCGATTCATCCAAAAGGTGCATCCGTGTTATATGAGTGGTATCATTCCATTAATAGTTCTGATCGTGCCCTCTTTCGGAATGGAATTCGATACTCCCCATTGTTCTACAGTGGGTCCCCGTGTGTATCCGTATCGGTTACATCCCCACCTCGATACCGGATAACATCTCACTTCTCACGGGGTAGGTGATATTCATCCCCAACTCTACCTGGGTATTACATCCCCCTACTTAGAACAATGGTTCGTCCTTGAACCACAGACCGGCTTTTGAGGACCGACTCTGATACCATATTTTGTCACGATCCACCCCCAAACACAGATGGTATTGTCCGCTCTGGTTGAAACAGCATGGTTTTGTCCCTTTGAATGAACCAGACTCAAGAAAGTGGCTACTTCCCAGTAGGTCACCCATCCCAGAATTTCCCTCGCTCAAGCACGCTTAACTACGGAGTTCTTCAAACTCCGGAGTTCCGATTCATTCAAAAGGCGCCTCTGTGTTATAGGAGTGGTATAATTCCATTTATAGTTCTGATCGTGCCCGCTTTTGGAATGGAATTCGATACTCCCCATTGTTCAATAGTGGGTCCCCGTGTGTATCCATATCGGTTACATCCCCACCACAATATCGGATTGTTAGTGATATGTATGCCCTAGAGGCCATTACTGTACATACGATGTATATTGTAGTGGATGCTTGGACATATATATGGAGGATTTTCTTGCTCGACATGATAGTATGCTATCTAGTTGCTCTTTATCTTAACATGTACTCTTATTGTCTCTAAGTTACATGTTGATAAAGCCCTTAGGATGAGTACTTGACTACCAGGACTATGATGCAGATCATATTAGTGGGGACAGTGTAGTCGCTAAGTACATCCTTCAAATGTTCCTAATCGTAAGTGTATCGAGACAGGGCATCGATATACCAGAGTAGACTAGCGTATAGCTTCTCGACCCATGTAGATGGGCGATGGATGATCCCATATCCATTGGTGTTTGACATCAGAGAAAGTATACGGGTGCTCAATGGAGACTGGGTACACTGAACGGACTTGCCGAGAACTCCTAGATGGTATAGTACCTATCGTCAGATAGCAGTTCTCTGGTGACACTGGTACAGGTTAGTCTGTAGACCCGAGATCGTCATAGAGTCTTGTGTGATTCCCACTGTGCTTTGATTTCCACCTTACAACGTTCAAGAGAACTTGCAAAACGGTGGCTTTTGGGTATAGTCCCGAATCACATGGAGACAACGAGCGATAGGAGGGGTTTCGTCTCTCCCGGTATTGGGAGTTGATGTTGCACTGTGCTCGATTGGACATAACTGGAAATCCCTGGCCAGGGTTGCTGAGATTTACTGGTAAGTGTTATCAATAGTTTCTCGAACCGTTATGGACCTCACATCGGCATGACTTATCGGTTATTGGGGTCTGACGTATACCACCCCTAGACTGGATATGCGACAAATCAAATGAAGAGACCGGACTGTACGGGAGTGTTACTGATTGGATTCACAGGAGTGTGTACAGGCTTGCTTGTTGATCTTCTGCTCGCTCAATACCCGGATGGCGGTTATGTTTAGCTGACCGCTTGCAGCTTGTGGGTGTTTGATATGATCATCACCAACTGCCGCCGTATTGACGAGTCTTTAGAGTCCTACACAGAGGTTTCCTGGCTTAGGCAAAACGAAGTAGGAGCACATATGTGATATGCGTGGGATCGAGATTGATGCGCGTATGTGATACCGTATTCTATTCTCGCGATATATGATATCGGAAGGTTATATGTGATATAGCCGGCTTATAGTATCAAGTGTTGATTCGATAGAAATATATATATATATATATATATATATATATATATATATATTGTATGCTCACTTAAGTATTTATTATTCTCACTCATGATACATTTAACTTATATATGATAAAAGTTTACTGTCTTGTTTTCTATTGTTACATAAATATATTATATATGTGATATATAATATTATGACATGTTTGGTTACACATGCAACATGTATGTATGAGACTCATACCATATTAGGGTTTATGTTAGGCTTTCATTTATCATTAAGTAATCAAAAATTAGTGGACTTAATTAAAGCTAGAAGCTTGGAGAAGCTTTTTGATAAGCTTTGACTTAGTCCACTCTTTTGTTTCTACTTAAGATATTTTGTGACCTAACTATTAACCCTTGACCATGGTTAACTCTCTACATGAGCTAGGGTTTGTGATATTCTCACCCCCCCATGGTAGCATATATATCCAAATGAGAAGAGATATTTTCATCACTTAATCATTATTTTATTCATCTTCTTCTTGCTCATGAGTTGAGCTCACTAACCATTGATCAAGTGATGATATATTGTGAGAAATGAAATTCTAAAGAGAGCAAAATTCCTACTTCATCATCCACTTCTATACTAGCCATATAGATTAGTGTGTTACATTCACTAATACCTCATTAGTGAAGTGAAAGCTTAGGTTTGTGATTCTTCAAGGTAGATCATCTTGGATTAGTGAAGACATCAAGCTAGCTTGTTTCATTCACCTCATGGAGCCTCTATAGAGTCCGGGAGCTTGATGATCGCAGCGAAGGGAATTCAACTTAGAGCTTATGAAGCGAAGGAACGGACTACAAAGGTTGTAATCCCAAACTCTTAGATGTTAAGTTGTTAACATTTAGTTTTGTTTGATTCTTTAGTTAAAGATCTAGGGTTAGGGTTATCTAGAATGGCAAAAATTTAAACATGGCATGGATGATGCCTCCCGAAACCTTGCTGCCGTTGTAGGTAACCCAACAGTGATATCAGAGCCTAGCTAGAGAATTATACGGATAAGTGTAGGATTACGAAACCGAAACAACTCCGAAACACCCGATGCAAAACCCCAGTTTCTGTCGAATTATTTTAGGTGTCAAAATTTTTTTCAAACAGTTGCAGAATGTTGTATGTGATGAATATGAACACAGCACAAAACCTACCCCCTCTGCTCGGACTTTGGCCGGCGACGAGGGCAATATTTCCGGCGGCGTCGGATTTTTCAGGGAGTTAGGGTTTGGGTTTTGAGGTGTGGTCAAGGTTCGGGGGTTTGGTACTTTTGGTGTTGATTATTTTTGCTAAATTTGCATAAGATGTTTATTTACTAAAAAGGTAATTCGGAGTGTTTCGTATTCGCAATTCTAGCTTTGTTTCGGATTGTTTAGACAGTGTTAAAAAGTTCGAACGGATATCAATAACTCACTTTTTCCCCTGCCGGAAAATTTCCAAGTGTTGGATTTTTCCTAAGTTAAAAAACATTCAAATGGCGTGCAAGTGATGCGGTGAACCCTCTAGAAGAAAAAAAAACCTTAACTCGTTTTTGTGACCGTCAAATCGCCTCTAAACCCTAGGGTTTGTGGTAGTTTAGCGGTTCCACAAGTGAGGCATTGGTTGACCCTTCTACGGCTGGCTCACTACTACTGTGGCATGTGATGGATACTTCTAAACTACGCTCAAGTGTTGAGCATTTTGGAAAATTTTGGGTGTTTGTTTATTCGATCGGAATGTTTAACATCGTCTAGCTTTTTTTGTAATGTGATACAATATGTGGAATTCATATTGTTAGGCATGAAATCTTTAATATGTGATATTTCGGGTTTACGGTGTCTAAGAAGATTGTGGATTCCAAATGTTGTAGTTTTTCATTTTCTTTTCTGCGACCGTAAGTGTAATATGTGGTGTATCATCGGTCTCGTTGCTATACATCAACGACAATTGGGATGCGCATATTTACTTACGTTGATGACATGTGATGTCGTGTGTTGTTGTGATATGTTATATTGGATCGTCGTGTTCTGAATAGCCGGGGGTTTTATGTGAGATGAGAGTTTTTATTTTCATTCATGTAAAATTCAATGTATGTAATATTCTTTTATTGGAGCACTTTCGGGTTGAGGATGATGTCACCATTGTATATTATTTACTTTTCCGCATTAGGATAGACCTAAGGCGAGGAGCATAAGTAACCGAATTCTAGGGTCCAGTGGGAGACCATCTCGAGGAGTCGAGACTGGGTGTCCTAACACTAGAATTGGTAGGGTTGCCTGCCGCTCTCGTAGGGGTCTAGGGATGTGGGTTTGGCTATTCATCGTAACCGTGGAATCCGTGTTTTATACAGGCTCACAATAAAACACGGACCTCCTAGTATATCCAATATTTCATATGTTTCTTCTGCTGCGATATCTGTGATGTGATCATTTGATATATTGATGAGATGAAAACAGGATATAGTATATGTGATATATTATATTGGCGTTGCTTATGTTTTACACCCGCGCTAGCACTGTCCCACTCTGCCGTTAGTTACCTAACCTAACGGTGCTCGAGGGGACATCGAGGCGAATGCGGATAGCATAAACGTATGTTGTATTTATCTGTGATGTTTAGGTAAACATAAATGATGGGACTTTATAAATGAGATTAATGAAAGAAAATAAACCTAAAGATGTTGTGGATTCGAATTTTCAAAAACAGGTAGCTCTAGTTCTTGCTTTGCATAGCGGTATTCCTTGTAGAACATCCAGCACCTTATTCGATATGGAAAGAGCCGAGATCCCTTCACCGGGAGTGACCTCTTTAGCAATAATTGGCAGATGCAACAACCCTCGGTTTTGTCTTTTGATTGCTTTTCTAGTTCTTGCTTTGCATAGTGGTATTGTGAATATCCTGCATCTTATTCGATGAGGAAAGAGCCGAGATCCCTTCACCGGGAGTGACCTCTTTAGCGAAACTAGCAAAGGCCTCAAAAACACTCCATTTAAATCACTCGATTCTACAACGATATTAAGTTCATTACGCAAAAGGTTTTCTTAAAAACCTGTCGTAGCCCTCCGTCATTTCAGATAAGTACTTCATAGTATTCGTGCTGCGTTTGTTGACATTATCAAGGCGTGGTGTGCAGTAGCTATTTATGCTTATCTGCATAAGAATATGATGCGATTGAGTTAGGGTAGTCGTGCGACCTTGTTGACCTTGTCAAGGGTCATGCGGCTGGGTTTAATTCAATCAGGAAATGACGGGTTGATCTTGACTTGCGGTCTATGGTTTGTTGACCTTGTCAAGGTTATAGACCGCTCGTGGCAAAATATTATTGGGAATTTCAAGTGTCGAAATTTGCAATGAGATTGCATACCTTCTATGAGATAGTTGGATCCCGATACCCACTGCGAGTAAGAGTTACTCCTGGGAGAGTTTTACACATTAAAATTAGCCGATCAAGTTGGTGTCTAGAAAGGTGTCAATAGGGTTACGCCCCTAGGAAAACGAGTTTTATTTTAATTAGGTCGGTGCGAAAGCACGGGGAACCTCCCTCAAAGTACCGGCACTGGCCTGACTGAAAGATTGGCGAACTTGTAGGGTGTAATTAATCGCGGCTAGTCTTTCCTTTTAAGGTTTGAAGGATGATTTGACTAAAACAGTGGGAGCCATCCTGATTAGATATATTAATAACCAATCTAATCTTGCAAGAGCATACGCTGAGTGTTTTCTTCTCTCTCTCTCTCTCCAGGTAGTGACCATGTCACGCCTTAATCAAGATAATAATACGGATGTATTGACTGAACCCGCTTTTTATACTGAGCTAGGGGAATATTGGTCCCGCTCCAACTTATAATTTTTATAAGACCGAGCAGGAAATAGGGGATTACCAGGATTCCCGTGCTGCCTAAACGAAGAAAGTACATGATGATGCATCTTCTTCGGATGCGTTCATTACAGAGAACTGTTTTCTCAGTATCCTTTACGTCCTGGGTATGAGATACCGGATCAGGATCCCGCAAATGTAATCTGTTACATAGGCTACAGATAGGTAGAGAACTGAGAAAGGATGATAAGTTTTAAGAGTTAAAAATGGTGCAAGTGTTGCAGCCAAGTATGTTGGCAGTTATCACCCTGTATTGCTAAATACATTGATTCTGAACGAATGTTATTAGATACCGAACCTGATATACAACATCATATCAGTATCTTTATTAAGTAAAGAAGGATATAATTTTGTATTGTTGGACAATGTTTTAAACATTTCTTATATCAAGAGTTGATCGGTTCAGGCACGTTATCTAAAAGCATAGACGTTCTAAATCAAACCACGGTTCTTAACGTAAAGAACACACACAAGAGGAAGAGTTCAGAAATGAACAAATCCTTCTTGAGGTATTGTAGACTAGGTCATATCAATGTGACCCGACCAGCTGAAGTTACATAAAGATGCATATTTAAATCAGTTTGAATTTACATCTTGTGAAACTTGCCAGTCATGTCACAAAATTAAGATGACCATAGCTCCGTTTATTGGAAACAGAGAAAGAGTTAGTGAACTCTTGGGATTGATGCATGATGATGTATGTAAGGTCCCCTGTCTATACATGCCAGGACGAGTTCTTTGTACTTCATTGCATTCACTGATTATCTCTCAAGATTCGGACATATGTTCCTGTTGAAATACAAGTCTAAACCTCTTAAGAAATTCAATGAATATAAGTTAGAAGTAGAGAACCAAAACAGGTATAAGTATTATGTCCTATGATGAGATCAGGGAGGAGAATACTTGAGCACAGAGATCCTGGACTATTCTAAAGGAGAATGAGATTCTCTCTCAGCATTACTCCTCCATATCCACCACAGCACGTTGGTGTATCGGGGTGGAGCAATCACACCCTATGTGATATGGTGTGCTCTATAATGAGTACTACTGAGTTGCCTATTTCCTTTTGGGGGTTATGCACTTGTGGAGTTGCATACCTATTGAATAGGGTTCCAACCAAATCAGGTGCTTACCACTCCATATGCGATATGGTATGGGAGGAGCCCATCTCTTAAGGATGTTAAGATTTGGGGATGTCCGGCCTATGTCTAAAAGCAAAATCCGGACAAGCTCGAGGAAAGGTCAGTTCTGTGGAAGTTTATTGGATATCCCAAGAATTCGCAAGGGAATATCTTCTACCACACTGAGGAACAAAAGGTGTTTTGTTTTCTCAGCATGCCACCTGTTGGAACGGGAAATTCTTGTGAAGAAATTAGTGGTCATGAGGTAGAACTGGAGGAGTTCCAGCTATACAAACTGCAGCTGATGATTTGGTAGAACCGAAGGATTCAGTAGTTTCCAACGAACCTCAGCCTTTCCGCCGATCTGGTAGGGTTCCTCATCCACCTGAGAGATGCTTCGGTTTCTCTATGACAGTAGAGCGAGGATTGCATCATGAGATGATGACCCAACTAGTTTCGAGCAGGCCATCAAGAGTGGGGACTCTATAAGAATGGCTGGATGCTAAGCGATCTGAGATGGAATCCCTATACACCAACAAAGTATGGACTTTGGTTACTTTATCTGAAGGGTTAAATCCCCATCAGGAGCAAGTAAATCTTGAGAAGATTACTAGGGTGTACATGGAAAAGTTGAGACTTTCAAAACTAAGACTAGTTGTAAAAGGTCCTCGTCATCAACCATGTGTGGATAATAATGAAACCTTTTTCTAGAAGCTATGCTTAAGTCCATCCAGATCCTACTTGCCATTACTACATACCATGACTACGATATCTGGCGGTTGGGTGTCATGACTGCTTTTCTAAATGATGATTTAGAAGAGAGCGTCTATAAGTATACAGCCAGAGGGCTTCGTAGATAGTGGGAGCGGCGGAAACGTGTGGAAGTTGTTTTATGGGATAAATCAGGCATCACGGAGTTGGAACGTCTAATTTGATGTGGTAGTCAAAGAGTTTGACTTCATCAAAATGGTAGATGAACCTAGTATATACAAAAAGGGTAGTAGGGAGTATGGTGGTGATCCTCGTATAGTACGTGGATGACATACTCTTGATAGGGAAGGGGTTTCCTATGCTACGCTCGGTCAATCTCCTCTTATCACAAGGATTCTCAATAGGATCAAGGTGATACATCCTAAATCCTGGGTTTTGGATCTATGAGATAGATCTAATTGGATGTTAGGATTTTCACTAGGTGTAGTGAGATGGTATCAATCGATCCTGGGGAGAATCACTGGATAGTTTCCAGGGTAGTAAGGTCGACTGAATGTCAGTCATAGTCATTTTCTTTACCCTCAGTGGAGGGACGGTATGTTGGAAGAGTTCCAAGCTAGATACCGTGGCAAGCTAGACGGTTAAAGGCAAGATACATCATTACCAAGGATGCTACCAAAGAGGCAGTCTGGATATATATATATATAATTTCATGAAATGAACTTCGTTCCTACCATTGTGTGACAATAGAGTTGTGGCTTAGGCCTAGGAACCCCCGTCCCATCAGTAATCCAGACATATTCTTAGGCAGTATCACCTGATCATGGAGATAGAAGATCTCCAGGGAGATCGAGGTCAGGAGAGTAGATACAGAGGACAACAGCGCGGATCCATTTACAAATACCTATTTCCCAGAAGAGACTTGTATGGGATGGTTGAGTATGAGATACTTCAACCACAGCTGATTGTTGGGTATGCGATACCACAACATATGGCCCTAGTACAAGTGGGAGATTGTTAGTGATATGTATGCCCTAGAGGCCATTACTGTATATACGATATATTTTGTAGTAGATGCTTGGATATATATATGGAGGACTTTCTTGCTCGACATGATAGTATGCTATCTGGTTGCTCTTTATCTTAACATGTACTCTGATTGTCTCTATGTTACATGTTGATAAAGCCCATAGGATGAGTACTTGACTACCAGGACTATGATTTGGATCATACTAGTGGGGACAGTGTAGTCGCTAAGTACATCCTTCAAATGTTCCTAGTCTTAGGTGTATCGAGACAGGGCATCGATATACCAGAGTAGACTAGCGTATAGCTTCTCGACCCATATAGATGGGCGATGGATGATCCCATTTCCCTTGGTGTTTGACATCAGAGAAAGTATATGGGTGCTCAGGGGAGACTGGGTATACTGAACGGACTCGCCGAGAACTCCTAGATGGTATAGTACCTATCGTCAGATAGCAGTTCTCTGGTGACACTGGTACAGGTTAGTCTGTAGACCCGAGATCGTTATAGAGTCTTGTGTGATTCCCACTGTGCTTTGATTTCCACCTTACCACTTTCAAGAAAACGTGCAAAACGGTGGCTTTTGGGTACAGTCCCGAATCATATGGAGGCAATGAGCGATAGGAGGGGTTTCGACTCTTCCGGTATTGGGAGTTGATGTTGCGATGTGCTCGATTGGCCATAACTGGAAATCCCTGGCCAGGGTTGCTGAGATTTACTGGTAAGTGTTATCAGTAGTTTCTCGAACCGTTATGGACCTCACATCGGCACGACTTATCGGTTATTGTGGTCTGACGTATACCACCCCTAGACTTGATATGCGACATATCAGACGAAGAGACCGGACTGTACGGGAGTGTTACTGATTGGATTCACAGGAGTGTGTACAGGCTTTCTTGTTGATCTTCTGCTCGTTCAATGCCCGGGTGGCTGTTACGTTTAGCTGACCGCTTGCAGCTTGTGGGTGTTTGATATGATCATCACCTACTGCCGGCGTATTGACGAGTCTTCAGAGTCCTACACAGAGGTTTCATGGCTCAGGCAAAACGGAGTAGGAGCATATATGTGATATGTGTGGGATCGAGATTGATGCGTGTATGTGATACCGTATTCTATTCTCACGATATGTGATATCGGCAGGTTATATGTGATATAGCCGGCTTATCGGATCAAGTGTTGATTCGATAGAATGATATATATATATATATATATATATATATATATTATATGCTCGCTTAAGTATTTATTATTCTCACTCATAATACATTTAACATAAATATGATATATGTTTACTGTATTGTTTTCTATTGTTATATAAATATATTATATATGTGATATATAATATTGTGACATGTTTGGTTACACATGCAACATGTATGTATGAGACTCATACCATATTAGGGTTTATGTTAGGCTTTCATTTATCATTAAGTAATCACAAATTAGTAGACTTAATTAAAGCTAGAAGTTTGGAGAAGCTTTTGGATAAGTTTAGACTTAGTCCACTCTTTTGTTTCTACTTAAGATATTTTGTGACCTAACCATTAACCCTTGACCATGGTTAACTCTCTACTTGAGTTAGGGTTTGTGATATTCTCACCCCCCCCCCATGGTTGCATATATATCCAAATGAGAAATGATATTTTCGTCACTTAATCAATATTTTCTTCATCTACTTCTTGCTCATGAGTTGAGCTCAATAGCTATTGATCAAGTGATGATATATTGTGAGAAATGAAATTCTAAAGAGAGCAAAATTCCTACTTCATCATCCTCTTCTATACAAGCCATATAGATTAGTGTGTTACCTTCACTAATACCTCATTAGTGAAGTGAAAGCTTGGGTTTGTGAATCCTCAAGGTAGATCATCTTAGATTAGTGAAGACATCAAGCTAGCATGTTTCATTCACCTCATGGAGCCTCTATAGATCCGGGAGCTTGATGATCGCAGCGAAGGGACATCAACTCGGAGATTATGAAGCGACGGAACGGACTACAAAGGTTGTAATCCCAAACTCCTAGATATTAAGTTGTTAACATTTAGTTTTGTTTGATTCTCTAGTTAAAGATCTAGGGTTAGGGTTATCTAGAATAGCAAAAATTTAAACTTGGCATGGATGATGCCTCCCGAAACCTTGCTGCCGTTGTAGGTAACCCAACAGTGGTATCAGAGCCTAGCTAGAGAATTAGACGGATAAGTGTAGCATTACGAAACCGAAACAACTCCGAAACACCCGATGCAAAACCCCAGTTTCTGTCGAATTATTTTAGGTGTCAAAAATTTTTTCAAACAGTTGCAGAATATTGTATGTGATGCAATATGAACACAGCACAAAACCCACCCCCTGCTCGGACTTTGGCCGGCGACGAGGGCAATATTTCCGGCGACGTCGGATTTTTTAGGGAGTTAGGGTTTGGGTTTTGTGGTGTGGTCTTGGTTCGGGGGTTTTGTACTTTTGGTGTTGTTTATTTTTGCTAAATTTGCATGAGATGTTTATTTACTAAAAAGGTAATTCGGAGTGTTTCGTATTCGCAATTCTAGCTTTGTTTCGGATTGTTTAGACAGTGTTAAAAAGTTCGAACGGATATCAATAACTCACTTTTTCCCCTGCCGGAAAATTTCCAAGTGTTGGATTTTTCCTTAGTTAAAGAACATTCAAATAGCGTGCAAGTGATGCTGTGAACCCTCTAGAATAAAAAAAAACCTTAACTCGATTTTTTGACCGTCAAAACCGCCTCTAAACCCTATGGTTTGTGGTAGTTTAGCGGTTCCACAAGTGAGGCATTGGTTGGCCCTTCTACGGCTGGCTCACTACTACTGTCGCATGTGATGGATACTTCTAAACTACGCTCAAGTGTTGAGCATTTTGGGAAATTTTGGGTGTTTTTTTATTCGATCAGAATGTTTAACATCGTCTGGCTATTTCTGTAATGTGATACAATATGTGGAATTCATATTGTTAGGCATAAAATCTGTAATATATGATATTTCGGGTTTATGGTGTCTAAGAAGATTGTGGATTCCAAATGTTGTAGTTTTTCATTTTCTTTTCTGCGATCGTAAGTGTAATATGTGGTGTATCGCCAGTTTCGTTGCTATACTTCAACGACAATTGGGATACTCATATTTACTTAAGTTGATGACATGTGATGTTATGTGTTGCTGTGATATGTTATATTGGATCGTCGTGTTCTGAATAGCCGGGGGTTTTATGTGAGATGAGAGTTTTTATTTTCATTCATGTAAAATTAAATGTATGTAATATTCTTTTATTGGGGCACTTCCGGGTTGAGGATGATGTCACCATTGTATATTATTTACTTTTCCGCATTAGGATAGACCCAAGGCGGGGAGCACAAGTAACCAAGTTCTATGGTCCTGTGGGAGACCATCTCGAGGAGTCGAGACTGGGTGTCCTAACTCTAGAATTGGTAGGGTTGCTTGCCGCTCTCGTAGGGGTCTAGGGATGTGTGTTTGGCTATTCATCGCGACCGTGGAATCCGTGTTTTATACAGGCTCGCAATAAAACACGGACCTCCTAGTATATCCAATATTTCATATCTATCTTCTGCTGCGATATCTGTGATGTGATCATTTGATATGTTGATAAAATGAATACAGGATATAGTATATGTGATATATTATATAGACGTTGCTTATGTTTTACACCCGCGCTAGCACTGCCCTGCTCTGCCGTTAGTTACCTAACCTAACGGTGCACGAGAGGACATCGGGGCGAATGCGGATGGCATAAGCGTACGTTATATTTATCTGTGATGTTTAGGTAAACTTAAATGATGAAACTTCATTAATGAGATTAATGAAAGAAAATAAACCTAAAGATGTTGTGGAATCGAATTTTCAAAAACAGGTAGCTCTAGTTCTTGCTTTGCATAGCGGTATTCCTTGTTGAACATCCAGCAACTTAAATAATGGGACTTCATTAATGAGATTAATGAAAGAAAATCTCCTCGGATCGTATACGGATCGGGCCCCCTCTTTGGTCTCCTTAAGTCAAAGACAATCCACCCAAGAGTCTATAGTCCGAGCTCTAAGCTCAAATCCGAGTAACTAAGACACCTAGTTCGCTAAACTAGATGTCCTAAATGATGTAGAGAGTTTAGATGGATTAGTTTGTCTCTAATACCCTAGGTTTCTCAACACATGAGACATTTAGGGTTAGAGGAAGAAGAAAGGAGCTTTGAAGGAGAGAGAGTGTTGAAGAGATAATGAGGGTGAAGATGGCTAAGTCTTCTGATGACTATGAGACAAATAATTCACCACAAAATATCTCACAAAATATCTACCAAAATATCTAAGTGCCACCTTGCCTCAATGGTCATCCATAAGTCACCCAGTGAGTCACCAAGTAGCCATGCTTCATCCTTTGTCAAACAACACCTCATCCTCCACCTCATTAAGTATTTAATCAAAAGATTAAATCACAAATGAGGTGAATTCTTCTAGAAGCACTCTTGAGTAAATTACAAGAATACCCCTCACCGTATATACATACCCGTATCCGTATTCCAAAAAATACGAATAAAAAGAGACGAAAATAATCCAATAATATAATACTAGGATCCGGCTTAAACCAAAGCCCACTAGTATTATCCGCCAGAACATCATACGTGCTCAAGTACATGTATGTGATTGAAGCCCTACCGTAAAACCATATGGCCTCTACATCTTTTGCCCGATGCAGGGAAACCCTCTGTGTGGGACTCTAAAGACTCGACACTACGCTGGCAGTGGGTTTAACTATAAGCCGTCAGCGGTACTAGTTGCACGTAATGGCTACTGATTGATATTCTTTTTGTATCGTGAATTTGTATGGAATGAAAAGTAATCACAATCAAAAATATTTGTACCGTAATCAATAACGGTGTCAATTGTAGGTTCGTTAGCGAGTGCGGATCTTCCACAGGGAAAGTGTGATTTGACCGATCTTGTTTTAGTTGAGTTGAAAATTAAAGGATAAAAGAAAATTGTTCAAGAATTGTGAAATTTTAGTTTCAAGAATTATCAAGAAAATAAAGATCAAGAACCAAGAATTGTCAAGACGATATCCAAATCGAATGAGTTATCAAGATTTATAAAGAGGCTCGTAGAAATCGATCCAATCGATAGCGATGATGAAGAATAATGATTACAAATTCTTATTTATTGAATATTTGTTGCTAGATCGATGACAATTAACGAGGTTTTGGGATCAATTGAAGAAACTAGGGTTACTTCATCATCATCCCTTGTCCTTTCGTTGATTATCATTCAAATTCTAGCCTCTAGGAAATTCAATCATCGATCGTTGATCTCTAATTTGGAGCGAAAACATTCAAGAAAGCATCTCGCTCGAAACTAGGTCATCGTTGATTCAATTTCCTAAAGTTTACAAAACTCATAAGACTTAAGAATCGTTCAAGAATTTAATCATCATCATCTATCTATTTTCTCGATTCCTCCACGAGCGGAGTTTTCACTCAAACATCATGAAATTAAATGAATCAAAGATCAAGAAACTCCATAATGCAAGAATATAAAGAAAGCAAGAATAAAGATCTTCACCTTTTATTATTCAACGTTTCGTTACAATTCACACAAAGACTACAAGAATTGAGGAGAGAACTTGATCGTCGAATTTAGCTTCGCATCGTCTTCGTGAGTCGCGGATCGTCGTAGATCACTTGCTCGGATGAAGAGCGGCGTTGCTTCAAAAAGGCTTGTTGGATCCTTGCTTGATTTGGTACTCGATGATCTTGATTTGGATCAAATTGTGTCACTCAATTTGTGTGGAATCAATTTGGATCTCACTAGAATTTTGGCTCAATTTTCAACAACAATCAACAACAACAACCCTTAGAATAGGGCCTTGCGTCCCTTTATATAGTCTTCTCTTTTAGCTTCCCCTAGAAGCTTGATCTAGCTTCCTTTAGAAGCTAAGCTAGGTTTAGCTTCTCTTGTAAGCTTGGTAGTTATGAAAGAAGTTTCTAGATTGAGTTAGTTATTTAGCTTGTATGAGAAGCTAGGTTGTTATAAGGCTTGCACAAGAAGCTTGGCTGTTAGAAGAGAAGCTTCTGGAGAATTCTGGAGACTGAAGTGTCTTGAAGAAGTTTGCCTCTTGAAAGGAGAGCTCTGAGAAAGCAATCGGCCCCCACTGAGTCGACGCGGCCGCGGATCCGCGGCGGATCGGCCTATTCAGCCGCGGATCCTTGGCCGATTTGTGGAGTTGCTGCATGGAAATTTCAGGGTCCTTTTGTGTTGGCTTTGTGGCACTTTTCTGATGTCTAGAATTTTATAAATCTTTCTTGTTTACTGCCAGATCACAAGTCTTGGACTTGGTGCATTTTTAATCGGCGCTTTTAGCAGTTCCTGCTCTTTTTCCTGGAATTTCTTGCACACAATCTCGAGAGAAGTGTTGCGATATACAAAAATCATGCGTGCAATAATAAACACTCAATTTCCCTCAAAATACCGGTTATAATGTATAACACATGTTATTTGATATTTTACAGACAAATTGCTAATATGTGCTATATTCATACCAAACACCTTTAGATGATTGCAAATAGTAGGGAAATTGATGTGTTTAAAATGCAATATTTTCGACTGATCAAATTCCCCAAAACTTAATTTTGGTCATCTCGAGCAAACTTGTTTTATTAGAAAGAGAAGGAGAAAATAAAGAAAAAGAAAAACTAACTAGCACACTTTCGTAGGCAACATGATTGCACTGAGCACGTGCAACAAGCCTTTAAACCTCTAGGGTTCCCTAGTAGGAGGAGTGTTGTCTCCTTAGGGTTTTCAGCGGATTGCACCCACAAAATCCCATAATAAAAGGAAGACCGTGAAAGTTACATATAAAGATAATAATTATAGAAGAAAAACTTTGAAAATCAGAGTTTCCAACTAATACTAGCTTTTCGGTTGTCATGAGCTCTATCTTAATAGTCATGAAAAAATGTTAGAAATCACATCATCCCTCAATAAAACATCGTCTTTATTTTTCATTCCTATCATTCTTCCAAATATCGATCATATACCCCTACATGTGTGTAAAGAACATCCCTACACTAGGAGAATTCAATTCAAGCTATCATACTCTTGTCCATCTACCTCAGTACTTTTTAATCAATGAATATTTTGATGGATTTGCTCACACATTTTTCATGCGACCGTTAATACTTCTTGAGGTACTAACCGACCGATTACTCATATGCTTGCGTATAAGGTGTATTTAGTATTTTCCTCGTCTTGACCACCTAAGGCTTAGCAGTGACTCCCAAACCAGTTGGTCTAAGGCACTAGGTGATGAAGCACCCTCGCTATATTTTTTTATTACTGCCTTGGCGATAACAAAACCAATGTTCATTTTTTTTAACACCATTTTACCTTTTATTCATTTTTTTATTTCCTTCATACTTTGGCTTTTAGACAAGAGCATTACAAGGTATCCTCTACTTTCAAGACGTGTGTAAGTGCGTATAGTAGGGTATCAATATTCAAATGTTTGGCTTTCAGAATAGAAACTATTTTTTAAGACTTATTTTTATCCTTAGATTAGTGACTTCCTTCATCTTACTAACCCTTGGGACAATGGCTCATAACTACTTATTACTAGTTTCATTTAAGAAAACTTCTAATTTTCTTGGTTTTCTTAAATTTTTCTAATATTTTGGATGTAATTTTTTACTATCTAATCTTTTATTATCTTATTTATGTACAATTTTTTTATGTGTTTTGTGCTTATGCAAAGTATGGTGCAAAATGATGCGCAAATAAGCACAAACCTCCCCCAAACTTGTTTTCAACAGTGTCATCACTGTTGCTATCTGTTAAATCTCAAAAACCTGTAGGTTTGGGAAGAAAATTTATTAGCGGGGATAATAATATATGATCGTGAAAATCCTCCCCCAAACTTATTTTTGGCTCACAATTTTGAGGACAACTTTTATTTTCAAGAGCCAAAAATACACCCCCCCAAACTTGAGTTAAACAATGTTAAACTTTTTGAAAATCACAAGAGGGGGTCAAAGTTATTGGTCAATGCCAAGCTTTGCAAAGACCGAAAATCAACACCAACCACTCAAAATTTTTATCAGTGTAGTGCACCTGTTGGTGGTAGAACAAGTTGAAAAGAGCTAAGAAGAAGTGGGGAAGAGTTAAGTGGTGTAAAAGAAAAGGTTTGCGTCTCGTTTTGGAGAGACGACACAGTGATTGTGATGGATTACTCATATTTTTGTAATTGCCAAGAAGAAGGGGTGGAGGTTCAATTTCTTTTTCTTGTAGTTGATTCATCTCAACACCCGTGTCTTTTAAAAATACGAGCTCATCAGCGAAAATTTCCGCAAAACTCTCATCGATACCCCGAAGAATAATGTCATCAAAAAGCGCGGGGTGATCTTCAGACTCCAAAAACAGTTCATAATCAGTGCTAGATGTTGACCCGGACAACTCGGTGGAAGAGTCTATATGTGTATAATACATAGTTGGGTCAAACAACAACATATGAAAAGAGTCTAGATCATTATCATGAGGCTGATCAAATTCGCTGCTGTCGACATCCATTAATTCGACAGAACAAACCTGAGCAGAAGGTTCGGAGGGTACACTTCCCAACTTGTAAATGTTAAGCTCAATTGACATCTTCCCGAAGGATAGGGTCATAGAGCCGTTATGACATTTGATTATAGCATTGGAAGTGGCCAAAAAGGGGCGACCAAGAATAACCGGATTTTGATTCTGTGGGTTCGCTACAGGCTATGTATCGAGTACAATAAAGTCCACAGGGAATACAAATTCCCCGATTTTTATTAACACATTCTCTAGTTCACCCCTAGGATTGGTGATTGATCGGTCAGCCATCTGGAAAGTGCAGTGAGCTGATTTCAACTCTCCGATCCTTAGCTGCTCATAAACCGAGTAAGGAAGCAGGTTAACACTTGCGCCAAGGTCAAGTAGAGCACGGTTAATGTGTTTATCCCCAGTAGAAATAGAAATAGTAGGATATCCAGGATCATTACGTTTCCTAGGTAATTGTTGGGGGAAAAATGTGTCTACCGTCTTTGACATGAATACCTTCTTTGGCACTTGAGTCTTCCTCTTCCTAGTGCACAAGTCTTTGAGAATTTTTTCATAAGCGGGGACTTTTTGGATAGCATCTAGGAGAGGGATATTCATGTTAACCTGTTTAAAGATTTCTGTGATCTTCTCCATTTGCGGACTTGGTCTATTTTCCCTTAACCGATTCGGATAAGGAGCTTTAGCAATAAAATCGGGGTCCAACATTGGAGAAGATCGTGTGGGTAGAAAAGATCCCAGAATAGGAGTGGGGATCGTCTTTGGTGGACTAGAAGAGATATGCTGAGGTGTCGAGCCTTGAGGAAAACGGAGAATAGGCTCGGAAGAAAATGGTGGGGTAGATAAAGTAGGTGTAGAAGTAGAAGCAAAAGTGGAAGGAAAAGTCTCAGCTGGGGTATCATCGATTGATTCCTCATTATTAGCATCAATCTCTTCACCGACAAGGTTGTCAAGCACTCTTCCATATCTCAACATGGTGATAGCATTCACATGATGTGAATAGCCAGGATTGGGTAAAGGTTGAGCTGGAAGTTTCCCTTTCTCTCTAGCACTCAATTCGACATTTATTCATGCAATTTGTGCTTCCATCGATTTAATATTTTCATTTTGAGAGACAATGCTCTTCATTATATTATCGAAGGAAGATTGAAAATTTGCCGTCGCTTGGATGGATTGTTTCATAAAAGTATCCAAGGTTCGTTCGAGTGCAGAGGAATTATCGGTACCGGCCATTTGCAATGAATTTTCATATGGTGCAGAAGTGTTGGCCGGATTTTGAAAGTTTTGTGATTGGTAGGGGTGCTGACTCAATTGAAGTGGTTGCTGTTGTGGTGGAGGACCCCTTTGAAAGTTATTTTGGTTTGGAACCGTGATTTGATTTTGTGATTGGTTCCAAGCAAAGTTAGGGTGATTCCTCCAACCCTGATTATAAGTGAAAGAATATGGATCGTTTCTAGGTCTTTGTTGGAAAGCAGCATTGATATGCTCATGACCTTGAAACAGAGAATTCAATGGACATTCTTCCGTAAGATGTGATGGATCAGAACAGCATCCACAGACAGTTTTGGAGAGTGACATCTGATTTAGGGCGGCTGCTAAAAATTTATTTTCCATAGTTTCGAGTTTCTTTTGCATTGCTGACATTTCAGCTCTAACTCCTATGGAAACATCAGATTGGTGATTACCACCCCTAGACGATGGTTGACTTACACTCTCCCACTATAATGATTTTTCAGCGAAATCTTCTAAAAATCTCCAGGCTTCACCATCATCTTTAGTCATGAAGGTGCCTTGACACATGGATTCAAGGGTCTATTTTGTGGTAGGATTAATGCCCTCATATATGATTCTGCACAGATCCCATCTAGGAATTCCGTGATGTGGACATTGAACTAACAGATCCTTGAAGCATTCAAAACACTTCGAGAATGGTTCATTTGGAAGCTGGGTAAATTGATTTATTTCGCTACGGACTCGAGCTGTTTTATGATTAGGGTAGAATTTCTTAAGGAATGCTGTTATGAATTCTCCCCAGTTTGAAATAGAATGTGCGTCTGTGTTATAAAGCTACTTCTCGGCTATATCGCACAAGGTAAATGGGAGAAGACGTAGACGCATAGTATCCACAGAAAGCTGTGAAGTATCCATCATTGCGCATACATTTTCAAATTTGGTAATAAAGACATATGTGTCTTCAGACTCGAGACCGTGATATTTGGGTAGAAGATTGATGTATTGGGGTTTTATTTCAATGTTGTCCCCATTGGCTGGTGGAATGGTGAGACAGGTCGAAAGAGGACCCCGTATAGGATAGCATCTCTCTTGGAGAGAGATGCGGGGTGGATTCTGCGCACCTGCGGACGGTGGAAGAGTGTTAAAGAAGTTGGATGGAGAACCGTCCATCGAAGTGGGTGTGGTAGGGGGTATAGATAAAGTAGTTGTAGAAATACCGACTTCGTAGTCGATAGGAGGAACGCGGACAAGACGGGAAATAGAATCCCGTGTCCAGCCGAGCATGCACTAAATGGTTTAGCACAAGTGGCAGCGTTAAGTGATAATTAAGGAAAAGATGAGTTTGGTGTTTGGTTTGAAAAAGATACGGATTTTTGAAAAATCAAATCATAAACAATGCACAAGCAACCCTAAATCTAGTGGTCACCTAGATCAAGTCTCTAGACAGCTCCTAGACTTCCAGAAGACAAGTCGCAAGATAGATCCTCTACTGCCTCTTTGCCCCTCCTGTGGCCAGGTAAGTGCCAGGTAAGTGGGAGGTTCTCCACTACGTAAGTAGTGGGCCTAATTAAGTAACCACTTGCCTTAGACACACTTGCCTTAGACACCACAAAAGAAACGCGGATAAGCAAAAGATTACCCACGGCCTTCTTCTGTCCTAAGTGAGCGCGACGGTTCTTAGAGTCTTATCTAGATATTTTTTAGTTAATGAGGGTAATGCGGATGCAATTTTGTGATTTTGGGGCTTAGGACGGGTAATGAAATCGCGACCTAATCTGAATTTGTTCTTTGCCCCTTAATTTCCGTATTAAAAATGCAAACAACCAAGATCAAACAGGCAACAATTTTTCTTTTTGCAGCGCTGCGAATTTTTGCAAAGAATCCTGCAGAAATTGGTTAAATGAGCAAAGCAGGGAGGAGAAAAGAAAGTCAGAAAGTCACCGAGCAAATTTGGTACAGCGAAACCATAATCCCACGGCGCTTCTGCCGTGAGATGGCTCAAATTGCCGCGGTTCCGCCGCAAGTCAGAGGGATCCCTGCACAAAAATTTCAGGAACTGTTCCAATTCCCTCACTGAGCTATCTGAGATGCTCTGAAAATTTTTTCTCTCGCTCCACAGATTCCAGATCTCCTTACAACGAATCACAACGAATTGTTAAGCACTTGTTACGAATTTTGATCTAAAAAAACTGATGGAATAATAAAAATTTTCAACTCAAATTTCAAAAATGAACAAATTAGCACACTATCCCGGGCAACGGCGCCATTTGATTGATATTCTTTTTGTATCGTGAATTTTTATGGAATGAAAAGAAATCACAATCAAAAATATTTGTACCGCAATCAATAACGGTGTCAATTAAAGGATAAAAGAAAATTGTTCAAGAATTGTGAAATTTTAGTTTCAAGAATTATCAAGAAAATAAAGATCAAGAATCAAAAATTGTCAAGATGATATCCAAATCGAATAAGTTATCGAGATTTGTAAAGAGGCTCGTAGGAATCGATCCAATCGATAGCGATGATGAAGAATAATGATTACAAATTCTTATCTATTGAAAATTTGTTGCTAGATCGATGACAATTAACGAGGTTTAGGGATCTCTTGAAGAAACTAGGGTTTCTTCAACATCATCCCTTGTCCTTTCGTTGATTATCATTCAAATTATAGCCTCTAGGAAATTCAATCATCGATCGTTGATCTCTAATTTGGAGCGAAAACATTCAAGAAAGTATCTCGCTCGAAACTAGGTCATCGTTGATTCAATTTCCTAAAGGTTACAAAACTCATAAGACATAAGAATCATTCAAGAATTTAATCATCATCATCTATCTATTTTATCGATTCCTCCACGAGCGGATTTTTCACTCAAACATCATGAAATTAAATGAATCAAAGATCAAGAAACTCCACAATGCAAGAACGTAAAGAAAGCAAGAATAAAGATCTTCACCTTTTATTATTCAACGTTTCGTTACAATTCACTCAAAGACTACAAGAATTGAGGAGAGAACTTGATCGTCGAATTTAGCTTCGCATCGTCTTCGTGAGTCGCGGATCGTCGTGGATCACTTGCTTGGATGAAGAGCGGCGTTGCTTCAAACAGGCTTGTTGGATCCTTGCTTGATTTGGTACTCGATGATCATGATTTGGATCAAATTGTGTCACTCAATTTGTGTGGAATCGATTTGGATCTCACTAGAATTTTGGCTCAATTTTCAACAACAATCGACAACAACAACCCTTAGAATGAGGCCTTGGGTCCCTTTATATAGTCTTCTCCTTTAGCTTCCCCTAGAAGCTTGATCTAGCTTCCTTTAGAAGCTAAGCTAGGTTTAGCTTCTCTTGTAAGATTGGTAGTTATGAAAGAAGCTTCTAGATTGAGTTAGTTATTTAGCTTGTAAGAGAAGCTGGGTTGTTATAAAGCTTGCACAAGAAGCTTGGCTGTTAGAAGAGAAGCTTCTGGAGAATTCTGGAGACTGAAGTGTCTTGAAGAAGTTTGCCCCTTAAAAGGAGAGCTCTGAGAAAGCAATCGGCCCCCACTGAGTCGACACGGCCGCGGATCCGCGGCGGATCGGCCTATTCGGCCGTGGATCCTTGGCCGATTTATGGAGTTGCTGCATGGAAATTTCAGGGTACTTTTGTGTTGGCTTTGTGGCACTTTTCTGATGTCTAGAATTTTATAAATCTTTCTTGTTTACTGCCAGATCACAAGTCTTGGACTTGGTGTATTTTTAATCAGCGCTTTTAGCAGTTCCGGCTCTTTTTCCTGGAATTTCCTGCACACAATCTCGAGACAAGTGTTGCGATATACAAAGATCATGCGTGCAATAATAAACACTCAATTTCCCTCAAAATGCCGGTTATAATGTATAACACATGTTATTTGATATTTTACAGACAAATTGCTAATATGTGTTATATTCATACCGAACACCTTTAGATGATTGCAAATAGTCGGGAAATTGATGTGTTAAAAATGCAATATTTTCGACTGATCAGCTACCCAGGTATTTGTCGATAAGAAGGTCGATGAGCAAACTCATCCGAACTCCTACTGAGCCTATCTATGATAATATCCGTACAGTCCGGTCTGTTCATCTAAGAGTATCGCATATCGGGCCTAGGGGGCGGTAACCGTCAGACCTCTAATAGAGCAATAAGTCATGCCGGAGTGTATCCCAAAACACCTTGAGAAACTACTGGAGTACCTACCAGTAAATCTCGCTTGCCCTGGCCCGGGACTTTGTGTAATGGCTTTCCGAACACAGTGTGATATCAACCCCCATACCGGGAAAGGCGAATCCTATCTAACCACTACTGCCTCCCGGTGCTTCGGGACTGCACCCAACTACTACATGTTTGCACGAATCCTTTGAGCCGTGGTAGGATAGTAATCTAAGAATAGTAGGAACACACTCGAGGCGAAGTAGCAGTGTCAAGTCGACGGACTAAGCTGTACTCATGTCACCTGGAAACTGCTACCCGACGATAGGTATAATACCCACCAGCAGCTCCCTACAAGTCATGTCCAGTGTACTCATAACCCAATGAGCACCTGCATACTATCTCCAGTACGACGTACTAATGGCTTTGGGACTGACCATCTCTCCTGCTGGGATGAGAAGTGTATACACTAGTCTACTCTGGAGTATCGATGTCCCGTCTCGATAATCCTACGACTAGGGACCTGTATAAGGATGTGCTTATAGACTATCCCGCCCCCACTAGTGTGACTGCCATCACAAAGCTGGTAATCAAGCAAAGATCCTAAGGGCTCTGCCAATATTTATAAGCGATATGCTAAAAGAAACACATGCACATATTGAGGTAGAAACAAACCAGGTAGCATACTACCATTTCGTGCAAGACTATTACTATATCTGTGTATATCCCAAGCTTTCAATTTGTAATATACAAACCAGTATGATACAATAATGGCCTCTAGGGCATATATCACTAACAGATAAAACCCTTAGGATCTTTGCTTGATTACCAAGATTATGATGTGATCATACTGGTGGGGCCTAGGTAGTCCATAAGTGATAACTTATGGTTTTTGATGATCCACTTATTTAGTTTTGATGATAGCTTAAATATGAATAGTTTGTTTAGTATCACTTTCTTATCTTGATTTACCTTATCGACACTAAACTCGTATACACTTAATGTTTAACTTGCATATCCTATATCTTGTGTATATCAAGTAATATATCAATAACGACTTGCTTTACTTGTGTAATATTCTTTGACATTGATTTATTACTCGCATTCGTTGTCTTGATATTCACAATATGAATATGTATATGCATGTGTCCTATATCTTGGTTTTCATATATCATGTATATATATAGTATATCAATATCGCTTACTTTCAGTTTGATTTATATCTTTGTATTGATATACTATTCATTGCTTGTGATAATCGAAACAACGAATGTTCATATACTAGTGTTTATTATCTTGTTTATTTCATAACACTATATATGATGTGCTTAGTCGCTTTGAGATTGAATTTCAGGATATCGGATATCTCACGACACATGCGTATAAAGGAGGATGTATGGAAATTGAGCTTAAACGGATTTTATCTAATGATGGTTGGAGGATACAGACGAGAGCTTCTCAAAATTGCCAATTCAAGCTATGAATATGTATAAAAGCCGAAGTCCGAGATTATAGCGTCAAAAGCCGAAGTCCGAGATTTGTAGATCAAATATCGACTTCAAGACGTAAGTGAGTGGATTGGCGTGTTCGAATTTGAAGCATCAAGTGTCAAAGCCAATTTGAAGATCAATCGACCAATGCAAGTTCAAGCGAAGCACCAAAGTTTCAAAAGCTCGAGTCAAGATGACGAAAATTCAAGATTCCGAAGAAATGCGATACCGACATATGAATATTTGTAACTACTCAATTGATTATAGTTTATATCAACTAGAGATCTTGAACACTTACACACGTTAGCAAAAACGTTTTACATTGCTTAAAACATTAGGTTTTCGATTCGAAGTTTTCCATATTTGAGAAAACCCAAACTGCTATTTTTTGTGCTTGCCAGATGTCTGCCTACTTGACCGATAGACATCTGTCCTCTGGTATATTTCAAATGTCAAAAATATCAGAAATCCAGAGAAGATATAGATATCTGCAGTTCAATGGGATAGACGTCTGATGAAGGTTTTCATAACATATTTTTATAATTTCAAACGCTTCAGACATCTGCCGAGCTTTGCCTTGCGCTCTGTTATTTGTTTTGAAAAACCAAACGTCTGCAGTTCTTTTGACAGACATCTAATGAAGGATTTTTGGTTCTTCAGACATCTGGCCAATTACGCTTCAGACGTATTTTTTTTATCTGTGCTTTAAATTGCCTTCTTTAAAATGATCGACAGATGTTTGCAGCTATACAGGGCAGACGTCTGAAAAATATATTTTTGAAAAAATATAACCATTGGGGTTTTTGTTTTAAACTTCAGACGTCTGTCTCGTATAAGTTCAGACGTCTGTTCTTACTGAAAAATGATGATTTGACTTATAACGGCTAGTTTTTTGTGTGGGGCTATAAAAGAGTTTTGCATTTGGTTTTTTGAGCTCTTATCTCTCAATATTTCAGTTTGCTAAATTTCGAAGTGATCAAGAGAAAAAAATCACACATCATGTGAGAGTTTAAAATAGTTTTTGATTTGCTTATCCAATCTCTCACAAACACGCACTCAAGAGCTTCTATTTGCTATCAATCTTCTTGAGTATATAGTGCTTCAATTGTAAAACTCTTTTTAGAGTAATTGTGCTTATTGTAACCCTCTTCTTCCTTTGTGTGAGAACTTTAGAGTGCTAGAGTGTCTTTGTAAGGGAGTTAAGTGAGAGAAGTTTTCTTTCTGTATAAGGATCCTTGAGTGCAAGGATGCCTTTATAAGGGAGAGAAGCTTGCATTGAGAGAAGAGTCACTCGTGTATCGAGTGACGTGTTGGAAGGTTGCGGGTGCGCAACGTGAAAGTCTCGGTGGAGACGTGTTTAATAGAACGGGCCCGTTCGCCTAAAGAAAGTGAATTAGGGAATTTCCCGAACCACTATAAAAATGACTTGTGTTTGAGTTTGCAATTTCTCTCTCTCTCTCTTTATTACTTGCCAATTATATTTGTGCTTAATTGGTTGCAAGTCTTCATAGATTAGAAATTGCATGCTCTTACTCTATATGCTCATATTTGTTTGATATTACCTCTTGCTATATGGTATAGTCTCACAATTGTAATTTGCTTGGTATTATATCATCTTGCTTTATATTGTCTAAGCTTTACAATTGCGGTTTTTAATAGCAAGTGTTGATAGACATTTTTTTAATCTGAGCATATTTGTAATATAGTCTTATTCACCCCCTCCCCTCTAGGACTATTTTCGTGTAGCCTTCCGCTTATTTCAATAAGCACATGTTCCTAGTCGTGAGAGTATCGAGACGGGGCATCAGTACTCCAGAGTGGATTAGTGTATATGTTTCTTGACCCCGACCGGGGCGATGGTTGTTCCTACAGCCATTGGTGTTTGACACCGAAAATTGTATACAGGTGCTCATTAGAGAATGAGTATACTGAACGGACTTGCCGAGAACTCCTAAATGGTATTATACCTATTGTCATATAGCAGTTCTCTGATGACAATGACCTGAGATCATCATAGTGTTTTGTGTGTGTTCCCATTACACTTTGACTTCTACCCAACCACGGCTTTAAAGAGCCGTCCATACTGGTCTTAGTTGGGTATATAGTTCCGAAGCACATGAAGGCAGTGAGCGATCAAGAGGTGATTCATCTCTCCTGCTATAGGGAGTTGATGTCGCGTTCTGCATGATAAATTGATGAGGGCTATCAGTTGTATCTCGGATGGTTATGAGTTTCATATCATTCATGGCTTATTGGGTTATTGGGGGTCTGACAGTTTCCACCCCCTAGACCCGGTATGCGACACTCTTTGACAAAAGGACCAAACTTTACAGTAATTGTCACTGATAGGCTTTGTTGTGTTCGCATGAGTTTGCTTATCACCCTACCTTTTGACACATACCTGGGTAACCGTTTCGTACAGCTAGTACCACTGACGTGCTTGTCGGTTAACCCATTAGGGAATTGATCTGAAATTGTTTCAGATTCAATCGAATATGATCCTATTAACCTACTGCCAGTGTATTGTCAAATCTTTAGAGTCCCACTCCGAAAGTGGCCACTCAAGAAAAATGATGATATGGATTTGTATTGTGCGTATAGTCGATACGTGCAGGAGTTCGATTAAACACTTGTATATGATACATGTATATTAATCAGACATTTGATAATACTAAACGGTTTATTTATAAGTCAAAATATTATCAACCGTTGACTTAATATCCATATATGATATGGTTGCTAGTATTATATATATGACGCGCACACACACTCTCACTCTCTTGTATTTAGTATATGTATATGATGCATATACTGATCTTTGTCACTTAGTGACAAATGAGGCATGTAGATGCCATGTGGATGGTGGGGACTACTGTTAGGAATATGTATGCCCTAGAGACCATTATTGTATGATATAGTGGATGCTTGGACATATATATAGAGGACTTTCTTGCTCGACATGATAGTATGCTATCTGGTTGCTCATTGTCTTAACATGTACACTTGTATTACTATTCTGTCTCTCTGATACATGTTGATAAAGCCCCTAGGATGTTGGCTTGACTACCAGGACTATGATGCAGATCATACTAGTGGGGCTTGTGTAGTCCACAAGCACATCCTTTAATAGTTCCTAGTCGAGGGAGTATCGAGACAAGGCATCGATATTCCAAAGTAGACTAGTGTGTACGTTTCTTGACCATGTATGGGACGATGGTTGATCCCATAACCATTGGTGTTTGACATCAAAGATTGTACACAGGTGCTCATTAGATAATGGGTACACCGAACAGGACTTGCCGAGAACTCCCAGATGGTACTATACCTATCGTCAGATAGCAGTTCTCTAGTGACACTGGTACAGGTTAGTCTGTAGACCCGAGATCGTCATAGTGTCTTATGTGGTTCCCACTATGCTTTGATTTCCTCCCTACCACGGCTCAAAGGAGTCGTGCAAACAGGTGGATTTTAGGTACAGTCCCGAGTCACATGGAGGCAGTGAGCGATAGGAGGGGTTTCATCTCTCCCGGTATAGGGAGTTGATGTTGTGCAATGCTCGATTGGCTATAACAGCAAGTCCCTGGCCAGGGCTGATGAGATTTACTGGTAAGTGTTATCAGTAGTTTCTCGAACCGTTATGAGTCACACATCGGCATAACTTATCAAGTTACTGGGGTCTGACGTTTCTACCCCCAGACTTGATATGCGACATATCAAAAGAAAAGACCGGACTGTACGGTAAGTGTTACTTATAGGCTTCACGGGAGTTTGGACAAGTTTTCTTGTTGATCTTCTATTCGCTCAATACCTGGGTAGCCGTTACTTCCAGCTAATACTGCTGACGGCTTATGGGTAACTGATGTGATCATTACCTACTGCTGGCGTATTGACGAGTCTTTAGAGTCCCACACAGAGGTTTCCTAGCTCAAGCGAAATGATGTAGGGCACATATGCTGATACGTGCGGGAGCCTGATTAAATACAAGTATGTGATACCGTATTCTAATCTGGCGATATTTGATATCGGTTAGGTTATATAAGATATAACCAGATTATTGAATCAAGTGTTGATTTGATAATATGATATACATATAAATGATATTAATCGGTTATATATGATATAACCGGATTATTGAATCAAGTGTTGATTTAATAATTTGATATATATTTATATTTGATATATTTATATATTAACTAATATTAAAGCTCACTTAAGTTTTTCTTCTCTTAATATATATTTATATATATATATGTGTGTGTGTGTGTGTGTGTGTGTATGTATGTATTTTATATTGTGTCATGGTAGATGATCTATAGAACATGGATTATCTATTTTGAGAAAATAGATTTGGTGAGGTGGAAATTGGAGAGATATTTTAGGCATGGGTGAAGCATGGCTTTATTCATTTGTTTATTATTTTTGCTTCACTATTGAAGCATGGATGATTATTTGTATTGAAAATAATCCATGCTTCAATAAGTGAAGTATGAGCCATTCTTCACAATTTTGAAAAAACCTAGCTCATTTGCACTCTCTTTTTTTCCCTCACATGTTCATCTTCTTCTTCCTCCTCTAGCTTCTTTTCTTGAGCTGGAAAAAAGAGGAAAAGATTTCTAAGTGAGCCAAAACTCCTACTTCATCAACCTATTCTAAACTAGCCCTTTAGATTAGGTTGTTTCCTTCACTAATACTCGATTAGTGAAGAGGTAGCTTGACCTAGAGAGACTTCAAGATGGATCATTTTCGACCTCGAAGATCGCAAAGCAAGCTCGATCTTTTCTTCAAGTGGAGCCAAGAGGAGTTCTAGGGACTACTACTCGGAGCTATAGAAGTGAAGGATTTGGTCTACAAAGGTTGTAAACTTCTTCACTTATTGTAGAACTAATTAGCTTGCTAAAAACCCTAATACTCTAGTTCGATTCTAGGTTAGTGTAGCATAGACCTCTAGATTTTTAAAAAATTGCATACTTGATGCATGTGGAAACCTAGTAGAGGTGCTAAGATATACTTTCAACTACTTGAAGCGATAAGACTCATACCCTCTCTTTTATATGATAGAGGAGAGAGAAAAGGGATGGCTAATTTATTTCTCACTTGCATCTTTATCCTTTCTCTCTCATGTGTTGAGAAAAGATAGGAACTTTAGAGAAAAGAGAGAGCTTTCTACATCATCTTCTTCCTCTTGCTTACTAGAAATTTGTGAGAGCAAATTACTTCACAAAGAAGTGTTCTTTGGTGGACTTGAAGATTGTAGTGGATTGCTTTCAAGGTGGATCATATTCGGCGAAAAGATCGTTGATCAAGCTCGATCCAGACGCCTAAGAGCAAAGCTTGGGTTTTCCACTTGAGTGTGGACACGCTACAAAAGTTGTAGCACCCTCTAAACCCTAGCTTAGCTCTCTTGATCTTTTATAAATTCTAGTATTTTGATGATCTTGGTTTTAGTTTATGGTGCTATTGTTTAGAAATTTTTGTTTTATATTTCCGTCACGATCCGCAAGTGTTGCAACCCTAGCACTGTAGTCTTACAATACTATCATTTGCTATGTTAGGTTGTCTGCAGATTGGATATGATCAAGAGACCTTTCCTATAGAAAGGAAACTCGGGAGTCAGGAAAGGGTACAATCTAGTTAGATGGAAAAATGCCTGCCGACCTAAAGAGAAAGGAGGTATTAACATCAAAGGCCTAGATGAGATGAACAAAGCTCTACTAGCAAAATGGTAGTGGGGATTGATCGAAAGAAAGAAGGCAGAGTAGGTCAATACTAATAATGCGGCCTACAGAAATCAGTCAGGAGTAATCAATGCCAAAGGAAAAATCATTAACTCTGCATCAGGGTTTTGGAGGGTGGTTACGTCGATTAATGAGATCCTTTTTAGAGGAGTCACTTTCATCTTAGGGGATGGAAAAACTATTAACTTTTGGAAGGATTATTGGTATGGAGACCTTACCCTGGCGAAAGGATTTCCTGGTCTATTCTACTTATCCAAGAATAAGGATACCTCTGTCGAATACTAATGGAAGAGGAGTAAATGGTGGACATCTTTTAATAGGGCGCTGACTCGTCAACAATGGGTAGACCAGCGGACGATAATTTAGTTCCTTCGGTCATGGAAGCCGTTGCCAGACGAGTATAGGGATACTCCTTGTTGGAGGTGGGCCTCTGACAGAACATTCTTCGTAAATTCGTTGTATCGGGTTCTTCACTATGGAGGAAACTTTGATCGACCACTATTGTGACTATGGAAGATGGACGTGCCGCACAAAGTCAAAATTTTCACTTGGCTGGCGCTAATAAACTCTTTTTTAACTAGAGACAACTTAGCCATAAAGAAGTGGATTGGCCCTTTAGAATGTGATCTTTGAGGATAGGACGAAGAAATGATCGATCACCTTTTTCTTAATTGTGAGATCACCACACAAATATGGAACAGGTGTTCCACACGAATAGAGAAGGGGAGTTCCCTCACACTACTCAACAGCTTTAGGGTTCATGGAGACCTAGAAATTTTGTACGTCAGGACCAACTAGCTTAGAACTGTAAGTCGATGTCGTACACTTTACTAGATTTGTAGAGAGACGGAATTTTCAAAAAACAATTTTAAAGTATGCAATATCAACTATTATCCCAAGAACAACCATATGCCCTAACTACCAAAAACTTCATAGATACTAATCTACTATGAAAGAGATTATCCTATGAGATCATGTCCTTTGGGTCATCAAAGTGCCCTTCCTTGGCTCCTAGTCCGTCGAGATCGAGCTTGGTCGTCGGTCTTCTCGCGTCGAAGATGATCCGCCAGAGAGTTTGTGATTCAAGTTTCAACCTCAAAAAGGAGGTAACTAAAGAACCTAGTTTGCTAATCTAAATAGTTTAGAAGATGTAGAGTGTGTTAATTGGATTAGTTTATCTCATAAACCCTATATTTCTCAACTCATGAGAGGGTTGAAGCTTGAAGAGGAAGAAGAGATCAAGGAGAGGAGAGAGAATGGCTAAGTTAGAATGAATGAAGAAATGGCTAAGGAAAACTATCAAGCATTTCATTTTCCATTAAAAAATACTGGCCATGCTTGAATAGTTGTCACAAATGAATAAAGAAAGACAATAGCTATGCTTCATACCATGCTCAAAGCCACCTCATCCTTCCACTTCATTTTCTATTTACAATAAATAGAATAATACAAAATGAGGTGTTCACTTCTAGAAGCATTCTAGTATAAATACAAGAATATGTACACCATATATACATACCTGTATTCGTACTACCAAAAATACGAATACCAAGAGATAAAATAATTAAATAATATAATACTAGATCATTATTAAATCAATACTTGATTCAACAATGCGGCTTAATCCTAAGCCCGCTAGTATTATCCGTCCGAACATAAATCCATGTAGCAAGTACACGTATATGATCAGAACTCTACACGTATAACCATACGGACTCATCATCATTTCTTCTGAACCAGAGAAACCCTCTGTGTGGGACTCTAAAAACTGGACAGTATGCTGGCAGTGGGTTTAACCACAAGCACGTTAGTAGCACTAGCTGTACTTAACGGCTATCCAGCTACCTTGTGCGTCGTAAGTTGAAAACTGTGCTATGGTTAAGAAGAATTACACCGTTGTTGAATGCACCTTACCTAACCATCAACTAATATAGGTAAATGTCACATACATAATTTCAAAAAGTTATATCTCACTTTATAAAATAAACGAAATTGGTGCATAACAACGGATATTCAAAACCAAATATTTGCCGTCAGGAAAAACCCAGGTGATTTCCTCAAATATCACCAATTACAACGAATTCTGATATTATGAGGATATAATCACCCAATTCCCAATATCTTACTCCCACTCACCATCTGTAATAACATATAGATGTGAGAAACTGATCTGGTAAATACATACCCTGGAGTTAGACTCCAATTTGGGAAAACAATTTTCAATTAACATCGCACAGTGAAATTTAAACATGAAAATGTTTCGAAGGGGTAACCGGGTATTCCTAGTAATGCCACTTCCACTATCCTGATTCATGACTATAAACGTATACTTCCATGCCCTCACTCCAATCCCTTTATTATGTCTTTACTTATTACCTTCTTTACACCTTCTTTAGGCTAATTGGTTTTCTTACTTCCCTACCCTTCGGCACCAGCCTAAGGTTTGTAAGAAGACTATCCAATAAGCGTAATAGGTGTACACTCCTTATGCCAGGAGCCCTCGCAACCTGAGAGAAGGTAATGGGAAAAGACATCTGAATAATCCTATTCTGTTTCTCCTGAACCGGAAACCATCCTCGAATCTGGCTCGAATTCCTTCGAGTTCGTATGTAACTATACGATGGTATGTCCAAGCATTATGGATGTTCGTAGTGATACGAAGTGTTCTGGAGAAATCCAAAGTGGATGTGGGAGTAACAGGGGTATACACGGTTTTATCGTGAATGATAGCATTCGCAATTTTCTTTGCCGTTATTCTAATCCCTTTATTTGTCTTTACTTATTACCTTCTGTACACCACACTTAGGCTAATTGGTTTTTGTCACGACCCGAAATGGCACGCGACTGGCACTTGAATCATATGAAGTCTATAGGACCTCATCTAATTCAAGTAAGCCAAAAGCCCAGAAATCTAAACCATTTGAAAAGAGAGTGAAGGAAAAACTTAGTTTAAAAGCAAGTGGTTTAACAAAATAAGCCGTAGTAAGTATTTTTAAAACATCAAGTCCTTTCCAAAAATTTCGGCAGAGATTCCTTTGTAATTGCTGGCCCCAAACAGGTACAAACATGAATAATATACATAATGAATAAAGGCATCCCCAAGCGGGAGCTAGCTCTTCGCCAATTGACGGATACAACCATGCAAGACATATAATATACAATGCCGAAGGACGATGATCAAAACTCTGAAAAGAAACCAACATCCTCAAGAAAACCAGAGAAAAACCATAATAATACAAGCGCGCGACTCTACGGTCGAAAAAATATACATACTGGTTTTCTAAGTCTACTAAATATACAAGTCTGGTTGATAGAGTTTTACTAGATACAACTGTATGTAAATAAAGTACAATGGTGGTCACGATGCAAGTGAACCCACCTACCAAGCAATCATCCGGAAGGAAGCAGTGTGCCAGCAAAGCCGCCAAGAAAACCTGTACAGCAAAACATGCAAAAAACTGTGGCACAACGGGGGTGAGTTACCAACTCGTGAGTAGAAAACATCACCGAGCAAAAATCGCATGTATGACTCTATCCTAGGTCATACGATAATAATATCCTCAATATATAACCTAGAAACATCTATACATAAGTGTAATATCAAGTGCTCGTGTCAGTGCCTCAGGTAGCAACATGTCACATATATGATGTATGAATGCAATATGAATGAAAACAGAATACATCTTAAATAAGAAAACTGTTTTCTTGTCTCAGTGAGATTTCTGTATAAAAACCGATGTATCATCAATGAAATCACATAGAATCTGTGTCAAGCATCGACACAAAACAGATATCCAAATATCTTAAATCTCGGGCTCCGGCAATCCGGACTGGCCTATATCATCAAATCTCACTATCTCGGGCTCCGCATGATCAGGATTGACCCATATCCATCTCTCTCATAACTCCAAACGGTATCCTCTGGATATCCGTCGAGTTTCTATACAATCACCGGTCGGTAGTGCTCCCCTGCCGGGCTCAACGCCTTTCTATACGATCATCTTGCCCCGGGATACCGCTCCGGGTCCACCATGCACCCGTAGACGGTCCTTCCCCTATATCAAATCGGGTTTATGATACCACTCGAGAACCGAGAAAACTCTTGGTGGACATCTCAAATATCATATCACGAGAAAACCGCAAATTTCTATCTTTTGAAATGAAAATAAGTTTATAAAATTCTTGCGGTTTCTCCAAATCCAGAAATCTCATGGAAAATCCGAAATCACATACTCGAGGGTAAATAACAGTGAAATACCGACATAAAGCCCCATAATATTGCATGACAATGAATATATATATATATATATGCATGGGTATCTAAATACAGAATACAATATCTAAACCAGCACAGTAATCATATATTAGAACTATCAACTAGCAAGTTATGTCAATGAAATAATATTCTCTAAACTGTACGTAACATGGCAATTACCGATAATGATGTGTGTGAGCCGGCAAGCAAGTGTTAGTAGTCATACGCATCATCGGTAATGGTGCTGGTGTCCTGACAACATGGGTTCATAATAATTAAAGAAAACGCAGGTATAAGCATGCAATGTGATATGAACAACATAAATAAACGGAGAATCAATAGTAATCACAATAATGAAGAATATACATGTGTATATACGAGTCATACACTTTTGGCATTTGAAATAGCACGAATCGTGGTTTTTAGGAAATAGGGGTTATGGTGTTTTTTAAGAAAAGGTACATCCTTTGAAAATCCATAATGTCCCCCTGGTTGCCTTTTGAAAATACTCATGATTCGTTAGTTTCTAAAAATAGGTATGACTTGAGCCTAGTCTAATATCTACCAAGTAAACTACAGGACTAAACTAAAAGACTAAATGAAAAGGTAAGGAAATTTGCCTAAGTCCAAGTCGATATATCTAGTAGTCGGTGATCCCGCCTCAATAGCGTCATGTACAATAGAATATATATAATACGATATTCTCGAGTCAAGAGTGCGGATCAATCATCATATTTACACTTCGTACGGAAAAATCAATCGTACGGCATCCCAAAATCGGGGTACGGGTTAAATACCACATTTATCTCATTATTTTTCCGGTATCCTTATCATAATATCATAACTAGGGGTACTGATCTAAAGTCTAGTACATAACGATACCATCCAACATATATCCGCATATGAATAAAATCACATCGCCCATTCGATCATCTAATATAACATGTCGTATCTCATAACACGACCCAAATCACATCACCGATCTCACGGCATCATGCCAATCACATCGACTCATCTCCAAGTATCATATATTATCCTCATCATACGTGTAAACGTATATGTATATATATATATATAGCAACACATCCACATACATACATATATGTGTGTGTGTGTGTGTGTCATATACACCAAAATATAACCTGTGTATGCATGAGTGTGCATGTATACCTTATTCTAGGGTTCGCGACTAAGAACTAACTAAAAACGTTTCGTCCAATTACACTAAAACTAACCCATGCTCTCCTAAAATCTTTCTTTCTTATTATCCACGTTTCACAACAAAACACATATATAAATATAAAACATATCATATGCTACACTACGAACTGCGGGGGTGCTATACGCCATCCACCCGACTTCCCCCATAGATATACATCTACTAACCTTGATCCTTGCTTGCCGACGTCGATGTCGCCACGCTCTAACTTGTCGTCCCGAAATTCACGCGGAGGTACCTACATGTCATAACATATCGTATCGCATTAAAATCCGATTCGCAACCAAAATGACACGCGAGGTGCCTATAGGTTAGAACCTATAGCCTACGCATACGAAAACAATAAAAAATCCCCTTTCGTTGACGTACAAACGTCCAACGATCGAATCCACAGTACGAATACCAAAACCAAGTTATTGAAAACCACGAAACCAGAACAGCAACTTTGAAAACTTGCTCCAGATTTTAGTTTAGGTGAAATTGGGATAAACAAACAATACTGGAGTATTGTATAAGGGGTACATGAGCTACTACCAAAACCCTAACACCAAAGCCATCACTTTGGCCGGCCACAACTACCTAAAATCCGGCCTGCTCGGCCAAGTATGCATGGATTGGGTTCGTATTGGCAGGGTGGCCTCCTAGTGTCAAATCTAGGTCAATGGAGTTGTTTGTTTTTCTTGTTAAGGTCTCGGCTCATTCCAGATTCCCTGTAGGCCTCAATTTCATCACAAAACCGACATGACAAGTTTTAGATTCAAGTCTTGGGTTTTTCTATGCAAGGTGTTGATCCAGAAATACAATAACAAGCTTGTGGTCACTAATTACCCCTTAACAAACCATAAATCCCCTAGAAGCTCATCTTGGAAATTTCCAAGATCAAAGATCCTCACTAAACCAATTCTAAACTAAGATAAATGATAAAGGGAAAGAATTACTACTCTAATAGAAAAAGGATTACCTCATTTGGCAAACCCTTGAATCCCCTAGAGCTCAAAATCCAATTTTTCTTGGTCTCCCATGCTTGTAGTGAGCTTGTGCACATTTTTGATGAAGGAAACATGATGTTTTGAGGTGTTTTTGCGGGTGAAGTGAGATGTAGGAGGTGGTGGAGGGAGAGGGCAGCCATGGATGAGGGAGGGGAGAAAACAATAAAGAGGATGAAGAATGAAAGAATGAGCCAAGGGTCAAAGGAACCCATCACCTCTATCTCTCTTGCCCATACCTAATTCTTTATTCATATTTCCTTTTTCTTTTCTTTTGTTTTCTTTTCACCTAAAATCCAAAACACAAAACCATACATATATAAAAGAAAGTATAAGATACCATGGTTCAAAATGAAACAAGTGTGTAACATGACATGGTGCATGTCATATGCATAAGCATGATAATGCAAGATTAGTGAAAATTAATCGAGTTTAGCATCTAACCCAATTACAAATAAGTATTTAAAAATCTATAAATGCTCATATCGCATAAACACCTTCATTTCAATAATTCTTATAAATATTCAGAATATTTTCCAATTTATCGGTATATAGTTATACCCTTTCATAAAAACAATTCCTTGTACTTAATAATATTCCGTAACTTATTAATTTAATTATTTAAATTCTAAAACAATATTTTATTTTCCTGAAATGTTACAGTTTTCTTTCTTCCCTACCGTTCGGCACCTGCCCATGGTTTGGAGGAATACTATCCAATAAGCTCAATAGGTGTACACTCTCCTAATCCTAGAAGCCCTCACAACCTGAGAGAAGGTAAAGAGAAAAGACAACCGAATAATCTTATTCAATCTCTCCAGAACCAGAATCCATCCTCAAATCTGGAACAATTTCCTTCGAGTTCGTATGTAACTATACGATGGATTTATCCAATAGGAGTGGATGTTCGTAGTGATACGGGGTGTTCTGGAGAAATGCAAAGGTGATATAGAAGTGGCAAGGATATATGCGACACCGTGACATTCCAAAAGCCAAAGTGTTCTAAGAAGGTTCGGTTAACTGGGTTCATGAGTTTTAATTTAGGGAGGGTCATAGTCGCAGCCAAGGAGAGAGAGAAAAGAAACACTCAGCGTGCACTCTAATCTAGATCAGAATGGTTAATCACTTTATCTAATCAGGATGGCTCCCACTGTTTCCTCGAATTCTACTCCAAACCCTAAAGGAGAATAAGTCGGGATCATCAAAAATCACCCGAAGAGTAATCCTACTCATCAGTGGGAATCGGGATCCAACTATCATCGCATGATAACTTGATGGAAGCCGCTCAAGTTATCATACTCCAGAAGGTATGCGCATGCCTGGCAAGTTTCAGTTTCTTTAGAAACTCCTGATGTAGATTTTTGCCCCATGCTCTTATGACCTTGACGAAGACCAACAAATCATAAGTCATATGTCAAGTTCTACCCGTCATTATCCAGATTAATCTAAACTCACCCGTACTCGCCCTTAACGAAGGACAACAAAGCTGTACGACTGTACTAGATTAATGCAAATCCATGCAACAGAAAAGTAACGCATAGCTACCATACACTATGTCTTGACGAAAGCCAACAAACATAGTATGAATACTAAGCGCTATCCGTCTGAAATGACGGAGGGCTACGGCTGGTTTTTGGCGAAAAACCTTTAACGTAATGAACTTGATATCGCTGAAGGAATCCATGTGGTTTTATAAATGTATAGTTGCGAAAACCTTTGCTAAAGAGTTCACTCCCGGTGAAGGGATCTCGGCTCTTTCCTCGTCGAATGAGGTGCAGGATATTCTAAACTGAATACCACGATGCAAAGCAAAAGAATCGACTATAGTGAAGTTATTACGCTGACGCAAACTTGTGCTCAAGGGGTCACTCCCGATGAAGTGATCTCGGCCCTTGCCTCGTCGAGTGAGGTGCGGGATATTCCCAATCGAATACCACTGTGCAAAGCAAAAGAAAGCGTCTGTAATGTCAATTTTAAAAACTTGGATCCAACAACATCATATAGGTTTGTTTTATTCTTGCATTGATAAGAATAAATGCAGTCCCATCAATTAATCACACCAGAAAAGAACGAAAATATGATGTACGTATATACCATCCGCATTCGCCACTGGGCCCCTTCATCACCTGTTAGGTTACTTAACTAACGACAGAGCGGGGGCTGGACTAGCGCGGCTGTAAAACATATTCAACATCTACTAGTATATATAAATATATATATATATAACATTCGTCCCAAGCATGATATAAGAAAAATTACAGAAGCATCACAGAAGCAACACGGAATGGTGGATAATCTTGGAGCCCCAGGTTTCACTTGAGCCGCAAGTGAGACCCGACGTTCCCCTGTCATGTGGATAGCCTGTACAATAAAACCTAGACCCCCACGAGCGTGGCAAGTTACCCGCCAATCCCAGAAGTGAGGCAACCCCAATCAACAACGTGAATGGGCCACCCAGCACTTCATGGAATCCGGTAACTTGGGCATCCCTCCGTGGGCCAACCTATATCCCCTACGAGTGCAGCGAATAGCCTGCCAATTCTTGAGTAAGGTCCCCTCCATCTCAACGCCATGATATGCGAACCCGTTGGCCTCTAGAACCCGGCTATTCGTGCACTCCACTGTGGGGTAATTCTAGTACAGAAAAGAAAATAATATACAAGGGTGATGATTAGTCGAAAATATTGCATATTTTAACCGGCAATTTTCTCATCATTTGCATTCATATAGAAGTGTTCGGCATTCATAATTCACATATTAGCAAAACTGTCGCAAAATATCAGATTACATGTATTAGACTCTAAAACCGACACTATAAAGGAAATTGACTACATTTCATGGCATCGCATCATCCCTACATTTGCGCAACACTTGTTTCGAGATCTGTGCAGGAAAATCCAGAAGAAAGGCCAAAAATTTACAGGTTACAGCTAAAACGTTACGCCAACTCAATGATTTCAGATCTGGTATAAATCCAAAAGGGAAAATACAAATCAACACATCAGATTAAGCTACAAATGTTGTTCCAAGACCATACCAGGAAGCCCAAGGCCCAAGCCCCACATACAGCCGCGGATCCGCGGCAGGAGCCTGCTTGCGCCGCGGATCCGCGGCGGGTTCAAGGAATTAGCTCCTCATTTTTGGTGCAAAACTCTTATATCAGGGTCCAGACTTCATAAAGACATGTCAACTTCCAGAAGACTCCAGATGTTTCTGCCAGATCAGCAAACTAGGGTTTCTAATGCTTAATTAATCCTAGCTTAAAACCTAAGCTAGCTCCTAACAAACTCTTTCTAGAAACTCCTCAACAAACTTTTGGAGGGAATTGTAAACTCAAACCTAAACCTAGGGTTTGGGAAGTCTATAAATAGAAGCCTAAACCTAGGGTAAAAGGGATCCCCAATCTAGTATCAAACTAAAGCCATTTCATCTCTTATCTCATCTTCTTCTTCCACAAATCTAGTGAGAGGATTTGTGTGAAACCCTAACCCTAATTCCAATCAAAAGCCAAGATCCCGAGTACCCATTCAAGCAAGAAGCCTTGCAACCTTTTAGGAGCCGAGCCGGTCTTCAACATAGCAAGTGGTCCAAGCCGATTCGCGACTCACGGAGCCGAGCAAAGCCAAGTCGACAATTTAATTCTTCCTCTTGTAGTTCTTGAGCGACTGTAATCAAATTGTTGATATAAATAAAAGGTGATATTCTTTTATCTTGTTCTCTTTAAATTCTTGCATCATGAGCCAATCTAAATTTCTAGTTATAATTCTTGTTGTGATGTCTGAGTAAAACTCCGCTCGTCGAGGAGTTGTGACGATCAATAGATTGATGATGTAATATACTGTAAATCGATTCTTGAATCCCACGAGTTTTGTAAACTCTAGCAAGTTCAAGAATCGACGACCCAATTCGATGCGATGCTTTCTTGATTGATATCGCTCGAGATTGGGGAGTTACGATTGTTTCTTGAAATTGCTAGAGGCTAGAATGTGAATGATAATCGATGAAAGAACAAAGGTTAAAAGATGAAACCCTAGTTTCATCAAGAAAGCCCTAACTCTCATCGACCATCATCGATCTAGTATCAATCCTTCGAAGGACAAGAACACGAAATCTTGAAATTACATCACGTCTATAGATCCGATCGATTCCTACGAGCCTCATTTAGATTCTTGACATTTTGGTTGGAAATATTATCGAAACCCAATTCTTGATTGTTTTTCAGTTTCTTGATTCTTGATTAAACATCGTGACACCTGAATCAATTGATAAATTCTTGAATCATGTTTTCTTTTCTTTTCTTTTCAATTAACTTTTCGATTCAAACAAATTAAACATTGAAACGAATCGCACAATCCCTGTGAACGATCCGCACTCGCTTACGATCTACAACTGACACCGTAGTTGATTGCGGTCAAATATAATTCTTTGATAGTGAGTTCTTTATACAATTTTCTAAACACCGATACAAAATACTATTATCGATCAAATGAAACCGTTATCGGGAAACAATTGATTCGATACTTACTTTCTACAAACACATCCGAGAATTCTTCTAAACCAAATGGCGCCGTTGCCGGGGATCGCGCGCTAATTCGTTTCATATTATAGTTTGAATTGAAAGAATTATTCCATTGTTGTTTTTGAGATCAAAATTCGTGCAAACCCTAAACGATTTGCTGTTGTTCATTGCAAGGAAATCTGGAGCTGTTTGGAAATTGAAGAAAATTTTTGGAAAATACCAGAGAGCAGTGGGAGTCCACAGAAGCTCCCTGAAGAAGTTTGGTGCAGTGTTCCCATACTTCGACCGCGGAAGGGCGGCCTGAGCAAGCATCTGCGGCGGAACCGCGGCAGTTCTGGGGGATCTCTGTGCAAAAATTCCTCAGGTGATTTCTTACCTCCTTCTCTCTCCTCTTTTAGCTCCAACTAACACTTTGCTGCAGGATTCTTTGCAAATAATCGCAGCGCCGCAAAAGCAAAATTAAATTTGTGCGTGATTTTGATTTCTTGGTTGTTTGCATTCTAAATACGGATATTAAGGGGCACGGCCAAATCCAAATTAGGTGGGGATTTCATTACCCTTCCTAGGCCCCGAAAATCGCAAAACTTGCATCCGTATTGACCCACATTAACTAAAAGAAATCTAGAGAAGACTCTAAGGACTTTCACGCTCAATTAGGACAAGAGAAGGCCATGGGTAATTCATTGCTTATCCGAGTTTTCTTGTGGTGCCTAAGGCGAGTGTGTCTAAGGCTAGTGGTTTTTAATTAGGCCCACTACTTATGTAGTGGAGTACCTTCCCACTTACCTGGCACTTATCCGGCCACAGGGGGACAAAGAGGCAGTGGAGGATTCTATCCTGCGACTTGTCTTTTGGCAGTTAGGAGCGGTCTAGAGCCGGACCTAGGTGACCACTAGATTCTAGGGTTTGTGTGTTGCATTTGTTTTGTCGCATCATTTTTTCAAAAATCTGTCCCTTTTTCAAAAGCAAACACCGCATTCATTCATTACCCCTAATTATAAGTCAACACTGCCACTTGTACTAACCAATTTTAGTGCAAGATAGGCTGGACACGGGATTCTAGTGCCCGTTTAGTCCGCGTACCCTTTATCGACTCCGAAGTCGATATTTCTCCATTTACCTTTTCTTTACCCACTACCACACCCACACCGATGGATCCGAATCCATCGAACTTATTTAACCCTAATCTGCCACCGTCCGTTGGTGTGCAGAATCCACCCCGCATCTCTCTCCAGGAGAGGTGCTACCCTGTTCGAGGTCCTCTTTCGACCTGCTTATCCACACCACCAGCCAATGGGGATAACTTTGAGATTAAGCCCCAGTATATCAATCTTTTACCCAAATTCCACGGACTCGAGACTGAGGACGCTTACGTTTTCATTACCAAATTTGAAAACGTATGCGCAATGATGGGTACGTCACAACTTTCAGTGGATGCTATGCGTCTACGACTTCTTCCATTTACTTTGTGCGATATAGCCGAGAAGTGGCTATATAATACTACCACACATTCTATTACGAATTGGGGAGAATTCTTCGCGGCATTCCTTAAGAAATTTTACCCAATACAAAAGACAGCTCGAATCCGTAGCGAACTGAATCAATTTGCCCAGCTCCCTGCTGAACCATTTTCAAAATGCTTTGAACGTTTCAAGGATCTATTGGTTCAGTGTCCTCATTACGGCATCCCTAGATGGGAATTGTGCCGAATCATTTATGAGGGCAGTAACCCTAATACTAAACAGAGCCTTGAAAACATGTGTCAAGGTACTTTTATGTCTAAGGATGATGGGGAAGCTTGGCAATATTTAGAAGAGTTCGCTGAAAAGTCTTTACAGTGGGAAAGTCCATCATTTAGGAGTGGCAACAACCAATCGGGTGTTTCCATAGGAGTTAGAGCTGACATTTCAGCTATACACAAAAAACTCGAGACTATGGAAAACAAATTTTTAGCCGCCTCCCTTAATCAAATGTCACTTTCCAAAACTGTATGTGGCTGCTATTCTGATCCGTCTCACTTGATGGAAGAATGTCTGTTTCAAGGTCGTGAGCATGCCAATGCCACATTTCAAAGACCTAGAAACGATCCATTTTCTTCCACATATAATCAGGGTTGGAGGAATCACCCTAATTTTGCTTGGAACCAATCACAATCTCAAAACACGGTTCCAAACCAAAACAATTTCCAAAGGGTCCCTCCACCACAACAGCAACCACAACTTCAATTGAGTCAGCACCCCTTTCAAGCACATAACTTTCAAAATCCGGTCAACACACCTGCACTGTCTAGTCCTTTACAGTTGACCGGAACTAATGAATCCTCTTCTTTTGCACAATACATGAATTTGGTCTTATCAAATATCATGCAAGTTTCGGCTGAAATGAAGTCTTCTGTCGATAAAATTGAGAAAAACTCTGCGTCCCAAAACGAGAGTATTAAATCGATGGAAGAAGAAATTGCACGATTAAAAGCCGAAATTAGTGCAAGAGAGAAAGGGAAACTTCCAGCTCAACCCTTACCCAATCCTGGCTATTCACATCATGTGAATGCAATCACCACGTTGAGATCTGGAAGAATGCTTGACAATCATTTTGGGGAAGAAGTTGATGATATTGACAATCCTATCAACACCCCGGCTGAGACCTTTCCTCACACACACACCTCTACTTCTAATTCTGACCCCAGTTCTTCTACCCCACCACCTTCTCACGAGCCTATTCTTCGTTTCCCAAAAGGCTCGCCACTACAGCCCACCTCTTTTACTCCTCCACGGACGATCCCCATTTCTATACTGGGATCGGTTCCACACACACTTCCTTCTCCTATGATGGACCCAGCACTTATTGCTAAAGCACCTTATCCTAATCGGTTAAGGGCTAACACACCAAGTCCACATATGGAGAAGATCACTGAGATGTTTAAACAGGTTAACATCAATATCCCTCTTCTAGATGCTATCCAACAAGTCCCCGCATATGCAAAAGTTCTTAAAGACTTGTGCACTAGAAAGAGGAAGAAACAAATGCCCAAGAAGATATTCATGGCAAAGACTGTAGATACGGCTTTCCCCCAGCAATTACCGAGAAAACGTAAGGATCCTGGATATCCTACGATTTCCATCTCTATTGGGGAGAAACACATTAACCGTGCTCTACTAGATCTTGGGGCAAGTGTTAACCTGCTTCCTTTCTCAGTTTATGAGCAGTTAGGGATCGGAGAGTTGAAACCATCTCCTTGCACTCTCCAGATGGCTGACCGATCAATCACCAGACCTAGGGGTGAACTAGAGGATGTGTTAATAAAAATCGGAGAATTTATATTCCCTGTAGACTTTATTGTAATTGATACACAGCCTGTAGCGAACTCACGGAATCAAATTCCGGTGATTTTAGGTCGCCCCTTTTTGGCCACTTCCAACGCTATCATCAACTGTCGTAATGGTTCTATGACCCTATCCTTCGGGAAGAGGACAATTGAGATGAACATTTACAAATTGGGAAGTGTACCCTCCGAACCCACTGCTCAGGTCTGTTATGTCGACTTAATGGATGTCGACAGCAGCGAATTTAATGACCCTCATAATACTGATCTTGACTCTTTTCACATGTTGTTTGACCCAACTATGTATAATACACATACGGACTCTTTCACTGAGATGTCCGGGTCAACAATTATCACTGATTATGAACCATTCTTAGAGTCTGAAGATCACCCCGCACTTTGTGATGACATTATTCTTCGGGGTATTGATGAAACTTTTGAGGAGATCTTCGCTGATGAACTCGCATTTCTGAATAACACGGGTGTTGAGATGAATCATGTCCCACTCAATGAAATTGAACCTCCACCCCTTCCTCTGAACTTTAAAAAGAATGCGAGTAATCCATCGCATTCACTGCATCGTCTCTCCAATATGAGACGCACATACTTTCTATTCCACCACTTACCCTTTCCCCACTTCTTCTTCCACCAATCAGAGCACTGCATTGATAAAATTTTTGAATGGTTGGTGTTAACATTTGGTCTTTGCAAAGCTTGGCATCGACCAATGATTTTTGACCCCCCTCATATGATTTTCAAAGATTAACATTGCTTAAGTTTGGGGGGTATTATTTTTTCCGGCTCTTGAAAAGAAAATTTTTACAAAATGATGAGCCAAAAATAAGTTTGGGGGAGGTTCTTCACTTAAATATTTTGCTCCCACTAATAAATTCCTCCCAAGCTTACAGGTTTTTTGAGATTTAGCAGATGGCAACAGTGAGGACACTGTTGAAAACAAGTTTGGGGGAGGTTTGTGCTTATTTTTGCATCATTTGCATATCATTTGCATAAGCACAAAACATTTTTGAAAACCTATAAAAATTTAAAAATTTTCAAAACTATAAAAATATTTTTGTACATAAATAAGATAATGAAAGATTAGATAGTGGACAATTACATCCATGAGATTAGAAAAATTTAAGAAAACCAAGAAAATTAGAAGTTTTCTTATACGAACTAGTAATAAGTAGTTATGAGCCGTTGTCCCAAGGGTTAGTAAGATGAAGGACGTCACTAATCTGAGAATAAAAATAAGTCTGAAAAATAGTTTCTATTCTGGAAGCCAAACATTTTGAACGTGGCTACCCTGCTATTCGCACTTACACACGTCTTAAAGCCTGGGATAGTAGAGGATACCTTGAAATGCTCTTGTCTTAAAGCCAAAAGTATGAAGGAAATAAAAATAAAAAAATAAAAAATATAAAGTGGTGAGAAAAATGAACACTGGTTTTGTTATCACCGAGGGCAATAAAAAAATTTATAGCGAGAGTGCTTCTTCACCTAGTGCCCTAAGGCCAACTGGTCTGCGAGTCACTGCTATGCCTAAGGTGGTGCAAGACGAGGAAAATACACCAAGTAAGCAAGCACAGGAGTAATCGGTCGGTTAGTACCTCAAGAAGTATTAACGGTCGCATGAAAGTGTGTGAGCAATCTCATCTAAATATTCATTAATTAAAAAGTACGAAGGCTGATGGGCAAGAGTATGATAGCTTGAATTGAATTCTCTGGGTGTAGGGATGTCTTCACACACACGCAGGGTGATATGATCGATGTTTGGAAGAAAGATAGGAATGAAGAATAAGACGATGTTTTATTGAGGGAGGACGTGATTTCTAACATCTTTTCATGACCATTAAGATAGGGCTCATGACAACCGAAAAGCTAGCTTAATTGGAAACCCTAATTTTCAAAGCTTTTCTTTTACAATTCTTTTCTTTAAATGTAATATTCATGATCTTTCTTTTATTATTGGATTTTGTGGGTGCAATCCGCTGAAAACCCTCAGGAGACAACACTCCTCCTACTAGGGACACCTAGAGGTTTAAAGGCTTGTTGCACATGCTCAGTGCAATCGTGTTGCCTACGAAAGTGTGCTAGAAAGTTTTTCTCTTTCTTTATTTTCTCCTTCTCTTTTTAATAAAACAGTTCGCTCGAGACGATCGAAATTAAGTTTGGGGGAATTTGATTAGTCGAAAATATTGCATATTTTAACCGGCAATTTCCTCATCATTTGCATTCATATAGAAGTGTTCGGCATTCATAATTCACATATTAGCAAAACTGTCGCAAAATATCAGATTACATGTATTAGACTCTAAAACCGACACTATAAAGGAAATTGACTACATTTCATGGCATCGCATCATCCCTACATTTACGCAACACTTGTTTTGAGATCTGTGCAGGAAAATCCAGAAGAAAGGCCAAAAATTTACAGGTTACAGCTAAAACGTTACGCCAACTCAATGATTTCAGATCTGGTATAAATCCAAAAGGGAAAATACAAATCAACACATCAGATTAAGCTACAAATGTTGTTCCAAGACCATACCAGGAAGCCCAAGGCCCAAGCCCCACATACAGCCGCGGATCCGCGGCAGGAGCCTGCTTGCGCCGCGGATCCACGGCGGGTTCAAGGAATTAGCTCCTCATTTTTGGTGCAAAACTCTTATCTCAGGGTCCAGACTTCATAAAGACATGTCAACTTCCAGAAGACTCCAGAGGTTTCTGCCAGATCAGCAAACTAGGGTTTCTAATGCTTAATTAATCCTAGCTTAAAACCTAAGCTAGCTCCTAACAAACTCTTTCTAGAAACTCCTCAACAAACTTTTGGAGGGAATTGTAAACTCAAACCTAAACCTAGGGTTTGGGAAGTCTATAAATAGAAGCCTAAACCTAGGGTAAAAGGGATCCCCAATCTAGTATCAAACTAGAGCCATTTCATCTCTTATCTCATCTTCTTCTTCCACAAATCTAGTGAGAGGATTTGTGTGAAACCCTAACCCTAATTCCAATCAAAAGCCAAGATCCCGAGTACCCATTCAAGCAAGAAGCCTTGCAACCTTTTAGGAGCCGAGCCGGTCTTCAACAGAGCAAGTGGTCCAAGCCGATTCGCGACTCACGGAGCCGAGCAAAGCCAAGTCGACAATTTAATTCTTCCTCTTGTAGTTCTTGAGCGACTGTAATCAAATTGTTGATATAAATAAAAGGTGATATTCTTTTATCTTGTTCTCTTTAAATTCTTGCATCATGAGCCAATCTAAATTTCTAGTTATAATTCTTGTTGTGATGTCTGAGTAAAACTCCGCTCGTCGAGGAGTTGTGACGATCAATAGAATGATGATGTAATATACTGTAAATCGATTCTTGAATCCCACGAGTTTTGTAAACCCTAGCAAGTTCAAGAATCGACGACCCAATTCGATGCGATGCTTTCTTGATTGATATCGCTCGAGATTGGGGAGTTACGATTGTTTCTTGAAATTGCTAGAGGCTAGAATGTGAATGATAATCGATGAAAGAACAAGGGTTAAAAGATGAAACCCTAGTTTCATCAAGAAAGCCCTAACTCTCATCGACCATCATCGATCTAGTATCAATCCTTCGAAGGACAAGAACACGAAATCTTGAAATTACATCACGTCTATAGATCCGATCGATTCCTACGAGCCTCATTTAGATTCTTGACATTTTGGTTGGAAATATTATCGAAACCCAATTCTTGATTGTTTATCAGTTTCTTGATTCTTGATTAAACATCGTGACACCTGAATCAATTGATAAATTCTTGAATCATGTTTTCTTTTCTTTTCTTTTCAATTAACTTTTCGATTCAAACAAATTAAACATTGAAACGAATCGCACAATCCCTGTGGACGATCCGCACTTGCTTACGATCTACAACTGACACCGTAGTTGATTGCGGTCAAATATAATTCTTTGATAGTGAGTTCTTTATACAATTTTCTAAATACCGATACAAAATACTATTATCGATCAAATGAAACCGTTATCGGGAACCAATTGATTCGATACTTACTTTCTACAAACACATCCGAGAATTCTTCTAAATCAGGTGACATCGAACTCAACCCGGTCGTACCCCAAACAAATAATATACAAACTGGCAGTGACGGCAGTCCACATGTCGGACGCTCGCCCCACAATATCAAATGTAGAAATGAAACTAAACAGTACTATCATTGCACCCAAGCTATCCACCATGACGATCCAACCACAACACAGCACAACATAGAACATCAACGTGAATGTCACGTTCGCAAACTCGTCTAAAAGAACATATAGCAATTAAACGAGTTATACCGTTCGAATAACATTCACGGTCTTAGATAGTAATGCATGTACTATGAACATTTAAACAGTGTTAAATTATCGACTTCAAAACACCCCGAATTGCCCCTGAACAATAGATAACAAAATATCCAAACTAGGCAAAACAAACAATACCACTGCACCAATATTCCAGAGACTGGACCACCCTACAAAATTCAAGTCCAAACTCCACTAAAAAACCGGCCTCACCCGTTTTTTCGCAAATTTCACCAGTCAAATCCGGCGGATGGGGCTCGTTTTTGTAGGGTGTTCTAGTTGTCATCAAAGTAGTCTTCTGCAGTTGCTTAAAATTTCTTTGAAGACTTTGAAAAATCGACAGAAACTGGAATATATCGGGGTGTTGTTTCGGAGTTGTTTCGATTTCGATATTTTAACATTGTCTAAAACTGCTAGTAAGGGGTTTACGGGTTGGATCTGATACCATGTTGGGTTACAGGAGCGCCCCGGCCATCAAACTGTGGCTAAAAGTGGAACAAAAATTTACAAAACCGGCGCTACCACAACCCGATGCCCGGATCTACCCTAAACCCTATACTGGCAAGCAATATAAATGAAGTTAGGAATGGTTATACCGAGTTGATCTGTGTCCTTCAGTATTCAACGTTCATCCCAATCTCCTAGAGGTTGCGGATCGAGTTTGGTTGCCGGTCTTCCTCCATCTACGATGATCAACCTGAGGAAAACGGCGCAAGCTTCAGCCTCGCCAAGCGAGGCAACCGACGCTCCAAGGTTGCAAGCAATGGAAAGTGGAGGTATAGGAATGTGTCACTATATTTTTCTCTCATCACAAAATGCTCCATGAGCAACCATAGAAGATCAGGAGGAGGTGAGGAAATATGTGGCATGAGTAACTAAAGAAATGTGCTAAGTCTCCAAGTGAGTGAGAATGTGAATGAGATGAAGCAAACAAAATGAGCAAGCCCCCCCCCCAAAGCAAGTGGCTGCCCCCTCTCTCTCAATCATGCACACCCACTAAAAAATATCTCCTTTTCTTTTACAATAAACAAATGTGTGCCATGCCTCTCTACATGCCAAGCCCATGCTCATGCCAACTCACCCTCTACCTCATTTCCATAATTGATTTTCTAAAAAGAAAATCAATAATGAGGTGGCCATCTTCTAGAAGCTATTCCATATAAATACGGAATATTTCCCAGTACACGTATTGAAATACATTTACGCGTATTCGTACAAAAATACGAATAGCCAAGAGAGAAAATGAATAATGAACAATAATACTAGAATATATATATATATATACATATATAAATTATTAAATCAAAACCTGATTTAATAATCCGGCCTAATCCTAAGCCGCTAGTATTATCAACCGTCCGATTAAAGTCTGTGCAGCCTGTACACATATTTAATCGGACACCTGTATATACCAACATACGTCATCTACACCATATTGTCTGAACCGTGAAAACCCTCTGTGTGGGACTCTAAAGACTCGTCAATACGCCGGCAGTGGGTTTAACCACAAGCACGTCAGCGGCACTAGCTGTACGTAACAGCTACCCAGGTATTAAGAGAAAGGAAGGCCGACGAGCAAACTCATCCAAACCCTTACTGAGCCTGACAGTGACATTATCCGTACAGTCCGGTCTGTTTGTCTAAGAGTATCGCATATCGAGTCTAGGGGGTGGATAAAGTCAGACCCCTAACAACACGACATTTAGTGTCGACATGAAACCCATCACCACCTGAGAAACTATCGATCCTGGATCGGTAATTCTCGACTACCCCAGCCGAGGATTTTTGGTGATGGCCACCCGTGCACAACGCGACATCAACCTCCAATACCGGGAAAGGCGAATCCCCGACGATCCGCTCACTGCCTCCATGTGGCTCGAGACTGTACCAAACTAAAAGCTGTTTGCACGACTCCTTTGAGCCGTGGTAGGGTAGTAATCAAAGCACAGTGGGAACTCACACGAGACAAATGACGATCTCAGGTCGACAGACTAACCTGTACACATGTCACCAGGGAACTGCCATCTGACAATATGTATAATACCAACTAGCATGTTCCCGGCGAGTCCATCCAGTGTACTCATAACACAATGAGCACTTGTATACTATCTTAGGTGAACAAATTAACACTAATGGCTTGTGATACTTTGCCACCGCCCCTCGTCAGGGTCTCGATCAGTATACACCAGTCTACACTAGAGTATCGATGCCCAGTCTCGATACTCCCACGACTAGGGACATTTAAGGATGTGCTTATAGACCACCCAGCTCTCACGTATATGATCGCCATCATAATGCTGGTAGTCAAGTAAGAATCCTATGGGCTCTATCAACATGTAATAGTGATGATAAAGACAAACCAGATAGCATACTATCATCTCGAGTAAGACTGTTCTACCGGTATAGGTCCTCCCTCAATCATCATAATCACCTGCCTGCGACTACGATAATTGCCTTGAGGGCACTATAGCCAACAGATGAAGCCCTTAGGATTATGCTTTACTATCAGGATTATGATGTAGATCATACTAGTGTGGTCTGGGCAGTCTATAAGCATATCCTTTAACAGTTCCTAGTCGAGGGTATATCGAGACAGGGCATCGATATTACCATAGTAGACTAGTGTGTACGTTTCTTGACCCTGGGGGCGATGGTTGATCCCACAACCATTAGTGTTTGACATCAAAGATTGTACACAGGTGCTCATTAGAGAATAGGTACACCGAACAGGACTCGCCGAGAACTCCTAGATGTATATATACCTATTGTCAGATAACAGTTCTCTGGTGACACTTGTACAGGTTAGTCTGTAGACCCGAGATCGTCATAGTGTCTTGTATGATTCCTACTGTGCTTTGATTTCCTTCCTACCACGGCTCTACTGAGTCATGCAAACAGGTGGATTTTGGGTACAGTCTCGAATCGCATGGAGGCAGTGAGCGATAGGAGGGGTTTCGTATCTCCTGGTATAGGGAGTTGATGTCCTGCTATGCTTGATCAGCCATAACAGCAAATCCCTGGCCAGGGTTCTCGAGATTTACTGATAAGAGTTATCAGTAGTTTCTCGAACCGTTATGAGCCGTAAATCAGCATGACTTATAAAGTTACTGGGGTCTGACATTTACCACCCCTAGACTTCATATGCGACGTATCAGACGAAGAGACCGGACTGTACGGTAAGTGTTGCTTACAGGCTCGTTAGGGTTGTGATGAGTTCGCTCGTCGGCCACCTTTTCGTCATGTACCTGGGTAGCCGTTACCCACAACTAGTGCCGCTGACGTGCTTGTGGTTTAACCCACTGTCAACGTACTGTCGAGTCTTTAGAGTCCCACACAGAGGGTTCCCTGGTTCAGGCAAAAGATGTAGAGGCCGTAAGTTTTTACGGCAAGGTTTTGATCATGTTCGTGTAATGGTTACAGGAATAATGATCGAAAGGTTAATACTGGTAGGCTTTGGTTTAAACCACAAACCGGTATTATATTATTGGATTATTTGTATTCGTATTTTTCGGAATTCGGATACGGGTATACTTGTACGGTATACGGTGAGGGGTTTCTTGTAATAGTTACAAGAATACTTTCTAGAAGGAGACACCTCATAAATGGGTTTTTATTTTGTGAAAATAAAACAATGGGGTGGAATTTGGAGAAAGTCTAAGCATGGGTGATGGCATGGATAAATTCATTTTCTATTCATTTGGAGTTACTATTGAAGCATGGTGCATTATTTTGGAGAAAAATAATACATGGTTCAATTATTTTCTTTTAGCCATATCATTATTTTTCCATGCTTGATTTTTCATTCAACACATTCACCTTCTCTCTCCTCATTGTCTCCTCCCTCTACCTCTTGACCTAAATCACTTACATGAGTTGTGAATCATAGGTCAAGAGAAATATTAATTCAATACTTGATCTCTACATCATCTAAGTGATCACTTCTTGCACTCTTGATCTCTTAGTTAAACGGTGTCTTCGTTCTTTTTTATTGATGAGTGAATCAAGATTGCAAAAGTGTGCCAACTCTCTTTCCTTGTGAAGAGTTTGTAGCTTGTTCGATAGCTCTCGGGTGGATCATCTTGGATCTTGAGGTGGCCGGAGTTCATGTTCTTTGCGACCACAAGGAGCCTACGAGTCACATCCAAACAAAGACCCGAAGGACCGGTTCCATAGGTATAACACTATCATAGTAGATATGATCTCTAGATAGTTTTGTTAGTTAAGGTTTAAGCACAAGATCTTGGTTTATGTGGGTGTTGCATGCAAGAAATTTATGTTTATCGCTTCCGCCTCCTCACAAGTGTTGTGAGAGTGTGCAACATCCACTAACATGGTATCATAGCCTCTCTTAAATCTTAAATAGCTTGTAGCAACGTTAGAATTCCGTCGTTTTTTGTCGCACAAAAACTGCCGAAAAACAGTTTTGAAAATCGAAGTTTTGAGTTGTTTGCACACCCCGCGGGATCACGGTTTGAACCGAGAAGCCACGGGGTGGAGCGCGCGCACCCCAGGGATACCTCGGGGGGACCAGAGGCCAGACCCGCACCCTAAGATCACACCAAGGTGGCTTTAGGGGTGGGTGACCCGAGAGCACCCTTATTGGGTGCTCTCGGGTCTGCCAACCCCTTGGGGACACCTCGAGGTAGCCCCCGGGGGTGGGTACCCACCTAAGGCCCCCTATTCATTAGTATTTTTCATGTTCTTCGCCTCCACAAAGATTCGGCTGGTTTCGAGTTCGTTTCGACTCCTGGATTGGCTCAAAACGATCGGTTTTTGAAAACTAGCTCACTGTTTTTTTTCAAGTGTTGGAAAATTGAATAGTTTGCTAATCTCGTGCGGAATTCTAATGTCGCGGTTACTTTACAAGCTTTGTGATGTGTATGTGTGTTTGGAAATATCGACTAATTGCTATATGACGATTAGTCGGTGTTGCACACATCTGTATTGATATCATGTGACGGTATGTGTATATGAACATGTTGGATAATCGTGATGAATAGCCGGGGATGTGAGAAGAGCGTTTTTCTTTCATTCATGTAATTTGTAAAAAGCAATGTAATATTTTTTTGCGGCGCACATCTGGGTTGAGGTTGTAGCCACCGTTGTATATTTTCTTTTTACTGTTTTTGCTCCTAGGATAGACCCAAGGTCGGGTGCACAAACTACCGGGTTCTCGAAGTGCCGAGTGGCCTACTCACTTTGTTGAGGGAGGTTGCTTCACTTCGGGAATTTGGCGGGTAGTTTGCCGCACCTGTAGGGGTCTATGGTGGGGTTTGGCTATTCATCACGCTATGGAACCCGTCTTTCATTAAGGGCTTAAATGAAATACGGATTTCCTAGTATATCCAATGTATTCATCTGTGATCTGGAATATTTATAAATGCGTGAGACGTATGGCTATTTATATATGAGATATATAATAAACGTTGCTTATTTTTTGCACCCGCGCTAGTCCAGCCCCCACTCTGCCGTTAGTTAAGTAACCTAACGGTGCATGACAGGGCCCCGTGGCGAATGCGGATGGCATAAGAGTGCGTTCTATTTTCGTTTTTTTCTGTGATGTTTAGGAAACGTAAATGATGGGACAACATTAATGTGATTAATGTTAAGAAAAAGAAACCTAAAGATGTTGTAGAATCAAACTTTTTAAAATGGGTAACTCTAGTTTTTGCTTTGCATAGTGGTATTCCTTGATGAATATCCATCAACTCATTCGATGAGGAAAGGGCCGAGATCCCTTCACCGGGAGTGACCCCTTTAGAGAAACTAGCAAATGTTACAAAGCACTCGATTGTTTTTATAGTTGATCGAATTTTTGCTTTGCTTCGTGGTATTCATGAATATCCAGCACCTCATTCGATGAGGAAAGAGCCGAGATCCCTTCACCGGGAGTGACCTCTTTAGCAAAATTAGAAAGATACTACAAAATCATTCGACTTTTAAAACTGGAACTTAAACCACTTTTTCACTAGATTCTACAACGATATCAAGTTCAAAACGTTAAGGGTTTTCATAAAAACCATCCGTTGCCCTCCGCCATTTTATGAAGCAGAGTACTTAGTATTCGTGCCACGTTTGTTGAATATAGTTAAGGCGTGGTATACGGTAGCTAAGTGATGTCTTCCTACAAAGCATTTGATGCGATCGATTAGGACATTCGTATGACTTTGTTGACCATATTTAAGGGTCATGCGGGTGGGTCTAAATCAATCACGAAATGGCGGGTAGAACTTGACTAGTGCTTATGATTTGTTGACCATAGTTAAGGTCATAAGACACTAGAGGTAAAAATCATATCGGGAATTTCAAGAGTTGAAATTTTCAATGAGATTGCATACCTTCTATTTGATAGTTGGATCCCGATCCCACTGTGAGTAAAAGTTACTCTCGGGAGAGTTTTGCACTTTACAATTAGCTAATCCAGTAGGTGTCTAGAAAGGTGTCAACGGGGTTACGCCTCTAAGAAAAAGAGGTTTATTTTAATTAGGTCCGTGTGAAAGCATGGGGAACCTCTCTCGAAGTACCGACACGAGCATGGCCGACCGGTTAGCGAACTTGTAGATTGCAATTAAAACTAGCTAATTTTCTTTTTAAGGTTTGAAGGAAAATTTGATAAAAAGCAGTGGGAGAGATCGATTAGATAAGATTAATAACCAATCTAATTATGCAAGAGCAATCGCTGAGTGTCTTCTTTTCTCTCTCCTAATGGCAGATACCTATGATGGACTTAAGCTTTTATTAGACAAGAATAAACTCACGGGACCGAATTACAAAGATTGGCTAAGGAACGTAAATATTGCCCTGACCTATGATAAGGTCGGATACGTCCTGGCTACTCCAGCCTCTTCTAGCCCAGGCCCTGATTCTTCAGTTGCGGATAAAGAAATCCCCAAGACATGGGATATAGACTGTGCAACAGCCGAGTGCCTCGCGCTTGCTTCTATGAACAATGAACATCAGAAGCAGCACGAGAAGATGGGTATAATCTATCTTTCTCCATACAAAGGAGTTGTATGGAGAGCAATCTCGTACTTTCTGATACGAGGCATCTCGAAAGTTGTTTCAGATGCGGATGGCTGCTGGCACGTATGTAGGTAACCATGTATTGAAGATGATTAAACTTATCGAAGAATTAGAGGACCTGGGTTGGACCATAGAGAACGAACAGTATGTTGATATTGTTCTACAGTCCCTTCCCCCTGCCTTTGCTCAGTTCATTGTAAACTTCAACATGCACAACATGGAGAAGTCATTACCTGAACTCCTCAATATGTTGAGGAGTGCAGAGAGCACGCTAAAGGTAGCGAAAATTCCCACTCTAATTGCTGGGCCATCTTCCTCTTCCATCCCGAATGCCAAGACCAAGGGAAAGAAGAAGAAGAATCCCATCAAGCCGAGGGGAGGAGTGAAAAAGGCACCGGGAAAGGACAAGATAGGGGCTGCTGTGAATGGACGAGGGGAATGCTTCTACTGCCACCAGAATGGACACTGGAAGAGAAATTGCGTTGGATACCTGGCCGGCCTCAAGAAGAAGAAGCATGCTGATGCTTACACTTCAAGTGTGTTTGTAACGGAAAACTGTTTTTCAATTAACTCTGCTTCCTAGGTATTAGATACCGGGTCAGGATCTCACATCTTCAATTGTGTGCAGGGGCTGAGAAATAGCAGGTTTTTGAAGAAAGGTTATCACACTCTCCGAGTTGGGAATGGTTCCTCTGTACATGCTGTAGCAGTGGGAGAGTATCACCTTGGTTTGTCATTGGGTTGTATATTGGTTTTGAACCCATGTTATTTTGTACCTTCAATGTTATGTAATATTATATCTGTATCGTTGTTGGACGATGCTGGTATAATTTTGTATTACAATCTAATGTTATGAACATTAACCTTAATCAAGAGTTGATTGGGTCTGGTACATTAAATAACGGGATATACGTCCTAAACCAGCACACAGTTTTCAATATACAACACACAAACAAAACAAAGGTTTCAGACATAAATGAAGCTTTCATTTGGCATTGTAGACTTGGTCATATTAACGAAACAAGACTAACCAAGTTACATAAAGATGGATATTTAAACCCGTTTGAATATAAATCTTATGCGACTTGCCAGTCTTGTATCAAAGGTAAAATGACCAAAACTCCGTTTACTGGACACAGAGAGAGCTACTGAAATCTTAGGACTCATATATAGTGATGTATGTGGACCAATGTCTACACAAGCGAGAGGTGGTTTTTCGTACATCATAACTTTCACTGATGATTTCTCGAGATTCGGGCACGTGTTCTTATTGAAACACAAGTCCGAAGCCTTCGAAAAATTCAAGGAGTATAAATCTAAAATAGAAAAACAAACATGCTTGAGTATCAAGAAACTTCGATCAGATCGAGGAGGTGGGTACCTAAGCTTAGAGTTTTTAGATTTCCTAAAAGAGAATGGTATTCTCTCTCAGCTCACTCCTCCGTACACACCACAGCACAACGGTGTGTAGGAACGGATAAATCGTACCCTATTAGATATAGTACGATCTATGATGAGTGATGCTGAGTTAACCAATATCATTCTGGGGGCACGCATTGGAGACTGCGATTTATCTATTGAATAGGGTTCCGACCAAAACCGTATCAACCACTCCATATGAGATATGGAATGGGAAGAGACTATCTTTTAAACGGGTTAGGATATGGGGTTGTCCGGCTCATGTGAAAAAGCAGAATCCGGACTGTAACGTTTTGAAAATCGTTTAGGTGAAATTTCGGTGAATCGGTAAAATAACGGGTGTTTTCCGTAAAAATCAAGATATAATTACCTTTCATCATTAAATCAAATATACCTATTATAGCTATGTAATTGCTAGTATTTGGTATTTATTGAGTCACTTGCAAAATTTCTACGTGACTGAAAAATTTTCCGAAATTAATTATTTTAATATTATTTTAAGCCGTCACTAATACATTTAATTAGTGACAATTACATATTAGAATGGGTTAATACAGGTTTTGTGCATCATGACACATTAAACTAGAATGTAACATGTGGTTTTTAAAAAAATATCGGCCAAACGGTTTTAGAAAATATGATAGAAAAAGGCTTAAATAATGAAATTAATTTAATGGAAATTGGGGTATAATATTCATCTTTTTTTCGCTCACCCATACTCACCCACACCCTCTCTCCGGGCTCTACTGCTGGCCGAGCCCCTTGGTAGCCCCTCCCAATTTTTCCCCACTTCAAGTTTAATTGGTTATGAAATTTAAGAGGGAAAAACAATAAAGAATAGAATATGGTGATAGGTTGAGGTATGGGCTTTGCTCTATGACTTGGTCATAACCCATACCTCATTCTCTCTCTCCCCTTCCCTCTCATGGCCGAGCTCCCTCAACAGCAGCCCCCCCCCCCCATTTTCTCCTCTCTTTCCTCTTCAAAAATCCATAAAAATGCATCAAAATCCATATAAAAACCTTATTTATCTCCTAATATAAATCCTACCCATTATTCCTTGACCAATATAGCTTGGATTCATGAAGAAAGAAGCCATTTTGGAGGCCAATATTTTCATGCTAGATCTTTAATTTTGTGAGGTATAAATCTTAAACCTATAGTGAAATTGTTGTTTAAATTGCTTCAATCTAGCATATTTAAGAGTTAATTTGGTGATAGTTGTTAATTTGGAAATTCAAGATTTGGGTTTTTAAATCATGTTAGGGTTTTTATAAAATATTTATGATTACATGGTGTAGTTAACATGCTAAGACATAGAAAACTTAATCTTGTTGCTTATTTGTAAATTGTTGCATTTAAAAAGTCCAAATTAAGATTTTAGCAAACTAGGTTTTTATGAAATACATATATAGGTGAGATAAAATTCTAGTGAGGGTTTCCATCACAACATTAACATTATAAATTGTAGTTTAACACTTTAGGTCATACAAAACCTAGTCTAGTTGATGATTTGTGCAATGTTACCTTGAAATTGTTAAAATTGGATAATATTGCAAACTAAATTTTATGGATTGATACAAATTGGTGTGATAAAATTATAGTAATAGTTTGTATGACTTAGTTATGATATTTAGTGAATATTGTGGCCACTAATTTTGTTTAAACATCAAGTTTCGAACTAAAACGGTTATTTGAGGCTTTCTAGGTTTTCGGAAATAAATCGATTTGATTTATTTGAGGTTTTGATGAGTTACAGCTTATTTCATATTATATTTAGTGAGTTGTAAAACCAAGATTAGTACGATTGGGTTTTTCTCGATCAATTGGCGTTTGTATGCCGATGTCGAGGGTTATTTGGTTCTTTTGCATGAGCGGGTCATGGGGTTTAACCTATGCGCGTTTCGTGTGCCGTTTTGGTTTTTGCCCGCGATTTCGGTTTACGATATTATATATGTTTGCATATAGGTACCTCTCATGTGGACTTCGGACAATGAAGAAGAGGATGGCGGCATCGATTTCGGCAAACAAGGACCAAGTGAGTAGATATATATCTACGGGGGAAGTCGGGTGGATGGCGTATTACACCCCCGCAGTTTCGTAGTGTAGTATACGAATACGTATACCTATATATATAAAGAGATTAATGGAGGAAAGAGGCCATAGGAGGGGATTTCCTCCTATGGCGTCGAAAAAACACCCCGTCCCTAGTTTTTTCCGACGATCGGCACCCACCAACTTCATCGTCATCATCTAAGATGTGAGTATACCAAATTTCATGTGATTCTACAACTTTTTCACCGTTGATTTAGTGGGTTCAAAATTAACGGTTTACCGACAATAGAACTTTTTACATTGCTAAATCAACGGTGAAAAAGTTGTAGAATCACATGAAATTTGGTGTATCCACATCTTAGATGATGACGATGAAGATGGTGGGTGCCGATCGTCGGAAAAAATTAGGGAGAGGGTGTTTTTTCGACGCCATAGGAGGGAATTCCCTCCTATGGCATCTTTTCTCCATTATTCTCATATATAAATATGTTTTTATGCGATTAGATGACTACCTAGATAGACTTTAGGAGTTCATGGATAGATTTTAGTGTAATTGAATGATAGTGTCGTTAGTTAGTTGCAGTCGCGAACACTAGAGTAAAGACTTGCATACACGCATACACACACACTTGCATATATTTTATTGCTTGTGCGTATATGGGGATATGTATATATATATACACCCATGGGTATGGGACTATATATATATATATATATATATATATATATATATATATATACGTATACATATACATGGATGATGAGGATAGTATATGGTATTTGGAGATGAGTCGATGAGATTGGGCGTGATGCCATGAGGTCGGTGATATGACATGGTTCGTATTATGATATACGACATGATTAGTATAGCCAGTCCTTGGGCGATGTGTTTCATACACACGCATACACTTATGTAGATGGTATCAGTATGTACTAGACGTAGATCAGTACCCCAGTTCATGATATGATGATAAGGATACCAGATAAATAATGAGATAAATGTGATATTTGAACCGTACCCAGAATTGGGACATCGTACGATGGATTTACCGTATGAGCTATATATTGATGATAGATCCACACTCTTGACTTGAGGATGTCATATTATAAATTGTATCGTAGGTGAAACTATTTAGGCGGGATCACCGACTATTATATTTATATATATCGACCCAGATTTAGGTGGTTTCCTTACCTTTTCGATTAGTCTGTTAGTTTAGACGTGTAGTTTACTTATAAATGTTAGATTAGACCCGGGTCATACATATTTCAAAACTAACAAATCGTGAATATTTTTAAGACAGGCCAAGGGATTTTACGGATATTTCAAAAGGACGTACTTTTCTTTAAAACACTGTAGTCCTATTTTCTAAACACCACGATTCATTTTATTTCAAATGGCAAACTATATGACCCGATTATATAAATGTTTATTTCCTTATTGTTGTGTTTATTATGCAGCTCCCGCATATTCTTGCTGTTCGCATCGCATTGCATGCTTATATTGTGTTTTTATATGCCATTATTGAAATCATGCTGTCAGGACACCAGCACCATTACCGATGATGCGTATGTCCCACGTACACCAGCTTGCCGGCTCACTCACATCATCGTCGGTAATTTCCATGCCACGTACACTGTGGAGAACATTAATTCATTGATATCGCTTGTCAGCTGATAGTTCCGACATATTATTATTGTGATAGCTTAGCATTGCATTTATTACTGTGATTGTCATGCATATTTATACGTCCATTTTCATGCATTATTATTAGGGCCAGTCCGGATTGCTGGAGCCCAATATGTTATAATTCATTGTTTATTTACTTTGAGATATTGAGATTTCGGATTTCCATGAGATTTATGGATTTGGAGAAACCGCAAGGATTTATAAACTTATTAACATTTTAAAATGAAAGTTGCGGTTTTCTCATGATATGATTTGAGACGAGTCCACCATGAGTTTTCTCGGCTCTTGAGCGATATGATACATCCGATTTGAGGAGGAGGAGGAACCGTCTGTGGGTACATAGTAGACCCGGTGCGGTAAACCGGGACGAGAAGGTCGCAGATGATGGCGTTGAGCCTGGCAGGGGAACACTACCGACCGGTGATTTTATTATGACTCGACGTATATCCGGAGGATACCGATCGGAGTGCAGGCCAGTCCGGATAGCCGGAGCCTGAGGTTTTGAGATTTGATGATATGGGCCAGTCCGGATAGCCGGAGCCCTAGATATTGAGATTCGAGATTACAGGCTAGTCCGGATTGCCGGAGCCTGAGATATTGAGATATTGAGTTTTATGTTTTGTGTCGATGCTTGACACTGATTTCATGTTGATTTCATTGATGATACCTCGATTTTTAAATATACAGAAATCTCACTAAAGAAAACAGTTGTCACATTCATGATGCATTCTGTTTTCATGCATTCATACCTCATATTTATGATATATTGGTATCTGAGGCACTGACACGAGCACATGGTATTACACTTATGTATAAATATTTACCCATGCCGCCTTTTCATGCTTCAGACTTTATCATATTGAGAATACATATTACTGATCGTATTGACCTAGGTTTGAGTCATACATACGATTTCTGCTCGGTGATGTTTTCTACTCACGAGTTGGCAACTCACCCCCGTTATGCCACAGATCTTGCAGGTTTTGCCGTACAGGTTTCATTGCGGCTTTCTGGCATACTTCTTCCATTCCGGGTGATTGCTTTGGTAGGTGGGTTCACTCGCATCGTGACCACCCTCGTACATTTATTATATTCAGTTGTATCTAGTAACTCCATCAACCAGACTTGTATATTATTTCAGGCTTAAAAAACCAGTTGTTATTATTTCGACCTTAGAGTCGCGCATTGTATTATTATGGGTTTTCTTGATGATTTTGAGCTTCCTTTTGAGTTTTGATCCTCGTCCTTAGCGTTGTATATTATATTGCTTGCGTGGTTGTGACCGTCAATTGACGAAGAGCTAACTCCCGCTTGGGGATGCTTTTATGTATATTATTAATGTTTGTACCCGTTTGGGGCCAGTATTTACAAAAGAGACTCTGCCGAAATTTTCGAGAAAATCTGATGTTGCTTTTAAACGTTTAATGCCATTCACGATTATTTAAACCGCTTGCTTTAAACAAGTTTTTCTTTCACTTTCCTTAAAAATGGTTTAGATATCTGGGCTTTTGGCTTACTTGAATTAGGTGTGGTCCTATAAACTTCATATGATTCACGTGCTAGTCACGTGCTATTTTGGGTCGTGACAAAGTTAGTATCAGAGCACTAGGTTTAACGTTGGTTCGTGTCTATGTTTGACTATGCGGAGCCTAGCACGTTTGTATATATACGGAATCTATGCTTGACCTTACGGAACTTAGAATTAGTCGAGGGGGGTATTAGACCCGAACTTTCGTCGTGTAGGTTGACCTTGGTTGATGGAGTAGGTGACTTAAGGAGAGTGACGTACCGTGTGTATGTTCCGCGGCATACTTACGATACGCTACTCCGCTTAAGAAGTCTTAGGATGTACATTTCCTTACACAACATTATATTCATTCATGATCTATCCTCATCGATTTTGGTTTATGGTTTTGCTGCCACGATTATACGGGCAGAGAGAGCTACGGCTAGAGTTGGGTCAGCACGAGCTCTTCACAGACGAGGACTGACCAGGGCGTGATCCCAGGGACATACGATTGCATAGATGTATCGGTTATTTGTGTTTTCGCGCCATGAGCTTTTGATGGATCGCTTTTACGAGATTTTTCTCGGACGTGCAGATCAGAACCAGAGGATTGGGCCACTGAGAGGCCAACCAGATTGTGATGACCGTCAATGCACCGATTATTTTTGATGATTGAGGCACTGCTCCGTGTGTGAACGAATAATTCAGTTGTTGTTGCGAATGACGAGATATCGCTCCAGAGGTTTGGAGCTAATGCCGCATGAGTTACAAGTAGAGATATGATAGAAGATCGCTAGTCACCCAAGGAGGAATGACTAGGACTGTGATTCATTGCCTACCGCGATGCGAGATCATCAGATTGATTGATTCTAGTTAGAGACGACTTCACGCAGGTACGATGGGAGTCGATAAAGACGATCGAATGTCAGGAACCAATTTTCCAAGTTTAAAGTATTCGGAAAACAATGCAAGTAATTTTATAGACCCTCTAGAAGAATGAAACCCTAACTCGATATAATGACCATGAGAACGCTTGGAAACCTAAGGGTTTACAGCAGTTCAGTGGTGCCATTAATGAGGCTTAGGTTTGCCCTTCTCCGGTTGTTCCACAGGTACTGTGGCATGTACTGGATACTATTAAACTGTACTCAAGAGTTGAGCTCTTTGGGGATTATGAGGCTTTGACGAATCGATCGATGGGTTCGACTTCATTCGGATATCATTTGATGGGATACATTGCTTAGGAGACTCCAGATACGAGTATAGCCGTTGGAGTGCAGTCCATGCAGCCACGAAGAGACGAGCCCGAAGCAGTCGACATTAGAGAAAAGTGGAGTAAGAGGTTCGTACGAGATTCTGACGAGATGACGTTCCACTCCACTGACATCAGAGATATGATACGCATGCAGAGGCGTTGTATATGAATATATCTTCCAGAAGGAGTCGCGATGAGTATGCAGCCATTCCGGAACAATAAATATATCTAGTAAAGGGTGATAACTCCGGGCAGTTCGGCAGAAACGAGATTTGGGAGAGACTTCGACAGCACCTTTCTGGAATACTATACGAGAAGACTTGGACCCAGGATCGGTCATATTGCGCACAGCCAGTAGGCCAGAGTTCGGCATCGTCGACGAGATATGTTATGAGTGACCATGACAGTTGGCCAGAGACCTTTGAGGATGTGCTAGAGCGGGACTATTTCCTTCATCTTTGATTTTGATATTTTGGATGATTTATTTGCATGATTGAGATTTGTGCACTACAGTTGCACTTGACTTCGATTTGGTGTCATTCGAGATATTGATTTTGATGTCATACCTATGGTATGGTATGCATATGATTTGACTTATGCTGTCGGCATAGTTCTCATGCACCTTTAGTATTTTGATTCGATTTTGTGCACACTGATGGACATGGTTGTGAGATTATATACCACGGTATACCTGATTTGGATTGAGATGTGTTGTATACCGTCGATTTCGATTGTGACACTCGATATTTATTTTCGTGCACCTTGTGCACTTGAGCTGGATTTTGCGCAGACTTGACGCGCTTGATGCGATTTTGGTGCACACCAGATGCACTAAATCGAGATTCTTCGTGCATATCAGATGCACCTAATATTGCTGTCTGGAACACCCGTTGCCTTTGACAGGTGTTTTCGTGCACACCAGTTGCACTTAGATTTTATTCTGTGCACATGTAGGGCACATTCGTTGATTTGATTTCCGTGCGCACCAGACGCACGTGGCATTTTTATATGCATTTTGGGATTGATTTCCTTTGAGCGGTATGTTTTATAATATTTACTACTTGATATAGTGACTGAGCAAGACTAGTCCGAGGCAGTACCTAAACATATTTTGCATGCATTGATAGTTATCGAAGGGAATTCCAAAAAGGAGCTATAGCCTCAGTATTTACCTACGTGTCCGAGGTGACACAAAACATTTAACAAAGGAAACCCTTCTAAATTATTTTTCAAACGGCGGGACGTGTATGTTAAACAAAGGGTATATATACATATATAGTTATTTTCTTACCATAGACTTCCGCCACTGTGCAGTGATACGCGCATCGCACAGCAACTTAAAAAGTTTTGGCATGCATTTCTTCATAAGTTTTAACGATGTTTACATGTATAGTTTGATGTATATCATGTTGGTTTTTGTATTGGGCTTTGACATTGGTATCTTCGCCATAACTCCGATGATTGCGGGATGCTTGACGGAGTTTTGATTTTGGGTTATATACTCGTTTTTCATGTGCATGTATTGCGCAACGACGTGTTTTATGTATTTATGATTTCGGAGCCCCGACGACTTGATCATTTTACTGAAATGTTCTAGTATTTGGGGAAGTTTTAATTTAAATTCGGGGACCGAATTTCTTTAAGGGGGAAGATTGTAACGTTTTGAAAATCGTTTAGGTGAAATTTCGGAGAATCGGTAAAATAACGGGTGTTTTCCGTAAAAATCAAGATATAATTATCTTTCATCGTAAAATCAAATATACATATTCTAGCTATGTAATTGCTAGTATTTGGTGTTTATTGAGTCACTTGCAAAATTTCTACTTGACTGAAAAATTTTCCGAAATTAATTATTTTAATATATTTTAAGCCGTCACTAATACATTTAATTAGTGATAATTACAGATTAGAATGGGTTAAAACAAGTTTTGTGTACCATGACACATTAAACTAGAATGTAACATGTGGTTTTTAAACAAAAAATCTGTCAAACGGTTTTAGAAAAATATGATAGAAAAAGGCTTAAATAGTGAAATTAATGTAAATGGAAATTGGGGTATAATATTTATCTTTTTGTTCCCTCACCCACACTCACCCACACCCTCTCTCCTCACCTTCTACTGGTGGCCGAGTCCCTTGGCAGCCCCTCCCAATTTTTCCCCACTTCAAGTTTAATTGGTTAAGAAATTTAAGAGGGAAAAATAATAAAGAATAGAATATCGTGATAGGTTGAGGTATGGGCTTTGATCTTTCACTTGGTCATAACCCATACCTCATTCTCTCTCCTCTCCCCTTCCCTATCATGGCCGAGCTCCCTCAACGGTAGCCCTCACCCCCCCCCCCCCAATTTTCTCCTCTCTTTTCTCTTCAAAAATCCATAAAAATGCATCAAAATCCATATAAAAACCGCATTTATCTCCTAATCTAAATCCTACCCATTATTCCTTGACCAATATACCTTGGATTCATGAAACAAGAAGCCATTTTGGAGGCCAAGATTTTCATGCTAGATCTCTAATTTTGTGAGGTATAAATCTTAAACCTATAGTGAAATTGTTGTTTAAATTGCTTCAATCTAGCATATTTAAGTGTTAATTTGGTGATAGTTGTTAATTTGGAAATTCAAGATTTGGGTTTTTAAATCAAGTTAGGGTTTTTATAAAATGTTTATGATTACATGATGTAGTTAACATGCTAAGACATAGAAAACTTAATCTTGTTGCTTATTTGTAAATTGTTGCATTTAAAAAGTCCAAATTAAGATTTTAGCAAACTAGGTTTTTATGAAATATATATACAGTTGAGATAAAATTCTAGTGAGGGTTTCCATCACAACATTAACATTATAAATTATAGTTTATCACTTTAGGTCATGCAAAACCTAGTCTAGTTGATGATTTGTGCATTGTTACCTTAAAATTGTTAAAATTGGATAATATTGCAAACTAAATTTTATAGATTAATACAAATTGGTGTGATAAAATTATAGTAATGGTTTGTATGACTTATTTATGATATTTAGTGAATATTGTGGCCACTAATTTTTTTTAAACATCAAGTTTCGAACTAAAACGGTTATTTGAGGCTTTCTAGGTTTTCGGAAATAAATCGATTTGATTTATTTGAGGTTTTGATAAGTTACAGCTTATTTCATATTATATTTAGTGAGTTGTAAAACCACGATTGGTACGATTGGGTTTTTCTCGATCAATTGGCGTTTGTACGCCGATGTCGAGGGTTATTTGGTTCTTTTGCATGAGCGGGTCATAGGTTTTAACCTATGCGTGTTTCGTGTGCCGTTTTGGTTTTTGCCCGCGATTTCGGTTTACGATATTATATATGTTTCCATATAGGTACCTCTCACGTGGACTTCGGACGATGAAGGAGAGAATGGCGGCATCGACTTCGGCAGACAAGGACCAAGTGAGTAGATATATATATACGGGGGAAGTTGGGTGGATGGCGTATTGCACCCCCGCAGTTTCGTAGTGTAGTATACGAATACGTATACATATATATATAAATATGTTTTTATGAGACTTGATGACTACCTAGATTGACTTTAGGAGTTCATGGATAGATTTTAGTGTACTTGAATGATACTGTCGTTAGTTAGTTGTAGTCGTGAACCCTAGAGTAAAGACTTGCATACACGCACACACGCACACTTGCATATATTTTATTACTTGTGCGTATATGGGGATATGTATGTATATATATACACACACATGGGTATGGGACTATGTATATATATATATACGTATACATATACATAGATGATGAGGATAGTTTATGGTATTTGGAGATGAGTCGATAAGATTGGGCGTGATGTCATGAGGTCGGTGATATGACATGGTTCGTATTATGATATACGATATGATTAGTATAGCGGGTCCTTGGGCGATGTGTTTCACACACACGCATACACTTATGTAGATGGTATCAGTATGTACTAGACGTAGATCAGTACCCCAGTTCATGATATGAGGATAAGGATACCAGATAAATGATGAGATAAATTTGATATTTGAACCGTACCCAGAATTGGGACGCCGTACGATGGATTCGCCGTACGATGGATTTACCGTACGAGCTATATATTGATGATAGATCTGCACTCTTGACTCGAGGATGTCATATTATATATTGTATCCTAGGTGATACTATTGATGCCGAATCACCGACTATTATATTTATATATATATCGACTCAGATTTAGGTGGTTTCCTTACCTTTTCGATTAGTCTGTTAGTTTAGACGTGTAGTTTACTTATAGGTGTTAGATTAGACCCGGGTTATACATATTTCAAAACTAACGAATCGTGAATATTTTTAAGACAGGCCAAGGGATTTTACGGATATTTCAAAAAGACGCATTGCATGCTTATATTGTGTTTTCATTTGCCATTATTGAAATCATGCTGTCAGGACACCAGCACCATTTCCGATGATGCGTATGTCCCACGTACACCTGCTTGCCGGCTCACTCACATCATCATCGGTAATTGCCATGCCACGTACACTGTAGAGAACATTAATTCATTGATATCGCTTGTCAGCTGATAGTTCCGATATATTATTATTGTGATAGCTTAGCCATTGCATTTATTACTGTGATTGTCATGCATATTTAGACGTCCATTTTCATGCATTATTATTAGGGCCAGTCCGGATTCCCGGAGCCCAATATGTTATAATTCATTGTTTATTTACTTTGAGATATTGAGATTTCGAATTTCCATGAGATTTATGGATTTGGAGAAACCGCAAGGATTTATAAACTTATTATCATTTTAAAATGAAAGTTTTTCTCATGATATGATTTGAGAGGAGTCCACCATGAGTTTTCTCGGCTCTTGAGCGATATGATACACCCGATTCGAGGAGGAAGAGGAGGAACCGTCTGTGGGTGCATGGTAGACTCGATGCGGTACCCCGAGGCGAGAAGGTCGCAGATGATGGCGTTGAGCCTGGCTGGGGAACACTACCGACCGGTGATTTTATTGTGACTCGACGTATATCCGGAGGATACCGATCGGAGTACAGGCCAGTCCGGATAGCCGGAGCCTGAGGTTTTGAGATTTGATGATATGGGCCAGTCCGGATAGCCGGAGCCCTAGATATTGAGATTCGAGGTTACAGGCCAGTCCGGATGGCCGGAGCCTGAGATATTGAGATATTGAGTTTTATGTTTTGTGTCGATGCTTGACACTGATTTCATGTTGATTTCATTGATGATACCACGATTTTTAAATATACCGAAATCTCACTAAAGAAAACAGTTGTCACATTCATGATGCATTCTGTTTTCATGCATTCATACCTCATATTTATGATATGTTGCTATCTGAGGCACTGACACGAGCACATGGTATTACACTTATGTATAGATGTTTACCCATGCCACCTTTTCATGCTTCAGACTTTATCATATTGAGAATATATATTGCTGATCGTATTGACCTAGGTTTGAGTCATACATACGATTTCTGCTCGGTGATGTTTTCTACTCACGAGTTGGCAACTCACCCCCGTTATGCCACAGATCTTGCAGGTTTTGCCATACAGGTTTCATTGCGGCTTTCTGGCACACTGCTTCCATTCCGGGTGATTGCTTTGGTAGGTGGGTTCACTCACATCGTGACCACCCTCGTACATTTATTATATTCAGTTGTATCTAGTAACTCCATCAACCAGACTTGTATATTATTTCAAGCTTAGAAAACCAGTTGTTATTATATCGACCTTAGAGTCGCACGTTGTATTATTATGGGTTTTCTTGATGATTTTGAGCTTCCTTTTGAGTTTTGATCCTCGCCTTTGGGATTGTATATTATATTGCTTGCGTGGTTGTGACCGTCAATTGACGAAGAGCTAGCTCCCGCTTGGGGATGCCTTTATGTATATTATTCATGTTTGTACCCGTTTGGGGCCAGTATTTTCAAAGGAGACTCTGCCGAAATTTTTGGGAAAATCTGATGTTGCTTTTAAACGCTTAATGCCATTCACGATTATTTAAACCACTTGCTTTAAAAAAGTTTTTCTTTCGCTTTCCTTATGCCACAGTTTTAGAAAATGATTTTTTTACAAATGATATTGTTGGCAATGCGGTAGATCTGGAAGAAATTCCAGATACACAAACAATTACCGATGATTTGGTTGAACCTGAGGTTTCAATAGAACCTGACGAACCTTAGCCACTCCGTAGATCTAGTGGGACTTCTCGCCCATATGATAGATACTACGGTTTTCTAATTGATGGTGATAGAGAAAATTGCATCATAGACGATGATGATATTACTAGTTTTCAGCAAGCTATCATGAGTGGTGACTCCGTGAAGTGGCTGAATGCCATGAGATCCGAAATGGAATCCATGCACACCAACAAAATATGGACTTTGGAGGTTGCACCTCCTAGAGTAAAACCGGCTGCAAATGGATCTTTAAGAGAAAGATCGGTGTGGATGGTCAGGTGGAGACCTATAAAGCTAGGCTGGTCACAAAAGGATTTCGTCAAAGACCAGGTTTGGACTATGATGAAACCTTTTCACCAGTCGCGATGCTCAAATCCATTCGGATCCTGCTTGCTATAGCTGCTCTCTATGACTATGAGATATGGCAGATGGATGTTAAAATGGCATTTCTAAATGGTGATTTAGAAGAATGCGTTTTTATGGATCAGCCAGAAGGCTTCATTGATAGTGGGAGCAGCGGAAAGGCATGCAGGTTGCTTAAATCCATCTATGGATTAAAGTAGGCATCACGGAGTTGGAACATCTGCTTTGATGATATTATCAAAGAGTTTGGTTTTATCAAAAATGTAGATAAACCATGTATTTATAAAAGGATTGTAGAGAGTACTGTTACATTCCTCGTATTGTATGTGGACGACATTCTCTTGATAGGAAATGATGTTCTTTGCTGCAATCGGTCAAACTATTCTTATCGTAGAGGTTCTGCATGAAAGACCTGGGTGATGCCCCGTACATTCTGGGGATTAAGATCTATAGAGACATCGAAGAAATTATTGGGATTGTCCCAATCGAGATACATTGACACCATACTAAAGGGGTTTAGTATAGAAGATTCCAAGCGAGGTAATTTACCCGCTTGTCACGGGATCACTCTCCAAAGAGATGTCTCCAAAGACTGATGAGGAAAGGGCTCGCATGAGCATTATACCCTACGCTTCGGTAGTAGGATATATAATGTATGCGATGTTGTGTACTCGCCCAGATGCAGCTTATGCACTGAGTGCAGTAAGCAGGTATCAGTCCAATCCAGGGGAGAAACACTGGACTGCTATGAAGAACATTCTGAAGTACTTGAGAAGAACTAAATAAATGTTCTTGGTGTATGGTAACGGAGATCTTCAAATGGAGGGCTTTACCGACTCCAGCTTCCAGAGCGACAAGGATGATAGTAAGTCCATCTCAGGGTTTGTATTTACCCTAAATGGAGGGGCGGTATGTTGGAAGAGTTCCAAGCAAGATACCGTCGCTGACTCCACGATGGAAGCTGAGTATATTGCTGCTAATGATGCCGCAAAAGAGGCAGTCTGGATGAGGAAGTTCATTTCTGAACTTCAGGTGGTTCTATCCATTGCTAATCTAATACCTCTGTATTGTGATAACAATGGAGCCATGTCTTTGGCAAAGGAACTAAGGTCTCATAAGAAATCCAGACATATCTTGAGACGGTATCACCTCATCAAGGAGATAGGGGATCGCCATGACATCGAGGTACGGAGAGTAGACACGAAAGACAACACAGCAGATCCATTCACCATGGCCATCCCTCAAGTCCAGTTTGAGAAACAGTTCGAGATGTTGGGCATGCGGTACGCTGGCAATTGGTTCTAGTGTAGACAGTGGGTATTTATTGCACCAGCTACAAGCCTTAGTGCAAGTGGAAGATTGTTAGATATGTATGCCCTAGAGGCCTGTATTGTATAGAATGCTAGGCATGTATATGTACAGAAACAATCTTTGCTCGAAATGATAGTTTGCTATCTGTTTTATCTTCATCTTAACGTGTTATGTGCTGTATTTCATATCTTTATATACATGTTGATGAAGCCCTTAGGATTATGCTTGACTGCCAGGATTATGATGTAGATCATACTAGTGGGGCCTGGGCAGTCTATAAGCATATCCATTAACAATTCCTAGTCGAGGGTATATCGAGACAGGGCATCGATATTACCATAGTAGACTAGTGTGTACGTTTCTTGACCCTGGGGGCGATGGTTGATCCCACAACCATTGGTATTTGACATCAAAGATTGTACACAAGTGCTCATTGGAAAATAGGTACACCGAACAGGACTCGCCGAGAACTCCTAGATGGTATATATACCTATTATCAGATAGTAGTTCTCTGGTGACACTTGTACAGGTTAGTCTGTAGACCCAAGATCGTCATAGTATCTTGTGTGATTCCCACCATGCTTTGATTTCCTCCCTACCATGGCTCTACCGAGTCATGCAAACAGGTGGATTTTGGGTACAGTCCCGAATCGCATGGAGCCAGTGAGCCATAGGAGGGGTTTCGTCTCTCCCGGTATAGAAAGTTGATGTCACGCTATGCTTGATCGGCCATAACAGCAAATCCCTGGCCAGGGTTCTTGAGATTTACTGATAAGAGTTATCAGTAGTTTCTCGAACCGTTATGGGCCGTAAATCAGCATGACTTATAAAGTTACTGGGGTCTGACATTTACCACCCCTTGATTTCATACGCGAAGTATAAGACGAAGAGACAGGACTGTACGGTAAGTGTTGCTTACAGGCTCATTAGGGTTGTGATAAGTTCGCTCTTCGGCCACCTTTTCGTCATGTACCTGGGTAGCCGTTACGCACAGCTAGTACAGCTAACGTGCTTGTGGTTAAACCCACTGCCAGCGTATTGTTGAGTCTTTAGAGTCCCACACAGAGGGTTCCCTGGTTCAGGAAAAAGATATAGAGGTCGTAAGTTGTTACGGCAGGGTTTCGACCATGTTCGTGTAATGGTTACAGGAATAATGATCGGAAGGTTAATACTGGTAGGCTTTGGTTTAAACCGCATACCGGTATTATATTATTGGATTATTTGAATTCGTATTTTTCAGAATTCGGATACGGGTATACTTGTACGGTATACGGTGAGGGGTATTCTTGTAATTGTTACAAGAATGCATTCTAGAAGGAGACACCTCATAAATGGGTTTTTATTTTGTGAAAATAAAACAATGGGGTAGAATTTGGAGAAAGTCTAAGTATGGGTGATGGCATGGCTAAATTCATTTTATATTCATTTGGAGTTACTATTGAAGCATGGTGCATTATTTTGGAGAAAAATAATACATGCTTCAATTATTTTCTTTTAGCCATATCATTATTTTTCCATGCTTGATTTTTCATTCAACACATTCACCTTCTCTCTCCTTATTATCTCCTCCCTCTACCTCTTGATCTAAATCACTCACATGAGTTGTGAATCATAGGTTAAGAGACATATTAATCCAATACTTGATCTCTACATCATCTAAGTGATCAGTTCTAGCACTCTTGATCTCTTAGTTAAACTCTTGTGAAGAGTTTGTAGCTTGTTCGATAGCTCTCGGGTGGATCATCTTGGATCTTGAGGTGGCCGGAGTTTGTGTTCTTTGCGACCACAAGGAGCCTAGGAGTCACATCCAAAAAAATACCCGAAGGACCGGTTCCATAGGTATAACACTATCATAGTAGATAAGATCTCTAGATAGTTTTGGCAGTTAAGGTTTAAGCAAAAGATCTTGGTTTATGTGGGTGCATGGAAGAAATTTTTGTTTATCGCTTTCGCCTCCTCACAAGTGTTGTGTGAGTGTGTAACATCCACTAACAGAGATTGTAGCCACCGTTGTATTATTTCATTTATTGTTTCTTGCTCCTAGGATAGACCCAAGGTGGAGTGCACAAACTACTGGGTTTTTGAAGTGTCGAGTGGCCTACTCATTTTATTGAGGGAGGTTGCTTCACTTCGGGAATTTGGCGGGTAGTTGAAAGTGTTTGTTAGCACCACCACTGGGTTTTAGTAGGATCAAGCATGCCAATTTTAAAAAAAATTGGGTGCTAATTAACACTAAACTAGAATTGAAACTAGATGATTAGGGTTTAACTGTGATATCAAGAAAACTACATAAAGAGATGGAGGCTACAACCTTTGTAGACCGTGTCCTTCTCTTCTTAAGCTCCGTGTAGTTGTCCACGTGACTCCACTAGACTCCACTTGAAGTTGGATCGAGCTTCCTTTGCGATCTTCGTGACGAAGATGATCCACCCAAAGCTCCGCTAATCTAAGCTACCTCTTCACTAAACTCTTAAGTGAAGTAAACACACTACACCAAAGTACAATCTAGTGTAGGATGGTGAAGTAGATGTGTTGTTTGCTCACTAGGTTTCTCACAAGCTCAAGGGTTCATAACTCATGTGAGGGATTGAGATTGGAGATGGGGGTGAAGAAGATGGAGAGAGCTAGAGAGCAAAATGAGCTCAAGTGAGGAAAATAACTCAAGTCTAGAATGCAAGTCAAGAATGGCTTCTCAAATATCAACCATTATTGAAGCATACAATTTTTAACCATTAAAAATTGTAACCATGCTTCAATAGTGCAAGAAAATGAATAAAATAAATGACAAAGCCATGCTTCCCCATTCCACAAAAGTTTCCCCATTTTCCATCTCATTTTCTATTTTCACAAAATAGAAAATCAAACCATGCTTCATAAAATATACATATATATATATACACATATATATACATATATATATATACATATATATACATATACATATACATATATATACATATATATATTAAAATATATATTATAAAGAAAATAATTAGTGAGCTAATAATATTAGTTGATATATAATTATATCAAATATAAATATATATCATATTATTAAATCTACACTTGATTCAATAATCCGGTTATATCACATATAACCGACTAATATCATTTATCTGTATATCACATTATCAAATCAACATTTGACTCAATAATCCGGTTATGTCACATATAACCTAACTGATAACAAATAGCCACCAGATTACAATACGGTATCTCATACTCGTATTTAATCAGGCCCCCACACATATCAGCATATGTGCCCTACTTCGTTTCGCTTGAACTAGGAAACTTCAGTATGCGACTCTAAAGACTCGTCAATACGCCAGCAGTAGATAATGATCTCATCAGTTACCCACAAGCCGTCAGCGGTATTAGCTGGACGTAACGGCTACCCAGGTATTGAGCGAATAGAAGATCAATAAGCAAACTTGTCCAAACTCCCATGAAGCCTATAACTAACACTTACCGTACAGTCCGGTCTCTTCGTCTGATATGTCGCATATCGAGTCTGTGGGTGGAATCGTCATACCCCAATAACTTGATAAGTCATGTCGATGTATGGTCTATAATAGTACAAGAAACTACTAATAACTCTTACCAGTAAATCTCATCAACAGCTCTGGCCCGGGACTTCCTGTTATAGCAAATCGAGCATAGTGCAACATCAACTCCCTATACCGGGAGAGACGAAACCCCTCCTATCGCTCATTGCCTCCATGTGACTCGGGACTGTACCAAAAATCCACCTGTTTTCATGAGTCCTTTGAGCCGTGGTAAGGAAAAAATCAAAGCACAGTGGGAACCACACAAGACTCTATGACGATCTCGGGTCTACAGACTAACCTGTACTAGTGTCACCAGAGAACTGCTATATGACGATAGGTATAGTACCATCTAGGAGTTCTCGGCGAGTCTTGTTCGGTGTACCCATTCTCTAATGAGCACCTGTGTACAATCTTTGATGTCAAACACCAATGGTTATGGGATCAACCATCGCCCCCACACAGGGTGAAGAAACGTACACACTAGTCTACTCTAGAATATCGATGCCCTGTATCGATATACCCTCGACTAGGAACAATTAAAGGATGTGCTTGTGGACTACCCAGGTCCCAGTAGTATGATCTGTATCATAGTCCTGGTAATCAAGCAAACACCCTAAGGGCTTTATCAACATGTATAAGAGAGACAATATAATAATACTAAGTGTACATGTTAAGATAAAGAGTAACCAGATAGCATACTATCATGTCGAGCAAGAAATTCCTCTATATATATGTCTAAGCATCCACTATAATATAAATATCAATGTACAATAATGGCCTCTAGGGAATACATATTCCTAACAATCTCCCACTTGCACTAAGGCAGTTGTTGTAGTATCTCATACCCAATATCCTAAATAGTCTCTCGAATTGCATCTCGGGGAGGGCCTTCGTGAGTGGATCCGCAGTGTTATCCTTCGTGTCAACACTTCTGACCTCGATCTCCCGTCAATCTGCTATCACCCGGATCAGGTGATACCTCCAAAGAATATGTCTGGATCGTAGATGGGACTAGGGTTCCTTGGCCAAAGCCACAGCTCCATTCTTATCACAATACACAGGTATTGAATGCTCAATGGATGGAACCATACCAAGTTCATCTATAAACTTTTTCATCCAGACAGCCCCTTTGGCAGCATCGTTGGCAGCGATGTATTTAGCCTCCATCGTCGAGTCTGCTATGGTATCTTGCTTGGAACTCCTCCAACATACCGCCCCTCCGTTGAGGGTAGAGACAAAACCCGAGACTGACTTACTGCCGTCCTTCTCACTCTGGAAGCTCGAATCAATAAATGACTCCACCTGGAGTTCACCGTTACCATACACCAAGAACATTTCTTTAGTCCTTCTCAAGTACTTAAGAATGTTCTTCCCAACTGTCCAGTGGTTTTTCCCAGGATCTGATTGATACCTACTCAATACACATAGTGAGTAAGCTACATCTGGTCTGGTACATAACATCGCATACATGATAGACCCGAATGCCGAAGCATAGGGTATCCCTTGCATGCGAGCCCTTTCCAAATCAGTCTTGGGAGACATCTCTTTGGAGAGAGTGATTGCTGAGCAAGCTGGTAAATTACCACGCTTAGAATCTTCCATACTAAACCTCTTGTCATGACCCGGAAAAGGCACATGACCGGCACTTAAATCACGCAACGTCTAAAAGCGTAACGTAACTCAAATAAGCCAAAGCCCAAAAATCTAAACCTTTTTGAGGAAAATAGTGGAGGTGCAGTTTTGAAATAAAAGTATAATGAAATAAAGTTTGTCTTTAAATGCATAGCTAATGATATCAGAAAATGCAAGTGGAATATACTAAAGTTGAGAACATTTTTCGTCCTTTTAAAAATTTGGGCAGCACCTCCCTTGTATATTTTGATCCAAAACCACATACATACAATAAAAGGCATGCCCAAGTGGGAGCTTGCTCTTCGCCAACTGGCGGAATCACAACCATGCAAAAGCACATATATACGACGCCCTACGGCGAAGGTCAACCCAGAATGAACAATAAATAAAGAAAGACATCAAAACCTCAAAATAAGCGAACATGCACCCATCGCTCTAAGTCTCGACAATACAAGTCTGTCTAAGTCTACCAATATACAAAGTCTAGTTTCAGATTGATGGAGTTTATTTAGATACAACAGGAATAAATATACAAGAGTGGGCACGATCCAAAGTGTCCCACCTACCATAGCTAAACACCCTGAAAGTAAGCTGTGTGCCAGCGATACCGCTACTGATCCAAGCGGTCAAACCTGCAAGAAAGCTGTGGCACAATGGGGGTGAGTTGCCAACTCGTGAGTAGAAAACATCAGCAGGTAGAAATCGAATAAAACAACGATTCTTAGGTCATGCTGTAACATGAAGGTAATACTATGATCTCTAGGGTGACCAGTATGCATATGTGTCAGCAATCGAGTCAATGCAAATGACATATATAAATAAACATCTGAACTCATATGCCTGCATGCATGTGGACATCATCCACATGTGTCCATCAACGACGCAATCAATATCATGGAACCTGAGTTTCCAATATCGACACTCGAATCATCATGAAAACATATGTCTGTATATATGAGAATAAACCACGTGTGTCCATCAACGACACATCAAAATCATGGAACCTGAGTGTCCAACACCGACACTCGAAACATCATGAAACCTGTGTCCAGCATCGACACGTAAATCCTCATATCTCAAGCGTCGCATACTCATATCGGCCCTCATATCTAACTCATCCCAGTCGTCGCATACTCAGATCGGCCCTCATATCCATCTCATATCATAACTCCAAAACGGTATCCTCCAGACATCCGTCGAGTTCTATACAATCACCGGTAGGTAGTGCTCCCTCTTCCAGGCTCACCGTCTACACCACAAAAATCATTTTTTGCCCAGGGGTACCATACCGGGTCCATCATGTACCCGCAAACGGCATCCACCAACTCCTCGAATCGGGTCTCGAAAAAAATCTCAGAACCGAGAAAATTCATGGTGGACGCGAAATATCATATCAAGGGAAAACCGCGTTTTTAAAACATTACACAATTTCCTTTGAAATATAACCACGGTTTCCAAATCCAGAGATCTCATGAAAACAGCATCTCAATGCATGTAACCATAAAGTACGATGAATGCAACATAGAACAGTTATATGAGCATGACCAGTATATTATGCAAGCTTGTCTTATGATAGTGCTGAGAAATGAATGTGTTAGTTATATGTATGCCCTAGAGGTCATTACTGTACATACGATGTATATTGTAGTGGATGCTTGGACATATATAGGTAGGACTTTCTTGCTCGACTTGATAGTATGCTATCTGGTTGCTCTTTATCTTAACATGTACTCTAATTGTCTCTATGTTACATGTTGATAAAGCCCCTGGGAAGAGTACTTGACTACCAGGACTATGATGCAGATCATACTAGTGGGAACAGTGTAGTCGCTAAGTACATCCTTCAAATGTTCCTAGTCGTAGGTGTATCGAGACAGAGCATCGATATACCAGAGTAGACTAGCGTATGCGCTTCTTGACCCATATGATAGGCGATGGATGATCCCACATTCATTGGTGTTTAACATCAGAGAAGGTATATGGGTGCTCAGTGGAGACTGGGTACACTGGACGGACTCGCCGAGAACTCCCAGATGGTATTATAACTCACGTCGGATGGAAGTTCTCTGGTGACACTGGTACAGGTTAGTCTGTAGACCCGAGATCGTCATAGATTCTTGTGTGATTCCCACTGTGCTTTGATTTCCATCATACCACGTCCAAGAGGGCGTGCAAAACGGTGGCTTTTGGGTACAGTCCCGAATCACATGGAGGCAATGAGCGATACGAGGGGATTCGTCTCTCCCGGTATAGGGAGTTGATGTTGCGCTGTGTTCGATTGGCTATAACTGGAAATCCCAAGCCAGGGTTGCTGAGATTTACCGGTAAGTGTTATCAGTAGTTTCTCGAACTATTATGGACCTCATATCGACACGACTTATCAAGCTACTGGGGTCTGATGTTTACCACCCCTAGGCGAGATATGCGACATATCAGATAAAGAGACCGGACTGTACGGGAGTGTTACTGATTGGATATGCAGGAGAATGTACATGCTTTCTTGTTGATCTTCTGATCGCTCAATACCTGGGTGGCTGTTACGTTTAGCTGACCGCTTGCAGCTTGTGGGTGTTTGATATGATCATCACCTACTGCCGGCGTATTGACGATTCTTTAGAGTCCTACACAGAGGTTTCTTGGCTCAGGAAAAACGGAGTAGGAGCACATATGTGATATGTGCAGGACCGAGAACAATACGTGTATGTGATACCGTATTATATTCTCGCGATATATGATATCGGCCGGGTATATGTGATATAGCCGGGTCATCGGATCAAGTGTTGATTCGATGAACTGATACAGATTATATTAGTCGGTTATTTATGAAATAGCCGGATTATCGGATCAAGTGTTGATTCGATAATTTAATATATAATTATATATTTGTTATATTATATTACATTAACTAATATTTGCTCACTTAAAGATTCTTTTTCTCACTCGGGTAATACATTGATATATATGTGATATATGTTAATTGTATTATTTTATTTTGTTACAATAAATAGTGTATATGTGATATATAATATTGTAACAAGTTAGGGTTATAAATGCAACATGATTTGTGGAGTTTAAATATGGCTAGGGTTTGGCTTAGGGTTAAGAATGGTTGAAGCTTTCAAGAAGCTTCTTAAAGCTTTGACTTTGACTTGGATATTTTGTAGATATTTCTTAACCAAACCCAAACCCTTGACCATAGTAATTCTCTACATGGGTTAAGTCTTCATTCTTAACCCATGGTTGCATTTCTAAACTCACACTTGATTTATTATTCATCACAAAAGGATTGGATCATCATCATCTTCTTCTTCTTAATGAAAAAGCTTTCTAGCTTTTTCATAAGTGATGAAAATGAGTGAGAAATTGAAAACAAATGAGAGCTAAATTCCTACTTCATCATCCTCATATATTCTTGCCACTTAGATTAGGGTGTTTGCTTTGCTAATACTTGATTAGCAAAGCAAGAGCTTGGGTTTGAGTTTCTTCAAGGTAGATCATCTTTGTTATTGAAGATCGGAAGCAAGCTTGCATCTTTCTCTTCATGGAGCCTCTCTAGAGTCCGGGTACTTGATGATCGCAGCAAAGGGACCACAACAAGGAGCTTATGAAGTGAAGGAACGGACTACAAAGGTTGTAATCCATAACTCTTAGAAGTAAAGTTGTTTACTTGCTCTTTATTTCGCCTAATCTCTAGTCTAAGATCTTGGTTAGGGTTGTTCGGCACATGAAAAATTTGATTTTGGCATGGTTGATGCCTTGTAGAACCTTGTTCTAGTGCCAAGTAACCCTACAGTGGTATCAGTGCCAAGCTAGAGCTTTAGGCGATGTGTAGACGAAGTTAAAGTCCGATCGAACCCCGAAACGTCGATATACACCCCTCTCTGGAAATTTTTTAAAATGTTGATTTTTTCTGTATTAAAAATACTCAGAAAATCATGCAGGGAATTCTAAGAATTACTGTGAAGTACGAACCCATAACTCACTTAAGGGAGCGCGGAACCGCGGCCAAACCATGCGTTTGGCGGCGGTTCCGCGGCCACCCTTGGGAGTTAGGGGCCAATGCTTCTGGGATTTATTCTTGGTCAATTTTTTTTTGCTTCTGGGAATTTTTAATATTACTCAAGTGTTGAGTTTTCTAGAGATCTTTTGTATTCATTGATTCGATCGGAAAGTTTAACTTCGTTTAAGTTTTTCCGGGTAATTTAGAACGTGTTAAAAAGTTCGAACGGATATCAATAACTCACTTTTTCCCCTGTCGGAAAACTTTCAAGTGTTGGATTTTTTCACGAGTTTGAAACTTTCGGGAAATCATGCAAGCGTATCTGTGAAGCCTTTAGAAGAACGTAATCTTAACTCGATTATGTGACCGTCAAAACTGCCATATGAACTCTAGGGTTTGTGGTAGTTTAGCGTTGCCACATGTGAGGCGTTGGTTTGACCCTTCTACGGCTGGTTCATTGGGGCTGTAGACATGTTCTGGGTTTTTTTTTGAACTCCGCTCAAGTGTTGAGCTATTTGGGAAATCTTGGGTGTTTGATTATTCGATCGGAAAGTTTAACATTGTCTATTTATCTGGATTGTGATACAATATTTGGAATCCACAAGTAGTTATGAGATAACTAATTTGAATGTTATAAATCTAGCAGTTTAGTCTTAGATGATCGGTTGCCACGGGATTTTAATGCGATCAAAAGTCCGTCGCAATCACGTAGCTTACGCGGATACTCGCCGGGTAAACTTAATAGACAGCCACGCTCCATAGCCCCGACCAAGTGACTGTAGGAGAACCCCATCGCCAAAAGCCTCCATTCGGGTGCTCGCGGCAGCGGTGTTCCGCCTTAGTTCACTTCGTCGACGACATCGGGGGTGCGGCCGTCTACTAAAGTTTTCGACGAGCATTTGATCAGGATGTCGGGAATCTTGTTGAATTGCCCGACTAGATATTGAAAAGTGTTTTCGATATTGAGACTAAAATGTGGGGTTTATAATTGTTAGGCATGAGATGTCTAAGGAATTCAATTTGTTAGGCATGCGATGTCTAAGGAGGTTGCGGATTCCAACTGTTGTAGTTTTACACTTTCTTTTCTGCGACCGTAAGTGTAATATGTGGTGTATCGCCGGTTTCGTTGCTATACATCAAAAACAACTGGGATACGCATATTTACTTACGTTGATGATATATGATATTATGTGTTGTTGTGATATGTTAAATTGGATCGTCGTGTTTTTGAATAGCCGGGGGTTTTATGTGAAATGAGAGTTTTTCTTTTTCATTCATGTAAAATTCATTATATGTAATATTCTTTTATTGGGGCACTTCCGGGCTGAGGATGTTGTCACCATTGTATATTATTTACTTTTCCGCATTAGGATAGACCCAAGGCAGGGAGCACAAGTAACCGGGTTCTAGGGTCCAGTGGGAGACCATCTCGAGGAGTCGAGACCGAGTGTCCTAACTCTAGAACTGGCAGGGTTACTTGCCGCTCTCGTAGCGGTCTAGGGGTGTGGGATTGGCTATTCATCGTGACCGTGGAATCCGTGTTTTATACAGGCTCGTATTAAAACACGGACCTCCTAGTATATCCAATATTTCATATATGTTCTTTTGCTGCAATGTTCTGTGATGAGATCATATTACTGCCTGAGATGAATGTTTATATTATATATATAAGATATATGTTATATTGCAGATTTCGTTTCATATGTGATGCTTGTGAAGCATAATAAAATGGGACTTCATTAATGAGATTAATGAAATAAAAGAAACCTAAAAGTGTTGTAGAAACTTGTTTAAAAACTGGTAGCTCTAGTTCTTGCTTTGCATAGCGGTATTCCTTGTAGAATATCCAGCACCTTATTCAATAAGGAAAGAGCCGAGATCCCTTCACCGGGAGTGACCTCTTTAACGAAACTAGCAGATGCTACACACTCGGTTTGTCTTTTGATTACTTCTATAGTTTTTGCTTTGCATAGTGGTATTTATGAAATATCATGCACCTTATTCGATAAGGAAAGAGCCGACGATCCCTTCACCGGGAGTGACCTCTTTAGCAAAACTAGAAAAGGCCTCAAAAACATTCCATTTAAAATCACTCGATTCTACAACGATATCAAGTTCATTACGCAAAGGGTTTTCTTAAAAACCTGTCGTAACCCTCCGTCATTTTAGGAAGTAGAGTACTTAGTATTCGTGTTGTGTTTGTTGACCTTAGTTAAGGCACAGTGTACGGTAGCTAAGTGATGTCTTCCTACATAGCATATGATGCGATTAGTTAGGACAGTCATGTGACTTTGTTGACCTTAGTTAAGGGTCATGTGGGTGGGTCTAATTAATCAAGAAATGACGGGTAGAACTTGACTAGTGCTTATGATTTGTTGACCATAGTTAAGGTCATAAGTCACTAGGGGTAAAATATTATTGGGAATTTCAAGTGTTGAAATTTGCAATGAGATTGCATACCTTCTATGAGATAGTTGGATCCCGATACCCACTGCGAGTAAGAGTTACTCCTGGGAGAGTTTTACACATTACAATTAGCCGATCAAGTAGGTGTCTAGAAATGTGGCAACGGGGTTACGCCCCTGGGAAAACGAGATTTATTTTAATTAGGTCTGTGCGAAAGCACGGGGAACCTCCCTCAAAGTACCAACACTGGCCTGGCTGAAAGATTGGCGAACTTGTAGGGTGTAATTAATCCCGGCTAGTATTTCCTTTTAGGATTTGAAGGAAGATTTGACAAAACCAGTGGGAGAAATACTGATTAGATATATTAATAACCAATCTAATCTTGCAAAAGCATACGCTGAGTGTTTTCTTCTCTCTCTCTCTCCAGGTAGCGACCATGTCACGCCTTAATCAAGATAATAATACGGATGTATTGACCGAACCCGCTTGTTATACTGCGCTAGGGAACGTTGGTCCCGCTCCAACTTATAAATGTTATAAGACCGAGCAGGAAATAGGGGATTACCAGAATTCACGTGCCATCCAAACGAAGAAAGTGCATGCTGATGCATCTTCTTCGGGTGTGTTCATTACTAAGAACTGTTTTTCAGTATCCTTTACGTCCTGGGTATGAGATACCGGATCAGGATCCCACATATGTAATATGTTACATGGGCTACAGATAGGTAGAGAACTGAGAACGGGTGATAAGTTTCAAGAGTTGGAAATGATACAAGTGTTGCAGCCAAGTCTATTGGCAGTTATCACCCTGTATTATCAGAATACATTGATTCTGAACGAATGTTATTAGATGTCGAACCTGATATACAAAATCATATCAGTCTCTTTATTTGTAAAGAAGGATATAATTTTGTATTGTTGGATAATGTTTTTGAACATTTCCTATATCAAGAGTTGATCGGTTCAGGCACGTTATCTAAAAGCATAGACATTCTAAATCAAACTACAGTTCTTAACGTATAGAACACACACAAGAGGAAGAGTTCAGAAATCAATAAATCCTTCTTGAGGTATTGTAGACTAGGTCATGTCAATGTGACCCGACTAGCTGAAGTTACATTTAGATGCATATTTAAATTAGTTTTAGCTGAAGGTCCATCGCATTACTTGCACGACTTAGAACGTTCTTAAACTACGGAAAAATCCAACACTTGGAAATTTTCCGGCAGGGGAAAAAGTGAGTTATTGATATCCGGTCGAACCTTTTAACACGTTCTAAAATTACCCGGAAAAAATAAACAAAGTTAAATAATCCGATCGAATCATCGAGTCCCCAATACAACCCAGAAAACTCAACACTTGAGTGGAATTAAAAATTCTCAGAAAACAGCCAAAATTACCTACGGATCAACTGTAGCAGAAACTGACAATCAATCCCATTAACGGCCGCGGAACCGCCGCCAATACCCTAGTTTGGCCGCGGTTCCGCGGCTCTCTGAGCGATTTACTGTATCGTTTTGCACACGTGTCCATATAATTCCCTGCTGATTTTTTAAGGATTTTTAATTCATAAAAAATCACAGTTTTAAAAAATATCCAGAGAAGGGTCCAAATTAGGGTTTCGGGGTTCGATCGGAGTTTAAACTTCGTCTAGACTTCGCCTAAAGCTCTTGCTAGGCTCTGATACCACTGTAGGGTTCCTAGGTACGCTCACAAGGTTCTACGAGGCATCAACCATGCCCGATTAAAAATTAGCCGTGCCGAACAACCCAAAGCCGGATCTTTAAACTAAGGTTTAGGCGAAAACAAGCATGTTAAACTCTTTAACACTAAGTGAGAGGGATTACAACCTTTGTAGATCCGGCCCTTCACTTCAATAGCTCCGTGTAGATGTCCCCTTCGCTGCGATCGTGAACTCCGGACTCTAGAGAGGCTCCACAAGAAGAACGAATGTGCTTGCTTCGATGACTTCGAGGCCGAAGATGATCTACGTCGGGGAGACACTAACTCAAGCTATTCCTTCACTAGGTCATGAACTTTGTGAAGAGAACACACTCTACTACATAGCAAGTGGTAGAGGATGAAGAAGTAGGAGGTGGGCTCACTTTAGAATTGATTTTCTCACACTTTTTCTCATGGCACCATTAGAGCTAGCAAGCTTTTTATGGAGTTTGATGAAGAAGAAGAAGAAAGAATAATCTCATCATATGAATTATATCCTCTTCAATAATGTAACCATGGGTGAGTTAAGCTATCATGCTTAACTCATGTAGAGAATTGACCAAGGTATATGGTTAAGGGTTGGGTTAACTAAATATCCTAAAGAATGACAAAAGAGTTGACTTTGTCAATGTTTCCAAAAGCTTCATGAAAGCTTGAGAACTTTGACAAAGTCTTTCTCTTTTGTTATTCTTAAGATATAAACAAAACCCTAATCTTTACCCTAATCTTGGTATAATTCTCATACACCCATCTTTGATGTATCATCAAGCATGACACATTCATATGTACACAAATATATATCACATATACACTTATGCACAATCAAGTGAGAAAATAAATCTTAAGTGAGCTCATACTAGTTAATATAATGTAATATATCAAATATATAATTATACATTAAATTATTAAATCAACTCTTGATTTAATAGTCCGGCTATAACCGACTAATATCAAAAGTAACAACTTATCGAATCAACACTTGATCCGATAACCCGGCTATATCGCATACAACCAATCAATGTTACAAATCGCGAGAATAGAATACGGTATCTCATATCGTATCAATCTTGGTCCCGCACATATCACATATGTGCTCCTACTCCGTTTCGCTTGAGCCAGGAAACCCCTGTGTAGGACTCTAAAGACTCGTCAATACGCCGGCAGTAGGTGATGATCATATCAAACACCCACAAGCCGCAAGCGGTCTGCTAAACGTAACGGCCACCCGGGTATTGAGCGATCAGAAGATCAACAAGCAAGCCTGTACATTCTCCTATGAATCCAAACAGTAACACTCCCGTACAGTCCGGTCTCGTCGTCTAATATGTCGCATATCTCGCCTAGGGGTGGTAAACGTCAGACCCCAGTAGTTTGATAAGTCGTGTCGATATAAGGTCTATAATAGTTTGAGAAACTACTGATAACACTTACCAGTAAATCTCAGCAACCCTGGACAGGGATTTCCAGTTATAGCCAATCGAACACAGCGCAACATCAACTCCCTATACCGGGAGAGACGAATCCCCTCCTATCGCTCATTGCCTCCATGTGATTCGGGACTGTACCCAAAAACCACCTTTTTGCACGCCCTCTTGGACGTGGTATGATGGAAATCAAAGCACAGTGGGAATCACACAAGACTCTATGACGATCTCGGGTCAACAGACTACTCTGTACCAGTGTCACCGGAGAACTGCCATCTGACGTGAGGTATAATACCATCTGGGAGTTCTCGGTGAGTCTGTCCAGTGTATCCAGTCTCTACTGAGCACCCGTACACCATCCTTGATGTCAAACACCGATGGATATGGGATCATCCATCGTCCATCATATGGGTCAAGATGCGTATACACTAGTCTACTCTGGTGCATCGATGCCCTGTCTCGATACACCCTCGACTAGGAATAGTTATAGGATGTACTCGTCGTCTACCATGGCCCCACTAGTACGATCTCATCATAGTCCCAGTAGTCGAGTACATATCCTAAGGGCTTTATCAACATGTAATATAGAGACAATCAGAGTACATGTTAAGATAAAGTACAACCAGATAGCATACTATCATGTCGAGCAAGAAAGTCCTCCCTATATATGTCCCAGCATCCACTACAATATACATCGTATGTACAGTAATGGCCTCTAGGGCATACATATAACTAACAATCCTACCTGGTCTCACAGTCTGGAACAACAGCAATGGCAAGTCTGGGTAAACAAGAACCTCCCTGTCACCGTCCTTGAGGCTACCGGAGTAGCTCTCGGGTGCCTGAGGTTACCCACCATATCTGCGGAGTGGCCAATGGAATGTCAATACAGATTGAATCTTTAGGTTCTTATCAAATCTTCAGTAATCGTTTGCGGTTCTGGAATTACTTCCAGTTCTACCATACTCCCACTACTGTTTTCTGAAAAAATCCATTTTTATTAAAACTGTGGCGAGTCAAGAACAATATCACTATTGATCTTCCAGATGGTAGAAAGTCAACCCTCATCATAGCCTGGGTCAACCCACAAACAGCCACTACAGAAACGTACCTTGAGTCATCCAAAGTCTGGTTTTAAGCATAAGCTGGACAACTCCCCGTATCTTAACAATGTCAAGATATGAACTGTTCTATATCCAATACAGAAACAGAAGCACTGATTTAATTGAACCAGATTCAAATCATGCAGCTGTCTCCAGTGCATGTCAACTAAATGGAAAGAGGCCGATTAGCGTTACTCAACTTAGGAGTGCTTCCAATTATGAGTAACCTGAAAGAGAAGCAAGTTCTCTTAATCATTACTATCAACTGAATACCATACACAAGTATCTACATCTTCGATTACCTTGAAGAATCCCGATACTTGCAACACCTGGTTCTCTACTTTATTCATATACCTATAACTTCTCAAAGCATGAGAGATCGAAACTCCGTCGCCAACAATCTCCCACTTGCACTTAAGGCTAATTATTGCGGTGTCGCATACTCACAGCTTGTGTGATACCGAACACCCAACTCCTCTACTAATCAGTTTCACAAAGCTCGTTTGTGAAACTATCGTGTTCGAGAAATAGCCTCAGTGAGTGGATTCGCTCTGATGTTTCTTTCTATATCTCTCTTTATCTTAAGTTCGCGGAGAAAGCCATCTCCCGAAATGAGCAATACCTGTCTTCGAATAAGTTTGGATATCTGATGGGACCCAGTTCACATATGAACTCCAAATCAAGCAAACTTCTTAGACTGTATCGCCAACTGAAATTAATCAGTATCCTGCGCCATGTCTCCCTCAGTATCCGCTTGAACCACCTGTCCAAACTACTGCCCCTCGTCAAGAGGGAAAACTATAACTTTGACAGTCATTTTGTCATCCAGGTCACCTTGGAAGCCTGGAATGATAACTGTCTCCCGAAGGAAGCTGCCGTTATCAAATCCCTAGAACATTTACTTATGTTTATAAACTGCTTCCGAACGTTTCTCCAGGATTGGATTAATATATCAACTTATTGCATCTAGTGCAAAAACAACATTTGGTGTGGTACTTGACATCTCATGATTGACTCAATTGCCTAAGCAAGTGATATGCCAATTGATTGGTATGATTTTCTGCGTGCTTAGTTTTTTTTTAAATTACCGCAATCAAAACGGTTTTGCTTGATAGCTAGCCGGTTGAGTACGGGTCGATTCACAGGGAGATGGAATCTTTTTCTTTATGTTTTAACGAGTTAAATCCAAATATTTTCAGTTTTGTTTTAAGATCTACTAATGAGATAAAGGATGATAAAGAACTTTCTAGGGTTAGGATTAGGTTAGTTCGAGTTAGGAATTTCTCACTTCTTTCAATACCCTTCTTAATATCGGTGTTACGGTAATCGGCAACAACGGGGATTAGCACGACTAGGAAGGAAGTTACAAGTATAAGCTAGGCTTTCCATGCTTAGTTTCTTCCTTTTGGTCCTTGTCCGTCCGTTCTTGGCTCTTAGCCCTAACCTCCGGTTAATTCAACCATAACCGATCTAACTATGGAATCACCGCTATCATGTAGGATAGGGTGTCGTAGTGAGAGGATTGTGGTTCAATTAAAGGGAGTCTGAATTAAGGTGTTGGGCAAAGAAAAGAGTGAGAGAGATTTCCTTCTCTCAAACTTTCCTTCTCCTGCCCTAACAAGTGAGAGATTACTCACCCATTAAAAAGATAAAAACAAAAAGGAAGGTAGAAAGAAATGAGGTTAAGAAGAAATTACAACTAGCTATTTGAGACCTCACCTTGGCAAGGATCTTACTCAAGCATCATCGTTGTTAAGGATAAGGAAAATAGAAGAAGAGAAAACAAAAGAAAAACAACGATAAAATAATACAACTAAATTAGCAAATAAAAATTGCAAAGATAAACATGCAAGATAAAAAGGAACTTTCTTTTTTTATTTTTTTTATTAATCAACGCTCATAAACTCACTACAATTTTTCATACAGAAAGATAAAGAAGAACAGAATTTAATTCTAAAATCTAAATAAAGAAAGGCACACTTTATTTTAAGCTCTGCTATTTATAGGCAGGAGAGTGAAACCCTAGGTATACATTCTGAGCTAAACACGAGATTACAAAACTGCCCCAAGAGAGCCGAGTCAACGCTGCTTCAACTGCCACCGACACTGTTCAGACGCGGCTGCGGAACCGCGGCAGAAGTGCCTATTTGGCCGCGGTTCCGCAGCCATTTGGTGGATTTGGCGGATCATCTTTTCATGGCTTCTCCATGTTGCTGTTCTCATATGTTTTGTACACTTGGTTTCTCAGAATCTCTTCAGTCTTCTTCCAGATTTTCAGCAGTGGACTTTTGTTTATTGAGCTCCGTGTTGAATTCTTGGATCTTGTGTTGCCCTTGTGCTTTGTGCAGTGAAGTGACCAATGACTTGCCATTTTGTCCCTTGAACTGGTAGGCGGCATCATACGGATGGTTAGCGTAGAACAATATTCATCTGTTGTTGGTCGTAGTCCCGCATTTGTTGCGACTTTTCATGAATTTCACTGTAAAGAGCTGAGAATCTGTAACCTGCAATTATTCAGCAAACACGGATCAAAAGTACCTACCTATATACATTGTGATCAAGAATGGGCGGTATAAAAATGCAAAAATCTGATATGAACAAATACCCCCAAACTTATCTTTTGCTCGTCCCGAGCAAAGCCAATTTTATTCTCAAAAATTCCTAACCTCACTTTCGTAGGGAACGCGATTGCACTGAGCTCGTACAATAAGCCGTTAAACCTCTAAGTGTCCCCAGTAGGAGGAGTGTTTTCTCCTGAGGGTTTTCAGCGGAAACTGCCCACAAAATCCGATCAATTTGGCCGTTGACTTTAATTCTTCAATTCAGTATTCTAGCAAGAAAAATCTATCATCTTCAACTTAGAAATCATCAACCCGTATTTTTCACACTTCCTTTTCATTTAACTTAAGATCATATACGTTTTGCCATTTTATAAAGCTTTCAGTATCTCCTGAGTTTTCCTTCTAAGGTGCAATCTTAACTCAGGAATTTTTATCATCTCTTCTGAAGATATAAGACCTATCTTTTATTCCTATCTCTCCTCCAAACTCCAATCATATACCCCTACGTGTGTGTAATTATCACCCCTACACTTGGAAATTCAATTCAAGCTATCATACTCTTGTCTATCTTCCAAAATACATTTTTTTTAATTGGTGAATTCTAGATGAAATTGCTCACACATCCTTCATGCGACCGTTAATACTTCTTGATGTACTAAATGACCGATTACAAAATGTGCTTACACATTTAGGCGTAATTCCTCATCTTGCAACACCTAAGGCTTAGCAGTGACTCCCAAACCAGCTGGTCTAAGGCACCAGGTGATAAAGCACCATCGCTGTATTTTTTTATTTATGCTTCTTAAGAAATTACAAAACCAGTGTTCAATTTTTTTTATCTCTTTATTCACCACTTATACTTTTATTTTATTTTCCTTCATACTAAGCATTTTAGACAAGAGCATTTCAAGGTATCCTCTACTATTCCAAGTTTCAAGATGTGTGTAAGTGCGTATAGTAGGGTATATATTTTCAGAATTTTAACTTAAGGTTCAAAATTATTTTTCAGACTTATACTTCAAATAAAGCTATCAATACCCTTCTCTTAATTCGACTTAGCCCAAAAACTGAACTTAAAATTTGCTTATTTCTAAATAAACTGTAAGAACATATATTTTCTACAGTTAAATTTTAAGAAAGGTTATTTTTAGAGTTTCTAATTTACTAAGTTTAGGATCTAGTTTTTCCTAACTAGTCAACCGTCATGTTGAACTTGAGTCAAACATGGCCAATATTGAAATTTTCAATATTTTTTTTATTTTTTAAATTTTTTTCAATTTTTATAAATTTTTTTATTTTTATATTTATAGGGTTACTAGGCACACAAATAGAGGTTCCACAAGGCATCAACCATGCCAAAATCAAATTTTTTCTTGTGCCGAGAAACCCTAATGCTAGATCGTTAACTAGAGATTAGGCGAAAAGCAAGCAAGCAAACAACTTTGCTACTAAGTGAATGGAAATACAACCTTTGTAGATCCGGTCCACCACTTCTTTAGCTCCGAGATGACGTCCCTCCGCTGCGATCATCAGATCCTGGACTCTAGCGATGGTTTCGTCGGAGAAACTAGCGGGCTAGGTCGTTGACTTCGATGCCGAAGATGATCTACGTCGAGGCGACTCAAACTCAAGCTCCATCTTCACTTGGTCATGAACCTTGTGAAGAAAACACCCTATACAACATGGCAAGTGGTAGAGGATGAAGAAATAGGAAGTGGGTTCACTTTGGAATTGGATTTCTCACTTGGATTCATCACTTGGAAATTTTTCAAGAATGCTTTCTTCTCTTCATGAAGAAGAAGAAGAAGAAGGAGAAAAAGAATTATTGCAAAAAGAAAATCCAAGTGATATCTATCATATTGCAACCATGGGTTAGATAAACTCATGTAGAGAATAAACTAGGGTTAAGCTAAATGGTTAGGGTTTAGGAATAAAACAAAATGGTAAGACCTTTTAAAAGATGCTAGAAAAATCATGAAGCTTCTTGCACAAAAAAAAGAAAGCCACTACCATTTTATTCTTGCTAAAAAGAATAAATAAATAAATGAATAAGAAGAAATAAAACCCTAACCATTAACCTAATCATAGTTTTAAAGCATACACACACCCAAATTTGCATGTATCATCAAACATGATACAAATAAGTGCACAAACATATATCATATATACAATGTGCACATTTAAGTGAGAAAATAATCTTAAGTGAACCAATACTAGTTAATGTAAAGTAATATATCATATATATAATTATACATTAAATCATTAAATCAACACTTGATTTAATGATCCGGTCATACTGCATATAACCGACTAATATCCATAGTAACAACTTATCGAATCAACACTTGATCCGATAACCCGGCTATATCGCATATAACCGATCAATGTCACAAATTGTGAGAATCGAATACAGTATCACATACTGGTATTATTCTCGGTCCCGCACATATCTCATATGCGCTCCCATTTCGTTTCCCTTGAGCCAGGAAATCTCTGTGTAGGACTCTAAAGACTCGTCAATACGCCGGCAGTAGGTGATGATCATATCAAACACCCACAAGCCGCAAGCGGTCTGCTAAACGTAACGGCCACCCGGGTATTGAGCGATCAGAAGATCAATGAGCAAGCCCGCTCACACTCTTATGAATCCAACCAGTAACACTTCCCGTACAGTCCGGTCTCGTCGTCTGATATGTCGCATATCTCACCTAGGGGTGGTAAACGTCAGACCCCAATAGCTCGATAAGTCGTGTCGATATGAGGTCTATAACAGTTCAAGAAACTACTGGTAACACTTACCAGTAAATCTCAGCAACCCTGGCCAGGGATTTCTGGTTATAGCCAATCAAACACAGCGCAACATCAACTCCCTATACCGGGAGAGACGAATCCCCTCCTATCGCTCATTGCCTCCATGTGATTCGGGACTGTACCCAAAAACCACCTTTTTGCATGCCCTCTTGGACGTGGTAAGGTGGAAATCAAAGCACAGTGGGAATCACACAAGACTCTATGACGATCTCGGGTCTACAGACTAACCTGTACCAGTGTCACCAGAGAACTGCCATCTGACGTAAGGTATAATACCATCTGAGAGTTCTCGGCGAGTCCGTCCAATGTACCCAGTCTCCACTGAGCACCCGTATATCATCTCTGATGTCAAACACCAATGGATATGGGATCATCCATCGCCCATCTGTATGGGTCGAGAAGGTATACGCTAGTCTACTCTGGTATATCGATGCCCCGTCTCGATACACCCACGACTAGGGACCTTGAAGGATGTACTTATGGACTACCATGTCCCCACTAGTATGATCTGCATCATAGTCCAGGTAGTCAAGTACACATCCTAAGGGCTTTACCAACATGTAACAGAGAGACAATCAGTGTACACGTTAAGGTAAAGAGCAACCAGATAGCATACTATCATGTCGAGCAAGAAAGTCCTCCCTATATATGTCCAAGCATCCACTACAATATACATCCTATGTATAGTAATGGCCTCTAGGGCATACATATAACTGACAATCTCCCACTTGCACTAGGGCCATCAGATAGCAGTGGTTGTAGTATCACATACTCAACCATCCCATAAAAGTCTCTCTCTGGGAAAAGGCCTTTATGAGTGGATCCGCCGTGTTGTCCTCTGAGTCTACTCTCCTGACCTCGATCCCTTGGAGATCAACCATCTCCATGATCAGGTGACACTGCCTCAGAATATGTCTGGATCACAGATGGGACGGGCGTTCCTAGGCATAAGCCACAACTCCATTGACTCACAATGGTAGGAACGAAGTTCATCTCATGAACTAATATATATCTATCCAGACTGCCTCTTTGGTAGCATCCTTGGTAACGATGTATCTTGCCTTTAATCGTCTAGTATGTCTCGGTATTTAGCTTGAAACTCTTCCAACATACCGTCCCTTTACTGAGGGTAAAGACAATGCCTGTGACTGACATTCAGTCGTCCTTATCACCCTGGAACCCTTCCAGTGATTCTCCCCAGAATCAATTGATACCATCTCACTACATCTAATGAGTATCCTAACATCCAATTAGATCTATCTCATAGATCCAAAATCCAGGATTTAGTAGGTATCATTTTGATCCTATATGGAGAATCATTGTGATAAGCAAAGATTGACCGAGCGTAGCATAGGAAACTCCTTCCCCATCTAGAGTATGTTATCCACGTACTCTACGAGGATCATCACCATACTCCCTACTACCTTTTTGTTTATACAAGGTTCATCTATCATTCTGATGATGTCAAACTCTTTGACTAATACATCAAAAACAGACGTTCCAACTCCGCGATGCCTGTTATATCACATAAAACATCTTGCACACGTTTCCGCTGCTCCCACTGTCGACGAAGCCCTCTGGCTGTGTACTTATAGACGCTCTCTTCTAAAACATCATTTTAGAAAAGGATTCATGACACCCAACCACCAGATATCGTAGTCATGGTATGTAGCCGTGGCAAGTAGGGTCTGGATGGACTTAAGCATGGCTACTTAGAAAAGGTTTCAACATAATCCATACGTGGTCAATGATGCAAACCTTTAACAAGTCTAGCTTTGAAAGTCTCAACTTTTCCATGTACACCAAGTAATCTTCTCAAGATATACTTGCTCCTGATGGGGATATAACCCTTCAGATAAAGCAAGCAAAGTCCATACTTTGTTGGTGTATAAGGATTCCATCTCAGATCGCTAAGAATCCAGCCATTCTTACAGAGTCCTACTCCTGATGGCCAGCTCGAAACTAGTTGGGTCATCATCTCATGATGCAATCCTCACTCCCGCTGTCCTAGAGAAACCGAAGTATCTCTCGGGTGGGTAAAGAATCCTACTAGATCGGCGGAGAGGCTGAGATTCATTGGTAACTTTTGAATCCTTTGGTTCTATCAAATCATCTGCTGTAGTTTGTATAGCTGGAACCTTTCCAGTTCTACATTACAGACCTTGCCTCGAGCTTGTCTGGATTTTGCTTTTAGACATAGGCCGGTCAACCCTAAATCTTAACTAGCTTAAGACATGGGCTCTTCCCATACCATATCTCATATGGAGTGGTAGGATGTGATCTGATTCGAACCTAATTTCAATAGGTATGCCGCTTCTCAAGTGCATAACCCCCAAAAGGAAATAGGTAACTCAGTAGTACTCATCATAGAGCGTACCATATCTCATAGGGTGCTATTGCTCCGCCCCGATACACCGTTGTGCTGTGGTGTATTCAGAGGAGTAATGCTGAGAGAGAATCCCATTCTCCTTTAGAATAGTCCAGAAATTCCGTGCACAAGGATTCTCCTCCTTGATCTCATCAAAGGACATAATGCTTATACCCGTATTTTGGTTCTCTACTTCTAACTTATATTCTGTGAATATCTCAAAAGGTTCGGACTTGTGTTTCAACAGGAACATATGTCTGAATCTTGAGAGATCATCAGAGAATGTAATGAAGTACAAAGAACTGGTCTTGGCATGTGTAGACAGGCGACCTTTCATATATCAGCATGTATCAATCCCAAAAGTTCACTAACTCTTTCTCTGTTCCCAATAAACAGAGCTATGGTCATCTAATCTTTGTGACATGACTGGCAAGTTTCACAAGATGTAAATTCAAACTGATTTAAATATGCATCTAAAATGTAACTTCAGCTAGCCGGGGCGCATTGATATAACCTAGTCTACAATGCCTCAAGAAGGAATCGTTCATTTCTGAACTCTTCTTCTTGTGTGTGTTCTGTATACTAGGAACTGTAGTTTGATTTAGAACGTCAATGCTTTTAGATAACGTGCCTGAACCGATCAACTTTTGAAATAGGAAATGTTCAAAACATTATCCAACAATACAAAATTATATCCTTTCTTTACTAATAAAGAGACTGATATGATGTTGTATATCAGGTTCGGTATCTAATAACATTTGTTAAGAATCAATGTATTCTGGTAATACAGGGTGACAGTGACCAACAGACTTGGCTACAACACTTGCACAGTTTTCTGTCTCATGAAACTTATCACCCGTTCTCAGTTCTCTACCTATCTGTAGCCCATGTAACAGATTACATATGCGGGATCCTGATCCGGTATCTAATACCCAGGACGTAAAGGATACTGAGAAACAGTTCTGTGTAATGTACACACCCGAAGATGATGCATCAACATGCACTTTCTTCGTTTGGGCGGCATGGGAATTCTGGTAATCCCCAATTTCCCGCTCTGTCTTATAACATTTATAAGTTGGAGCGGGACCAAGGTTCCCCAGCGCAGTATAACAAGCGGGTTCGGTCAATACATCTGTATTATTATCTTGATTAAGGCGTGATATGGTCGCTACCTGGAGAGAGAGAGAAGAAAACACACAGCGTGCGCTCTTGCAAGAATAGATTGGTTATTATTTTATCTAATCAGGATGGCTCCCACTGTTTTTTATCAAATCTTCCTTCAAACCCTAAAAGGAAAGACTAGCCGGGATTAATTACACGCTACAAGTTCGCCAATCTTTCAGCCAGGCCAATGCCGGTACTTTGAGGGAGGTTCCCCGTGCTTTCGCACGGACCTAATTAAAGTCAACCTCGTTTTCCCAGGGGCGTAACCCCGTTGACACCTTTCTAGACACCTACTTGATTGGCTAATTGTAATGTGTAAAACTCTCCCATGAGTAACTCTTACTCGCAGCGGGTATCGGGATCCAACTATCTCATAGAAGGTATGCAATCTCATTTCAAATTTCAACACTTGAAATTCCCGATAATTTTGCCCCTAACGTGCTATGACCTTGACGAAAGCCAACAAACCATAGCCCGCTAGTCACATTCAACCCGTACATTTCTTGATTGAATTAAACCCGCCCGCACGACCCTTGACGAAAGCCAACAAAGCCGCACGACTACCCTAATCCAATCGCATCGTATGCAGCAGAAAGCAGCATATAGCTACCGCACACTACACCTTGACGAAAGCCAACAAATGTAGCACGAATACTATATACAACTTATCTGAAATGACGGAGGGCTACGACAGGTTTTTCTGAAAACCTATTGCGTAATGAACTTGATATCGTTGTAGAATCAAATGATTTTAAAATGGAGTGTTTTTGAGGCTTTTCTAGTTTTGCTAAAGGGGTCACTCCCGGTGAAGGGATCGTCGGCCCTTTCCTCGTCGAATGAGGTGCGAGATATATCATATATATCACTGTGCAAAGCAGAAACTATAGAAGCAATCAAAAGACAAACCGAATGTGTAGCATCTGCCAGTTATTTCTAAAGGGGTCACTCCCGGTGAAGGGATCTCGGCCCTTTCCTCATCCAATAAGGTGCAGGATGTTCTACAAGGAACACCGCGATGCAAAGTAAGAACTGTAGCTACCTGTTTTTGAAAATTCGATTCCACAACATCTTTTAGGTTTCTTTTTCTTTCATTAATCACATTAATGAAGTCCCATCATTTAAGTACCTAAACATCACAGATAAATACGACGTACACTTATGCCATCCGCATTCGCCTCGATGTCCCCTCGTGCACCGTTAGGTTAGGTAACTAACGGCAGAGCGGGGCAGGGCTAGCACGGGTGTAAAACATAAGTAACGTCTATAAAATATATCATATATACTATATACAGTATCTATCACAACATATCAAATGATCACATCATAGATATCGCAGCAGAAGAATCATATGAAACATTGGATATACTAGGACGTCCGTGTTTTCAATACGAGCCAGTATAAAACACGGATTCCACGGTCGCGATGAATAGCCAAACCCACACCCCTAGACCCCTACGAGAGCGGCAAGCAACCCTACCAATTCTAGAGTTAGGAGACCCGGACTCGACTCCTCGAGTTGGTCTCCCACTGGACCCTAGAACCCGGTTACTTGTGCTCTCCACCTTGGGTCTATCCTAGTGCGGAAAAGTAAATAATGTACAAATGGTGACAACATCCGCAACCTGGAAGTGCCCCAATAAAAGAATATTACATACAAGTTTTTACATGAATGAAAATGGAAAAACACTCATCTCACATAAAAAAAACCCGGCTATTCAAACACGACGATCCAATATAACATATCCAGCAACACATAACATCACATATCATCAGCGTAAGTAAACATGCGTATCCCAATTGTCGTTGACATATAGCAACGAAACCGGCGATATCACATATTACACTTACGGTCGCAGAAAAGAAAGTGTAAAACTACAACAGTTGGAATGATATCGCATGCCTAATCAAATGAATTCCTTAGACATCACATGCCTAACAATTATAAACCCCGCATTTTAGTCTCATTTATCGAAAACTCTTTTCAATATCTAGTCGGGCAATTCAACAAGATTCCCAGTATCCTGACCGAATGCTCGTCGCAAACTTTAGTAGACGGCCGCACCCCCGATACCGTCGACGAAATGCACTAAGGAGGAACACCGCTGCCGCGAGCACCTGAACGGATGCTTTCGGCGACGGAGTTCTCCTACAGTCACTTGGTCGGGGCTATGGGGCGTAGCTATCTATTAAGTTTACCGGCGAGTATCCGCGTACGCTACGCGATTGCGACGGACTTTTGATCGCATCAAAATTTCGTGGCAACCGATCAAGTGAGACTAAACTGCTATGTTTATAACATTCATTCAGTTATCTCATAACTATTTGTGGATTCCAAATATTGTATCACATTCCAGATAAATAGAAAATGTTAAACTTTCCGATCGAACAATCAAACACCCAAGTTTTCCAGGAACAGCTCAACACATGAAATAAGTTTAAAAACATTCACTTCATGCCTCAGTACCAACGGTCCAGCCGTAGAAGGGTCAAGCCAACGCCTCACATGTGGCACGCCGTACTGCCCTAAACCCTAAGGTTCAAAGGGCAGTTCAAGACGGTCACATAATCGAGTTAAGGTTTGTTGTCTTCTAGAGGGTCCATCGCGTTACTTGCACTACTTAGAACGTTCTTAAACCACGGAAAAATCCAACACTTGGAAATTTCCCGGAAGGGGAAAAAGTGGGTATTTATATCCGGTCGAACTTTTTAACATATTCTAAAACTATCCGGAAAAACACATAGACAAAATTAGACAATCCGATCGAATCTTCGAGTCCCCAATACAACCCAGAAAACTCAACTCTTGAGTAAGCATTAAAAATTCCCAGAAAAATCAGCAATAAAATAAAGAAATTACTGTGCAAAAAGTAATGGAAAAAGTGACCGTACGGCCGTGGAACCGCCGCACGAGCCATGCTTGTACCGCGGTTCCGCGGCTCCTTGATCGATTCAGGCACACGTGTTGCACAGTATTTCTTAGAAAAGCCTGCTGATTTTTCTGCATATTTTTAATTCACAAAAATCCCAGTTTTAAAAAATTGTACAGAGAAGGGTTTTGGATTAGGGTTTCGGGTTCGATCGGACTTCTAACATCGTCTACACTTCGCCTAAAGCTCTAGCTAGGCTCTAATACCACTGTAGGGTTACTAGGAACACAAATAGAGGTTCCACAAGGCATCAACCATGCCAAAATCAAATATTTTTCTTGTGCCGAGAAACCCTAATGCTAGATTGTTAACTAGAGATTAGGCGAAAAGCAAGCAAGCAAGCAAACAACTTTGCTACTAAGTGAATGGAAATACAACCTTTGTAGATCCGGTCCACCACTTCTTTAGCTCCGAGATGACGTCCCTCCGCTCCGATCATCGGATCCCGGACTCTAGCGATGGTTTCGTCGGAGAAACTAGCGGGCTAGGTCGTTGACTTCGATGCCGAAGATGATCTAGTCGAGGCGACTCAAACTCAAGCTCCATCTTCGCTTGGTCATGAACCATGTGAAGAAAACACCCTATACAACATGGCAAGTGATAGAGGATGAAGAAATAGGAAGTGGGTTCACTTTGGAATTGGATTTCTCACTTGGATTCATCACTTGGAAATTTTTCAAGAATGCTTTCTTCTCTTCATGAAGAAGAAGAAGAAGGAGAAAAAGAATTATTGCAAAAAGAAAATCCAAGTGATATCTATCATATTGCAACCATGGGTTAGATAAACTCATGTAGAGAATAAACTAGGGTTAAGCTAAATGGTTAGGGTTTAGGAATAAAACAAAATGGTAAGACCGTTTCAAAGATGCTAGAAAAATCATGAAGCTTCTTGCACAAAACAAAGAAAGCCACTACCATTTTATTCTTGCTAAAATGAATAAATAAATGAATGAATAAGAAGAAATAAAACCCTAACCATTAACCTAATCATAGTTTTAAAGCATACACACACCCAAGTTTGCATGTATCATCAAACATGATACAAACAAGTGCACAAACATATATCATATATACAATGTGCACATTCAAGTGAGAAAATAATCTTAAGTGAACCAATACTAGTTAATGTAAAGTAATATATCATATATATAATTATACATTAAATTATTAAATCAACACTTGATTTAATGATCCGGTCATACTGCATATAACCGACTAATATCAATAGTAACAACTTATCGAATCAACACTTGATCCGATAACCCGGCTATATCGCATATAACCGATCAATGTCACAAATCGCGAGAATCGAATACAGTATTACATACTGGTATTATTCTCGGTCCCGCACATATCCCATATGCGCTCCCATTTCATTTCGCTTGAGCCAGGAAACCTCTGTGTAGGACTCTAAAGACTCGTCAATACGCCGGCAGTAGGTGATGATCATATCAAACACCCACAAGCCGCAAGCGGTCTGCTAAACGTAACGGCCACCCGGGTATTGAGCGATCAGAAGATCAACGAGCAAGCCCGCTCACACTCCTGTGAATCCAACCAGTAACACTTCCCGTACAGTCCGGTCTCGTCGTCTGATATGTCGCATATCTCACCTAGGGGTGGTAAACGTCAGACCCCAATAGCTCGATAAGTCGTGTCGATATGAGGTCTATAACAGTTCGAGAAACTACTGGTAACACTTACCAGTAAATCTCAGCAACCCTGGCCAGGGATTTCCGGTTATAGCCAATCGAACACAGCGCAACATCAACTCCCTATACCGGGAGAGACGAATCCCCTCCTATCGCTCATTGCCTCCATGTGATTCGGGACTATACCCAAAAACCACCGTTTTGCACGCCCTCTTGGACATGGTAAGGTGGAAATCAAAGCACAGTGGGAATCACACAAAACTCTATGACGATCTCGGGTCTACAGACTAACCTGTACCAGTGTCACCAGAGAACTGCCATCTGACTAAGGTATAATACCATCTGGGAGTTCTCGGAGAGTCCGTCCAGTGTAGCCAGTCTCCACTGAGCACCCGTATATCATCTCTGATGTCAAACACCAATGGATATGGGATCATCCATCGCCTATCTGTATGGGTCGAGAAGGTATACGCTAGTCTACTCTGGTATATCGATGCCCCGTCTTGATACACCCACGACTAGGGACCTTGAAGGAGGTACTTATGGACTACCATGTCCCCAGTAGTATGATCCGCATCATAGTCCAGGTAGTCAAGTACACATCCTAAGGGCTTTACCAACATGTAACAGAGAGACAATCAGTGTACTCGTTAAGGTAAAGAGCAACCAGATAGCATACTATCATGTCGAGCAAGAAAGTCCTCCCTATATATATGTCCAAGCATCCACTACAATATACATCCTATGTATAGTAATGGCCTCTAGGGCATACATATAACTAACAATATTTTATTTATAAAGATGCAATGCAGAAAAATAAGATACGGAATTAAATATGCAAAGAAAAACAAATATGTACAAAAAATAAAAATATGCTGATGCAATGCAAAGATAACTATTTACAATCAATCCTCACCCCTAAAATTACTGATAGCAGTGTCCTCACTGCTCCCTGCGGTGTCTACTAGACGCGGTCTCACTAGTCCCAGCCTCACCTCTATCTATCCCCCATCCTCTTGATCGTGATCGTGAACGTTCCTCTCTTGCTAGGAGGGTGGACATTCATTGTTCCAGGCTCGTTATTCGCTGATCAAACTTAGTCAGCATCCCTATCACTCTTTCTACCTCCCTATGGGTTCGTCGAATTAAGCGCGATTGCGCAGTGGGGGTAAGCTCTTCGTCGCTCGTTGTGGAGCTCGAGCTATGGGTCTTGGCCATCACGTCCTCGGCCGGCTCGGTGCGCGACCATAAATCATGTAATCGTGTGTAGGACATGGAGACACCCTCAAGAAGAGGTCTAATGGGAACCCCACCATGCATGTAAAATTCAAATTCCTCAACAGGAAGGAAATGGCGACACAGTTGTGTCACCAACAATGGGCATGGATAATTGGCCGCCCGTTTGCCGGCGCCAATCGAATGAAGAAACACAGTGCACATGTCAAAGCTAGGGTTTCGAGTCATCAATGTGTGCACTATATGAAAGGATGGTGTGAAAAATGTTGTGATGTGCGAACTTCCAAAAATATTGTTTTGTGCCCAACGGTACACAGTTAAAACGTTCGCAAAAAGCGTGCGAGCCTGAATGCCCTTTCGGGGCTCCCTAGAACAGTCATTTCCCATTAAAGGTAGGTAGTCCTCAAATCGGAGGGGTTGATCGTGAATAGGGAGTCGTGGTATTAATATGACTTCGTGAATGAAGTCCCTATCGATTAAAATTTCCCGATCCCCCCACAGTAATCTAATGTACCCATGTTGTGCCAGACAACCCTCCTCCATACATTCATAGAAACGTGCAACAAGATCCGGAAGCGCGAATGCATTCGGACGGTTAAATAATAGAAAGTTTCATCCACGCTTTCGGATCTCGTCGCCGAAATAACTACCATAAACATTATGTGCAAACAACTGGGGGAAATCCCTTTCAAACTGAAGTGTAGGGGCCATGGAATTAATTTGTAGAAAGATAAAAAATTTACAGAGGGGATAAGAGAAAAGCAAACCTCCTCTGAAAATTTCAGAGGGCGACGACACCAAGCGGCGGCGGTTGCGTGGTTAGGAGGGGGCTTGGGCGGCGGTTCCGCGGCAAGAAGGGGCGATCTCTCTGCTATTTCTGCTGCGGCGGCTAGGGTTTTTCATAGGGTGAAATTTAGGATTCTGTAAATGCAGAAGAGGAGTCTCTGTGTTTTTATAGGGGTTTTGGTTATTTGTACAAAAGACCCCTTCAAAAGATGAATTTATTTTGTAAAGAAAAAAATTGTATTATTATTTATTTATTTAATAGAACTGAATATTTACAAAAATACCACCCAAAAATTTGGAAAAAAAAATTTTTTTTTTTATAATTACAAGTGTGAAGATGGTATATACATACCCCCAAACTTATTTGAAACAGTGTTTCCACTGTTTATGGCTGGATAACCGAAGTTTGGTGATAAGCGGAGGAAGATTAGTCGATGTAAACCGGCTCCTGCAACATCAGGAATTCCTCCGATGGGTCAGCGGTGAGGAACGGTTTTAACCTGTGTCCGTTCACTTTGAATAGTGAACCGTTCTCTGGATTTTCCAAATCCACCACACCGTGCGGATATGCAGTCTGCACAAAATATGGTCATTTCCAGCGAGATCTGAACTTCCCGGGATGGAAATGTAACCGGGTGTCGTAAAGAAGTACCTGTTGACCAGGTGTGAATGTTTTTCGCGTAAGGTGTTTATCATGAAACACATTCATTCGGTTCTTAACGACAACTGCGTTTTCGTAAGCTTCATCCCGAAGCTCGTTCAAATCGTTTATCTGCAGCTTCTGATGGCTGCCCGCATTATCAAGAGATAAATTCAACTCCTTAATCGCCCAAAATGCTCGATGCTCAATTTCCACTGGAAGGTGGAAAGCCTTTCCGTAAAAAAGCCGATAAGGAGACATGCCAAGATCAGTTTTATAAGCAGTTCGAAATACCCAAAGGGCATCAGTGAGTTTTAAAGACCAATCCTTACGGTTCTTGGAAACCGTTTTCTCCAAAATTTGTTTGATTTGCCGATTAGACACGCTAGCCCACATGTTTGGGGGTGGTAGGGCGTGGATAGTTTATGATTAATGGAGTATTTCTGCATCAAGGCCTCGAAAGTCCTATTACAGAAATGTGTTCAACTGTCACTAATGATCGCGCGGGAGTGTCCAAACCGGTAAAAGATGTTTTCCTTAAGGAATCTAACGACAACCTTGTTGTCGTTAGTCCGGCTGGGCATGGCCTCGACCCATTTAGAGACATAATCTACAGCTAGAAGAATATACAGGTTCCTAAAAGAGCTGGGAAACGGCCCCATGAAATCAATCCCCCAAACATCGAAAATCTCGATAACCAAGATTGGTTGGAGCGGCATCTCGTTTCACCTGGATATCTGGCCCAAGTGTTGGCACCGGGAGCAAATCTTGCAGTAATCATAAGCATCTTTGAAGAGTTGTGGCCAGTAGAAGCCACACTGCAAGATCTTCTCGGCTGTCTTTCTTGGGCCAAAATGCCCGCCACACGCTTGATCGTGGCAAAATGACAGCACACTCTTGAATTCATTATTAGGCACACACCGACGAATAATCTGGTCGGGACAGTATTTAAACAAATAGGGTTCGTCCCAGTAAAAGTGCTTTACTTGGGATAAGAATCGAAGTCTGTCCTGACTTGACCACTCGTTTGGTAGTAATCATGTTGCTAAATAGTTCACAATATCTGCGAACCAGGGTTCGCATGATACTGTCAAGAGCTGTTCATCCGGAAAAACGTCGTTTATTGGAAGTGAAAGCGTCGGCGAAGAAGGAAGTCGTGAGAGATGGTCGGCCACTATGTTTTTACATCCTCTTTTGTCTTTGATGACAAGGTCAAACTCTTAGAGTAAGAGGATCCAACGTATCAGCCGAGATTTTGCGTCCATCTTTGCAAAAAGATGGCGTAGAGCAGAATGGTCTGTGTAGACAATGACTGGAGAGCCGATTAGGTAAGGGCTGAATTTTTCTAATGCAAACACAACAGCCAAGAATTCCTTCTCGGTTGTTGTGTAATTCAACTGGGCATCGTTCAGGGTTCGGCTAGCATAATAGATTACGTGCGGCATCTTGTCGATGTGCTGTCCTTGGACAGCACCAATGGCAAAGTCGGATGCATCGCACATAATCTCAAAGGGATACATCCAGTCAGGAGAAGAAAGTACAGGAGCAGAAGTGAGTGAGCTTTTAAGTGATTCGAATGCAGTCACACAGCTCGAGTTGAAATCGAATGTGGTGTCCTTGGCCAGCAGAAGAGTCAAGGGTCTAGCAATCTTGCTAAAATCCTTGATAAACCGTCTATAGAAACCGGCATGGCCAAGAAAAGCTCGGATGACTCGGACGCATTTGGGAGGAGGAAGATTGGAAATGACCTCAATCTTAGCTTTATCCACCTCAATACCATTTTGCGAGATGATATGTCCTAAGACAATACCTTCGCGCACCATGAAATAGCACTTCTCCCAGTTCAAAGTGAGGTTTTTAACCTTACACCGGGTAAGGACAGCGTCGAGATGCTGTAAACACTCGTCAAAGGAATCGCCGAAAATGGAGAAATCATCCATGAATATCTTCAAGAATTTTTCCACCATGGCTGAGAAAATTCCCATCATACACCGCTGGAAGGTAGCGGGTGCATTGCATAACCCAAAGGGCATGCGGCGATATGCAAACGTGCCGAAAGGATAGGTGAACGTGGTTTTGTCCTGATCTTTTTCGGCGATGGGAATCTGGTTATAGCCGGAGTAGCCATCCAGAAAGCAGTAGTACTCGTGTCCAGCCAATCGTTCGAGCATTTAGTCAATAAATGGTAGCGGAAAGTGATCTTTCCGCGTTGCGGCATTGAGTTTTCTGTAATCTATGCACACTCGCCACCCAGTTTGGATGCGAGTAGGGATCAACTCGTTCGCCTGATTGGTGATGACCGTTATGCCCGACTTTTTGGGGACAACATGTATCGGACTGACCCACTGGCTATCAGAGATAGGGTAAATGATACCACTATCAAGACATTTGACGATCTCTTTTTTCACAGCCTCCTTCATGACTGGATTGAGTCACCTCTGTGGATACCTGGCTGGTTTAGCATCATCCATCATATGAATGTGATTTTCAACGATCAAGGGACTAATCCCCTTGATGTTCGCCATAGTCCAGCCAAAAGCTTGCCGATTGCTCTGCAAGACCGTCAGAAGGGCTTTCTCCTGCTCTGAAGCTAGAGAAGCCGAGATGATAATAGGGAGGGTCTCGTTCTCACCTAAGTAAGCATACTTGAGGTGAAAAGGCAACGGCTTAAGTTCGAGCGCTGGAGGTGAAACGATTGAAGGCAAAATCGGCGAAAATGTCTTGAACTCGAAGGATTCTAACAGAGGCTCAAAACGAGTGTACGCGACCGAGTCGGATGGTTCAGCTAACGCATCCGAAATTTCAAAGGATTCAAGCTCGGGTGGCAACAAGTCAAGATCGTTCAAGAAAGTGAAACACTCATAATTACTGTCGGGAGCAGTATCAGATTCAAGGAAGAACGTACTAGTGGCGTCAAGATTGCTGTGATCGAACAGAAATTTCTCGAACTCACAGTTCTCAGGGACGATCTACTGGATCGAACAACGTCTAGTATATGAGCATTAGGTTCGGAAGGCTGATTCCCCAACCTAAAAATGTTGAGTTCAATTGTCAAGTTTCTAAAAGATAGGTTCATCGAACCATTTCGACAATTGATCACAGCATTCGAGGTCGCAAGGAATGGACGATCGAGTATCACCGGAATTTGATTCCGGGGGTTGGCTACAGATTGTGTCTAAAACAATGAAATCAACGGGGAATATGAAGTCCCCTACCTTTATTAACACATCCTTTAGCTCACCCCTAGGATGGGTGATAGATCGGTCGGCCATTTGGAGAGTACAGTGTGTGGGTTTCAGCTCTCCTACACCTAATTGCTCATATACCGAATACGGAAGCAGGTTAACACTAGCACCAAGATCCAAAATTGCGCGGTCGATGTTCTTATCACCAATAGTTATTGAAATAGTAGGACAGCCAGGGTCCTTTCGTTTTTGAGGTAAAGCTTGGGTAAGAGCATCACTCACGGCACTAGCTAAGAAAATCTTCTTGGGTACCTGAGATTTCCTCTTCTTGGTGCACAAGTCCTTCAAGATTTTTGCGTAGGAAGGGACTTGTTGGATTGCATCCAAGAGGGGAATGTTAATGTTAACCTGTTTAAACAACTCCACAATCTTCTCCATTTGTGGATTTTGTTTATTGGACCTCAACCGGTTTGGAAATGGAACATTTTGAAAATTGGTTGAGTCCAATGCTTGTGGAGGAGATTGTAGAGTTGGAACGGATCCCAGAACTGGAGTTTTCGTAGAGTGAGATGTGGTTCCGTTCGGAGTAGCAGAAGAAGAAGAGCCTTTTGAAGAATGGAGAACAGGCTCAGAAGACGAAGAAGGAGAAGAAGAAGAAGCGGAAGCGGCCGGGGTGTCATCATCTGTGCCAACCTTGTTGTGCAGCATCCTTCCAGATCTCAACGTAGTCACGGCACTCACATTATGGTTTTGTTGTTCAAGAGCAACATGTGCATTATGTGGGTGACCAGGATTTGGGAGTGGTTAAGATGGAAGTTGTAGGGTTCCTAGGCACCCTGATGAGGTCTCACAAGGCATCGAACATGCCAATATAAAAATTTATGGGTGCCGAGAGACCCGACTACGGATCGTTTGCTAGATTTCTAGGCGAAAAGTAAACAAGTTAACAATTAACTAATGGGAAACGGAAATACAACCTTTGTAGATCCGGTGCTCCACCTCCATAGCTCCGCAACGAGGTCCTCTCCGCTGTCCAAATCAAATCCGGGCTCTAGCGTTGGCTTCGTCGGAGAATGGGCAAGCTAGGTCGTCGATGTCCATGCCGAAGATGATCTACGTCGAGGCATCGCTAGATCAAGCTCCACCTTCACCAAACCATGATGACTTGTGAAGGAAACACACTCTACTACTTGGCAAGAGGTAGAGGATGAAGAAATAGGAAGTGGGTAAACTTTAGATTTGGATTTCTCACTCTTTTTCATCACTTGCCATTGATGGAGGCAAGCTTTCTTCACTTGAAGAAATGAAGAAGAAGAAGGAAATAGTTATGATAAGTTAATTAAAAATGAAAAGAAAAATCAAAACTTATCATAATCTAAAACCATGGTCAAGTGTAGAGATTGAACTAGGGTTAAATCAAATGGTTAGGTTAAGCATGAGATAAGAATGGTGGACAAAGTCAAAGGTTCATGAATCTTCAACTACAAACAAAGAAAGCCACCATTCTTCTCATTTCTTTTTCCAAAAAGAAAATAAATAAATAAATGAATAAATAGATATGAAAAACAAAACCCTAACCATTTAAATAACCATGGTTTAATCTTTACACAAACTCAAGTTAGCATGCATCATCAAACATGATACATACAAGTGCACAAAAAATATATCACATATACAATGTGCACATTCCAAGTGAGAAAATCCGTTTAAAGTGAACCAATACTAGTTAGTGCAAAGTAACATATCAAATATATAATTATGCATTAAATCATTAAATCAACACTTAATTCAATGATCCGGTCATGTCGCACACAACCGACTAGTATTCAATGTATCGGCTTATCGAATCAACGCTTGAATCGATAACTAGGTTATATCGCATACAACCTTTCCGATACATTCATCGCGAGAATGGAATGCGGCATCACATACACGCATTATTCTCGGTCCCGCACATATCTCATATGGGCTCCTATTTCGTTTCGCTTGAGCCAGGAAACCTCTGTGTAGGACTCTAAAGACTCGTCAATACGCCGGCAGCAGGTGATGATCATATCGAACACCCACAAGCCGCAAGCGGTCTGCTAAACGTAACGGCCACCCGGGTATTGAGCGATCTGAAGATCGACGAGCAAGCCCGCTCACACTCCAGTGAATCCGACCAGTAACACTACCGTACAGTCCGGTCTGATCGTCTGATCTGTCGCATATCTCGCCTAGGGGTGGTAAACGTCAGACCCCAATAGCTCGATAAGTCGTGTCGATATGAGGTCTATAACTATTCGAGAAACTACTGGTAACACTTACCAGTATATCTCAGCAACCCTGGCCAGGGATTTCCTGTTATAGCCAATCGAACACAGCGCAACATCAACCCCCTATACCGGGAGAGACGAATCCCCTCCTATCGCTCATTGCCTCCATGTGACTCGGGACTGTACCCAAAAACCACCATTTTGCACGCCCTCTTGGACGTGGTAAGATGGAAATCAAAGCACAGTGGGAACCACACAAGACTCTATGACGATCTCGGGTCAACAGACTACTCTGTACCAGTGTCACCAGAGAACTGCCATCTGACGTGAGGTATAATACCATCTGGGAGTTCTCGGCGAGTCCGTCCAGTGTACCCAGTCTCTATTGAGGACCCGTATATCATCTCTGATGTCAAACACCAATGGATATGGGATCATCCATCGCCCATCTGTATGGGTCGAGAAGGTATACGCTAGTCTACTCTGGTATATCGATGCCCCGTCTCGATACACCCACGACTAGGGACTTTGAAGGATGTACTTATAGACTACCATGTCCCCACTAGTATGATCCGCATCATAGTCCATGTAGTCAAGTACAGATCCTAAGGGCTTTACCAACATGTAACAGAGAGACAATCAGCATACACGTTAAGGTAAAGGGTAACCAGATAGCATACTATCATGTCGAGCAAGAAAGTCCTCCCTATATATGTCCCAGCATCCACTACAATATACATCCTATGTACAGTAATGGCCTCTAGGGCATACATATAACTAACAATCTCCCACTTGCACTAGGGCCATCTGATAGCAGTGGTTGCAGTATCTCATACTCAACCATCCCATAAAAGTCTCTCTCTGGGAACAGGCCTTTGTGAGTGGATCCGCTGTGTTGTCCTCTGAGTCTACTCTCTAAACCTCGATCTCCCTAGAGATCAACCATCTCCATGATCAGGTGATACTGCCTTAGAATATGTCTGGATCACTGATGGGACCGGCGTTCCTTGGCATAAGCCACAACTCCATTGTCACACAATGGGAGGAACAAAGTTCATCTCATGAACTAATATACACCCAGACTGCCTCTTTGGTAGCATCTTAAGTAGCGATGTATCCTGCCTTTATCGTCTAGTATGTCACGGTATCTTGCTTGGAACTCTTCCAACATACCGCCCCTTTACTGAGGGTAAAGACAATGCCTGCGACTGACATTCAGTCGTCTTTATCACCCTGGAACCCTTCCAGTGATTCTCCCCAGGATCAGTTGATACCGTCTCACTACAACTAGTGAGAGTCCTAACATCCAATTAGATCTATCTCATAGATCTAAAAACCCAGGATTTAGGAGGTATCACTTTGATCCTTTATGGAGAATCATTGTGATAAGCGGAGATTAATCGAGCGTAGCATAGGAAACTCCTTCCCTATCAAGAGTATGTCATCCACGTACTCTACGAGGATCGTCACCATACTCCCTACTACCTTCTTATTTATACAAGGTTCATCTACCATTTTGATGATGTCAACTTCTTTGACCGCTTCATCAAAACAGATGTTCCAACTCCGCGATGCCTGCTTTATCCTTATAAAGCACCTTGCACACGTTTCCGCTGCTCCCACTGTTTACGAAGCCCTCTGGCTGTGTACTTATAGATGCACTCTTCTAAAACATCATTTAGAAAAGCAGTCATGACACCCAACCACCAGATATCGTAGTCATGGTATGCAGCCGTGGCAAGTAGGATCTGGATGGACTTAAGCATAGCTACTTGAAAAAGGTTTCATCATTATCCACACCTGGTCAATGATGCACTCTTTTAACAAGTCTAGCTTTGAAAGTCTCAACCTTTCCATGTACACCAAGTAATCTTCTCAAGATATACTTGCTCCTGATGGGGATTTAACCCTTCAGATATAGCAACCAAAGTCCATACTTTGTTGGTGTATAAGGATTCCATCTCAGATCACTAAGCATCCAGCCATTCTTACAGAGTCTTACTCCTGATGGCCAGCTCGAAACTAGTTGGGTCATCATCTCATGATGTAATCCTTGCTCCCACTGTTATAGAGAAACCAAAGTATCTATCAGGTGGGTGAGGAACCCTACTAGATCGGCGGAGAGGCTGAGGTTCGTTGGTATCTACTGAATCCTTTGGTTCTATCAAATCATCTGCTGTAGTTTGTATAGCTGGAACATTTCCAGTTCTACATAACAGATCTTGCCTCGAGCTTGTCCGGATTTTGGTTTTAGACATAGGCCGGACAACCCCAAATCTTAACTAACTTAAGAAATGGGCTCTTCCCTTTCCATATCACATATGAAGTGGTAGGCAACTGATTTGATTTGAACCCTATTCAATAGGTATGCAGCTTCTCAAGTGCATAACTCCCAAAAGGAAATAGGTAACTCAGCAGTACTCATCATAGAGCACACCTTATCATATAGGGTGTGATTGCTCCACCCCGATATACCATCGTGCTATGGTGTATACGGAGGAGTAATGCTGAGAGAGAATCTCATTCTCCTTTAGAATAGTCCAGGATTTCCGTGCACAAGTATTCTCCTCCTCGATCTCATCATAGGACATAATACTTATACCCGTATTGGTTCTCTACTTCTAACTTATATTCTGTGAATATCTCAAAAGGTTCGGACTTATGTTTCAACAGGAACGTATGTCTGAATCTTGAGAGATTATCAGAGAATGTAATGAAGTAAAAGAACCAGTCTTGGCATGTGTAGACTGGGGACCTACATACATCAACATGTATCATCCCAAGAGTTCATTAACTCTTTCTCTGTTTCCAATAAACAGAGCTGGTGTCATTATATCTTTGTGACATGACTCGCAAGTTTCATAAGATGTAAATTCAAACTGATTTAAATATGCATCTATATGTAACTTCAGCTAGTCGGGTCACATTGATCTGACCTAGTCTACAATACCTTAAGAAGGATCCGTTCATTTCTGAACTCTTCCTCTTATGTGTGTTCCGTATACTAAGAACTGTAGTTTGATTTAGAACATTAATGCTTTTAGATAACGTGCCTGAACCGATCAACTCTTGATATAGGAAATGTTCAAAACATTATCCAACAATACAAAATTTTATCATTTCTTTACTAATAAAGAGACAGATATGATTTTGTATATCAGGTTCGGTATCTAATAACATTCGTTCAGAATCAATGTATTGGTAATACAGGGTGACAGTGACCAACAGACTTGGCTGCAACGCTTGCCCCGTTTTCTGCCTCATGAAACTTATCACCCGTTCTCAGTCCTCTACCTTTCTGTAGCCCTATGTAACAGATTACATATCTGGGATCCTGATCTGGTATCACATACCCAGGACGTAAAGGTTACTGAGAAACAGTTCTTTGTATAATGAACACACCCGAAGATGATGCATCAGCATGCACTCTCTTCGTTTGGGCGGCACGGGAAATCTGGTATTCCCCAAATTCCTGCTCTGTCTTATAACAATTATAAGTTGGAGCGGGACCAACGTTCCCCAGCTCAGTATAACAAGCGGGTTCGGTCAATAATCCGTATTATTATCTTGATTAAGGCGTGATATGGTCGCTACCTGGAGAGAGAGAGAAGAAAACACTCAGCGTGCGATCTGTCAAGAATAGATTGGTTATTATTTTATCTAATCAGGATGGCTCCCACTACTTTTTATCAAATCTTCCTTCAAACCCTAAAAGGAAAGACTAGCCGGGATTAATTACACACTACAAGTTCGCCAATCTTTCAGCCAGGCCAGTGTCGGTACTTTGAGGGAGGTCCCCCGTGCTTTCGCACGAACCTAATTAATGTAAACCTCGTTTTCCCAGAGGCGTAACCCCGTTGACACCTTTCTAGACACCTACTTGATCGGCTAATTGTAATATGTAAAACTCTCCCAGGAGTAACTCTTACTCGCAGCGGGTATCGGGATCCAACTATCTCATAGAAGGTATGCAATCTCATTGCAAATTTCAACACTTGAAATTCCCGATAAAATTTTGCCCCTAGCTCGCTATGACCTTGACGGAGGCCAAACAACCCATAGTCCGCTAGTCAAGTTCAACCCGTCATTTCCTGATTGAATTAAACCCACCCGCACGACCCTTGACGGAGGCCAAACAACGCCGTACGAATACCCTAATCCAATCGCATCATATGCCAGCAGATAAGCACTAGTTAGCTACCGTACACTACGCCTTGACGGAGGCCAAACAACCGCAGCACGAATACTAAATAGTACGTATCTGAAATGACGGAGGGCTACGACAGGTTTTTCTGAAAACCTATTGTGTAATGAACTTGATATCGTTGTAGAATCAAATGATTTTGAAATGGAGTGTTTTTTAGGCTTTTCTAGTTTTGCTAAAGGAGTCACTCCCGGTGAAGGGATCGTCGGTCCTTTCCTCGTCGAATGAGGTGCGGGATATATCATATATATCACTGTGCAAAGCAAAAACTCTTAAAAGCAATCAAAAGACAAACCGAATGTGTAGCATCTGCCAGTTATTGCTAAAGGAGTCACTCCCGGTGAAGGGATCTCGGTCCTTTCCTCATCGAATAAGGTGCAGGATATATCACATGTACCGCTGTGCAAAGCAAGAACTGTAGCTACCAGTTTTATTTTGAAATTCGATTCTACAACATCTTAGGTTTCTTTTATTTCATTAATCACATTAATGAAGTCCAATCATTTAAGTACCTAAACATCACAGATAAATACGACGTACACTTATGCCATCCGCATTCGCCTTGATGTCCCCTCGTGCACCGTTAGGTTAGGTAACTAACGGCAGAGCGGGGCAGGGCTAGCGCGGGTGTAAAACATAAGTAACGCCTATATAATATATCATATATACTATATACTGTATCTATCACAGAACATCACATGATCACATCACAGATATCGCAGCAGAAGAATCATATGAAATATTGGATATACTAGGACGTCCGTGTTTTCAATACGAGCCAGTATAAAACACGGATTCCACGGTCGTGATGAATAGCCAAACCCACACCCCTAGACCCCTACGAGAGCGGCAAGTAACCCTACCAATTCTAGAGTTAGGAGACCCGGACTCGACTCCTCGAGTTGGTCTCCCACTGGACTCCAGAACCCGGTTACTTGTGCCCTCCTCCTTGGGTCTATCCTAGTGCGGAAAAGTAAATAATATACATCAACGGTGACAACTTCCGCAACCTGGAAGCGCCCCAATAAAAGAATATTACATATAAGTTTTTACATGAATGAAAATGAAAAACACTCATCTCACATAAAAAAAACCCGGCTATTCAAACACGACGATCCAATATAACATATCCAGCAACACATAACATCACATGTCATCAACGTAAGTAAATATGTCCATCCCAATTGTCGTTGACATATAGCAACGAAACCGGCGATATCACATATTACACTTACGGTCACAGAAAAGAAAGTGTAAAACTACAACAGTTGGAATCCGCAATCTGCATAGACATCGTATGCCTAATCAAATGAATACCTTAGACATCACATGCCTAACAATTATAAACCCCGCATTTTAGTCTCAAAATCGAAAACACTTTTCAATATCAAGTCGGGTAATTCAACAAGATTCCCGACATCCTGATCGAATGCTCGTCGCAAACTTCAGTAGACGGCCGCACCCCCGATACCATCGACGAAGTGCACCAAGGCGGAACACCGCTACCGCGAGCACCCGGACGGATGCTTTCGGCGACGGGGTTCTCCTACAGTCACTTGGTCGGGGCTATGGAGTGAGGCTGTCTATTAAGTTTACCCGGCGAGTATCCGCGTACGCTACGTGATTGCGACGGACTTTTGATCACATCAAAATTCCGTGGCAACCGATCAAGTGAGACTAAACTGCTATGTTTATAACATTCATTTAGTTATCTCATAACTTTTTGTGAATTCCAATTATTGTATCCCATTCCAGATAAACAGAAAATGTTAAACTTTCCGATCGAACAATCGAACACCCAAGTTTTCCCGATACAGATCAACACATGAAACAAGTCTAACAACATTCCGTTCGTGCCTCAGTACCAACGGTCCAGCCGTAGAAGGGTCAAGCCAACGCCTCACATGTGGCACGCCGTACTGCCCCAAACCCGAAGGTTCAAAGGGCAGTTCAAGACAGTCACATAATCGAGTTAAGGTTTGTTGTCTTCTAGAGGGTTCCATCGCGTTACTTTCACAACTTAGAACGTCGTTAAACTACGGAAAAATCCAACACTTGGAAATTTCCCGACAGGGGAAAAATTGGGTATTTATATCCGGTCCGAACTTTTTAACATATTCTAAAATTTATCCGGAAATACACAAAGACGAAATTTGATACCCCGATCGAAACACCCGAATCCCAAAACAACTCAGAAAATAACACTCTGAAAAAAATATTAAAAATTCACAGGAAAATCATAACTGAAAACTAAGAATTATGGTGCAAATTTCGAAGCACAATAAGACAAAAGAGCGGCGGATCCGCCGCACTATCCTACTGTAAGGCCGCGGATCCGCGCTCCATGTATGGAATCATGCGCTCGAATTTTGCAGTATTCCTTAGAATTTCCTGCTGATTTTACTGAATATTTTTAATATGGAAAAATGCACTGTTTTGAAAAAAGTACAGAGAGCAAGTTTGGTTTGGGGTTCCGGGTTCGTTCGGACTTCAAATTCCGTCTGGACTTCGCCTAAGGCTCTAGCTAGGCTCTGATACCACTGTAGGGTTCCTAGGCACCCTGATGAGGTCTCACAAGCATCGAACATGCCAATATAAAAATTTATGGGTGCCGAGAGACCCGACTACGGATCGTTTGCTAGATTTCTAGGCGAAAAGTAAACAAGTTAACAATTAACTAATGGGAAACGGAAATACAACCTTTGTAGATCCGGTGCTCCACCTCCATAGCTCCGCAACGAAGTCCTCTCCGCTGTCCAAATCAAATCCGGGCTCTAGCGTTGGCTTCGTCGGAGAATGGGCAAGCTAGGTCGTCGATTGTCCATGCCGAAGATGATCTACGTCGAGGCATCGCTAGATCAAGCTCCACCTTCACCAAACCATGATGACTTGTGAAGGAAACACACTCTACTACTTGGCAAGAGGTAGAGATGAAGAAATAGGAAGTGGGTAAACTTTAGATTTGGATTTCTCACTCTTTTTCATCACTTTCCATTGATGGAGGCAAGCTTTCTTCACTGAAGAAATGAAGAAGAAGAAGGAAATAGTTATGATAAGTTAATTAAAAATGAAAAGAAAAATCAAAACTATCATAATCTAAAACCATGGTCAAGTGTAGAGATTGAACTAGGGTTAAATCAAATGGTTAGGTTTAAGCATGAGATAAGAATGGTGGACAAAGTCAAAGGTTCATGAATCTTCAACTACAAACAAAGAAAGCCACCATTCTTCTCATTTCTTTTTCCAAAAAGAAAATAAATAAATAAATGAATAAATAGATATGAAAAAACAAAACCCTAACTATTAAATAACCATGGTTTAATCTTTACACAAACTCAAGTTAGCATGCATCATCAAACATGATACATACAAGTGCACAAAAAATATATCACATATACAATGTGCACATTCCAAGTGAGAAAATCCGTTTAAAGTGAACCAATACTAGTTAGTGCAAAGTAACATATCAAATATATAATTATGCATTAAATCATTAAATCAACACTTGATTCAATGATCCGGTCATGTCGCACACAACCGACTAGTATTCAATGTATCGGCTTATCGAATCAACGCTTGAATCGATAACTAGGTTATATCGCATACAACCTTTCCGATACATTCATCGCGAGAATGGAATGCGGCATCACATACACGCATTATTCTCGGTCCCGCACATATCTCATATGCGCTCCTATTTCGTTTCGCTTGAGCCAGGAAACCTCTGTGTAGGACTCTAAAGACTCGTCAATACGCCGGCAGCAGGTGATGATCATATCGAACACCCACAAGCCGCAAGCGGTCTGCTAAACGTAACGGCCACCCGGGTATTGAGCGATCTGAAGATCGACGAGCAAGCCCGCTCACACTCCAGTGAATCCGACCAGTAACACTACCGTACAGTCCGGTCTGATCGTCTGATCTGTCGCATATCTCGCCTAGGGGTGGTAAACGTCAGACCCCAATAGCTCGATAAGTCGTGTCAATATGAGGTCTATAACTATTCGAGAAACTACTGGTAACACTTAACAGTAAATCTCAGCAACCCTGGCCAGGGATTTCCTGTTATAGCCAATCGAACACAGCGCAAAATCAACCCCCTATACCGGGAGAGACGAATCCCCTCCTATCGCTCATTGCCTCCATGTGACTCGGGACTGTACCCAAAAACCACCGTTTTGCACGCCCTCTTGGACGTGGTAAGATGGAAATCAAAGCACAGTGGGAACCACACAAGACTCTATGACGATCTCGGGTCAACAGACTACTCTGTACCAGTGTCACCAGAGAACTGCCATCTGACGTGAGGTATAATACCATCTGGGAGTTCTCGGCGAGTCCGTCCAGTGTACCCAGTCTCTATTGAGGACCCGTATATCATCTCTGATGTCAAACACCAATGGATATGGGATCATCCATCGCCCATCTGTATGGGTCGAGAAGGTATACGCTAGTCTACTCTGGTATATCGATGCCCCGTCTCGATACACCCACGACTAGGGACTTTGAAGGATGTACTTATAGACTACCATGTCCCCACTAGTATGATCCGCATCATAGTCCATGTAGTCAAGTACAGATCCTAAGGGCTTTACCAACATGTAACAGAGAGACAATCAGCATACACGTTAAGGTAAAGGGTAACCAGATAGCATACTATCATGTCGAGCAAGAAAGTCCTCCCTATATATGTCCCAGCATCCACTACAATATACATCCTATGTACAGTAATGGCCTCTAGGGCATACATATAACTAACAGAAGTTTCCCTTTCTCCCACTCGCTTAAAGACGCATTCAGTTGTGCAATCTGGGCTTCGATGGTTTTGATGCTTTGCATGTGTGTAGCGGTGTATTGCACTAAAGACTGAATGGAGGACTGGATGTTGGCATTGGATTGAGTCGATTGCTTTACAAATGCCTCCAGACTTCATTCTAGCGAGGAAACCTTATCATTGTTTGACGGAACAAAATTGTTTTTAGGAAAAGAATTGTTGGGTGCAAAATTGTTCGATGGATTTTGAAAAGGTTAGGGTTGGAAGGGCTGCTGATATTGATTTTGAGTTTGAGGCTGAGCTTGTTGTTGAGGAGGAGGAGGCCTTTGGAAGTTGTTGTGGCCTTGGAATTGTTGCTGGTTCTGATTCCAGACGAAATTGGGATGGTTCCTCCAATCAGGATTGTAAGTGGAAGAGTATGGATCATTTCTTTGTCTTTGCTGAAATGCAGCATTGACCTGATCCTGTCCTTGAGTAGGTGGGTTGTAAGGACACTCTTCAGTCAAATGTGATGGGTCTGAACAACAAGCGCATATGGTACGTAGGGGAAGAGCAAGGGAAGGAGAAGGCGATGAGAATTTGCTCTCAATTGCTTCTAGTTTTCGTGTGATCGCTGCCATTTCGGCCTTCATTGCAATTGAGAGATCAAGTTGATGAACGCCTGCCCTAGAGGGACCGGAAGAAGTAGAAGAAGTAGATGAAGTATTCGGTCTGGTGATTTCCCACTGAAGAGTTTGTTCCGCGAGATCGTCGAGAAATTGCCAAGCTTCCTCGTCAGATTTGGATAGGAAGTAGCCTTGACAAATGGTCTCTAGCAATTGCTTAGTTGCTGGGTTCAGTCCTTCGTATAAGGTCTGGCAAAGTTGTCATCTCTCAATACCGTGATGAGGGCACTGAATAAGATGGTCTTTGTATCGGTCAAAGCACTTCCAAAAAGGTTCGGCAGGAAGCTAGGAAAATTGGTTAATTTCATTTCGTATTCTCGTGGTCTTGTGATTTGGGTAGAATTTTTTAAGAAACGCTTTAACAAACTCTTCCCAACTGTTTATGGAATGCGATGCGGTACTATACAGCCACTTCTCAGCTAGGTCACACAAAGTGAAAGGAATGACTCGTAGCCGTATAGCATCGTCGGACAGTTGGGTTGTCTTCATCATTGCACAGACTTTCTGAAACTTGTTGATGAAGATGTAGGCATCTTCGGATTCCAGCCCGTGAATTTTAGGCAACATGTTGATGAAGTGGGGCTTAATTTCGAAATTGTCCCCATATGCCGGCGGAAGTGAAAGACAGGTAGGAAGTGCGGAGCGGGTGGGATAGAAACGATCCTAGAGCGCGATTCGCTGTGGCGCTTCAACAGGAGGTGGTTGCGGGTTATTCGCACCCAGATGAGGTGGAATCAGTCCCGGGGGAGGTAAAGTGATGTTAGGAGGAAATCCTGACATCTCAGAAGAAGAATTTGGTGATGGTGATGGTGAAGGTGAGGATGTATGAAAAGAATTTCGGTCAACGTCGGAGTTGGCCGGCAAATATAAGGGTGAAATAGGTGTAGAGGGAGTTTCGAAGTTGGAGTCGATCGCGTAGTCGGTAGCGACTAACGAAATGCGGACTAGACGGGCGCTAATGTCTCGAGTCCAACCGGACATACACTAAATGAGTTTATTATAGTCAAAGCGTAGAAAGTGAGGGTAAGATAACGTCAATGGAGAAATGCGGATGAAAGGTGGGTGAAATGGGATTCTAATGACAAAGAGCAAGTTTTTATAAAAGTTTTTATTTTTTTTTATTTTTTTTTAAAGAGTTTTGCAAAAATATGTACAGACTTACGGCACAACTTCAAACAATCACAGTTTAAACATGCACAATCATACCTAGAGCTATGGTCTTCTAAGTCCACTAGACTGCTCCTAACTGTTCTAAAGTGACAAGTTGTGAGATAACCCTCAAATCGTCTCTTCACTGCCAATTGTGGCCAGGTAAGCACAATTGAAGAAAGGAGGGTTCCGCTCACGAATCACCGTGAGACGGGCCTTTTAAAATTACCTTTCTCACTTGTCTAGCCTAGGCACCACAAAGTCAAGTTTAGATAAACAATTGAATGCCCACAACCTTCCTCTATCATATTGAGCACGACAGTCCTTAGTTGGCTGAGTCTAGATATTTTTTAATTAAACTCAAGGGTGATGCGTATGCTTTTAGTGATTTTTGGGGTCTTAGGAAGGGTGATTAAATCCCTACCCAATCTGAATTGGTGTTATAGCCCCTTATATTCCGTATTATTTATGCAAAGCAGTAACAACCAAAAATCTAAAACACTTGCAAAAATTTTATTTTGGCTGCGGCGCAAAGAATCCTGCACAAAATCAGTTTATTGGAGAGGGGAAGAGAATTTGCGCAAAGAATGCTGCAGAAAAATATGGTTCAGTGGAGTTCAGAGGAGGGAAGGAGATAAATGGAATACTCACAGCAAAAATCAACAGCTGACGTCAGCAGTTGACCGCAATTCCACGGTCAAACAGGCAATTCTGCCGCAGTTCCGCGGCTGTTCAGAAAGTTGACTGCTTCAAAATTTTATCCTGTGCTGAGTTGGTTCTCCTCTTCCTGTTTAGAGCCCCTGAATCTTGATTTGTTCACTGAGTTTGCTCCAGAATTAACTAGACCTTCTTCCTATGCTGCACACTTGCACAAAAACTAATCAAAAATAACAAGATGATTTTTTGTTTTGTTTTAAAAAAATTCAATTTCTTATAATTTTTAATTTTTTTAATTAACCCGAAATTACACAAAGAAATAAACTACCGTCTCCCCGGCAATGGCGCCATTTGATTGGTATGATTTTCTGCGTGCTTAGTTTTTTTAATTACCGCAATCAAAACGGTTTCGCTTGGTAGCTAGCCGGTTGAGTACGGGTCGATCCACAGGGAGATGGAATCTTTTTCTTTATGTTTTAACGAGTTAAATCCAAATATTTTCAGTTTTATTTTAAGATATACTAATGAGAGAAAGGATGATAAAGAACTTGCAAGGGTTAGGATTAGGTTAGTTCGAGTTAGGAATTTCTCACTTCTTTCAATGCCCTTCTTAATATCAGTGTTACGGTAATCGGCAACAATGGGGATTAGCACGACTAGGAAGGAACTTACAAGTATAAGCTAGGCTTTCCATGCTTAGTTTCTTTCTTTTGGTCCTTGTCCGTCCGTTCTTGGCTCTTAGGCCCTAACCTCCGGTTAATTCAACCACAACCGGTCTAACTATGGAATCGCCGCTCTCATGTAGGATAAGGTGCCGTAGTGAGCGGATTGTGGTTCAATTAAAGGAAGTCTGAATTAAGGTGTTAGGCAAAGAAAAAAGTGAGAGAGATTTCCTTCTCTCAAACTTTCCTTCTCCTGCCCTAACAAGTGAGAGATTACTCACCCATTAAAAAAATAAAAACAGAAAGGAAGGTAGAAAGAAATGAGGTTAAGAAGAAATTACAACTAGATATTTGAGACCTCACCTTGGCAGGGATCTTACTCAAGCATCATCGTTGTTAAGGATAAGGAAAATAGAAGAAGAGAAAACAAAAGAAAAACAACGATAAAATAATACAACTAAATTAGCAAATAAAAATTGCAAAGATAAACATGCAAGATAAAAAGGAACTCTCTTTTTTTATTATTTTTATTAATCAACGCTCATAAACTCACTACAATTTTTCATAGAGAAAGATAAAGAAGAACAGAATTTAATTCTAAAATCTAAATAAAGAAAGGCACACTTTATTTGGCTTTAAGCTCTGCTATTTATAGATAGGAGAGTGAAACCCTAGGTATACATTCTGAGCTAAACGCGAGATTACAAAACTGCCCCAAGAGAGCCGAGCAACGCTGCTTTAACTGCCACCGACACTGTTCAGACGCGGCCGCGGAACCGCGGCAGAAGTGCCTATTTGGCCGCAGTTCCGCGGCCATTTGGTGGATTTGGGGGATCATCTTTTCAGGGCTTCTCCATGTTGTTGTTCTCTTATATTTTGTACACTTGGCTTCTCAGAATCTCTTCAGTTTTCTTCCAGATTTTCAGCAGTGGACTTTTGTTTATTGAGCTCCGCGTTGAAGTCTTGGATCTTGTGCTACCCTTGTGCTTTGTGCAGTGAAGTGACCAATGATTGCCATTTTGTCCCTTGAACTGGTAGGCGGCATCATACGGATGGTTAGCGGAGATCGGTATTCATCTGTTGTTGGTCGTAGTCCCGCATTTGTTGCGACTTTTCATGAATTTCACTATAAAGAGCTGAGAACCTGTAACCTGCAATTATTCAGCAAACACGGATCAAAAGTACATACCTATATGCATTGTGATCAAGAATGGACGGTATAAAAATGCAAAAATCTGATATGAACACCAATCATGCACATCCCTCTCCCCTTTAGTCTATAAGACACCTTTAGAGAGGGTGACTCCATCACCTGCAGGTACACCACCATGCCAGGAGTCGTCCATTCAAAAATACATTTAGAATACTGTTTAAGTACCCAAATTATGAAACTACCCAAATCTAGATCTAAAACCATAAATCTAGTAACCAGAATGCCTGATATAATATCCAAATACTGTGTGGAGAAACCACTGTGTGACAACCACAGTATAACCGATTGTAGTATAAGAATTTCACTACCTACAAAGTGTATGTCATCCAAATACCAGGACATCACACCCTACTACTGTAGGGTTACCTAGCGCGGCGGCAAGGTTTCGGGAGGCATCGTCCATGCCGTTTTCAAATTTTTGCCGTTCTAAAGAACCCTAACCATAGAATCTTAACTAGAAATCTAGACGAAACGATATGTAAACAACTTTACAACTAAGTGAATGCGGAATACAACCTTTGTAGACCGGTCCCTCACTTCAAATGCTCCATGTAGAAGCCCCTTTGCTGCGAGTAATGATCTCCCGAACTCTTGAAAGGCTCCACAAGGTGAAAGATGCAAACTTACTCGAAGTCTTCGAGACCGAAGATGATCTACGTAGAGGAGACTCAAGCTCATGCTACCTCTTCACTAATGGTAAATTAGTGAAGCAAACACCCTAAACTAAATGGCTAATATAATAGAGGATGATGAAGTAGGAAATGGGCCCACTTTAGATTTATTTTTCTCACAATATTTTCTCACTTAGAAAAAATCTAGCAAGCTTTTTTCAATGAAGAAGAAGATGAAGTGATAAAGAGAATGAACTCATGAAGTGAGAATAGCAACCATGGGTGTGTTAGTGTCATACACTAACTCATATAGAGAATAAACCATGGCTAATGAATAATGGTTAGGTTAATAAATATCTTAAGTAAAAACAAATGAGTGGACTTAGTCAATGGTTCCAAAAGCTTCTCAAGCTTCAACCATTAATCCAATTTCCACTAATTTATGAATTACTAAAATAAATATAAACTCTAGGATTATCATAACCATGGTGTAAGTCTCATACACCCATGTTGCAAGTGGTATCAAGCATGACACAAAATAATGTACATTAATATATATCACATATATACTAAGTGTACACAATGTGAGAAAAAGAAATGTTTAGAGAGCTAATATTAGTTAATGTAAGTTAATATATCAAATATATAATTATACATTAAATTATCAAATCAACTCTTGATTTAATAATCCGGCTATATCGCATGCAACCAACTAATATCAAATGTAACAACTTATCGAATCAACACTTGATCCGATAACCCGGCTATATCACATATAACCGACCGATATCATATATTGCGAGAATAGAATGCGGTATCACATACGCACATTAATCTCGGTCCCGTACATATCACATATGTGCTCCTACTCCGTTTTGCATGAACCAGGAAACCTCTGTGTAGGACTCTAAAGACTCGTCAATACGCCGGAAGTAGGTGATGATCATATCAAACACCCACAAGCTGCAAACGGTCTGCTAAACGTAACGGCCACCCAGGTATTGAGCGATCAGAAGATCAACAAGCAAGCCTGCTCATACTCCTGTGAATCCAATCAGTAACACTACCGTACAGTCCGATCTCTTCGTCAGATATGCCACATATCACAGCCTGGGGGTGGTATAACATCAGACCCTAATAACCTGATAAGTCATGCCGATGCAAGGTCCATAACGGTTCGAGAAACTACTGATAACACTTACCAGTAGATCTCAGCAACCCTGGCCAGGGATTTCCTGTTATGGCCAATCGAGCGTAGCGCAACATCAACTCCCAATACCGGGAGAGACAAAACCCATCCTATCGCTCATTGCTCCATGTGACTCGGGACTGTACCCAAAAACCACCTTTTTGCATGATCTCTTGACCGTGGTATGGTGGAAATCAAATCACAGTGGGAATCATACAAGACTCTATGACGATCTCGGGTCGACAGACTGATCTGTACCAGTGTCACCAGAGAACTGCTATCTGACGATAGGTATAATACCGTCTAGGAGTTCTCGGCGAGTCCGTACAGTGTACCCAGTCTCCACTGAGCACCCGTATACCTTCTCTGATGTCAAACACCAATGGATGTGGGATCATCCATCGCCCATCATATGGGTCAAGAAGTGCATACGCTAGTCTACTCTGGAGTATCGATGCCCTGTCTCAATACTCCCACGACTAGGAACATTTGAAGGATGTACTTGCCGACTACCTCTGCCCCACTAGTATGATCCGCATCATAATCCTGGTAGTCAAGTACTCATCCTAAGGGCTTTATCAACATGTAATAGAGAGACAATAAGTATACATGTTAAGATAAAGAGCAACCAGATAGCATACTATCATGCCGAGCAAGAAAGTCCTCCCTATATATGTCTAAGCATCCACTATAATATACATCACATGTACAGTAATGGCCTCTAGGGCATACCTATAACTAACATTCTCCCACTTGCACTAAGGCCATTTTTTTGCAGTATCTCATACTCAACGTCCTATAGAAGTCTCTCTGGGGTAAGGCCTTTGTGAGTGGATCCGCTGTGTTACTCTTCGGGTCTACTCTCCTAACCTTAATCCCTTGGAGATCAACCATCTCCCTGATCAGGTGATATTGTCCTCAGAATATGTCTGGATCGCTGATGGGACCGGTGTTCCCAGGCTAAAGCCACAACTCTATTATTGTCACAATAACAGTTATTGGACGCTCAATGGTAGGAACCATGTTCATCTCATGAACAAGAAATTCCTAGACAGCCACTTTGGCAGCATCGTTGGTAGCAATATATTCAGCCTTTATCGTCTAGTATGCCACGGTATCTAGCTTGGAACTCTTCCAACATACCGTCCCTCCACTGAGGGTAAAGACAATGCCTGTGACTGACTTTCAGTCGACCTTATCACTCTGGAAGCTAGAACCAAGAATATTCTTTTAGTGCTTCTCAAGTACTTAAGAATGTCCTCCACGGCTGTCCAGTGATTCTCACAAGATCCAATTGATTTCTGATCACTACACCTAGAGAGTCATCTACATCTGTTCTGGTACTTAACATCGCACACATGTTAGAGCCTACTGTCGAAGTATAGGGTATCCCTTGCACGCGAGCTCTCTCAAAATCAGTCTCGGAAGACATCTTTTTGGAGAGAGTGATTCCTGAGTAAGTGGGCGAACCACCAGGCTTAGAATCTTCCATACTAAACCCCTTTAGTATGGTGTTAATGTACCTGGATTTGGGACACTCCCAACATCCACTAAGATCTATCACCATAGATCATTATCCACAAGATGTAGTAGGTATCATCTAGATCTTCTATTGAGAATCCTTGTGATAAGAGGAGCTTGACCGAGTGTAGCATAGAAAACCATTTCCTATCAAGAGTATGTCATCTACGTACAATACGTGGAAGACAACCTTACTCTCTACAACCTTCTTGTATATACAAGGTTCATCTACCTTTTTGATGAAGTCAAACTCTTTGACTGCCACATCAAAACAGATGTTCCAACTCCGCGATGCTTGTATTGATCCTGATGGACTTAAGCATAACTTTGAAAGTCCAAACTTTTCCATCTATACCAAGAATCTTCTCAAGATCCATTTGCTCCTAATGGGTTTTATCCCTTCAGGTGCAACATTCAAAGTCATACTTTGTTGGTGTATATGGATTCCATCTTTGATCGCATAGCTTCCATCCATTTCACAAAGTCACCACTCGTGATGGCCTGCCTGAACCTAGTTGGGCCATCATCAATCAGGATGCAATCCTCGCTCCCACTGTCACCGAGAAGACCGTAGTATCTCTCAAGTAGATGAGGAACCCTACCAGATTCGCGGAGAGGCTGAGGTTCGTTGGAGACTATTGAATCCATTGGTTCTACCAAATCAGCAGCTGTTAGTTTTTCTAGCTGGAACTCCTTCCAGTTCTACTTCATGTCCACTAATTTCTTCACAAGAAATTCATTTTCTAAAAAAGGTGGCATGCTGAGAAACAAAACACCTTTTGCTACTCAGTGTGGTAGAAGATATTCCTTCGCAAATGTTTGGGATATCCAAAAAACTTATACAGATCTGACCTTGCCTCGAGCTTGTCCGGATTTTGCTTTTCAACATAGGCCGGACAACCCCATATCTTAACTTGCTTAAGAAATGGTCTCTTCCCATTCCATATCTCATTTGGAGTGGTAGGCACTGATTTGGATGGAACCCTATCAATAGGTATGCAGCTTCTTAAGTGCATAACCCCTAAAAGGAAACAGGTAACTCAGCAGTACTCATCATAGAGCGCACCATATCTCATAGGGTGCGATACCTCCGCCCCGATACACCGTTGTGCTGTGGTGTATACGAAGCAGTAAGCTGAGAGAGAATCTCATTCTCCTTTTAGAAACTCAAGGAAGTCCATGTGCAAGTATTCACCTCCTCGAACACATCGAAGGATTTAATACTTCTACCTGTCTGGTTCTTATATTCCTTGAATTTCTCAAAAGTTTCAGACTTGTGTTTCAACAGGAACATATGTCCGAATCCTGAGAGATGATCAGTGATTATAACGAAGTACGAAGAACCAACCCTGGCATTTGTAGACTTAGGACCGTATACATCATCATGTATCTGTCCCAAGAGTCCAGTAACAATTTCTCCGTTTCCAGTAAACGAAGTATTGGTCACTTTACCTTTGTGACAAGACTGGAAAGTATCATAAGATGAAAATTCGAACGGATTCTAATATTCATCCTTATGTAACTTAGCTGGTCGTGTCGCATTGATATGACCTAGTCTACAATGCCACAAAAAGGATTCGTTCATTTCTGAACTACTCCTCTTGTGTGTGTTCTAGATACTTTGAACTGTAGTTTGATTTAGAACTTATATGCCATTATATAACGTGCCTGATCCAATCAACTCTTGATACAGGAAAATGTTCACAACATTATTCTCCAATACAGAATTATATCCTTCTTTAACTTAATAAAGAATCTGATGTAATGTTGTATATCAGGTTCGGTATCTAATGACGTTCAGAATCAATGTATTAATACAAGGTGATATCCGCCAACTGGTTTGGCTGCAACACTTGCTCCATTCTCTAATACTTAGAGATATATCACCCATTCTCAGTTCTCTACCTTTCTACAGCATATGTAACATATTACGTATGCGGGATCCTGATCCGGTATCACATACCCAGGACGTAGAGGATACTGAGAAACAGTTCTCGGTAACGAACACATCCGAAGAAGATGCATCAACATGCACATTCCGCGAATGAGTGGCATAGAAATTCGGATATTCCCCTATTTCCTGCTCAGACTTATAACAGTTATAAGATAGAGCGGAACCAACGTTCCTCAGCTCGGTATAATAAGCAAGTTCGGTCAATGCATCCATATTATTATCTTGATTAAGGCATGACTTGGTCGCTACCAGGAGAGAGAGAGAAGAAAACACTCTGCGTGCGCTCTTGCAAGATCAGATTGGTTATTAGTTTATCTAATCAGGATGGCTCCCACTGTTTTTATCAAATCTTCCTTCAAACCCTAAAAGGCAAGATTAGCCGGGATTAATTACACCCTACAAGTTCGCCAATCTTTCGGCCAGGACAGTGTCGGTACTTTGAGGGAGGTTCCCCATGCTTTCGCACGGACCTAATTAAAATAAACCTCGTTTTACGAGGGGTGTAACCCCGTTAACACTTTTCTAGACACCTACTTGATCAGCTAATTGTAATGTGTAAAACTCTCCCAGAAGTAACTCTTACTCGCAGTAGGTATCGGGATTCAACTATCTCATAGAAGGTATGCAATCTCATTGCAAATTTCAACACTTGAAATTCCCGATAATACTTTGCCCCAAGCGATCTATAACCTTGACAAGGTCAACAAACCATAGACCGCAAGTCATGTTCAACCCGTCATTTCCTGATTGAATTAAACCCATCCGCACGACCCTTGACAAGGTCAACAAGGTCGCACGACTACCCTAATCTAATCGCATCATATGCTAATAGATAAGCACTAATCAGCTACCGCACACTACGTCTTGACAAGGTCAACAAACGCAGCACGAATACTAAATACTACTTATCTGAAATAACGGAGGGCTACGATAAGTTTTTAAGAAAACCCTTTGTGTAATGAACTTGATATCGTTGTAGAATCGAGTGATTTTGAAAAGGAGTGTTTTTTAGGATTTTACTAGTTTTGCTAAAGAGGTCACTCCCTGTGAAGGGATCTCGGCTCTTTCCTTATCGAATAAGGTGCAGGATATTTCACAAATACCACTATGCAAAGCAAAACTATAGAAGCAATCAAAATACAAACCGAGTGGGTTGTAGTATCTGCTAGTTTCGCTAAAGAGGTCACTCCCGGTGAAGGGATCTTGGCTCTTTCCTTATCGAATAAGGTGCTGGATATTCTGCAAGGAATACCGCTATGCAAAGCAAGAACTAGAGCTACCAATTTTTAAAACAAGTTTCTACAACATCTTTAGGTTTCTTTTATTTTTCATTAATCTCATTAATGAAATCCCATCAATTATGCTTCCTAAGCATCACATAAGAAACGAAAGCATCAATATTTACTATATATCATCATATATATAATATAAGCATCCGTCTCAACATGTTAATTGATCACATCACAGAATATCAGCAGCAGAAGAATCACATATGAAATATTGGATATACTAGGAATTCCGTGTTTTAAATCAAGCCAATAAAAAACGCGGATTCCACGGTCATGATGAATAGCCAAACCCACATCTCTAGACCCCTACGAGAGCGGCAAGCAACCCTACTAGTTCTAGAGTTAGAAGACCCGGTCTCAACTCCTTGAGATGGTCTCCCACTGGACCCTAGAACCCGGTTACTTGTGCTCTCCTCCTTGGATCTATCCTAATGCGAAAAAGTAAATAATATACATCAATGGTGACATCATCCTCAACCCGGAAGTGCCCCAATAAGAGAATATTACATACAAGTTTTTACATGAATGAAAATGAAAAACCCTCATCTCACATAAAAAAAAACCCGGCTATTCAAAACACGACGATCCAATATAACATATCACAGCAACACATAACATCACATGTCATCAACGTAAGTAAATATGCGTATCCCAATTGTCATTGACATATAGCAACGAAACCAGCGATACACCACATATTACACTTACGGTCGCAGAAACGAAAGTGAAAAACTACAACAATTGGAATCCGCAACCACCTTAGACATCATAAACCCAATGTATCACATACTTTGGATTTCATGCCTAACAAAATGAATTCCTTAGATATCACATGCCTAACAATTATAAACCCCACATTTTAGTCTCAATATTGAAAACACTTTCCAATAATCTGTCGGGTAATTCAACAAGATTCCCGATAACCTGATCGAATGCTCATCGGAAACTTTAGTAGATGGCTGCACCCCCGATGCCGTCGACGAAGTGCACTAAGGCGGAACACCGCGGCCGCGAGCACCCGAACGGATGCTTTTGGTGACGGGGTTCTCCTACAGTCACTTGGTCGGGGCTATGGGGTGTAGCTATCTAGTAAGGTCACCCGGCGAGTATCCGCGTACACTATGTAATTGCGACGGAATTTTGATCCATATCAAAATTCCGTGGCAACCGATCTATGAGACTAAATTGCTAGATTTATAAAATTCAAACTAGTTATCTCATAACTAATTATGTGGATTCCAAATATTGTATCACAATCACATATAGTTAGACAAAGTTAAACTTTTCGATCGAATAGGCAAGCACCCAAAATTTCCCAACAAGCTCAACACTTGAGCGGAGTTCAAAAAGTACCCAGAAACTGTCACAGCTCTTATGAACCATCCGTAGAAGGGCCGACCCATGCCTCACTCATTTTGCCACGGAACAGCGGCAAACCCTAGGGTATGACTGCGGTTCCGCGATCCAAAAAGTCAAGTTTGGGTATCGTTCTTCTAGAGGGTCCATAGAATCGCTTGCAAGATTTTCTGAAGATTTTAAACTCGGAAAAAATCCAACTCTTGAAAATTTCCAGCGAGGGAAAATATGGGTTATTGATATCCATTCGAACTTTTTAATATCGTCTAAATAACCCGAACATATGTTAGAATTACGATTACGAAACACTCCGAATTGCCTTTGCAGAAAGTTAACATCACATGAAAATTTAGCAAAAACTAGCAACACCTGAAACACCAAAACCCAGAGACTGGAACACCACAAAATTTTGAAGCCAAAATTCCACTACTTAGCCGAGGAGCTTGGATTTTACACTGATGTGGCCGGCCAGATTCAGACTAAACTGCTTCAAATTTTAGTGGTGTTCATGTTATATCACATACAACATTCTGCAATTGCTAAAATAATTTTTAAAGCACATTTGAAAATCGACAGAAACTAGGTATTGGTGTTTCAAGTTACGGAGTCTTTTCGGTTTCGTAATCTAACAAACATTGTCTAATTTTCTAGCATGGCTCTGATACCACTATAGGGTTACCTAGCGCGGCAGCAAGGTTTCGGGAGGCATCATCCATTCCGTTTTCAAATTTTTGTCGTTCTAAAGAACCCTAACCTTAGAATCTTAACTAGAAATCTAGACGAAACGATATGTAAACAACTTTACAACTAAGTGAATGCGAAATACAACCTTTGTAGACCGGTCTTTCACTTCAAATGCTCCGTGTAGAATTCCCTTCGCTACAAGGAATGATCTCCCGAACTCTTGAGAGGCTCCACAAGGTGAAAGATGCAAACTTGCTTGAAGTCTTCGAGGCCGAAGATGATCTACGTCGAGGAGACTCAAGCTCATGCTACCTCTTCACTAATGGTAGATTAGTGAAGCAAATACCCAAAACTAAATGGCTAATATAGTAAAGGATAATGAAGTAGGAAATAGGCTCACTTTAGATTTATTTTTCTCACAATATTTTCTCACTTTGAAAAAAGCTAGCAAGCTTTTTTCAATGAAGAAGAAGATGAAGTGATGAAGAAAATGAACTCATGAGGTGAGAATAGCAACCATGGGTGAGTTAGTATCATATACTAACTCATGTAGATAATAAACCATGGCTAATGAATAATGGTTAGGTTAATAAATATCTTAAGTAAAAAAAATGAGTGGACTTAATCAATGGTTCCATAAGCTTCTCAAGCTTCAACCATTAATCCAATTTCCATTAATTTATGAATTACTAAAATAAATATAAACCCTAGGATTATCATAACCATGGTGTAAGTCTCATACACCCATGTTGCATGTGGCATCAAGCATGACACAAAATAATGTACATTAATATATATCACATATATACTAAGTGTACACAATGTGAGAAAAAGAAATGTTTAGTGAGCTAATATTAGTTAATGTAAGTTAATATATCAAATATATAATTCTACATTAAATTATCAAATCAACTCTTGATTTAATAATCCGGCTATATCACATACAACTGACTAATATCAAATGTAACAACTTATCGATCAACACTTGATCCGATAACCCGGCTATATCACATATAACCGACCGATATCACATATCGCGAGAATAGAATGCGGTATCACATACGCGCATTAATCTCGGTCCCGCACATATCACATATGTGCTCCTACTCCGTTTCGCATGAACCAGGAAACCTCTGTGTAGGACTCTAAAGACTCGTCAATACGCCGGCAGTAGGTGATGATCATATCAAACACCCATAAGATGCAAGCGATCTGCTAAACGTAACGGCCACCGGGGTATTGAGCAATCAGAAGATCAACAAGCAAGCCTGCTCATACTCCTGCGAATCCAATCAGTAACACTACCGTACAGTCCGATCTCTTCGTCAGATATGCCACATATCACAGCCTGGGGGTGGTATAACATCAGACCCTAATAACCTGATAAGTCATGCCGATGCAAGGTCCATAACGGTTCGAGAAACTACTGATAACACTTACCAGTAGATCTCAGCAACCCTGGCCAGGGATTTCCTGTTATGGCCAATCGAGCATAGCGCAACATCAACTCCCAATACCGGGAGAGACGAATCCCCTCTTATCGCTCATTTCCTCCATGTGACTCGGAACTGTACCCAAAAACCACCTTTTTGCATGATCTCTTGACCATGGTATGGTGGAAATCAAAGCACAGTGGGAATCACACAAGACTCTGTGACGATCTCGGGTCAACAGACTGACCTGTACCAGTGTCACCAGAGAACTGCTATCTGACGATAGGTATAATACCATCTAGGAGTTCTCGGTGAGTCCGTCCAGTGTATCCAGTCTCCACTGAGCACCCGTATACCTTCTCTGATGTCAAACACTAATGGATGTGGGATCATCCATCGCCCATCATATGGGTCAAGAAGCGCATACGCTAGTCTACTCTGGAGTATCGATGCCCTGTCTCGATACTCCCACAACTAGGAACATTTGAAGAATGTACTTGCCGACTACCTCTTCCCCACTAGTATGATCCGCATCATAATCCTGGTAGTCAAGTACTCATCCTAACGGCTTTATCAACATGTAATAGAGAGACAATAAGTGTACATGTTAAGATAAAGAGCTACCAGATAGCATACTATCATGTCGAGCAAGAAAGTCCATCCCTATATATGTCCAAGCATCCACTACAATATACATCACATGTACAGTAATGGTCTCTAGGGCATACATATGACTAACAACTACCTTCTCAACAGATCCATCTCCTATTCTGATGAAGTCAAAGCCTATGACTATCACATCATAAATAGATGATATATCTCCGCTATACCCGCTTTAGTCTATAAATAGACATAAGCTACTTGTCCACTATGCTTCCGCTGCTCCCATTGACTACAACAACCTTCTGGCAGAGTCATATACACGTGCACTTCTAAAGCTAGTTTAGAACGACGCTATACTCATCCTCATGCCGGGTCTCATAGTCTAGGACAGCGGTAATGGCAAGTCTGGGTAAACAAGAACCTCCCTGTCACCGTCTTTGAGGATACCTAAGTACCTCTCGGACACCTGAGGTTACCCACCATATCTGCGGAGTGGCTAATGGAATGTCAAACCTTGATTGAATCTTTAGGTTCTATTTAAATTTTCAGTAATCGTCTGTGGTTCTGGAATCACTTCCAGTTCTACCATACTACCACTACTGTTTTCTTAAAAAATCCATTTTGCTAAAACTGTGACGAGTAAAGAACAATATCACTATTGATCTTCAAGATGGTAGAAAATTAACCCTCGTCATAGCCCGGGTTAACCCACAAATTGCCATTACAGAAACGTGCCTTGAGTTATCCAGAGTCTGGTTTTAAGCATAAGCCGGACAACTCCAAATACCTTAACATCGTTAAGATATGAACCATTCTATATACAATATAGAAGCAGAGGCACTGATTTAATTGGAACCAGATTCAAATCATGCAGCTGTCTCCAGTGCATGTCAACTAAATGGAGATAGGCCGATCAGCATTACTCAACTTAGGATTGAATCCAAATATGAGTAACCAGAAAGAGAAGCAAGTTCTCAAAACCATTACTATCAACTGAATACCAAACACAAGTATCTACATCTTCAATCTCCTTGAAGAATCCTGATACTTGCAACACGTGGTTCTCTACTTTATTCTTGTACCTATAACTTCTCAAAACTTGGACCTTGTATTTCTATGAAATACTTGTCTAAAACTGGAGAAGTCACAAGTAAACAGAATATAGTACGAGTACCAACCCCTTTGTCCTAATGGACACTGGACAACATACAATACTTTGTATAAGTCCCCTGAGTTGAATAATTCAAACCCTGTGCATCGTAGGTTGAAAACTGTACTATGGTTAAGAAGAATTACACCGTTGTTTAATGCACCTTACCTAACCATCAACTGATATAGTTAAATGTCATGGACATAATTTCAAAAAGTTATATTTCACTTTATGAAATAAACGTACAGATATATCAGTTTGAAATTGGTGCATATCAATGGATATTCAAAACCAAATATTGTCGTCCGGCAAAAACCCAGCTGATTTCCTCAACTATCACCAATTACAACGAATTTCGATATAATGAGGATGATCACCTAATTCCCAATAACTTACTCCCACTCATCATCTGTAAAACCATACAGATGTGAGAATCAAGTCTGGTAAATGCATACCCTGGAGTAAGGATCTAATTGGGAAATTAGTTTTCAATTAACAACGCATAGTAAAACTGAAATATGAAAATGTTTCGAAGGGGTATCCGGGCATTCCTAGTAATGCCTCTTCCATTATCAGATTCACGACTGTAACCTTATACTTCCTTGCCATCTCTCCAAATCGCTTTATTTGTCTTTACTCATTACCTTCTGTACACCACCCTTAGGCTAAATGGTTTTCTTCCTTCCTTACCGTTCGGCACCAGCCTATGGTTTGGAAGAAGACTATCCAATAAGCGTAATAGGTGTACTCTCCTAATCCTAGGAGTACTCACAACTTGAGAGAAGGTAAAGATAAAAGACAACTGAATAAACCTTATTCTATTTCTCCTGAACAGGAGAAATGCAAAGGTGAAGTAGGAGCGGCGATGATATACACGGTATAGTCGTGAATGATAGCAGTCGCAATTTACTTTGCCTTCTGATTGATCATCTTTATTGTGTTTTAGTAAAATGTTTCACAACCAAAGAAATTTATACCGCAATCAATTAACGGTGTCGATGTAGCGTGTTAATGAATACAGATCGTCCACTGAGATGCGTGAATTTGTTTGATCTTGCCTTAGATGAGTCAAAATGAAAATATAAAAGAAAATGATTCAAGATTTGTGAGATTTCATTTCAAGAAACGAAAAAGAAAATAGATCAAGAATCAAGAAGATGTCCAAATCAATTTAGTTATCAAGATTTGTAGAATAGCTTGTAGGATTCGATCAAATTAGTAGTAGTGATGAATCTAGAGATGCAACATGATCTTATCTATTGATAATTTGTAGCTAGAAAGATGGTGACGAATGAAGATTATGAATCTATTGAAGAAACTAGGGTTTCTCCTTCTCTATCTCTTGTCTTTTCATTGATCATCATTTGGATCTAGCCTTTAGCAAAGAGAATCATCAATCGTTTAATCTCTAGTTTGCAACAAAATTATCAAGAATGTGATCTCGCTCCAAATTGGGTCATTGATGATTCTTTTTCCTAAAGTTCACAAATCTCATAAGACTTAAGATTAGTAAAAGGATCTTATCATCACTAGATCTACCGATTCTCTCGAATCCTCCACAAGCGGAGATTTCACTCACACATCATGAAAATTAACGAATCACAAATGAAATATTTCATAATGCAAGAATGTAATGAAAACGAGAATTAACAATTTATCACCTTCATTAAATCTTCTTCAAATTTACACAACTCCTCAATTCGAGGTACAAGATTAAGCTCTTGATCGCTCCTTTAAAGAGGTGAATTTGTCGTCGATCTTTGTGAAGCTCGATCACCGTAAGTCGCGGATCGTCGTGGATCTCTTGCTCGGATGATGACCGGCATTGCGATGAAGGATCTTTGATTGCTCGCTTGATTTGCTTCTTAATGGATCTTGATTTGGCTTTGGATTTGGATTTGGTGAGATCTCTGCATCATTTTTATGTGCTCTTCTTCTGTTGATGTTTGGGTCTTCTTCTGATATCTAGAATCTTTTTATCTCTTCTGAATCTCTGCCAGATTTGAATTCTTTGACTTGCTGTAATTTATCGGCACTTTTGTGATTCCGGTTCTTTGACCTGAAGAATTTTCTGCACACAATCTCAATGAAAAGTGTTGAGATGTACAAAATCATGCGTGTGGTAATAAACACACAATTTCCCTCATAATGCCGATTATAATGTATAACACATGTTATTTGATATTTTGCAGACGAATTGCTAATATGTGTTATATTTATACCAAACACCTTTAGATGATTAGAAAGAGTAGGGAAATTGATGGATTAAAATGCAATATTTTCGAATGATCACCCTCTTTCTGATCCCTTTATTTGTCTTTAATTATAAGCTTCTGTGCACCACAGTTAGGCTTATTGGTTTTCTTCCTTCCCCACCTTTCGGCACCTGCCTATGGTTTGGAAGAAGACTATCTAATAAGCGCAATAGGTATACCCTCTCGTAATCCTAGGAGCCCTCACAACCTGAAAGAAGGTAAAAGGAAAAGACAACTGAATAGTCCTATTCATTTTCTCCAGAATCGAAAACCATCCTCTAATCTGAAACAAGTTTCTTCGAGTTCGTATGTAACTATACGATGGTAACATCCAATAAGTGTGGATCTTTGTAGTGATACGGAATGTTCCGGAGAAAAGCAAATGGTAAAAGTAAGAGTGGCAATGAAGTATGCAACTCTGACAATCCAAAGGCTGGTGTTTTAAGAAAATTCGGTTAACTTGATCACTGAGTTATAGTCTAGGGTCGGGACATAGTCACTGCCAAAGAGAGAGAGAAAAGAAACACTCTGCGTGCACTCTAACCTAGATCAGAATGGTTAATCACTTTATCTAATCAGGATGTCTCCCACTGTATCCTCAAATTCTCCTCTAAATCTGAAAGAAGAATTAGTCGGGATCATCTAAAATCACCCGAGGAGTAAACCAACTCATCAGTGGGTATCGGGATCCAACTATCATCGCATGATAACCTGATGGAATTGTAACATTTCAGAAAAATAAAATATTATTTTTGGGAATTTATATAATTGAATAATAAATATTGTGAATATTTTAATGCGCGGAGGCTAGTTTTAAATGATATGGTACAATTATATACCGATAAGTTGGGTAGTATTTGGAAATTTATATTAATTGTTGATTTTGAAAAAGATTATAAAAATGGAGCATTCATAGATTTCTTATTATTAATTATATTCTACGTTATTACTAAACTCGATTAGTGTTTACTAATTTTTCATTAAGTGTGATTTGTGCATGATATGCAACATGATATGTTGCATAATACTTGTTACATTTCTTTTGTTTAATTAAAGCCATGCTTCATTCTTTCATTTCTTGGTTTTAAATTGAAACTTAAAGAATAAAAGGGAAAGGAAAAAGAAAAGAAAAGGGAATAGATTAAAATAAGGGGTATGGGCAAGAGAGAGAAAAGAGAGAGAGGTGAGGGGTCATTTGACCTTGGCTCCCATTTGTTTCCCCTTCATTTTTCTTCATCATTCTCACCTCCTCCTCTCTCATGGCTGCCCTCTTCCCACCACCACCTATAACCCCTCATATCAACCCCAAAAATGCATCAAAACCTTGCATCCCCTTCACAAAAAATGTGCACAAGCTCACTACAAGCATGGGAGACCAAGAAAGTTAGGATTTTGAGCACTTGGGGCAACTCAAGAATTTTCTTGAGTTGCCAAATGAGGTATTCCTTTCACCATTAGTATAGTTATTCATTTCCTTTAGCATCCATATTAGTTTAGAAGTGATTAAGTGAGGTTTAGTGATGTCGGAAAATTCCAAGTTGAGCTTTAGGGTGGTATTATGAATTGTGATTGTGTATTGAGGGTAATTAGTGACTACAAACCCCCCTTAAATGCTAAAAATCCATATCAAATCAGTGACTAACCCTAAAACTTGAAATTCAAACTTTCCGTGTTAGTTTTGTGATATTTTGGGGGTCTACAGGGAATCTGGAGCAACCCGGGAACTTTATAAAATAATTAAAAATATAAATTAACCTAGTTTGACTAATAGGAGACCACCACGAGAAGACGAGGCCTAAATTCCGAAGTGGGGCCGGCCCCGGCGGTTACTGTAGCCACTTTGGTCGATTAATGTAGCAGTTTTGGTGTTGGGGTTTTGGCTGTAGCTCACATACCTTATAACATAGCTACTGTATTTTTCTTTTTGTCCCAGATTATCTGAGCCAAAATCTAGGAGCATATTGGGATGGTTTTGGGTTATGTTTTCCGTATTTTAAAATTCTTGGTTTTGATATTAGTTATGAGATTTGGTCGTTTGATGTTTGTACGTCAACGACGAGGGTTGTTTGGTTGTTTTTGCATGCGTAGGCTATAGGTTCTAACCTATGAGCACATCGCGTGTCGTGTCGGTTTTCTGAGTCGGATTTTGATGCGATACGATGTAATTTGTGATATGTAGGTACTTCGCGTGGACTTCAGGATGACAAGGTAAAACGAGCGTCATCGACTTCGGAAAGCAAGGATGAAGATGAGTAGATGTATATCTACGGGGAAAGTCGGGTGAATGGCGTATAGCACCCCCGCAGTTTCGTAGTGTAGCATACGAATAAGATATATGTTTATTTTATATGTGTTTTTGTGAAGCGTGGATAATTAGCAAGAACGGCTTTAGTAATCATGGGTTTGTGTAGCGTAATTGAAAGTTAGTGTTTTAGTTTAGTTTCTTAGTTGTGAAACCCTAGTATAAAGGTATACACACACACACTTGCACACACGTGATATGTTTTGGGTATATGATATATGTATGTGTGTGTGTGTGTGTGTGTGTGGATGTGTTGCTTATATATATATATATATATATATATATATATATATATATATATATATATATATATATACACACACGGATGATGAGGATAGTATATGATACTCGGAGGAGAGTCGATATGATCGGGCATGATGCCGTGAGGTCGGTTATGTGTTTTGGGTCGTGTTATGATATACGACATGATATTATAGTGGATTGATGGGCGTTGTGTTTTATTCACACGTGGTTATATGTTTGATGGTATCGGTATGTACTACACTTTAGATCAGTACCCTTGTTCATGATATTATGATAATGATACCATATGATTAATAAGGTATTTGAGATGATTGACCCGTACCCCGATTTGGGATGCCGTACGATGGATTTTACCGTACGAGATATAGATATGATGATTGATCCGCACTCTTAATTTGAGGATGGAGTATTACATAGATTTTACCGTACGTGACGCTATTGAGGCGGGATCGCCGACTACTAGATATATCGACTCAGACTTAACTGGATTTCCTTACCCGTACGTTTAGTCTCTTAGCTTCATCATGTAGTTTACTTGGTAGATGTTAGACTGGGCTCGAGTCATACTTATTTCCAAAACTAACAAATCGTGAGTATTTTAAAGACAGGCCGAGAGATACTATGGATTTTTCAAAGGATGTGCCTTTTCTTAAAAAACACCATAGCCGGTATTTTCTAAAAACCATAATTCGTACTATTTCAAATGTCAACACTGTATGACTCGTATATAATAAAGTGTATATCCTTCATTATTGCGATTACTATTCATTCTCCGTCTAATTCATGTTGTTCTTATTGCAGTGCATGCTTATACCTGTGTTTTCCTTAATTATTATAAACCCATGTTGTCAGGACACCAGCATCATTACCGATGATGCGTATGTCCACGAACACTTGCTTGCCGGCTCACACACATCATCATCGGTAATTGCCATGTCACGTACACCTTAGAGAATAGTATTCCATTGATATAACTTGCTAGCTGATAGTTCCAATATGTTATTGTTGTGCTAATTTAGATATTGCATTACTTACTTGGATATTTCATGCATTTGTACATTCATTCTGATATGTAATATTGTGGGGCTTTACGTCGGTATTCACTGTTATTGACTCTTGATTATGAGATTAGGATTTTTCCATGAGATTTCTGGATTTGGAGAAACCGCAAGGATTTATAAACTCATTTTTCATTTCAAAAGATAGAAATTTACCGTTTTCTTGTGATATGATATTTGTGATGTCCATCATGAGTTTTATCAGTTCTCGGGTGGTATCACACACCCGATTCGAGGTAGGGGGAGGGACCGTCTGTGGGTGCATGGTGGACCCAGTGCGGTACCCCAGGGCAAGATGGACGTATTGAGAAGGCGTTGAGCCTGGTAGGGGAGCACTACCGACCGGTGATTGTATGGAGACTCGACAGATATCCGGAGGATACCGTTCGGAGTTATAGACCGATCCTGATCATGCGGAGCCCGAGATATTGAGATTTATGATATGGACCAGTCCGGATTGCCGGACCCCAAGATATTGAGATATTGGGATATATGTTTTGTATCGATGGTTGACACGGATTCTCTGTTGATTTCATTGGTGATACTTCGAATTTTTATACAGAAATCTCACTGAGATAAGAAAAACAGTTTTCTTGTACGAGATGTATTTTAGTTTCATTCTTAATACATTCGTACATCATATATGCGACATGTTGCGACCTGAGGCACTGACACGAGCACTTGATATTACACTTATGTTTAGATGTTTCAGGGTTATATATTATGAGGATATTTTTGTATGACCTAGGATAGAGTCATACATGTGATTTCTGCTCGGTGATGTTTTCTACTCACGAGTTGGCAACTCACCCCCGTTGTGCCACAGTTTCTTGCAGGTTTTTGCCGTATAGGTTTGTTGCGGCTTGCTGGCACACTGCTTCCTTCCGGGTGATTGCTTTGGTAGGTGGGTTCACTTGCATTGTGACCACCGTTGCACTTTTATTTATTTCAGTTGTATCTAGTAAATTCCATCAACCAGACTTGTATTAAATTATAGACTTAGAAGACCATATGTATATTCTTTCGACCTTAGAGTCACGCGCTTGTATTATTATGGTTCTTTTCTAGTTTTCTTGAGGATGTTGGTTTTCTATCTGAGTTTTGATCATCGCTCTTCGGCGTTGTATATTATATTGCATTGCGTGGTTGTTTCCGCCAATTGGCGAAGAGCTAGCTCCCGCTTTGGGATGCCTTTATTCATTAATGATATATATTCCTGTTTGTACCCGTTTGGGGCCAGTATTTACAAAGGAAACTCTGCCGAAATTTTCAGGAAAATATGACGTTGCTTTTAAATGTTTAATGCGACTTATTTTATTAAAACACTTGTTTTAAAGCAAGTTTTCCTTCACTTCTTCTTTAAAATGGTTTAGATTTCTGGGCTTTTGGCTTACTTGAATTAGGTGGGGTCCTATAGACTTCACATGATTCAAGTGTCAGTCACGTGCTAATTTGGGTCATGACAGGAATCCACTCAAGTTATCACACTCCAGAAGATATGCGCATGCCTGGAATATTTCCTGTATGTTTGAAACTCCCGATGTGATTTCTACCCCATGCTCTTATGACCTTGACGAAGGCCAACATATCACAAGTCACATGTCAAGTTCTAACCGTCATTGTCCAAGTTAATTTGAACCCACCCGTACATATCCTTGACGAAGGACAAAATATTAGTACGACTGTCCTAAACCAACACATCTATCTATGAACAGAAAAGTAACAAATGGCTACCATACACTATGCCATGACGAAGGCTAACAAATATAGCATGAATACTAAGTGCTTCCCGTCTGAAATAACGGAGGGCTACGAATGGTTTTTGGCGAAAAACCTTTAACGTAATGAACTTGATATCGTTGAAGGAACCGGATAGCTTTATACAAATATATAGTTGCGAAAACTTTTGCTAAAGAGGTCACTCCTGGTGAAGGGATCTCGGCTCTTTCCTCGTGGAATGAGGTGCAGGATATTCCAACTGAATACCGCGATGCAAAGCAAAAAGTAATCGACTATAGTGAAGTTGTTACCCTAACGCAAACTTATGCCCAAGAGGTCACTCCCGGTGAAGGGGTCTCGTCTCTTGCATCGTCGAATAAGGTGCTGGATATTCATAACCGAATATCGCTGTGCAAAACAAAAGAAAACGTCCTTATAATAACAGCTTTTGAAAATTGTTCCAACAACATCAAATAGGTCTGTTTTCCTTGCATTGATCTGAATCAACGCAGTCGCATCAATTAATCACATCAGAAAAGAACGAAAATATGATGTACGTATATGCCATCCGCATTCGCCACTGGGTCCCGTCATCACCCGTTAGGTTACTTAACTAACGACAGAGCGGGAACTGGACTAACGCGGGTGTAAAACATATACAACATCTACTAGTATGTATATAGAAATATATAATGATCGCTCCAGGCGTGATAAATGCAACATCACAGATAAGCAATAAGCATCACAAAACAATACAGATAATCTGGGAGCCCCGGGTTTTGTTTGAGCCACAAGTGAAAGCCGACGTTCCCCGGTCTTGTAGATAGCTTATGCAATGAAAACCTAGACCCCCTACGAGCGCGGCAAGTTACCCGCCAAAACCAGAAGCGAGGCAGCCCCCTTCATCAAAGTGAATGGGCCACCCGGCACTTTACGGAATCCGGTAACTTGAGCACTCCTCCTTGGGTCAACCTGTATCCCCTACGAGTGCGGCGAATAGCCTGCCAATTCTAGAGTGAGGCCCCCTCCTTCTCAACGCCATGAGATGCGAACCCGTTGCCCTCCAGAACCTGGCTATCCGTGCACTCCATCGTAGGGTAATCCTAGTACAGAAAAGAAGAATATGTACATCGGTGACATCGACCTCAACCCGGCCGTGCCCCAAAAGAATAATATACAAACAGGCAGTGACGGCAGTCCACATGTCGGACGCTCGCCCCGCGATATCAAATGTACAGATAAAAATAAACTGTACTAACATTGCACGTAAGCTATCCACCACGACAAATCCGCAACAACACAGCACAACACAGAACATCAACGTGGATGTCACGTTCGCAAACCCGTCTAAAAGGACTATAGCAATTAGACAAGTTGTACCGCTCGAATGACATTCACGGTCGCAGATAGAAATGTAAGTATTGTAAACTTTAAACAATGTTAGAAATATCGACTTCGAAATAACCCCGAATAGCCCACAAACTACTAGATAAAACCATATTAAAACTGGGCTAAACTAGCAATACCACTGAACCAACATTCCAGAGTCAAAACCACAACCCAAATACGAAACCCAAATTCTTTTACTGAGCCGGCCAGCTCGGTTTTGGAGGGAATGTGCTCGGCCAGAAATTTTTGCGGTTCGTGTTTGGGGTGTAGTCTAGTGGTCATGTTAGTAGTCTTCTGCAGTTGCTAAAATAATTTTAGAAGACACTTTAAAAAACGACAGAACCTGGAATGCATCGGGTATTGTTTGAGGTTGTTTCGATTTCGATACTTTAACATTATCTAAACCAACTAGTATATGGTTAATGGGTTGGCTCTGATACCATGTAAGGCTACGCCAGCGCCCCGGCCATCTTTTCGTGGCCAAATGCGGAACAAAAACTTTAAAAACTTGGCGTTAACGGAACCCTAAACGACTGATCGTGCCATTAACCCTATACTAGTTAACTGTAAAGGGGTTTAAGAGATTATACCAATCAATCCGTGTCCTTCGGTCTTCAATCTCTGTCCCAAGCTTGTCGTGGCTGCCTAGAACAAGTTCGCTCTCCGGTTTCCCTCGTCGAAGAGGATCCACGTCGAGAATTCTTTATATGGGCTCCCACTTCTAAACCGAAGCAACTCGGACATCAAGTTTGCTAGCCTAGATGCCCAAGATGAAGTAGAGATAGTGTGTGAATACTTTGTCTCATAACACCCATGGATTCTCAACTCATGAGAGGGATGGGTGGAGGTTGAAGAAGATGCCCATAATGAAGAAGTGTGAAGCTCAAAGAAAAGGCAAGTGAGCAAGCCAAGAAAAAAGAAATGAGATGGCTGCCCTCTTTTGTGTGTGTGTGTGTTGTGAGATATTGTGATGAGCTAAAGAAAAATCCTAGCACAAAATATCTCACACCAAACCGAAGACCATGAGTCACCAAGTGAGCACATGCCACAATCAATGCACCATACCAAGACTTGCACTCACACTTCACCTCAAAACAATATTCAACATTTAAACAAAAACCCAAAATGTTTAATACTAGAAAAAGAAATGGCATCTTCAAAGTAAACTCGTAACAAATTACAAGAATACCCCTCATCCGTATATACATACCTGCATCCGTATTCCGACTGAATACGAATACAACGAGACGAAAATAATCCAACAATATAATACTAGGATCCGGCTTAAACCAAAGCCCACTAATATTATCCGTTCGATCATGATCCGTGCACAAGTGCACGAATATGATCGAACCCTGTCATAAAACCATACGGCCTCTATAACGTTTCGCCCGAACCATGGAAACCCTCTGTGTGGGGCTCTAAAGACTCGTCAATATGCTGGCAGTGGGTTTAACCACAAGCAAGTCAATGGCACTAGCTGTACGTAACAGCTGCCCAGGTACTGAGCGAAAGGGAGGCCAACGAGCGAACTCATCCTGAAACTCTACTGAGCCTGACAGTGACAATATCCGTACAGTCCGGTACGTTCGTCTATGAGTATCGCATATCGAGTCTAGGGGGTGGATAAAGTCAGACCCCCTAATAACACGACATTTAGTGTCGGTATGAAGCCTATCACCACCTGAGAAACTACCGATCCTAGATCAGTAATTCTCGACTACCTTGGCCAAGGATTTCTGGTGATGGCCATCCGTGCACACCGCAACATCAACCCCCAATACCGGGAGAGACGAATCCTCTGATGATCCGCTCACTGCCTCCATATGGCTTGGGACTGTACCCAACTAAAACCTGTTTGCACGACTCCTTTGAGCCGTGGTAGGGTAGTAATCAAAGCACAGTGGGAACTCACACAAGACAAATGACGATCTAAGGTCGATAGACTAACCTGTACACATGTCACCAGGGAACTGCTATCTGACAATAGGTATAATACCAACTAGCATGTTCCCGGCGAGTCCGTCCGGTGTACTCATAACCCAATGAGCACCTGTATATATCTTAGGTGAACCAACTAACACCAATGGCTTATGAGACCGGCCACCGCCCCTCGTCGGGGTCTCGATCCGTATACACTAGTCTACTCTCAGAGTATCAATGCCCAGTCTCGAAACTCCCATGACTAGGGACACTTTAAGGATGTGCTTATAGACTACCAACTCTTACGTATATGATCGCCATCATACTGCTGGTAGTCAAACAAGAATCATATGGGCTCTATTAACATGTAATAGTGATCTGTAATGTCACATGAAGTATGTACACGATGATAAAGACAAACCAAATAGTATACTATCATCTCGAGTAAGACTGATCTACCAGTATAGGTCCTCCCTCAATCATTGCAATCACGTACCTGCGATCCAATAATTGACTTGAGGGCACTACAGCCAACAAACACAACGGTGTATCGGAAATAAGGAACCAAACCTTATTGGATATGGTACATTCTATGATGAGTAACGCTGAGTTGCCGCGATCCTTCTGGGGTTATGCACTAGAATCTACTGCATATCTTTTGAACAATGTTCCTACAAAGACACACCATATCAGATGTAGAGTGGGAAGAAACCCTATCTTCAGTATCTGAAGATATGGGGATGTCTAGCTTTTGTAAAAAAGCAGCATGCGGACAAGCTCGAGGCACGCTCAGTACTGTGTAAGTTTGTAGGATACCAAAAGAACTCCAGGGGGTATCTTTTCTATTACGTAGAGGGACAAGGTTTTTGTTTCTCGTCATACCCACTTTTTGGAAAATCAATTTTTAGAAAAAGAGATAAGTGGGAGCGCAATAGAACTGCAAGAAATTCCAGAACCACAAGCTATTTCTGAAAGCGTGGTGGAACCAGAAGTTTCGAAAGAACCGGACATCCCCGCACCACTCTGCAGGACTAGTACGCACTCTCATCCGTCCGAGAGATACTACGGTTTTCTAATAGACGGGGATAGAGAGGATTGCATCATCGACGATGATGAACCAACTAGCTTCCAGCAAGCCATTCAGAGCAGAGACTCGGTAAAATGGCTGGATGCAATGCAGACCGAAATGGAGTCCATGTACACCAACAAAGTATGGACTTTGGACATTGCTCCAGAAGGGTAAAACCCGTAGGCTGCAAATGGATCTTCAGAAAGAAGATTGGTGTAGATGGAAAGGTTGAAAGCTATAAGGCTAGACTTGTTGTAAAAGGTTTTCGTCAAAGACCTGGTTTGGACTATGATGAAACCTTTTCTCCAATGGTTATGCTCAAATCCATTCAGATCCTTCTTGCCATTGCTACCTTCCACGATTATGAAATTTGGCAGATGGACGTAAATACCGCTTTTCTAAATGGAAATTTGGAAGAGTGTGTTTATATGGATCAGCCGGAGGGTTTCATAGAGAGTGGGAGCAACGGAAGAGTGTGCAAGTTGCTTAAATCTATTTATGGATTAAAGCATGCATCGCTGAGTTAGAACATCTGTTTGATGAGACGGTCAAAGAATTCGACTTTATCAAAAATCCAGATGAACCATGCATTTATAGTAAGATTGTAGCGAGAACTATGGTATTCTTCGTCTTGTACGTGGATGACATTCTCTTGATAGGAAATGACATTCCTATGCTACAATCAGTCAAAGGATTCTTGTCACAAAGGTTTTCCATGAAAGACCTGGGTGATGTCTCCTACATTCTGGGGATCCAGATCTATCGTGATAGATATAATAGGATGTTGGGACTTTCACAGTCCAGGTATATCAACACCATACTGAAAAGATTTAGTATAGAAAATTCAAAGCGCGGTAATCTACCGGCTTGTCACGGAATCACCCTCTCCAAAGAGATATCTCCCAATACTGATTTGGAAAGGAATCGCATGTCGATTATACCCTACGCTTCTACGGTAGGCTCTATATTGTATGCGATGTTGTGTACCAGACCAGATGTAGCTTACGCACTGAGCGTTGTAAGCAGATATCAGTAAAACCCAGGGGAGAAGCACTGGATAACAGTGAAGAACATTCTCAAGTACCTGAGAAAGACTAAAGAAATGTTCTTGGTGTGCGGCGGAAAAGACCCCCAGATCGAGGCCTTTGCTGACTCCAGCTTCCAGAGTGACAAGGATGACTCTAAATCCATATCGGGTTATGTCTTTACCCTCAATGGAGGAGCGGTCTGTTGGAAGAGCTCCAACCAGGACACCGTTGCTGACTTGACGATGGAAGCGGAGTATATTGCTGCATGTGACGCCATGAAAGAAGCAGTCTGGATGAGGAAGTTCGTGACAGAACTTCAGGTGGTTCTATCCATTATTGATCCAATACCGCTGTATTGTGACAACAATGGCGCTATAGCTTTAGCGAAGGAACCAAGGTCCCATCAGAAGTCCAGACACATCTTGAGGCGGTACCACCTGATCAGGAAGATCGTTGATCACCGGGAGATTGAGGTGCGGAGAGTTGACACGGAGAACAACACTGCACATCCACTCACAAAGGCCATCCCTCAGACACAGTTCGAGAGGCTATTCGAGATGATAGGTCTGCGATATGCCAATACATGGCCTTAGTGCAAGTGGGAGATTGTTAGTGATATATGCCCTAGAGGCCATTATTGTATAGTACTGGTTTGTATATTACATTTTGGAAGCGTGGGATATACACAGATATATAATGACAGTCTTGCTCGATATGGTAGTATGCTACTTGGTTTGATTCTATCTTAATATGTGTATATGTTTCTTTTAACGTATCGCTAATAGATATTGATAAAGCCATTATGATCTTTGCTTGACTACCAGCGTTGTGATGACAGTCACATTAGTGGGGGCTAGGTATTCTATAAGCACATACAGGTCTCTAGTTGTAGGATTATCGATACGGAGCATCGATACTCCAAAGTAGACTAGTGTATACGCTTCTCATCCCAGCAGGGGAGATGGTTTGACCCACAGCCATTAGTACGTCGTACTGGAGATAGTATACAGGTGCTCATTGGGTTATGAGTTACACTGGACAGGACTCGTGGGGAACTGCTGGATGGTATTATACCTATCGTCAGATAGCAGTTCCCAGGTGACATGAGTACAGCTTAATCCGTTAACTTGACATCACTATTCATCTCGAGTGTGTTCCCACTGTACTTAGATCACTGCCCTACCACGGCTCTAATAAGTCGTGCAAACAGGTAGTGGTTGGGTGCAGTCCTGAAGCATTGGGAGGCAGTAGTGGTTAGATAGGATTGATCTCTCTCGGTATGGGGGTTGATATCGCGCTGTGTTCGGAATGCCATTACACAAAGTCCCTGACCAGGGCAAGCGAGATTTACTGGTAGGTACTCCAGTAGTTTCTCAGGGTGTTTTGGGCTCTACCCCGGCACGACTTATTGCGCTATTAGGGGTCTGACGGTTACCGCCTTTCTAGGCCCGATATGCGATACTCTTAGACGAACAGACCGGACTGTACGGAGATTGTCACATATAGGCTCAGTAGGAATTCGGATGAATTTGCTCATCGGCCTTCTTATCGACATATACCTGGGTAGCCGTTACGTGCAGCTAGTACCGCTGACGTGCTTGTAGGTAAATCCACTGTCAGCGTACTGTCGAGTCTTTAGAGTCCCACACAGAGGGTTTCCCTGCTTTGGGCGAAACGATGTAGATGTCGTATGGTTTTACGGCAGGGTTTCGATCATATACGTATACTTATGCACGTATAATGTTCGGACGGATAATACTAGTGGGCTTTGGTTTAAGCCAGATCCTAGTATTATATTCTTGGATTATTTTCGTCTCTTTGTATTCGTATTTTTCGGAATACGGATACGGGTATGTATATACGGTGAGGGGTATTCTTGTAATTTACTCAAGAGTGCTTCTAGAAGAAGACACCTCATTTCTTGTATAACCATTTAGATTAAATGGTTAATGAGGTGGAGGTATGAGGTGTGGATTTTCATTAAATGAAGCATGGCTACTTGGTGACTCATGGGGTGACTCATCTTGTGACTATTGAAGCATGCTTGATATTTTCATTGTGAATTATTGGTATGCTTCATTCATCACAAGACTTAACCATCTTCATTCCATTATAATCTTCAACACTCTCTCTCCTCCAAGCTCTCTTCTTCTTCCTCAACCCTAAAAGTCTCATGTGTTGAGAAATCTAGGGTATTTTGAGACAAATCAATCCATCATCACTCTCTACATCCTCTAGGCTATCTAGTTTAGTAAACTAGGTACCCTAATTACCTCGGTATTGACGTTGGAGCTCGAACTATAGACTCTTGGGTGGATCTTCTTTGACTTGAGAAGGCCGGCGATCAAGCGCGTCCGTATAATTCGAGGAGCCAAGGAGGAGAACAAGAAGACCCAAAGGACTTGATACTAGGAGGTATAACTTTCTTCCGGGTAGTTAAATCTCATAGTAGTTTTGCCAGCTATGGTTTATGGTCGATCCTGGGTTCAAGTCGGTGTTGCGAAGCCCGTAAAAATCGTTTTTTGCGTATTCAGCCTCCCCGCAAACCCGCGGGGTGCACGACATCGACTTACTTTATCAACATGTATAAGCGATATGAAATAATAAGTAAAACATATACACATGTTAAGATAAAATCAAACCAAATAGCATACTATCATATCGAGCAAGATTGTCCTGTACATACATACCCCTAGCATCCTATGCAATAAAGGCCTCTAGGACATACATATCCAACAAGAACATTGTAGTTAGTGTGATTTGCTGGAATGTGTGGAATGAAAGGAATAATAGAATTTTCAATTTATCTTTTAGATCTCTATCAGGATTGATATGTTACATTGAAACGACGATTACTCTATGGACAGGTGCAGCAGAGACGTGGGATCGAAAGAGAGCCAGACTTATATTACAAACAACGACTGAGGTCGAGGGCTGTTTGGTCACTATGCCAGTGAGTAGCTTGCGTCCCCTTAAGGCGACAGATGATCCGGTACACAGGATTTAGTTGGCCAGGTCAGGGTTATGACCAATCCTTGGGTAGGAGTTGGTGTACCTTCTGTTAGTTATGTATATGCCCTAGAGGCCATTGTTGTACATATGATGTATATTATAATGGATGCTTGGATATATATAGAGAGGACTTTCTTGCTCGTCATGATAGTATGCTATTTGGTTTCACTTTATCTTAACATGTTGACTTATATTAGTTTACTGTCTTACTCTCATATGTTGATAAAGCCCTTAGGATCTGTACTCGACTACTGGGACTATGATGAGATCATACTAGTGGGGCCACGGTAGTCGATGAGTACATCCTATAACTGTTCCTAGTCGAGGGTGTGTCGAGACAGGGCATCGATACACCAGAGTAGACTAGCGTATACGCATCTTGACCTATATGATGGGCGATGGAAGATCCCATATCCATCGGTGTTTGACATCAAGGATGGTGTATGGGTGCTCAGTGGAGACTGGGTACACTGGACGGACTCGCCGAGAACTCCCAGATGGTATTATACCTCACGTCAGATGGCAGTTCTCCGGTGACACTGCTACAGGGTAGTCTGTAGACCCGAAATCGTCATAGAGTCTTGTGTGATTCCCACTGTGCTTTGATTCCCACCTTACCACGTCCAAGAGGGCGTGCAAAACGGTGGCTTTTGGGTACAGTCCCGAATCATATAGAGGCAATGAGCGATAGGAGGGGATTCGTCTCTCCCGGTATAGGGAGTTGATGTTGTGCTGTGTTCGATTGGCTATAACTGGAAGTCCCTGGCCATGGCTGATATAGAGATTTACTGGTAAGTGTTACCAGTAGTTTCTTGACCCGTTATGAGCCTCACATCGACACGACTTATCGGTTACTGGGGTCTGACGTATACCACCCCTAGACTAGATATCCAACATATCAGACGAAGAGACCGGACTGTACGGGAGTGTTACTGATTGGATTCACAGGAGAATGTACAGGCTTGTTTGTTGATCTTCTGATCGCTCAATACCTAGGTGGCTGTTATGTTTAGCTGACCGTTTGCAGCTTGTGGGTGTTTGATATGATCATCACCTGCTACCGGCGTATTGACGATTCTTTAGAGTCCTACACAGAGGTTTCTTGACTCAGGAAAAACGGAGTAGGGGCACATATGTGATATGTGCATGACCGAGGATAATGCAATATGAGATACCGTATTATATTCTCGCGATATTTTGGTATGAGCCGGGTCATCGGATTAAGTGTTGATTAGATGAATCGGTACATGATATATTAGTCGGTTATATTCGATATAGCCGGATTGTCGGATCAAGTGTTGATTCGATAATTTAATGTATAATAATATATGTGATATATTGCATTACATTATCTAATATTGGCTCGCTTTATTATTTCTTTTTCTCACCGGATAATACATTGATATATATGCGATATATGTTAATTGTATTATTTTCTTTTGTTACAAATATATATTATGTATGTGATATATAATATTGTAACATGATATGATTACTAATGCAACATGTTTAGTGGAGATTAAACATGGTTAGGGTTTGATTTGGGTTAGCTTTTTCTTGTAGCTTCTAGAAGCTTTTAGTTTGTTTCTAGCAAAGATATTTTGCTTGATATTTTGCTTGATATTTTCTAACCTAACCCAAACCCTTTACCCTAGGTTAAGTCTCTACATGAGTTAGCCTCTTCATATTCAACTATGGTTGCATTTTTAATTATTATGATATTTTTCATTATTCATCACAAGAGGATTTTTCCTTCTTCTTCCTTTGAGCTTTGAGAAAGCTTTCTAGGTTTTCTTTATGTGATGTTTTAGTGTGAGAATTTGATAATAAAAGAGAGCACAAATACTACTTCATCATCATCATCTAATCTAGCCGATTAGATTAGGGTGTTCACCTCATTAGAGAGAGAGAGCGCTTGAGTTATAGAAACTTCGAGGTAGATCATCGGAGAAAAGTAAGACTACAAGATAGCATGGATCATTCGGGTCGTGGAGCCTCTCTTGAGTCCGGAAGATCATGGATCGCGGCGAAGGGACTTCTACTCGAAGCTTATGAAGCGAAGGAGCGGACTACAAAGGTTGTAATCTCTCACTCTTAGTTGTAAAGATGTTTACTTGCATGTGAAACCCTAATTATCTAGCAAAGATCCCGGCTTTGGGTTGTTTGGCACGTCTAAATTTTAAATCGGGCATAGTTGATACCTTATAGACCCTTGTATGACTGCCTAGGAACCCTACAGTGGTATCAGAGCCTAGCTAGAGCATTAGGCGACGTATATACGAAGTTAAAACTCCGATCGAACCCCGAAACATCGAAAATGACCCCCTCTCTGGAAATTTTGTAAAAATGTGATTTTTTCTGCATTAAAAATACTCAAAAAAATCAGCAGGGAATTATAAGCATTACTGTGGAAAACGAGCATGTAATTCGTACAAACTGCCGCGGAACCGCGGCAATACCATGCTTGCGCCGCGGATCCGCGGCCGTACAGTTGAATTGGGCTTTAGTTTTGGCACAGCAATATCCGTAGCTGTTACTGCATATTTCTGGGTATTTTTAATCTGACTCAAGTGTTGAGTGTTCTGGGGATTATTTTGAATTCGTTGATTCGATCGGATAGTTTAATTTCGTTTTGTTTTCCGGATATTTTAGAAACTGTTAAAATGTTCGAACGGATATCATTAACTCACTTTTTCCCGGCACGAAAAACTTTCAAGTGTTGAAATTTTCTTGAGTTTAAATCTTTCGGAAAAACGTGCAAGTAACGCGGTGGACCCTCTAGAAGAACACAAACCTTAACTCGATTATGTGACCGTCTGAACCGCCTCTAAACCTTAGGGTTTGGAGCAGTACGGCGTGCCACATGTGAGGCGTTGGCTTGACCCTTCTACGGCTGGACCATTGGTACTGTGACATATTCTGGGATTATTTGAACTCCGCTCAAGTGTTGAGCTATTTAGGAAATCTTGGATATTTGATTATCCAATCGGAAAGTTTAATATTGTCTATTTATCTGGAATGTGATACAATATGTGGAATTCATATAGTTAGGCATGAAATGAGAAGTATGTGATATTTCGGATTTACGATATCTAAAGTGATTGTGGATTCCAAATGTTGTACTTTTACACTTTCTTTTCTGTGACCGTAACTGTAGTATGTAGTTGTATTGCCGGTTTTTGTTGCTATACATCAACGACGATCGGTGTATGCATACTTACTTACGTTGATGATATGAGATATTATGTGTTACTGTGATATGTTATATTGGATCGTCGTGTTCTGAATAGCCGGAGGTTTTATGTGAGATGAGGTTTTTTATTTTTTCATTCATGTAAAATTCATTTGTATGTAATATTCTTTTATTGGGGCACTTCCGGGATGAGGTTGTTGTCACCAGTGTATATTATTTACTTTTCCGCATTAGGTAGACCCAAGGAGGGGAGCACAAGTAACTGAGTTCTAGGGTCCAGTGGGAGGCCATCTCGAGGAGTCGAGACCGGGTCTCCTAACCCTAGAATTGGCAGTATTACTTGCCGCTCTCGTAGGGGTCTAGGGATGTGGGTTTGGCTATTCATCACGACCGCGGAATCCGTGTTTTATACAGGCTCGTATTAAAACACGGACATCCGAGTATATCCAATATTTCATATATGTTCTTCTGCTGCAATGTTCTGTGATGAGATCATATTACTGCCTGAGACGAATGCTTATACTATATATATATATATATATATATATATATATATATATATATATATATATGCTGATATATAAATATTACTGTTTTCGTTTCTTCTGTGATGCTTAGGAAGCATAAAATTGATGGGTTTTATTAATGAGATTAATAAAAGAAAAGAAACCTAAAAGATATTGTAGAATCAAAACTTTATAAAAAGGGTAGCTACAGTTTTGCTTTGCATAGTGGTATATATGATATACCCTGCACCTTATTCGATGAGGAAAGAGCCGAGATCTCTTCACCGGGAGTGACCTCTTTAGCTAAACTGGCAGATGCTACAAACTCGCGGTTTAGTTTTTGACAGCCTATATAGTTCTTCCTTTGCACAGCGGTATATATGATGTACCCTACACCTTATTCGATGGGGAAAGAGTCGAGATCCCTTCACCGGGAGTGACCTCTTTAGCGAAACTAGAAAAGCCTCAAAAACACTCCTTTTCAAAATCACTTGTTTCTACAACGATATCAAGTTCACTACGCTCATGGTTTTCTGAAAAACCTGCGTAGCCCTCCGTCATTTCAGATAAGTACTACTTAGTATTCGTGCTACGTTTGTTGACCATGTTAAGGCGTAGTGTACGGTAGCTAATTAGTGTTTATCTGCTAAAACATGTGATGTGATTGGATTAGGGTAGTCGTACGACTTTGTTGACCATGTTAAGGGTCGTACGAGTGGGTTTAATTCAATCGGGAAATGACGGGTTGAACTTGGCTAGCGCTTATCATTTATTGACCATGTTAAAGTCATGAGTTGCTAGGGGTAAAAGTATTATTGGGAATTTCAAGTGTTGAAATTTGCAATGAGATTGCATACCTCCTATGAGATAGTTGGATCCCGATACCCACTGCGAGTAAGAGTTACTCCTAGGAGAATTTTACACAGGATAATTAGCCGATCAAGTAGGTGTCTAGAAAGGTGTTAACAGGGTTATGACTCTGAGAAAACGAGGTTTATTTTAATTAGGTCCGTACAAAAGCACGGGGAACCTCCCTCAAGTACCGACACCGATCTAGCTGAAATATTGACGAAATTGTAGGGTGTAATTAATCCCGGCTAATCTTACCTTTTAGGGTTTGAAGGAAGATTTGATAAAAACAGTGGGAGACATCCTGATTAGATAAGATAATAACCAATCTAATCTTGCAAGAGCATATGCTAAAGTGTTTTCTTCTCTCTCTCTCCAGGTAGCAATCATGTCAGGCCATAATCAAGATAATAATATGGATGTATTGACTGAACCCGCTTATTATACTGAGCAGGGGAACGTTGGTCCCGTTCTTTCTTATAAGAGTTATAAGACTGAACAGGAAACAGGAGAATATCTGGATTCTCATACAGCCCAAACAAAGAACATGCATGCTGATGTATCTTCTTCGGGTGTGTTAGTTATTAAGAACTGTTTCTCAGTTCACCCTACATCCTGGGTATTGGATACCGGATCAGGATCCCACATATGTAAATTGTTACGTAGGCTACGTAAAGGTAAAGAACTGGGAAAAGGTGATCATTCCGTACAAGTAGGGAATGGTGCAAGTATTGCAGCCAAAGCAGTTGGCGAATATCACCTTGTATTACCAAGTAGTAATACACTGATTCTGAATGAGTGCTATTATATACCGAACATGATATGCAACATTATATCAGTTTCTTTATTAAGTAAAGAAGGATATAATTTTGTAGTACAGGATAATGTTATGAACATATTCCCAGATCAAAAGTTGATTGGATCAGGCTCGTTACATAATGGCATATTCATTCTCAATCAAAATACAGTACTTAATATACAAAACACACACAAGAGGAAAAGTTCAGATATGAACGAATCCTTCTTGTGGTATTGTAGACTTGGTCATATCAATGCGACACGGCTAGCTAAGTTACATAAAGATGGATATTTGAATCCGTTCGAATTATCATCTTATGATACTTGTCATTCATGTCTCAAAGGTAAAATGACCAAAACTCCGTTTAGTGGACACGGAGTAAGAGTTACGGAACTCTTAGGACTGGTACATAGTGATGTATGCGGACCCATGTCTACACACGCCAGGAACGGATCTTCCTACTTCATTACATTCACTGACGATCTCTCAAGATACGGACATGTGTTCCTGATGAAATACAAGTCTGAAGCTTTTGAGAAATTCAGAGAATATAAGCACGAAGTAGAAAACCAAACGGGCAAAAGTATTAAGATTCTTCGATCTGATCGAGAAGGAGAATACTTAAGCAATGAGTTCCTAGACTATCTAAAAGAGAATGGGATTCTCTCTCAGCTTACTCCTCCTTATACACCACAACACAACGGTGTATCGGAACGGAGGAATTGCACCCTATTAGATATGGTGCGCTCTATGATGAGCACCGCTGAGTTATCTATTTCCTTTTGGGGTTATGCGCTTGAAACAGCGGCATATCTATTAAATCAAGTTCCATCTAAATCAGTGCCTTCAACCCCATATGAGATATGGAGGGGAATGAGACCATATTTTAAAATATTTAAGATATGGGGTTGTCCGGCCTATGTAAAAAGACAAAATCCGGACAAACTCGAGGCACGATCAGTTCTTTGCAAGTTTGTGGGATATTCAAAGAATTCTCAAGGATATATTTTCTACCACGCTGAGGAACAAAAAGTGTTTGTTTCTCAATATGCCACCTTTTTAGAAAAGGAATTTCTTGCAAAAGAAATTAGTGGCAAAGAGGTAGAGCTGGAAGAGGTTCCAGCACCACAAACTACAACTGATAATTTATTGGAACCAGAGGATTCAATAGTTCCCGACGAACCCCAGCCTCTCCGCCGATCTAGTAGGGTTTCTCATCCACCTGAGAGATACTACGGTTTTCTCATTGATGGTGGATGCGAGGATTGCATCATGGAAGATGATGACCCGACTAGTCTCGAGCAGGCCATCACGAGTAGTGACTCTGTGAAATGGCTGGATGCAATGTGATCTGAGATGGAATCCATGTACACCAACAAAGTATGGACTTTGGAAAATGCTCCTGAAGGGGTAAAACCCATTGGAAGCAAGTGGATCTTTAAAAAAAAAATTGGTGTAGATGGAAAAGTTGAGACTTTCAAAGCTAGACTTGTTGCAAAGGGTTTTCGTCAACAACCAGGTGTGGATTATGACGAAACCTTTTCTCCAGTGGCTATGCTTAAGTCCATCCGGATCTTACTTGTTATTACTGCATACCATGACTACGAAATCTGGCAAATGGATGTTAAGACCGCCTTTATAAACGGTGATTTAGAAGAGTGCGTATACATGACTCAACCAGAGGGCTTCGTAGATAGTGGGAGAAGAGAAAAGGTGTGCAAACTGCTTAAATCCATATATGGGTCAAAGCAAGCATCGCGGAGTTGGAATATCTGCTTTGATTTTGTAGTCAAAGAGTTTGACTTCATCAAAAACGTAGATGAACCTTGTATATATAAAAAGGTTGCAGAGAGTAAGGTTGTCTTCCTCGTATTGTACGTCGATGACATACTCTTGATACGAAATGATGTTCCTATGCTGCAGTCAGTCAAGCTTTTCTTATCACAAAGATTCTCAATGAAAGATCTAGGTGATGCCTCCTGCAAATTGGGAATCATGATCTATAGAGATAGATCTAAACAGATATTGGGATTGTCCCAATTCAGGTACATTAACACCATACTAAAGAGGTTTAGTATGGAAGAATCCAAGCGTGGGAACCAACCCACGATCTCTGGACTCACTCTCTCCAAAGAGATGTCTCCCAAGACTGATTTGGAGAGAGCTCGCATACAAGGGATACCCTATGCTTCGGCAGTAGGCTCTATCATGTATGCGATGCTATGTACGAGACCCGATATGTTAGTTATATGTATGCCCTAGAGGCCATTACTGTACATAGGATGTATATTGTAGTGGATGCTGGGACATATATAGGGAGGACTTTCTTGCTCGACATGATAGTATGCTATCTGGTTAAACTTTACCTTAACGTGTATACTGATTGTCTCTCTGTTACATGTTGGTAAAGCCCTTAGGATGTGTGCTTGACTACCTGGACTATGATACGGATCATACTAGTGGGGACATGGTAGTCCATAAGTACATCCTTCAAAGTCCCTAGTCATGGGTGTATCGAGACGGGGCATCGATATACCAGAGTAGACTAGCGTGTACCTTCTCGACCCATACAGATGGGCGATGGATGATCCCATATCCATTGGTGTTTGACATCAGAGATGCTATACGGGTGCTCAGTGGAGACTGGGTACACTGGACGGACTCGCCGAGAACTCCCAGATGGTATTATACCTCACGTCAGATGGCAGTTCTCTGGTGACACTGGTACAGAGTAGTCTGTTGACCCGAGATCGTCATAGAGTCTTGTGTGGTTCCCACTGTGCTTTGATTTCCATCTTACCACGTCCAAGAGGGCGTGCAAAACGGTGGTTTTTGGGTACAGTCCCGAGTCACATGGAGGCAATGAGCGATAGGAGGGGATTCGTCTCTCCCGGTATAGGGGGTTGATGTTGCGCTGTGTTCGATTGGCTATAACAGGAAATCCCTGGCCAGGGTTGCTGAGATTTACTGGTAAGTGTTACCAGTAGTTTCTCGAATTGTTATAGACCTCATATCGACACGACTTATTGAGCTATTGGGGTCTGACGTTTACCACCCCTAGGCGAGATATGCGACATATCAGACGATCAGACCGGACTGTACGGTAGTGTTACTGGTCGGATTCGCAGGAGTGTGAGCGGGCTTGCTCGTCGATCTTCTGATCGCTCAATACCCGGGTGGCCGTTACGTTTAGCAGACCGCTTGCGGCTTGTGGATGCTTGATATGATCATCATCTGCTGCCGGCGTATTGACGAGTCTTTAGAGTCCTACACAGAGGTTTCCTGGCTCAAGCGAAACGAAATAGGAGCGCATATGAGATATGTGCGGGACCGAGAATAATACCAGTATGTGATACTGTATTCGATTCTCGTGATGTGACATTGATCGGTTATATGCGATATAGCCGGGTTATCGGATCAAGTGTTGATTCGATAAGTTGTTACTAATGATGCTAGTCGGTTATATGCGATATGACCGGATCGTTAAATCAAGTGTTGATTTAATGATTTAATGCATGATTATATATTTGATATATCACTTTGCATTAACTAGTATCGGTTCACTTTAAATGGATTTTCTCGCTCGATTGTGCGCATTATATATGCGATATGATTTTGTGCACTTGTTTGTATCATGTTTGATGATGCAAGAATGCTAGGGTTTGTGTAATGAAGTAAACCTAAGTTAAATAAATAATTAGGGTTTTCTTTTATTCATTCATTTATCTTTTCATTTGGATTTAAAAGATAAATGAGAAAAAGAAAACAAAAGGGTTTCTTTCATGAAGCTAAGTGAAGCTTCATGAAGCTTTGACCATTCTAACCCTTTTGTCTTCATCTATTAAACCCTAACCATTTATTTAACTATGGTCAACTCTCTACACTTGACCATGGTAAAAGTTATGATAAGAATGGATTTTTATTTTCTATTTTAAATAATCTTATCCTAACTTTATTCTTCTTCTTCTTCATCTTCTTCTTTGAAGAAGCTTGAGGTCATCAATGGTGGATTGATGATTTGAGTGAGAAATCCAATTCTAAAGTCTACCCACTTCCTATTTCTTCATCCTCTACCTCTTGCCAAGTGGTAGAGTGTGTTTCCTTCACAAGTTTTTAGGGCTTGGTGAAGGTGGAGCTTGATTTAGCGATGCCTCGACGTAGATCATCTTCGGCACGGACATCGACGACCTAGCTCGTTTTTTCTCCGACGAAGCCGACTCTAGAGCCCGGATTCCTTTTGGACAGCGGAGACGACTTCGTTGCGGAGCTATGGAGGTGGAGCACCGGATCTACAAAGGTTGTATTTCCGTATCTCTTAGTTAATTGCTAACTAGTTGCTTTTGTCGCCTAAATATCTAGTTAACGATCCGTATTAGGGTTTCTCGGCACCCGTAAAAATTGAAATTGGCATGGTTGATGCCTTGTGAGACCTCTTGAGAGTGCCTAGGAACCCTACAGTGGTATCAGAGCCTAGCTAGAGCCTTAGGCGAAGTCTAGACGGAATCTGAAACCCGAACGAACCCGAAACCCGTCTCAAAACATGCTCTCTGTCCTTTTTTCAAAATCTGGGATTTTTCGCAATTAAAAATATTCAGAAAATCAAGCAGGGTTTAATAGGAATTACTGTAAATTTCGTGGGCCCAATTCAATTTTTCCACCGCGGTTCCGCGGCATGAGCAAGGCTCATGCGGCGGTTCCGCGGCCGTACGGCCGACTTATTTTATGTTATTTGCACAGTAATTCTTTATTTCCAGTGCTTCTTTTTCTGGGAATTTTTAATTGTTTTTCAAGAGTTGAATTTTTCTGGAGTTGTTTTCGGGATTCGGTGTTTCGATCGGGGTATCAAATTTTGTCTATTTGGCTTTCCGGATAAATTTTAGAATATGTTAAAAAGTTCGACCGGATATAAATACCCAATTTTTCCCCTGTCGGGAAATTTCCAAGTGTTGGATTTTTCCGTAGTTTAACGACGTTCTAAGTAGTGCAAGTAACTCGATGGACCCTCTAGAAGACAACAAACCTTAACTCGATTATGTGACCGTCTTGAACTGCCCTTTGAACCTTTGGGTTTGGGGCAGTACGGCGTGCTACATATGAGGCGTTGGCTTGACCCTTCTACGGCTGGACCGTTGCTACTGAGGCACGAACTGAATGTTGTTAGACTTATTTCATGTGTTGATCTGTATCGGGAAAACTTGGGTGTTCGATTGTTCGATCGGAAAGTTTGACATTTTCTATTTATCCGGAATGGGATACAATAATTGGAATTCACAAAAGTTATGAGATAACTGAATGAATGTTATAAACGTAGCACTTTAGTCTCACTTGATCGGTTGCCACGGAATTTTGATGCGATCAAAAGTCCGTCGCAATCACGTAGCGTACGCGGATACTCGCCGGGTAAACTTAATAGACAGCCTCACTCCATAGCCCCGACCAAGTGACTGTAGGAGAACCCCGTCGCTGAAAGCATCCGTTCGGGTGCTCCCGGTAGCGGTGTTCTGCCTTGGTGCACTTCGTCGACGGTATCTGGGGTGCTGCCGTCTACTGAAGTTTGCGACGAGCATTCGATCAGGATGTCGGGAATCCTGTTGAATTGCCCGACTTGATATTGAAAAGAGTTTTCGATTTTGAGACTAAAATGCGGGGTTTATAATTGTTAGGCATGCGATATCTAAGAAATTCATTTGGTCAGGCAGTCTGAGGTGGTTGCGGATTCCAACTGTTGTAGTTTTACACTTTCTTTTCTGTGACCGTAAGTGTAATATGTGATATCGCCGGTTTCGTTGCTATATGTCAACGACAATTGGGATGCGCATATTTACTTACGTTGATGACATGTGATGTTATGTGTTGCTGGATATGTTATATTGGATCGTCGTGTTTGAATAGCCGGGGGGGTTTTTATGTGAGATGAGTGTTTTCTTTTTCATTCATGTAAAAACTTGTATGTAATATTCTTTTATTGGGGCACTTCCAGGTTGCGGAAGATGTCACCCTTTGTATATTATTTACTTTTCCGCACTAGGATAGACCCAAGGAGGGGAGCACAAGTAACCGGGTTCTGGAGTCCAGTGGGAGACCAACTCGAGGAGTCGAGTCCGGGTCTCCTAACTCCAGAATTGGTAGGGTTGCTTGCCGCTCTCGTAGGGGTCTAGGGGTGTGGGTTTGGCTATTCATCGCGACCGTGGAATCCGTGTTTTATACTGGCTCGTATTGAAAACACGGACGTCCTAGTATATCCAATATTTCATATGATTCTTCTGCTGCGATATCTGTGATGTGATCATGTGATGTTCTGTGATAGATACCGTATATAGTATATATGATATATTATATAGACGTTACTTATGTTTTACACCCGCGCTAGCCCTGCCCCGCTCTGCCGTTAGTTACCTAACCTAACGGTGCACGAGGGGACATCGAGGCGAATGCGGATGGCATAAGTGTACGTCGTATTTATCTGTGATGTTTAGGTACTATAAATGATGGGACTTCATTAATGTGATTAATGAAATTAAAAGAAACCTAAGATGTTGTAGAATCGAATTTCAAAATAAAACAGGTAGCTACAGTTCTTGCTTTGCACAGCGGTATATGTGATATATCCTGCACCTTATTTGATGAGGAAAGGACCGAGATCCCTTCACCGGGAGTGACTCCTTTAGCAATAACTGGCAGATGCTACACATTCGGTTTGGTTTTTGATAGCTTTTAAGTGTTTTTGCTTTGCACAGTGATATATATGATATATCCCGCACCTCATTCGACGAGGAAAGGACCGACGATCCCTTCACCGGGAGTGACTCCTTTAGCAAAACTAGAAAAGCCTCAAAAACACTCCATTTCAAAATTCATTCGATCCTACAACGATATCAAGTTCATTACGCAATAGGTTTTCAGAAAAACCTGTCGTAGCCCTCCGTCTTTTCAGATAAGTGCTGTTTAGTATTCGTGCTGCGTTTGTTGATCTCCGTCAAGGCGCAGTGTGGGGTAGCTAACCAGTATTTATCTGCTAATGCATATGATGCAGATTGAGTTAGGGTAGTCGTGCGGCCTTGTTGACCTCCGTCAAGGGTCGTGCGGGTGGGTTTAATTCGATCAAGAAATGACGGGTTGAACTTGACTAGTAGCCTATGGTTTGTTGACCTCCGTCAAGGTCATAGGGTGCTAGGGGCAAAATATTATCGGGAATTTCAAGTGTTGAGATTTGCAATGAGATTGCATACCTTCTATGAGATAGTTGGATCCCGATACCCGCTGCGAGTAAGAGTTACTCCTGGGAGAGTTTTATACATTACAATTAGCCGATCAAGTAGGTGTCTAGAAAGGTGTTAACGAGGTTACGCCTCTGGGAAAACGAGGTTTACATTAATTAGGTTCGTGCGAAAGCACAGGGGACCTCCCTCAAAGTACCGACACTGGCCTGGCTGAAAGATTGGCGAACTTGTAGTGTGTAATTAATCCCGGCTAGTCTTTTCTTTTAGGGTTTGAAGGAAGATTTGATAAAAAGCAGTGGGAGCCATCCTGATTAGATAAAATAATAACCAATCTATTCTTGACAGAGCGCACGCTGAGTGTTTTCTTCTCTCTCTCTCCAGGTAGCGACCATATCACGCCTTAATCAAGATAATAATACGGATTATTGACCGAACCCGCTTGTTATACTGAGCTGGGGAACGTTGGTCCCGCTCCAACTTATAAATGTTATAAGACAGAGCAGGAAATTGGGGAATACCAGATTTCCCGTGCCGCCCAAATGAAGAGAGTGCATGCTGATGCATCATCTTCGGGTGTGTTCATTTTACAGAACTGTTTCTCAGTATCCTTTACGTCCTGGGTATGAGATACCAGATCAGGATCCCAGATATGTAATATGTTACATAGGGCTACAGAAAGGTAGAGAACTGAGAACGGGTGATAAGTTTCATGAGGCAGAAAACGGGGCAAGTGTTGCAGCCAAGTCTGTTGGTCACTGTCACCCTGTATTCCAAATACATTGATTCTGAACGAATGTTATTAGATACCGAACCTGATATACCAAATCATATCACTCTCTTTGTTAGAAAAGAAAGGATATAATTTTGTATTGATGGATAATGTTTTGAACATTTCCTATATCAAAAGTTGATCGGTTCAGGCACGTTATCTAAAAGCATTGATGTTCTAAATCAAACTACAATTCTTAGTATACAGAACACACACAAGAGGAAGAGTTCATAAATGAACGAATCCTTCTTGAGGCATTGTAGACTAGGTCATATCAATGCGACCCGACTGGCTGAAGTTACATGTAGATGCATATTTAAATCAGTTTGAATCTACATCTTGTGAAACTTGCCAGTCATGTCACAAAGATATAATGACACTAGCTCTGTTTATTGGAAACAGAGAAAGAGTTAGTGAACTCTTGGGATGATACATGATGTATGTAGGTCCCCTGTCTACACATGCCAAGACCGGTTCTTTGTACTTCATTACATTCTCTGATGATCTTTCGAGATTCAGACCTATGTTCCTGTTGAAACACAAGTCCGAACCTTTTGAGATATTCACAGAATATAAGTTAGAAGTAGAGAACCAAAATACGGGTATAATTATTATGTCCTTTGATGTGATCAAGGAGAAGAATACTTGAGCACGGAAATGCTGGACTATTCTAAAGGAGAATGAGATTCTCTCTCAGCATTACTCCTCCGTATACACCATGGCACGATGGTATATCGGGGCGGAGCAATCACACCCTATATGATATGGTGTGCTCTATGATGAGTATTACTGAGTCACCTATTTCCTTTAGGGAGTTATGCACTTGAGAAGCTGCATACCTATTGAATAGGGTTCGAATCAAATCAGTTGCCTACCACTTCATATATGATATGGAAAGGGAAGAGCCCATATCTTAAGTTAGTTAAGATTTGGGGTTGACCGGCCTATGTCTAAAAGCAAAATCCGGACAAGCTCGAGGCAAGGTCTGTAATGTAGAACTGGAAATGTTCCAGCTATACAAACTACAGCACATGATTTGATAGAACCAAAGGATTCAGTAGATTCCAACGAACCTCAGCCTCTCCGCCGATCTAGTAGGGTTCCTCACCCACCTGAGAGATACTTCGGTTTCTCTATGACAGTGGGAGCGAGGATTACATCATGAGATGATGACCCAACTAGTTTCGAGCTGGCCATCAGGAGTGGGACTCTGTGAGAATGGCTGGATGTTTATCGATCTGAGATGGAATCCTTATACACCGACAAAGTATGGACTTTAGTTGCTATATCTGAAGGGTTAAATCCCCATCAGGAGCAAGTATATCTTGAGAAGATTACTTGGTGTACATGGAAAAGTTGAGACTTTCAAAGCTAGACTTGTTAAAGGTTTTCGTCATTGACCAGGCGTGGATAATGATGAAACCTTTTCCCGTACCTATGCTTAAGTCCATCCAGATCCTACTTGTCACGGCTACATACCATGACTACGATATCTGGTGGTTGGGTGTCTTGACTGCTTTTCTAAATGATGATTTAGAAGAGAGTGTCTACAAGTACACAGCCAGAGGGCTTCGTAGACAGTGGGAGCAGCGGAAACGTGTGCAAGATGCTTTATAGGATAAAGCAGGCATCGCGGAGTTGGAACATCTGTTTTGATGGATTAGTCAAAGAAGTTGACATCATCAAAATGGTAGATGAACCTTGTATATACAAAAAGGTAGTAGGGAGTATGGTGACGATCCTCGTAGAGTACGTGGATGACATACTCTTGATAGGGAAGGAGTTTCATATGCTACGCTCGGTCAATCTCCGTTTATCACAATGATTCTCCATATAGGATCATAATGATACCTACTAACTCCTGGATTTTGGATCTATGAGATAGATCTAAATGGATGTTAGGATTCTCACTAGTTGTAGTGAGATGGTATCAATCGATCCTGGGGAGAATCACTGGAAGGGTTCCAGGGTGATAAAGACGACTGAATGTCAGTCGCAGGCATTGTCTTTACCCTCAGTAAAGGGACGGTATGTTGGAAGAGTTCCAAGCTAGATACCGTGGCATACTAGACGATAAAGGCTGGATACATCGCTACTTAAGATGCTACCAAAGTGGCTGTCTGGGTGTATATTGGTTCATGAGATGAACTATGTTCCTACCATTGTGAGACAATGGAGTTGTGGCTTATGCCAAGGAACGTCCGTCCCATCAGTGATCCAGACACATTCTAAGGCAGTGTCACCTGATCATGGAGATGGTTGATCTCCAGGGAGATCGAGGTTAGGAGAGTAGACTCAGAGGACAACACAGCGGATCCACTCACAAAGGCCTGTTCCCAGAGAGAGACTTTTATGGGATGGTTGAGTATGAGATACTGCAACCACTGCTATCAGATGGCCCTAGTGCAAGTGGGAGATTGTTAGTTATATGTATGCCCTAGAGGCCATTACTGTACATAGGATGTATATTGTAGTGGATGCTGGGACATATATAGGGAGGACTTTCTTGCTCGACATGATAGTATGCTATCTGGTTAAACTTTACCTTAACGTGTATACTGATTGTCTCTCTGTTACATGTTGGTAAAGCCCTTAGGATGTGTGCTTGACTACCTGGACTATGATGCGGATCATACTAGTGGGGACATGGTAGTCCATAAGTACATCCTTCAAAGTCCCTAGTCGTGGGTGTATCGAGACGGGGCATCGATATACCAGAGTAGACTAGCGTGTACCTTCTCGACCCATACAGATGGGCGATGGATGATCCCATATCCATTGGTGTTTGACATCAAAGATGTTATACGGGTGCTCAGTGCAGACTGGGTACACTGGACGGACTCGCCGAGAACTCCCAGATGGTATTATACCTCACGTCAGATGGCAGTTCTCTGGTGACACTGGTACAGAGTAGTCTGTTGACCCGAGATCGTCATAGAGTCTTGTGTGGTTCCCACTGTGCTTTGATTTCCATCTTACCACGTCCAAGAGGGCGTGCAAAACGGTGGTTTTTGGGTACAGTCCCGAGTCACATAGAGGCAATGAGCGATAGGAGGGGATTCGTCTCTCCCGGTATAGGGGGTTGATGTTGCGCTGTGTTCGATTGGCTATAACAGGAAATCCCTGGCCAGGGTTGCTGAGATTTACTGGTAAGTGTTACCAGTAGTTTCTCGAATTGTTATATACCTCATATCGACACGACTTATTGAGCTATTGGGGTCTGACGTTTACCACCCCTAGGCGAGATATGCGACATATCAGACGATCAGACCGGACTGTACGGTAGTGTTACTGGTCGGATTCGCAGGAGTGTGAGCGGGCTTGCTCGTCGATCTTCTGATCGCTCAATACCCGGGTGGCCGTTACGTTTAGCAGACCGCTTGCGGCTTGTGGATGCTTGATATGATCATCATCTGCTGCCGGCGTATTGACGAGTCTTTAGAGTCCTACACAGAGGTTTCCTGGCTCAAGCGAAACGAAATAGGAGCGCATATGAGATATGTGCGGGACCGAGAATAATACCAGTATGTGATACTGTATTCGATTCTCGTGATGTGACATTGATCGGTTATATGCGATATAGCCGGGTTATCGAATCAAGTGTTGATTCGATAAGTTGTTACTAATGATGCTAGTCGGTTATATGCGATATGACCGGATCGTTAAATCAAGTGTTGATTTAATGATTTAATGCATGATTATATATTTGATATATCACTTTGCATTAACTAGTATCGGTTCACTTTAAATGGATTTTCTCGCTCGATTGTGCGCATTACATATGCGATATGATTTTGTGCACTTGTTTGTATCATGTTTGATGATGCAAGAATGCTAGGGTTTGTGTAATGAAGTAAACCTAAGTTAAATAAATAATTAGGGTTTTCTTTTATTCATTCATTTATCTTTTCATTTGGATTTAAAAGATAAATGAGAAAAAGAAAACAAAAGGGTTTCTTTCATGAAGCTAAGTGAAGTTTCATGAAGCTTTGACCATTCTAACCCTTTTGTCTTCATCTATTAAACCCTAACCATTTATTTAACTATGGTCAACTCTCTACACTTGACCATGGTAAAAGTTATGATAAGAATGGATTTTTCTTTTCTATTTTAAATAATCTTATCCTAACTTTATTCTTCTTCTTCTTCATCTTCTTCTTTGAAGAAGCTTGAGGTCATCAATGGTGGATTGATGATTTGAGTGAGAAATCCAATTCTAAAGTCTACCCACTTCCTATTTCTTCATCCTCTACCTCTTGCCAAGTGGTAGAGTGTGTTTCCTTCACAAGTTTTTAGGGCTTGGTGAAGGTGGAGCTTGATTTAGCGATGCCTCGACGTAGATCATCTTCGGCACGGACATCGATGACCTAGCTCGCTTTTTCTCCGACGAAGCCGACTCTAGAGCCCGGATTCCTTTTGGACAGCGGAGACGACTTCGTTGCGGAGCTATGGAGGTGGAGCACCGGATCTACAAAGGTTGTATTTCCGTATCTCTTAGTTAAGTGTTAACTAGTTATCTTTTCGCCTAGAAATCTAGCAAACGATCCGTAGTCGGGTCTCTCGGCACCTAGAATTTTTGAATTTGGCATGATCGATGCCTTGTGAGACTTCACTAGTGTGCCTAGGAACCCTACACGATGTAGCATACTCACTAAGTGTAGTGAGTCGGTATCAAGCAGATCCTGGAGAGAGTCACTGGACAGCTGTGAAGAACATTCTCAAGTACTTACGAAGGACTAAAGAGATGTTCTTGGTGTATGGTAACGGAGAACTCCGGGTGGAGTCCTTTACCGATTCAAGCTTCCAAAGTGATAAGGACGACTCTAAGTCGCACTCGGGATTTATCTTTACCCTCAATGGAGGGGCGGTATGTTGTAAGAGTTCCAAACAGGATACCGTTGCAGACTCAACGATGGAGGCTGAATACATCGCTGCCAACGATGCTGCCAAAGAGGCTGTCTGGATAAAGAAGTTCATTAGTGAACTTGGTGTGGTTCTATCCATTGAACATCCAATACCTCTGTATTGCGATAACAATGGAGCTGTGGCTTTGGCCAAAGAACCCAGGTCCCATCAAAAGTCCAGACATATTCTGAGGCGGTATCACCTGATCAGGGAGATAGTTGATCGCCGGGAGATCGAGATTAGGAGTTGATACGAAGGACAACACTGTGGATCCACTCACGAAGGTCATTCCCAAGATACAGTTTGAGAGATTATTCGGGATGCTAGGTATGAGATACTACAGCAGCTGGCCTTAGTACAAGTGGGAGATTGTTAGTTATGTATATGCCCTAGAAGCCATTGCTGTACATATGATGTATATTATAATGGATGCTTGGATATATATAGAGAGGACTTTCTTGCTCGTCATGATAGTATGCTATTTGGTTTCACTTTATCTTAACATGTTGACTTATATTAGTTTACTGTCTTACTCTCACATGTTGATAAAGCCTTTAGGATCTGTACTCGACTACTGGGACTATGATGAGATCATACTAGTAGGGCTACGGTAGTCGATGAGTACATCCTATAACTGTTCCTAGTCGAGGGTGTGTCGAGACAGGGCATCGATACACCAGAGTAGACTAGCGTATACGCATCTTGACCCATATGATAGGCGATGGAAGATCCCATATCCATCGGTGTTTGACATCAAGGATGGTGTACGGGTGCTCAGTGGAGACTGGGTACGCTGGACGGACTCGCAGAGAACTCGCAGATGGTATTATACCTCACGTCAGATGGCAGTTCTCCAGTGACACTGGTACAGGGTAGTCTGTAGACCCGAGATCGTCAAAGAGTCTTGTGTGATTCCCACTGTGCTTTGATTCCCACCTTACCATGTCCAAGAGGGCGTGCAAAACGGTGGCTTTTGGGTACAGTCCCGAATCACATGGAGGCAATGAGCGATAGGAGGGGATTCGTCTCTCCCGGTATAGGGAGTTGATGTTGTGCTGTGCTCGATTGGCTATAACTGGAAGTCCCTGGCCAGGGCTGATATAGAGATTTACTGGTAAATATTACCAGTAGTTTCTCGACCCGTTATAAGCCTTATGTCGACACAACTTATCGGTTACTAGGGTCTGACGTATACCACCCCTAGACTAGATATGCAACATATCAGACGAAGAGACCGGACTGTACATGAGTGTTACTGATTGGATTCACAGGAGAATGTACAGGCTTGTTTGTTGATCTTCTGATCGCTCAATACCTGGGTGGCTGTTACGTTTAGCTGACCACTTGCAGCTTGTGGGTGTTTGATATGATCATCACCTGCTACCGGCGTATTGACGATTTTTTAGAGTCCTACACAGAGGTTTCTTGACTCAGGAAAAACGGAGTAGGGGCACATATGTGATATGTGCATGACCGAGGATAATGCAATATGAGATACCGTATTATATTCTCGCGATATTTTGGAATGAGCCGGGTCATCGGATCAAGTGTTGATTCGATGAATCGGTACATGATATATTAGTCGGTTATATTCGATATAGCCGGATTGTCGGATCAAGTGTTGATTCGATAATTTAATATATAATAATATATGTGATATATTGTATTACATTATCTAATATTGGCTCGCTTTATTATTTCTTTTTCTCACCGGATAATACATTGATATATATGCGATATATGTTAATTGTATTATTTTCTTTTGTTACAAATATATATTATATATGTGATATATAATATTGTAATATGATATGATTACTAATGCAACATGTTTAGTGGAGATTAAATAAGGTTAGAGTTTGATTTGGGTTAGCTTTTTCTTGTGGCTTCTAGAAGCTTTTAGTTTGTTTCTAGCAAAGATATTATGCTAGATATTTTGCTTGATATTTTCTAACCTAACACAAACCCTTTACCCTAGGTTAAGTCTCTACATGAGTTAGCCTCTTCATATTCAACCATGGTTGCATTTTTAATTATTTTGATACTTTTCATTATTCATCACAAAAGAATTTTTCCTTCTTCTTCTTTTTTTGAGCTTTGAGAAAGCTTTCTAGGTTTTCTTTATGTGATGTTTTAGTGTGAGAATTTGATAATAAAAGAGAGCACAAATACTACTTCATCATTCTCATCTAATCTAGCCAATTACATTAGGGTGTTCACCTCATTAGAGAGAGAGAGCTTGAGTTATAGAAATTTCGAGGTAGATCATCGGAGAAAAGGAAGACTACAAGCTAGCATAGATCATTCGGGTCGTGGAGCCTCTCTTGAGTCCGGGAGATCATGGATCGCGGCGAAGGGACTTCTACTCGGAGCTTATGAAGCGAAGGAGCGGACTACAAAGGTTGTAATCTCTCACTCTTAGTTGTAAAGATATTTACTTGCATGTGAAACCCTAATTATCTAGCAAAGATCCCGACTTTGGGTTGTTCGGCACGTCTAAATTTTAAATCGGGTATGGTTGATACCTTATAGACCCTTGTATGACTGCCTAGGAACCCTACACCTTCTTTGGGTAGGAGTTGGTGTACCTTCTAAGAGCGTTTGTGTATGGAACATTGGTTTTGAGCTTATAGTTGTATTTATTATTTCCTATACTCTTCTTTTCCGTTACGAGGGGATTTCCGATCTTCTAAGAGCATTTGTGTATGGAACAATCGGTGATTCACATAATAAAAGTCGAAATAAAAAAAATATTCCCGATCTTTTATCATATTTTTTCTCTTTATACATAGAGAAAGCGAAGTCATAGCCGTTGCGAGGGGATTTCCTCCTACGGCAGGTAAAAAAAATCAACTTTTTCATATTTCAGATGGAAGATTAACTCCATCCTCTAAAACTATATACACTAAATAAAATAAAAAAATTCCAATCAATTACATGACTTCTTAGCTTTCATTAGACGGGAATAAAATTAAAGGTTTGTTTATAATATAACATTTATTTACAACTCTAAATTCATGAGTGAGGAGCTTGAACACAAAAGAACTTTTTTACACAGAGATTTTACATAATCGACTTTTATTATGTGAATCACCAAATTACACAGCGTGAAATTGATTTTCTTTTCCTGCAGCAAGAGATAATTTTCTTATATGTTTACGAGTTTAGAGGTAAAATATATTGGAGGATTTGATTGACGCTAACAAAGATACGTAATCTACACCATTTGACCTCTAGCATTTAATGCCCAACATTTGAGTCGTTCACTGCAAGAGCAACTATCGTGCATTATTGATGCAAATAAGATGATCAACAATGATGAGTTCAGTGAAATTCTCATTAAATGAATAGTTGTAATTATTAATTGAGGTATTTATAAAAACCCACCATGTGGTATAACCCTTTTAGAGGAACCATTATGTACATTTTTCTTTTACGAAAAATTATCCTGAAATATGCATGCAATGTTAGTCAAAACTGGTTTCATTCTAAAACCATTAAATTATAAGATTGTTTATCGTTAAAACTATCACACGTTGGTTTCTCGTGAATATTCAATTTGGTGTAAAAAATAAAGAATAGAAATGTCATTTTATAATGTAATTAACGACATGATGGTTTTCCGCTAATGGTCCATGTTTCAAGATAGTTTTTCGTCAAAGAAAAAGCCGTTTCTTGTAAAAGAGTCTCACCATGGTTTTTGATAAATACCCTTTATCAATTCAAGGCAAATTCTACTCCTAAATTATTTGAGGAAATCAAAACCTTTTAAAGTGCTTATGGGAAATTTGTCTACTTATTCTAGGATGCACTGTGAAACTCAATGATAGTATAATCTCCATCGTTATCGCTAATCTTGTCGATCTATTAACAAGAAATAGACTAATCAAGTAATCAATATGAATTTGGACAAAATACTCTTCAAGAAAATTTATATGCACCACTATTAATAGACCCACATTTGCAATATTATCAATGATAACCGCATAATAGACTACACAAATCAGCAGTAGATTTAATGTATATCAATGGTGTAATGTAGCCCCAAATGTTCTTTTCATGTATTTATTAAGCATAGGTACTTTCTATACAAGTGATCTAATAAAAGAGCAATACTTTTTCTATCCGTCTATACAGAAACAATCAAGTTTCGTGCCACATTGACATATTTGCTGTGCAACCTATCTGTAACGGAGAAACCGGTAGGAATCAATTGACAAGAAATAGTTTTTTTTTTTTTGGGTAAATTGTCAAACCCCCCACGCCCACCCCCAACACCCCGGCAGGTTTTCCTGTTGACAAAAAACCCTGGTTCCGAAACGGTTGTCAAAAACCCTTTGGATAGTTTTCCTGCAGTATCTATATAGTTGCATGCTATATCTAATTAGCATATGCATATCACAAGCAACTGTATAGATATCGCAGCTGCATACATATCGTATAAAAATTAAATATAGCAAGCAACTATACAGATACCGCATGCATGGTTTTTTTGACAACTGAAAACCTTTTCAAGGGGTTTTTGACGACCGTTTCGGATCCCAAGGTTGTTTTTTTTGTCAAAGAGACAACTTGCTTGGTTTTTTTTTTTTTTTTAGGATTTACTCTTTTTTAAAATTTTATTTTACTTTTGGGAACATGAAGTTTAGATTTATTTCATATAGAATTAAATTGGGCCGGGTCAAGTGCAACCCAACTCCTATAAGACGGCGTCTGCCCCAACTTAAAACAAGGGCCTCATCCTTCTGCTATACACTATCGGCCGCAGCCATGGGATCGCGGACGCCCGCAACCCATTTAACTTTCTCATGAACACTAGCTAGGGGAAAGTGAGGCATTCTATAACATGCAACCCTATTCATTCATTATGTGGGGGCAAACCTAGAAAATGAATTGCAAAGCTCCAAGCTTGAAGGAGATTGGAAGCACATGGGGAAGTTCTATGCCAAAGGGCAGGATCAATCAATGTGCAGTTGAAGCTGTCCTCAACATGAATAGTATAAATCATCGAGCAATTTTCCAAAAGTTTTTGGACTTATTAGCAATAATAGGACATTTGCAATATGGGCAAACATAAATTAATAAGACTAGGCAAGGACTTGATTATTAAATTTATGGGCGGTATTAATAAACTTTTGTTTTCTTGGTATTTTCCTTTAATTTGTCTTGTATATTAATAATAGGCATAGTAGATAGGGGAGAAGTACAAGGACTCGTACCCATATATAATTTAAATTATATAAGCACATCTATATATAAAGTTAAGAACTAAGATGGTGGATGAGGTAGGTTGAGGTTTTTTATTTTGGGCATAATGTTATTATCAAATTCCAAACATAAGTTTAGATGAAACAAAAGGGCAGAAAACAACACCTAGTATTAATTAATACATGTAAACTTAGTAAAACATGGAGACATCACCCAGCTTCATATGAGTATGCAAATATGTAAATAAAATAGAAGGATAAAGTTTGGGAAATAAAAATTATTTCTTCTTATTTATTTAAGGAACAACCTCCACAATAGTTCATTTTGAATACTTTGTCCCAGAAAAGGTTTTTTACCTTCGAGAATTTTCCCTTCTTTTTTAAAAACGGTGATTAATGATTATCGTTTATAGCTGAACACAGATTAATCGTTTTCCAGAGTAATCCGCTACACAATAAGAACCCGATCAAACCCAACTTATTTTGTTTTCCTTACATTTTTGACCTTGATTACGATTCTTGCAAGCGTAGCCCATGACAGCTTCGTCTTCTTTTCCATCCTCATCTTTCCCTGCTGCAAAAGAGTCATCAGATAAAAAGGTGGACGCCGTTTCATACATCACCCCCGAAGTGGGTCCCATGCAAAATAAATGGTGTGAAGAGTTGGGTGTAATGACAAGGTGGTGAGTACTTGTTGCTTGCCATTGTATTCTACCAAAAAAGAAAAGTGCCGACCAAAGTTCCTTGTGAGTGTGGTTTTGGGATCATCTCCTCCAACTAAAAACTAAGGCTTGGTGTGTTCTCTCACGACACTACCAATGAAATGAAATGGCCCTTTACTTATATCAACCCAAAATATCAACTCTTCTGTGACATGATCATCATCATTATTATAATTATTAGATTTTTAACGAGGTTTGATTTGATTGGGCAACTCACCTATCAAGACCCAAATGCAACTTAATCTTGTTGGGAATATTTTATTTAAATAAATAAAAGTTTGGAGATTACGAGCTATATAGCCTGCATTATTTTATCTTGATAGCTACATACATAGGCATCATGTTATTATATTTGCTAGCTAGGTCATTATGAAATTGATATAGTTCGGCGATCATATCATGGGTAAAATGTTTCTCTCGTTTGTTACTCTCAAGCCTGTCTACGAGATCGACGAGCATTATCTCGATCCATTTCTCATATCAAACAGCTGAAATTGCATCGTAACATCTCAAGCGAGAATTTCTCTGAAGTGAAGCTCTATCCTAAAACCAAAGTAAAATGCTAGTTATATATATCAAGTTACCGTCTCGCCTTCTGAGTGACGACAACCCACACGGGACAATTCACTTTTCAAGTGACGAATTTTCAAGTGATGACATAAACCTAAATTAATTTAGCTAGTGTTTGAATTTGCATTTTACACTCCTTAATAGAGTTGAAAAAACAGTTGGAATCATTACAATCCTGCATGTTTCTTAGAAACTTCTACTAACCATCAAAAGTTTGAGAAGAATAAGAAAGCAAGACATCATGAGAGAGAGAGAGAGAGAGGTGTAGTTGAATGAAAAGAGTTTGAAAAGTTGAAGGGAAGAAGTAGAAGGAATAATTAAGTGGGGGTAATGGGGGCAGTTGGGGCCTGTGTGTGGTACAATGCACGTGCGCACATCACATGTGAGATATTAAGATGCCCTTTTATGCAATCCAACCCAAAACAAACACAACACAAAGGAAAGAGAAGAGTGACAAACTTTACTTCCCTCAACTTTATACTACATCCCTCTCATCAATTAAATGAACCATAACACCATAACAAGCATCATTCTACAACTTCCACCAAAGTTCTTCAATGCAAACCTATATATACACTCTAATCCTAGATATGGACCAGAAGAGATGAAAATTCACCAAAGTCCCGTATTCATTTGTTAATCTGACTCTCTCTCTCTCTCTCTCTCAACTAGTGTCAAGTTTCCGATCGTTAAACGCTAGAAAAAACGGGAACTCGTAATAATCGTTAAAGGACTAGTTGTCAACTAATCCTTATTTTTTCTTGACAAAACAATAGGTACGTTTTCACCGGATCAGAGTGTCCGCTATTGTCACCCCTCAACTATTACGAACTAGAAGATCCAAAGGTCAAAACTAGGCAAGACAGGAACGATCATGGGTTTGTGTTTTTTTGATATGCGGTAAGTAGCTGCAACAGAAAAGTCAGTGAAAGTAATTTAAATAATGCAGTGATTCTACAATGGAAGTGAGGTAATGTGTCCTTGTCGAAGGTGGTTGTTGCCAGAGCATCACCCAACTTGATACCCTTGTCACTCGGGAGCAGGGCATATGTGATGATTCTATGAATACTTGCACTCATCCAATGCTCGACTAATTTGTTCAATGTATAATAATGATAAAAGAATACGGGAAAATTATAATAAAAGGCCCTATGTATCATGGTTTTTCACTAAACCACCTTTGAGTTCTATATCGTAGAACTACAATTTTTAAGAGAGATTTCCCCACTAAAACTAGGGTATTTTACTACAATATAAAAACTCAAGGTGGTTTGGTGGAATTGAGATAAAATTTTAGTGTACTTTAACCTAAGAACAATAATGATAAAGCATGGAAGATATTCATTAGGAGTTGCCAGATGCGGCATATAAGATACATATATGGATGGTAATGAAGGTTTAAGTTATTAATTGCCATTGTTTCAAGAAAACGAATATAGATACCAAGTTTGATATGATTTTTCTGCTCCTTTTAGAAGGAAAAAAAATGAGGGCAGTAGTCCTTCTAATAGAATGACAGAGCATAAGAATACTTGTACAAAAACATTCAGGTAAGGCTCACTGCACACAGGGTGCTACTAATCAGTGACATTGAGATATAACTTACAAATAAATTCTAAGGAGAGCTTAACAATGAAGAAATGGAAGATTCGATGTCGTAATATTATAAAGAAATGCATATGCTAAATAATTCCATGACTTGATAAAAATGCCAAATCAAAGGAACCGTTTAGAAGCTCATGCTATTGATGACCCTCTCCCTCTACCATTGAATTCGAAGCGCAAGACGACAATGCTGTTGGGGGTGAATTTTCAGCACAAGCCCTCAACACCGCCTCATTCTGCAACAAGATGATGATTTTAGAACTTATAATAGCATACAAAAAGATGAAAAACGATTCAGATACTTGATTAATAGAGAAATAAGAGAGTATTATGTTTGCATATAGGCCAAGGCAAGAATGAATGAATGTGTAGCTAATGTACTTGCTATTTTATCCTGATCTGCACCATGGTAAATACACTCATCCTCAGCCAACTCATCCCCAGCCAGTAATGCATATGTGCATGCAACATACATGGATATCTAAATCTGACATTTGAAACAATTAAATAGCAAGGTGGCACAAGAATAATTGATGGTTTCTCATGCATTGTGGCATCAAACCAATAGATTAGGAGACCGAGCTTTCGATTTATTCCAAAAGATTATCATAATTATGAGACGAAATTCTTGGAATACCCAAGGTATATTGCCCCAACAGAATTATGTATATTGTGATGCCTAAAAAACAAAATAAATACAATTTTTACATAATAACACGCGTGCACATACACACATACAGACGCACACTACTACAGGTATGGGCATTGGGTATAGAGGTTTGGGGACGGAAAGACGGTTAAAACTGTTCCCACCAATTTGCATAAAAACTACATGGGAATGGTTATAACAATCCCCAAGTTATCGGGCCAAAAAAAGGAAGTCCTCAGGCGGTTGGGCCCAAACCCGAGCTCTCCCCCCCCCCCACAAAAAAAAAAAACCGAGCCCTCTCTCACATCGGGAAAAAAAAACTATTTCCACTCTCCTCTCTTCACATCGGCAGCGGCGGCGGTGACACGGCTTTTGGGTCTCTCTCTCTCTCTCTCTCTCTCTCTCTACCCAAGCTCCCCCCTCCCCCAAAAAAAAAAACCATAGTTCAACTCCCTAGACGACGCCCGGGACCTAGGCAACGGCGAATTTTGGGTCTCTCTCTCTATCTCCCTCTCACATCTCTCTAGATCTATTGGATGACGGGCTAGAGTACCCCTAGTTCAACTCCCTAGGTGGTGGCGGCCTAGGCGACTGCGGATTTTGGGTCCCTACCACCCCCCACCCCCCGATCTCTCTAGATCTATTGGATCTCAAGCTAGAGGATCCAAATTCAAGCTATTTCCAAAAAATATCATCAAAAAGGTACACTAAATTATGTTAGTAGATCTTGGGCACACTACTAGAATTTTAGAACAAGCACAAATAAGGTTTTAAAAAATCTAGAAAGCTCAAGTCTACAAACTATGAACATTAGGCTAAAGAATTGAACTTGCAACTAAAAAACTAGGAGTTCCATACAAGATAGTGAGCATACAACCCCTGTAGCATCTTCAAATGCTCCATTGTTGTGTTGAACTCTAACTAAGCTCCAAGGATGTGTGAACAACCTTGGTGAGGATCTCCCTTTGTCATAGATGATTCACTTGAGGAAATCCTTCTCTAGCTTCATTTCCACTTCATCCTCCAAGCAATTATGAAGAAACTTTCTTGATTAGTTTGCTAGGCTGATCAACCAAGGGATGTATGTCACACTAATTTTGTCTCACCAAATCCTTTTCCTTCTTAATTCTCTTTTAATTTTGAGGAAGAAGAGGAGAGGAGCTTGAGCCAGGAGATTGAGAATTTTTATCTAAAAAGGAAAAATATATCTAATTCTAAATGGTTGCTAATTCTCAACATAACTAAAAAGAATCACAACCATTAGTTTCTCATCTCAAAGCTAAGTACCCACTTTTCTTCTCTCCCCTCCACTTGTCCATCTCATGAGAGTGGTTAAGCATGTGCTACATCTAAGGCACAACATAACTTAAAGAGAATAAAAGGAAAATGGGAAAAACGATATATAAATATATATGTTAAATATATATATATATATATATGTGTGTGTGTAATTTCCATATGTATTATAAATACATTTATGAGACAAATAAATAGAGACAATATACTGGTAAATACATATATCCAATGTATATTATTATATTAAATCAGCACTTGATTTAATAACCGTCTTTCTAAAAGACCAGCTAGTATATTCAAATGTCTGACTACCGTCAGTGTATCCAATACACTAGTTTTAATCGAATCTCGGTATGCATCCAATACGCACATCTACATCATATCGCTAGATCCGGAAAAACATCTATGTGGGACTTTAAAGACTTAGCAATACGCTGGCGATGAGTTACTGGATCCAATCCATAACTTACAAGCACGTCGGTGGCTCTAACTGTACGTAACGACTACCCAGATATCTTTCGAAAGGAAGCTCGACAAGAACCCCTATTGAGCCTATAAGTGACAGTCACCGTATAGTCTGACCTATTCGTCTGAGAGTATCGCATATCAGGTTTAGGGGGTGGTAAATGTCAAACCCCTAATAATCTGATAAGTCGTGCCGATATCAAGCCCATCACCAACGGTGAAACTACCGATCCTCAATCAGTAAATCTCATCCGCTCTGGCCAGAGACTTATGGTGATGGCCAACCGGACACGGCACGACATCAATTCCTAATACCGGAAGAGACAAATCCCCTCAATCCGCTCACTGCCTCTATGTGGCTCGGGACTACACCCAACTAAAACCTGTTTGCACGATTCAGTAAGGTTGTGGTATAGTAGTAATCAAAATACAGTAAGAACTCACACAAAACAAATGACGATCTTGGGTCAACAGACTAATCCGTACTCATACCACCAGAGAACTGCTATCTGACAATAGATATAATACCAACTAGTAGGTTCCTGGTGAGTCCGTCCGGTATAACTCATACCCTAATGAGCATATGTGTACAATCTTTGATGATGTACACCAATGGCTGCGAGACCGGCCACCTCCCCTCTCGGGAATAAGAAACGTATACACTAGTCTACCCCGGAGTATCGATGTCCTGTCTCGATAATCTAACGACTATGTACATTTAAGGATGTGCTTATGGACTATCCAGGCCTCACTAGTATGATCGCCATCATACAACAACAACTGAGCCTTTTATCCCAAGCATATGGGATAGGCTACATGAACCAACATGAGAATCATGTCGGGTCCAACACATTAATCCTCCGCCTCCACTCACTCCTATCGAACAATATACTTTTATTGAGGCCTTTGATAACCATATCTTTTCGTATCACCTCCATCCATGTTTTCTTCGATCTTCCTTTCGTCCTTTTGACATTGCCTATATCGAGAGTATCCATTCGTCGAACCGGTGCTTCCATAGGTCTGCGTCGTATATGACCAAACCGTCTTAGCCGGTTTTTCCATATCTTCTCCTCCACAGATGCTACACCAACTTTTGTATGAATATCCTCATTTCGCACCTTATATTTTCTAGTGTTACCATACGTCCAAAGATATGGTTGTCAAAGGCTCGACAAGTTGACGAAGCAGATGAATAGTCTCTGTCGTCGATCGTCCAGGCATGAACCCAAACTGGTTCTCTGTTATCTTAACATTCTGTTTTAGTCTGTGTTCAATCACTCTCTCCCAAATCTTCATGGTGTGACACATAAGTTTTATTTCACGGTAGTTTGAGCAACTTTGAATGTCACCCTTCTTCTTAGAGATGGGTATAAAAGTACTTTTCCTCCATTCATTTGGTATCTTTTTGGTCTGTCAAATCTTATTAAACAGATCTGTGAGCCATTTAACGCCTATTTCTCTTAAGCATCTCCAAATCTCGATAGGAATCCCGTCTGGACCAACCGTTTTTCTTGATCTCATTCTCTTCAAAGCCTCTTTAACCTCAAGTATTCTTATTTTATGCATGAAATCATGGTTTATATCTTAAGATTGAATGACGAGTCCATCCAAATTCTTAGTAAAGCACTCATTGAACAATTTGTCAAAATAATCTCCACATTTCCTTGATATCCTCATCCCGATCTAAAACTTTCTGATCTTCATCTTTGACACACTTCACCGCACATAAGTCTCTAGTCTTCTTTTCTCGCATCCGAGCAATCCGGTATATATCATTTTCAGCCTCCTTAGTGTCCAACTTCTCGTACACAATCTTATAGACCTTAGCTTTAGTTTGCCGACCAGCTTTCTTAACTTCCTTTTTAGCCATTTTATACTTCTCAAATCTCTCCGCATCTTTGTTTTTTTTCAAATTTTTATAAGAATCCATCTTGATTTTAATAGCAGCCTTTACTTCTTCGTTCCACCATAATATGTTCTTAGATGGTGGAGCACCACATCTCGACTCACCAAGTAGATGTCTAGCTACCCTCTTGATACAACTAGCCATCTTGTTCCATGTTCTGTCTGAATCGTCTTCAGAATGTCAATCCGCCTCTTGAACTACACGATCTATAAAAACCTTTTGGTTTTCCTTCAGTCGCCACCACTTAATTCTACGCTCTACCTTACGTCTAATCTTTCTAGATCCTCTTTTAAATCGAAAATCTAGAACTAAAAGTCTGTGTTGAGTGGTTACACTCAAGTCTATCCTTCTCGTTAGAAAAAACTCTATTTAACTTGCACTTGATCCGCTCCTAAAGGTGATAAGGTGAGACTCCCTTTTTCTAAACCAAGTGTTTGATAAGATCCAAGTCATAAGACAGAAAAATCTAGAATCGAGCTACTCGCTTCATTCCTTTGTCCAAAACCAAAACCTCTATGGATAATATCAAACCCACTACGACTAGTATCTACATGTCCATTGAGATCACCACCAATAAATAACTTCTCTCCACTAGGTATCCTTTGCATCATCTCATCTAAATCCTCTCAGAATAGACGCTTACTAGCGACATCAAGACCTATCTGTGGTGCATAAGCACTAATAACATTAAAAATCTCTCCACCTAGAATAAGCTTAACCAATAAAATTCTATCACCTTTTCTCCTAATCTTAACTACATTCTCAAGCAACCGTCTATATATGATTACACCTACCCCATTACGATTTTTATCTCTACCCGTATACCAAAGCTTATAACCCCAAAGCTTTATGACTATCCTTTTCACCTATCCACTTAGTTTCTTACAAACACATAATATCAACTCTCCTCCTAATCATCACTTCCACTAATTCTGTTAGTCTACCCGTAAGGGAACCTATATTCCAAGAAACTAAACGGATCCTATGAAACCCTTGCTTATTTATCACTACACCCGGGGTCCGATATAGCGCGACGTTTCTGGACGACAACCTAGAAGCCCTTGCATACTTAACACTACATCCGGGATCAGGGAACGCCCCAACGATATTCTTATTATGGTTCATGTCATAGAATGTGACAAAATTTTACATTGGCTGTCATAAGCCTACCACAACCCTCACCCTGACTTGGGATCGGCAACGGTGGGTTTATATGATCGCCATCATAATCCTGGTAATCAAGCAAGAATCTTATGGGCTCTATGAACATGTAATAACGATCCGTAGTACTATATAATACATGTACATGATGATAAAGACAAACCAGATAACATATTATCATCTTGAGTAAGACTGTTCTTCCCGTATAGGTTCTCCCTCAATTATCATAGTCGCCTGCCTGCAATTACAATAATTGCCTTGAAGACACTATAACCAACAATCTCCCACTTGGGTTTAAGGCTAATTATTGCAGCATCGCATACCCACTGCTCGTGTGCTACCGAACACTTAACTTCTCTACTAATTAGTTTCGCAAGCCGAGTTTGAGAAACAACAGTGTTCAATAAATAGCATCAGTAAGTGGATCCGCTACAATGTTTTCATCTTTATCTCTCTGTATATCTCAACTTCACGGAGAACTATCTCCCAAAATGAGGGATGGCTGTCTTAGAACTTGTCTGGATAGCTGATGGGACCAAGTTCATAAATGAACATTTTTATCCAACAAACTTTTTGGGTTGTATCCTACGCTGATCGTAATCAGCATCAAGTGCCATGTCCATCTCAGTATTTTGCTTGGAACCCTTTCCAACATACTGCACCTCAGAAGATGGTAAACTTTTAACTCGGACAGTCACTCTGTCATCTAGGTCGCCTTAGAAGCCAAAACCGGTAACTGTCTCCCGTAGGAGGCTGCCATTACCATATCTCAAGAACATCTTTTTATTTTCTTCACCGCTTCCCTTTGTTTCTCAAGGATTGGATTATATTTGTTTACTACATCCAATGCAAAAGCATCTTTATTCATATCCTGTATGGAGAAACTCCTGTGACATCCAAAGTTTGACCGAATATGATATAGGAACGTCACTTCCTATCCTGCGTATGTCATCCAAATGTCAAGACGGTACTCCCTACTACCTTCTTTCCTGATTCATCTGTTATTTTGATGAAGTCAAACGCTATGACTGTCACATCAAAACAGATAATCCATCTCTGTTATGCCTGCTTTAGTCTACAAATAGACATAAGAAAGTTGCTCACCACGCTTTCGTTGCTCCCACTGATAACCCTCTGACAAAATCATATACACGTTAACGTTATAGCCATTCACCGTCAGATCTCATAGTCAAGAACGGCAGTAGTGGTAAACTAGGGTCATCATTTTTATGATGCAAGCCTTACTGTCACCGTCTATAAAGAAACCGAAATATCTCTCGGGTGGCTGGAGTCACCCTCTAAATCTGCGGAGTGGCTGATGGATAGTCGAATCCAATTGAATTATCAGATTCTACTAAATTTTCAGTAACCGTTCATGGTTCTGAAATTACTTCCAGTTCTACCAAACTCACACTAGAGTCTTTTGAAAAGAATCCATTTTACTAAAATTGTAGCAAGTCAAGAACAAAATAGCTTTAGATCTTGTAAATAGTAGAAAGTTAAACCCTCGTCTATGCCTGGATAATCCACAAACTGTCATTACTGAAACGTGCCTTGAGTTTATCCGGATTCTGGTTTTTAGCATAAACCGGACAACTCCATATACATTAACATCGTTAATATATGAATCCATTCTATATCCAATATAGAAACAGATGCACTAATTTAGTTGGAGCCATATTCAATTGGTATGCAGTTGTTTCTAGTGCACATCCATTAAATGGAAGAAGGTCATGCAGTATTACTTATCAAGGAGCGCACTCACGGATTAGTAACCTGACAAAGAATACAATTACGAAATACCTAGCATAAGTATCATCTTTGATCACTTCGAAGAGTCTTGATACTTACAACGTTTGGTTCTCTACTTTATTCTTATACCTTTTAGCTTCTCAAAATTTTGGACCTTACATTTCAACAAAAATACGTCTAGAACAAAAGAAGTTATAAGTAAACGGATTATAGTACGAGTACCAATCCCTTGTCCTAATAGACACTGGACAACATACATTACTTTGTATAAGTCCCCTGAGTTTACCAACTCAAACTCCGTGTGTCGTAAGTTGAAAACTGTGTTTTGGTCAAGAAGAATTACACCGTTATTCAATGCACCTTACCTAATCATCAACTAATAAAGGTAAATGTTCTAGATATAATTTTAAAAAATCATCTTACTTTATGAAATAAAGGTACAGATATTTTAATTTAAAATTGGTGCATATCGGATATTCAAAACCAAATATTTGCCGATATGCAAAAACCAGGTGATTTCCCCAATATCACCAATCATAACGAATTGCGACATTAAGGATTTAGTCACCCAATTCCCAATACTCAACTCCTTCTCAACATCTGTAATGCCCTACAGATGTGAGATCCTAAACCGGTATATACATACGCTGGAGTCAGAATAAATGAGAAACGGTTTTCAATTACAACTGTATAGGAAAACTAAAATATTGGAATGTTTCAAGAGGGCGGTCGGGCATTTCTAATAATGCCTCTTCCAATACCAGACTTATGATAGTCGTCACAATTTTCTTTGCCCTCACTTTTACCCCTTATATGTCTCCACAACTCATTTTCTGTACACCATATTTAGGCTGGTTGGTTTTCTTCCTTCCCTACCTTTCGGCACCTGCCTAAGGTTTGGAAGAAGACTATCAAATAAGCGTAACTGATGTACTTCCTAATAAAAAGAGCTCGCGTAACCTGATAGAAGGTAATAGGGAGAGACAACAGAATTATCCAATTCAATTTCTCCAAAACCGATAGTCATCCTCGAACTGAAACAACTTTGCTCGAGTTCGTATGTAACTATACGAGATGGTTTTATCCAAATTAAGAGATATATGCGACTTTGTCTTGAATAATGACAATCCAAAGTCGGAGGTAAAAAGTTTGGTTAACTTGTTTATGAGTTTTAGTTTAAGGCGGGTCATGGTGGCTACCAGAGAGAAGAAATACTCAACGTGCACTCTACCAAAATTAGATTGGTTAATCACTTTATCTAATCAGGATGGCTCTCACTGTTTCCTCAAATTCTCCTTCAAACCCTAAAAAGAGAACTAGTCGGGATCATTTACACCTTACAAGTTCGCAAACCGTTCAGCCAGGTCGGTGTTAATACTCCAAGGGAGGTCCCCCGTGCTTTCGTACATACCAAATTTAATAACCACGTTTCCGAAGAGATGTGATCAGTCGAAAATATTGCATATTTTAACCGGCAATTCCCTTATCATTTGCATCCATATAGAAGTGTACGGTATTCATAATTCACATATTAGCAAATCGGTCGCAAAATATCAGATTACATGTATTCGACCTTAAAACCGGCATTTCTAGGGAAATTGACTGCATTACATTACATAGCATATTTTCCATATCTTGCAACCCCTGTTTCGAAGTCTATGCAGGAAAAGAGATGCTTGCTCGATCATTACATCGCTCGACCATTACAATTGCTCGTAAACTCACTCAACTCAAATCTGGTATCAACACAGAAGGGGAACTGCAAATCTAAATATCAGAATAAACCAAAAACAGCAGTAACAAGCAACAGAGGAAAGACCAAGGGCCAAGCTCAACAATGAGCCGCGGAAGAGCGGCAGTTAGGGGCTAAACGCGGCGGAAGCGCGGCGTCTACAGGGAATCAGCTCCTCAATTTCAGTGCACAACTCCTGTTTCAGTGGCTACAGCTCAATAATGCTCACAAACTTCCAGAATATCCTAGATACTTCCTCCAGATCAGCAAACACCTAAACTAGCCTAATACTTCTAGAACTTTCCCTAAACCCTAGCTTAAACCCTAAGCTAACTCCTAACAAACTCCTTCTAGAAACCCTTCAACAAACTTTGGGAGGGAAAGTTCTAATTCAAATCTAACCTAGGGTTTGGGAGCTCTATAAATAAGACCCTAGGCTCATCATTTGAGGATTATTCAACCTTAGGATTCAACCTTGGGAAAGTTTAGAAAATCAATCTCTTTCTTCATCCCCTCTTCCTCAAGTTTAGTGAGAGAGCTTGTAGGAAACCCTAACCCTAAATCCAACAACAATTCAAGATCTTGAGTGCAAGCCAAGCAAGATGCCTTCAACCCTTTTATGAGCCGAGCCGATCTTCAATCGGGCAAGAGATCAAAGTAGATCCACGATCCACGGAGACGAGCGAAGCCGAGTCAACGATCGATTTCTTCTTCTTGTAGATTCTTGAAAGAATGTATTGAAATTGTTGATTAAATAAAAGGTGATATTCTTTTATCTTGTTTTCTTTAAATTCCGCATCATGTTATCATTACTATTCTTGAATATTGTCTTTGTGGTGATGTGTGAATAAAACTCCGCTCGTCGGGGAGTCGAAACGATCTTTAGTATGATGATGTAACAAATTTGTAATCGATTCTTGAATCCCACGAGTTTGTAAACCCTAGCAAGTTCAAGAATCGACGACCCAATTCGTTGCGATGCTTTCTTGATCGACATCGCTCGAGATTGGGGAGTTCCGATCGTTTCTTGAAATTGCTAGAGGCTAGAATATAAATGGTATCCTCGAAAGAACAAGGGTTAAGAGATGAAACCCTAATTTCATCAAGAAAACCCTAACTCTCGTCGATCACCATTGATCTAGTATCAATTCTTCGAAAGACAAGAACACGAAACCCTTTAGATTGCATCACGTCTAAAGATCCGATCGATTCCTACGAGCCTCTCTTATATTCTTGATTGTTGATTGGAAATATTATCAAAACAACCGATTCTTGAGTGTTTATAGTTTCTTGATTCTTGAGTAAAGATTAGTGACACTCGAATACAAATCACATCTTGAATCATGTTTTCGTTTATTGTTGTTTAACATTTCATTTCAAACGTATCAAAATACAATTGAATTGCACAATCCCTGAGGACGATCCGCACTCATTCATTAACTACATCCGACACCGTGGTTTGATTGCGGTCAATATAATTTTTTGATTGTCGTTACTTTTTACATATACACGTCAGAAAATATTTCAATCAAAATGGCGAACCATTTTAGGGAATCAGCTCCCCAATTTCAGTGCACAACTCCTGTTTCAGTGGCTACAGCTCAATAATGCTCACAAACTTCCAGAATATCCTAGATACTTCCTCCAGATCAGCAAACACCTAAACTAGCCTAATACTTCTAGAACTTTCCCTAAACCCTAGCTTAAACCCTAAGCTAACTCCTAACAAACTCCTTCTAGAAACCCTTCAACAAACTTTGGGAGGGAAAGTTCTAATTCAAATCTAACCTAGGGTTTGGGAGCTCTATAAATAAGACCCTAGGCTCATCATTTGAGGATTATTCAACCTTAGGATTCAACCTTGGGAAAGTTTAGAAAATCAATCTCTTTCTTCATCCCCTCTTCCTCAAGTTTAGTGAGAGAGCTTGTAGGAAACCCTAACCCTAAATCCAACAACAATTCAAGATCTTGAGTGCAAGCCAAGCAAGATGCCTTCAACCCTTTTATGAGCCGAGCCGATCTTCAATCGGGCAAGAGATCAAAGTAGATCCACGATCCACGGAGACGAGCGAAGCCGAGTCAACGATCGATTTCTTCTTCTTGTAGATTCTTGAAAGAATGTATTGAAATTGTTGATTAAATAAAAGGTGATATTCTTTTATCTTGTTTTCTTTAAATTCCGCATCATGTTATCATTACTATTCTTGAATATTGTCTTTGTGGTGATGTGTGAATAAAACTCCGCTCGTCGGGGAGTCGAAACGATCTTTAGTATGATGATGTAACAAATTTGTAATCGATTCTTGAATCCCACGAGTTTGTAAACCCTAGCAAGTTCAAGAATCGACGACCCAATTCGTTGCGATGCTTTCTTGATCGACATCGTTCGAGATTGGGGAGTTCCGATCGTTTCTTGAAATTGCTAGAGGCTAGAATATAAATGGTATCCTCGAAAGAACAAGGGTTAAGAGATGAAACCCTAATTTCATCAAGAAAACCCTAACTCTCGTCGATCACCATTGATCTAGTATCAATTCTTCGAAAGACAAGAACACGAAACCCTTTAGATTGCATCACGTCTAAAGATCCGATCGATTCCTACGAGCCTCTCTTATATTCTTGATTGTTGATTGGAAATATTATCAAAACAACCGATTCTTGAGTGTTTATAGTTTCTTGATTCTTGAGTAAAGATTAGTGACACTCGAATACAAATCACATCTTGAATCATGTTTTCGTTTATTGTTGTTTAACATTTCATTTCAAACGTATCAAAATACAATTGAATTGCACAATCCCTGAGGACGATCCGCACTCATTCATTAACTACATCCGACACCGTGGTTTGATTGCGGTCAATATAATTTTTTGATTGTCGTTACTTTTTACATATACACGTCAGAAAATATTTCAATCAAAATGGCGCCGTTGCCGGGGATCGCGCTAATTCATTTGCATTTATAGTTTGAAGTGAAAGAATTATTACGTTTTACTTCTTGAAATCAAAATTCGTACAAACTCTTACACGTGTGTTGTGATTTGATTGCAAGGTGATCTGGAGCATTCTGTTCTGTGGAAAAATTTGTTTGAACATACCAGAGAGCTGGAGATAGTAACAGGAGCTTGCTGAAGAAAAATTGTTCACTGTTCCTAAGAACCAACCGCGGAAGCGCGGCATGTACATGCATTGTGCGGCGGAAGCGCCGCAGTCTTGGAGGATCTCTGTGGGATTTTTCTGCAGGTGATTTCTGTCTCTCTCCTCTCACCCTTTTTAGCTCCAATTAACCCTTTTCTGCAGGATTCTTTGCAAATAAATCGCAGCGCGCAAAAGCAAAAATAAAATTGTGTGTGATTTTGATTTCTTGGTTGTTTGCATTCTAATACGGAAATTTAAGGGGCACGGCCAAATCCAAATTAGGTGGGGATTTCATTACCCTTCCTAGGCCCCGAAAATCGTCAAACTTGCACCCGCATTACCCCCATTAACTAAAAGAAATCTAGAGAAGACTCTAAGGACTGTCGCGCTCAATAGGACAAGAGAAGGTCGTGGGTAATTCATTGCTTATCCGCGTTTTCTTGTGGTGCCTAAGGCGAGTGTGTCTAAGGCTAGTGGTTATTAATTAGGTCCACTGTAGTGGTGGTTCCTTCCCACTTACCTGGCACTTATCCGGCCACAGGGGGACAAAGAGGCAGTGGAGGATTCTATCCTGCGGCTTGTCTTTTGGCAGTTAGGAGCGGTCTAGAGATCGGACCTAGGTGACCATTAGATTCTAGGGTTTGTGTGCTGCATTTGTTTTGTCGCATCATTTTTTCAAAATCCGTCCCTTTTTAAAGCAAGCACCGCATTCATTTTACCCCTAATTATAAGTCAACGCTGCCACTTGTACTAACCCTTTTTAGTACAAGATAGGCTGGACACGGGATTCTAGTGCCCGTTTAGTCCGCGTACCTTTTATCGACTCCGAAGTCGATAGTTCTCCATTTACCTTTTCTTTACCCACTACCACACCCACACCGATGGATCCGAATCCATCAAACTTCTTTAACCCTAATCTGCCACCGTCCGTTGGTGCGCAGAATCCTACTCCACCCCACATTTCTCTCCAGGAAAGATGTTATCCACATAGAGGTCCTCTTTCGACCTGCTTATCCACACCACCAGCCAATGGGGACAACTTTGAAATAAAGCCCCAGTATATCAATCTTTTACCCAAATACCACGGACTCGAGACCGAGGACGCTTACGTTTTCATTACCAAATTTGAAAACGTTTGCGCAATGATGGGTACGTCTCAACTTTCAGTGGATGCGATGCGTTTACGACTTCTTCCATTTACTTTGTGCGATATAGCCGAGAAGTGGCTATATAACACCACCGCACACTCTATTACGAATTGGGAAGAATTCGTCGCTGCATTCCTTAAGAAATTTTACCCAGTCCAAAAGACGGCTCGAATCCGTAGCGAACTGAACCAATTTGCCCAGCTCCCTGCCGAACCATTTTCAAAATACTTTGAACGTTTCAAGGATCTATTGGTTCAATGTCCTCATCACGGCATCCCGAGATGGGAGCTTTGCCGAATCATATATGAGGGCAGTAACCCTAGCACTAAACAGAGCCTTGAAAACATGTGTCAAGGTACATTTATGACCAAAGATGACGGGGAAGCCTGGCGATACTTAGAAGAGTTCGCTGAAAAGTCACTAATTTGGGAGAGTGGAACACAACCATTGAATAGGGGTGGCGTACACCAAATAGATGTGTCCATAGGTGTTCGAGCTGAAATGGCAGCAATGCAAAAGAAGCTCGACGCTATGGAACACAAATTTGCAGCAGCCTCCCTAAACCCAATGTCACTCCCCAAAACTGTTTGTGGGTGCTGTTCTGATCCATCACATTTAACGGAAGAATGTCCATTAAACTCTGCGTTTCAAGGTCACGAGCATTCTAATGCCGCATTTCAACGACCTCGAAACGATCCATATTCTTCCAGTTACAATCAGGGTTGGAGGAACCACCCGAATTTTGCTTGGAACCAATCACAATCTCAAAACACGGTTCCAAACACGAATCAATTTCAACGGGCTCTTCCTCCACCACAACAGCAACCCCTACAACTCACTCAGCACCCCTATCAGTCACAAAATTTCCAAAATCAGGGCAACACTCCTGCACAGTCTAATCCTATGCAGCCCTGTTCTGACGAGTTCTCTCAATTCACTCAAACCATGAAATCACTTTTATCAAATTTCATGGATGTTTCGACTGAAGTTAGATCTTCCGTCAGTGAAATAAAGAAAAACTCAGCGTCCCAAGCTGAGAGTATTCGCACGATGGAAGCTGAAATCGCACGCTTAAAAGCCGAAATGAGTGCGAGAGAAAAAGGGAAACTTCCCTCTCAACCCCTACAGAATCCTGGGCATTACAATGTAAATGCCATCACAACGTTGAGATCGGGAAGAGTGCTGAACAATCATGTCGGGGAAGATATTGATAATACTGAAAATCATATCAACACCCCGGCTGAGTCTTTCCCACATACACACACTTCACCTTCTGATCCTTCTTCTTCTACCAAACCACCTTCGCACGAGCCTATTCTCCATTTCCCTTTAGGCTCAACACCTTCATCCAACCCTTATAGTTCTCCACAGACGGTCCCCACACCTCCTTTGGGACCTCGTCTACCCCCCTTTCCTTCTCCTGTGATGGACCCCGCGCTTATTGCGAAAGCACCTTACCCGAACCGGCTAAGGGCTAATAGAACGGGTCCTCATATGGAGAAAATTTTAGAGATGTTCAAACAGGTTAACATCAATATCCCTCTCTTAGATGCGATTCAGCAAGTCCCCGCTTATGCGAAGATTCTAAAGGACTTGTGCACTAGGAAGAGGAAGACTCAAGTGCCGAAGAAGGTCTTTATGTCTAATAATATCAGCACTGCTTTTATACCCCAGCTTCCAAAGAAAAGAAAGGACCCAGGTTGTCCTACAATTTCGATTTCGATTGGGGGTAAAAACATAAATCGTGCTCTGTTAGACCTTGGCGCGAGTGTTAACCTGTTACCTTATTCTGTCTATGAGCAATTAGGGATTGGAGAGCTGAAACCTGCTCATTGCACTCTCCAGATGGCAGACCGATCTATCACCAAACCAAGGGGTGAATTAGAGGATGTGCTGATAAAGGTCGGGGAATTTGTTTTCCCCGTAGACTTCATTGTGCTCGACACACATCCTGTAGCAAACCCCCGGGGCCAAATTCCGGTGATTCTAGGTCGTCCTTTCCTTGCCACTTCCAACGCTGTTATAAACTGTAGAAATGGTTCAATGAATTTATCATTTGGAAATATGACTATTGAACTAAATATCTATAAAGTTGGAAGTCAGCCGTCAGAACCCTCTGCTCATATTTTAGATGTGTGCTCTGTCCATGAGATCGCTCCCGATAGTTGTGGAGCTGAGGATTTTTGCTTTACTGATCTCGATGACACTAGCACATCTCTGTTTGACTTAGCACAAGATCTTAGTGAGGACACTTTAGCTACACATGAGTCCTGCACTTCTGACTTTTCTCCACCCGAGTCTGTATCTTTCACAGGCTCTGAGCTTCTTTGTAGATCCAAAAATCAATCTATGACCCTTCCTTCTATCATTTCTCCGCCTGAGTTAGATCTCAAAGTTTTACCTTCTCACCTGAAATATGCATATCTTGGTGAGAACGAGTCATTACCGGTTATCATTTCCGCTTCTCTTGCATCAGAGCAAGAGAATGCCCTTTTATCGGTATTGAGATCTAATAAAGAGGCGTTTGGTTGGAGTATGGCGGACATCAAAGGGATTAGTCCCTTGATAGTTGAACATCATATACATGTGATGGATGATGCCAGACCGACCCGAGAACCACAGAGACGGTTGAATCCCGTCATGAAGGAAGCTGTCATGAAAGAAATCGTCAAGTGCTTAGATAATGGTATTATCTACCCCATCTCCGATAGCCAGTGGGTGAGTCCTATACATGTCGTTCCTAAGAAATCCGGCATCACAGTTATCACAAATGAAGCGAATGAGTTGATTCAGACACGCGCCCAAACTGGGTGGCGTGTATGCATTGATTATAGAAAACTCAACGCTGCTACGAGGAAAGACCATTTTCCTCTACCATTTATTGATCAAATGCTGGAACGCTTAGCGGGACGAGAGTTTTATTGTTTTATGGACGGATACTCAGGCTACAATCAGGTCCCCATCGCCAAAAAGGATCAAGATAAAACCACTTTTACTTGTCCTTTTGGTACCTTTGCTTACAGTCGCATGCCCTTTGGGTTATGCAATGCTCCCGCTACCTTTCAGCGGTGTATGATGGGGATATTCTCTGATATGGTAGAGAATTTCTTGGAGATCTTTATGGACGACTTCTCGATTTTTGGAGACTCTTTTTCTGATTGCCTAGCGAATCTAGACGCTGTTCTTACTCGTTGCAAAGAGAAGAACTTGACATTGAACTGGGAAAAATGCCACTTTATGGTCCAAGAAGGAATAGTACTTGGACATGTCATTTCACAGAAAGGCATTGAGGTTGACAGAGCTAAAGTAGATGTCATTCAAAACCTGCCTCATCCCAAAAGCGTCAAAGATATTCGCTCTTTCCTTGGCCATGCAGGCTTTTATAGGAGATTCATAAAGGACTTTAGCAAAATTGCTAGACCTTTAACACTACTCCTGGCCAAGGATACGACCTTCCACTTTGACTCGGATTGCGAGACAGCTTTCGACTCACTTAAACACTCACTCACTTCAGCCCCCGTTTTATCATCACCAAATTGGGACTACCCCTTTGAGCTGATGTGTGACGCATCTGATTTTGCAGTAGGTGCAGTCTTAGGACAGCACATCGAAAAGATGCCACACGTGATTTACTATGCTAGTAAGACCTTGAATGATGCGCAAATCAATTATACAACTACCGAGAAAGAGCTTTTAGCGGTTGTATTTGCGTTAGAAAAATTCAGGCCTTACTTAATCGGCTCACCTATAGTAGTATATACTGACCATTCCGCTTTAAAACATCTTCTGGCGAAGAAAGATGCAAAAGGTCGACTAATACGTTGGATCCTACTTTTACAAGAATTTGATCTTGTTATCAAAGATAAGAAAGGATGTGAAAACGTAGTAGCTGACCACCTTTCACGCATCGTTTCTTCCCCTGTGACCCTACCGATCAATGATTCATTCCCTGACGAACAACTCTTGAGCATATCCGCTGAACCATGGTTCAGGGATATTGTGAACTATCATGCCACAGGACTTATACCGAGCGATTGGTCAAAACAGGACAAATATCGTTTTCTTTCCCAAGTAAAACACTTTTACTGGGACGAGCCCTATTTGTTTAAATATTGTCCTGATCAGATCATTCGCCGGTGCGTCCCGAATGAAGAGTTTAAGAGTGTTCTTTCATTTTGTCATGATCAGGCTTGTGGGGGTCACTTTGGTCCTAGAAAGACAGCGGAAAAGGTTTTGCAATGTGGATTTTACTGGCCGACCTTATTCAAGGACGCATTTGAGTATTGCAAAACCTGTACACAATGTCAGTATACGGGTAGAATATCCCAGAGGAATGAAATGCCTCAGCAACCCATCTTGGTTGTTGAAATGTTTGATGTTTGGGGCATTGATTTTATGGGTCCTTTTCCCAACTCCTTTGGGAATCTGTACATTTTGCTGGCAGTTGATTATGTCTCAAAGTGGGTAGAAGCCATTCCATGTCGCACTAATGACAGGAAAGTTGTCATTAAGTTCTTGAAAGAGAATATCTTTTCGCGATTTGGACACCCACGCGCTATCATTAGCGATAATGGGACGCACTTCTGCAACAGATCTTTCGAGACTCTGATGCGAAAGTACTCAATCAACCACCGACTTTCTACACCCTATCATCCCCAAACAAGCGGGCAGGCTGAGATCTCAAACAGACAAATCAAACTTATCCTGGAGAAAACTGTTGCCAAGAATAGAAAAGACTGGTCGACCAAATTGACGGATGCTCTTTGGGCATTCAGAACTGCATATAAGACCGACCTAGGAATGTCTCCATATAGGATAGTTTTTGGTAAAGCATGTCATCTACCTGTTGAGATAGAACATAAAGCATTGTGGGCTATAAAAGAAATAAATTTTGATTTAAACCTTGCTTGCAACTTTCGGAAGCTGCAACTTAACGAGCTAAGCCAACTCCGCGATGAAGCTTATGATAATGCTGTAATCACAAAGAATAGGACTAAGGTTTTTCACGATAAAAGCATTTTAAGGAAAACAATTTTACCTGGTCAACAAGTCCTTCTTTATGATTCACGTTTACACCTTCATGCGGGTAAGCTCCGATCTCGTTGGAAGGGACCTTTTGTTGTGCGGTCTGTATTCCCGCACGGGGCAGTAGAAGTAGAAAATGTTAAAAACGGCACAGTTTTCAAAGTAAATGGACATAGACTAAAGCCGTATTTTTCCACTGACCCCACGGAGGAGCTCTTGTTCTTACAAGAGCCAGTTTATTTGGATTAAAATTCCTCCGTCTCACCTTCATATCCTGTATATCATTGCATCATCTTTTGAATGAAGGTGAGTGAAAGATAAGTTTGGGGGAAGTTCTTCACTTATATATTTTGCCCCCACTAATAATTCCCCCCAGATTTACAGGTTTTGTAGATATAGCTGTCGGCAACAGTGAGGACACTGTTGAAAACAAGTTTGGGGGAGGTTTGTGCTTATTTTCGCATCATGTGCATATCATCTGCATAAGCACAAAACATTTCTTTTAAAAATCTATAAAAATTGAAAAATTTTCAAAACCCATAAAAATTTAAAAATTTTCAAATATAAAAATAATTTTAATATTTACACCTTTTTTGTATATAAATAAGATAATGAAAGTTTAGATAGTGAAAAATTGCATCCATGAGATTAGAAAATTTTTAGAAAACTAAGAAAATTAGAAGTTTTCTTATACGAACTAGTAATAAGTAGTTATGAGCCGTTGTCCCAAGGGTTAGTAAGATGAAGGACGTCACTAATCTGAGGATAAAAATAAGTCTGAAAAATAGTTTCTATTCTGGAAGCCAAACATTTTGAACGTGGCTACCCTGCTATTCGCACTTACACACGTCTTGAAGCCTGGGATAGTAGAGGATACCTTGAAATGCTCTTGTCTTAAAGCCAAAAGTATGAAAAAAAAAAATATGTGTTCTAAAGTGGTGAGAAAAATGGATACTGGTTTTGTTATCACCGAGGGCAATAAAAATATATAGCAAAAGGGTGCTTCTTCACCTAGTGCCCCAAGGTCAACTGGTCTGGGAGTCACTGCTATGCCTGAGGTGGTGCAAGACGAGGAAAATACACCAAGCATGCAAGCACATTAGTAATCGGTCGGTTAGTACCTCAAGAAGTATTGACGGTCGCATGAAAGTGTGTAAGCAATCTCGTTTGCCAAGAAGTACTGAGGCCGATGGGCAAGGGTATGATAGCTTGAATTGAATTCTCCGGGTGTAGGGATGTCTTTACACACACGCAGGGTGATATGATCGATGTTTGGAATAAAGATAGGAATGAAGAATAAGACGATGTTTTATTGAGAGAGGACGTGATTTCTAACATCTTTTCATGACCATTAAGATAGGGCTCATGACAACCGAAAAGCTAGCTTAGTTGGAAACCCTAATTTTCAAAGTTTTTCTTTTACAATTCTCTTCTTTAAATGTAATATTCATGATCTTGCTTTTATTATTGGATTTTGTGGGTGCAATCCGCTGAAAACCCTCAGGAGACAACACTCCTCCTACTAGGGACACCTAGAGGTTTAAAGGCTTGTTGCACATGCTCAGTGCAATCGTGTTGCCTACGAAAGTGTGCTAGTTAGTTTTTCTCTTTCTTTATTTTCTCCTTCTCTCTTTTTAATAAAACATTCTCTCGAGACGATCGAAATTAAGTTTGGGGGTATTTGATCAGTCGAAAATATTGCATATTTTAACCGGCAATTCCCTTATCATTTGCATCCATATAGAAGTGTACGGTATTCATAATTCACATATTAGCAAATCGGTCGCAAAATATCAGATTACATGTATTCGACCTTAAAACCGGCATTTCTAGGGAAATTGACTGCATTACATTACATAGCATATTTTCCATATCTTGCAACCCCTGTTTCGAAGTCTATGCAGGAAAAGAGATGCTTGCTCGATCATTACATCGCTCGACCATTACAATTGCTCGTAAACTCACTCAACTCAAATCTGGTATCAACACAGAAGGGGAACTGCAAATCTAAATATCAGAATAAACCAAAAACAGCAGTAACAAGCAACAGAGGAAAGACCAAGGGCCAAGCTCAACAATGAGCCGCGGAAGAGCGGCAGTTAGGGGCTAAACGCGGCGGAAGCGCGGCGTCTACAGGGAATCAGCTCCTCAATTTCAGTGCACAACTCCTGTTTCAGTGGCTACAGCTCAATAATGCTCACAAACTTCCAGAATATCCTAGATACTTCCTCCAGATCAGCAAACACCTAAACTAGCCTAATACTTCTAGAACTTTCCCTAAACCCTAGCTTAAACCCTAAGCTAACTCCTAACAAACTCCTTCTAGAAACCCTTCAACAAACTTTGGGAGGGAAAGTTCTAATTCAAATCTAACCTAGGGTTTGGGAGCTCTATAAATAAGACCCTAGGCTCATCATTTGAGGATTATTCAACCTTAGGATTCAACCTTGGGAAAGTTTAGAAAATCAATCTCTTTCTTCATCCCCTCTTCCTCAAGTTTAGTGAGAGAGCTTGTAGGAAACCCTAACCCTAAATCCAACAACAATTCAAGATCTTGAGTGCAAGCCAAGCAAGATGCCTTCAACCCTTTTATGAGCCGAGCCGATCTTCAATCGGGCAAGAGATCAAAGTAGATCCACGATCCACGGAGACGAGCGAAGCCGAGTCAACGATCGATTTCTTCTTCTTGTAGATTCTTGAAAGAATGTATTGAAATTGTTGATTAAATAAAAGGTGATATTCTTTTATCTTGTTTTCTTTAAATTCCGCATCATGTTATCATTACTATTCTTGAATATTGTCTTTGTGGTGATGTGTGAATAAAACTCCGCTCGTCGGGGAGTCGAAACGATCTTTAGTATGATGATGTAACAAATTTGTAATCGATTCTTGAATCCCACGAGTTTGTAAACCCTAGCAAGTTCAAGAATCGACGACCCAATTCGTTGCGATGCTTTCTTGATCGACATCGCTCGAGATTGGGGAGTTCCGATCGTTTCTTGAAATTGCTAGAGGCTAGAATATAAATGGTATCCTCGAAAGAACAAGGGTTAAGAGATGAAACCCTAATTTCATCAAGAAAACCCTAACTCTCGTCGATCACCATTGATCTAGTATCAATTCTTCGAAAGACAAGAACACGAAACCCTTTAGATTGCATCACGTCTAAAGATCCGATCGATTCCTACGAGCCTCTCTTATATTCTTGATTGTTGATTGGAAATATTATCAAAACAACCGATTCTTGAGTGTTTATAGTTTCTTGATTCTTGAGTAAAGATTAGTGACACTCGAATACAAATCACATCTTGAATCATGTTTTCGTTTATTGTTGTTTAACATTTCATTTCAAACGTATCAAAATACAATTGAATTGCACAATCCCTGAGGACGATCCGCACTCATTCATTAACTACATCCGACACCGTGGTTTGATTGCGGTCAATATAATTTTTTGATTGTCGTTACTTTTTACATATACACGTCAGAAAATATTTCAATCAAGATGTAAACTCGTTAACCCCTTCTAGACACCTAATAGGTTGGTTAATTATGAAGTGAAAATCTCTCGAGTAATACCTAGTCATTAGTGGAAATCAGAACCCAACTATCACGGGATAATCTGACGGAAGCCACTCAAGTCACCACACTCCAGAAGGTATGCACATACTTGGCAAGTTTTCTTTATGTTTGAAACTCCCGATGTGGTTTTTTACCCTTAAGACCCAAGTGACCTTGACACAGTCAACAAATCAAAAGATCCTAGTAAAGTTCAACTCGTCATTATCTTGATTGCATTATACCCATCAGCACAAGCCCTTGACACAGTCAACAAGGCCGTACAACTGTCCTAACCAATCATATCGTATGCTACAAACAAGCATCACTTAGCTACCGCACATTACGCCTTGACACGGTCAACATACGCAGCACGAATACTAAGTACTACTCGTAGAAAATGACGAAGGGCTACGGCTAGTTTTTGGCGAAAAAACCTTAAACGTAATGAACTTGAAATCGTTGAAGGAACCAAGTAGTTTTCAGAAGGTGTGGTTTAGGCTCCGCATTTAAAACGAGTGGTTTTGAAAAAAAAACGAGTAAAATATAATCACGTAAGCTTTTGCTTAAAAGCGAATTCCCCGTGAATGGGATAAGGCTCTTCCCTCGTCGAATAAAGTGCGGGATATTCATGTCCGAATACCGCTATGCAAAGCAAAAGAGCACACCTATAGTTTTTCAAAATTTGGTTTCGACAACATCAATTTAGGTTTGTTTTTTGCATTAAACATATAATGCGGTTCCATCATTTAGTCTATCACACCAGAAGAAACAAAAATACAACGTATATATATGCCATCCGCATTCGCTACAGGGTTCCGGGTCTTCACCGTAAGTTTACTTAACTTACGGCAAGACAGGGACAGGACTAGCACGGATGCAAAACATATATAACATCTAATATATAAATATATATATATATTGGCATTCGTTTCAGACATGATAGCACAAACACAGCAGCAGAAGAAAACACAATAAAATGGAGGGTATACGAAGAATTCTGTGTTTTATTTTAGCCATGAATGAAACACGGATTCTACGGTCGTGTGAATAGCCAAAATCCTAGTCTCTAAACCCCTACAAGCCCGGTAAGTAGTCCAGCCAATTCTAGAATTAGGTGACCCGATATCGATACCTTGAGATGGTCACCCGTTGGATTCTAAAACCCGGCTACTTGAGCACTCCTCCTGAATCTATCCTAGGTACATGAAATGAGAAATTATATCATACAAAAGTGGCGTAACCTCAACCCGAAAGTGCCCATCAATAAAAGAATATTACAAACGCGGAAACGACGGCCACAATATTGGACGCTCGCCCCGAATATGAATATACAAATGAAACATAAAACTCTCATCTCACAAAAACCACCGGCTATTCATCACGACTACCGCGACTATTCCAATCCAAACAATTATCACAGAACATCAATGCGAGTATCAATTTCGTAACCCCTTCTAATTGATATATATAACAATTAGATGATGTTTTACCTAACACTATGATACTCGCAAACACAAAAACAAAACAAAAACAATGTTTAAATTTCGATCATATAGAATTCTGTATACTTTAAACATCTACAGATGTTATAAACAGAGACTTGGGTAAAAATAAATACCCTTAAAAATCAAAATTTCCTAAGATTAAGCCCCTGGAGAAACCGGGAGCACCACTCAGTGGTCTGGCCGCCGGAAGCGGCCCAGAGGCCAATTCCAGCAGCCTGACCACTAAGGAGTGGCCCCAGGTTTCTCCAGCATGCTTCTCAGATCATAAATAACTCTCGGACATACTTTAAAAAAAATTAGGTCAAGTTTTAAAAACGGGACATGGGCTTGATCTTAGGAAGTTTGAAATCGGAAAACTTTACAATTCGAAACTTAACATTGTGTAAACCAAGTTCAAGTCTTTAGTTTGGCTCTGATACCATGTTAGCAGACCTTGGGCACTCTACTAGAATTTTAGAACAAGCACAAATAGGATTTTAAAAAATATTGAGAGCTCAAGTTTACAAACTAGGAACATTAAGCTAAAGAATTAAACTTGCAACTAAAAAACTAGGAGTCCCATACAAGGTAGAGAGCATACAAACCTTATAGCATATTCAAGTGCTCCATTGTTGTGTTAAACTCTAGCTAGACTTCTAGAATGTGTGAACCACCTTGGTGAGGACCTCCTTTTGTCATATAGATAATCCACTAGAGGAAACCCTTCTTTAGCTCTATTTCCACTTCATGCTCCAAGCAAATATGAAAAAACTTACTTGATTGGTTTGCGAGGCTAATCAACCAAGAGATGTAGCATGTCACGCTAATTTGTCTCACCAAATCCCTTTCCTTTCTAATTCTGTTTTAATTTTGAGGAAGAAGAAGAGGAGAGGAGCTTGAGCCAGGAGATTGAGAATTTTTATCTAAAAATGGAAAAACATATCTAATTCTAAATGGTTGCTAATTCTTAACATAACTAAAAAGAATCATAACCATTAGTTTCTCATCTCAAAGCCAAGCGTCCACCCTCTTCTCTCCCCTCCACTTGTCCATCTCATGAGAGCGGTTAAGCATGTGCTACATCTAAGGCAAAACATAACTTAAAGAGAATAAAAGGAAAAAAGAAAAAACAATATATAAACATATATGTTATATATATAACATAATATATATGTGTCTAATTTCCATATGTATTATAAAATACATATATGAGACAAATAAATAGTGACAATATACCAGTAATACATATATCCAATATGTGTATTGTTATATTAAATCGGCACTTGATTTAATATCCGTCTTTCCAAAAGACCGGCTAATATATTCAAATGTCCGATTACCGTCAGTGTATCCATTACACTAGTTTTAATCGAATCCCGGTATGCATCCAATACGCATATCTACATCATATCGCTAGATTCGGAAAAACCTCTGTGTGGAACTCTAAAGACTCGACAATACGCTGGCAGTGAATTACTGGATCCAATCCATAACTTACAAGCATGTCGGTACACTAGATGTACGTAACGGCTATCCATGTATCTGTCGAAAGGAAGATCGACAAGCAAGCCCGTCCGAACCCCTGCTAAGCCTATAAGTGACAGTCACCGTACAGTCCGGTCTGTTCGTCTGAGAGTATCACATTCAGGTCTACGGGGTGGTAAATGTCAAACCCCCTATTACCCTAATAACCTGATAAGTCGTGCCGATATCAAGTTCATCACCAACCGAGAAACTACTAATCCTTAATTAGTAAATCTCATCCGCTCTGGCCAGAGACTTATGGTGATGGCCAACCGTACACAGCGCGACATCAACTCTCAATACCGGAAGAGACGAATCCCTTCAATCCGCTCACTGCATCCATGTAGCTCAGGACTGTACCTAACTAAAATCTGTTTGCATGACTCGGTAGAGCCGTGGTAGGATAATAATCAAAGTACAGTAGGAACTCACACAAGACAAATGATTATCTTAGGTCAACAGACTAATTTGTACTCATGCCACCAGAGAATTGCTATCTGGCGGTAGGTATAATACCAACTAGCAGATTCCCGACGAGTCCGTCCAGTGTAACCCATACCCTAATGAACACCTGTATACAATCTTTGGTGTCATATACCAATGGCTGCGAGACCGGCCACCTCCTCTCTCGGGAATAAGAAACGTATACACTAGTCTAATCTGGAGTATCGATATCATGTCTCGATAATCCAAAGACTAAAGACATTTAAGGATGTGCTTATGGACTACTCATGCCTCACCAGTAAGATCGCCATCATAATCCTGGTGGTCAAGCAAGAATCATATGGGCTCTATCAACATGTAATAGCGATCCGTAATACCGCATGATACATGTATATGATGATAATGACAAATTAGATAACATATTATCTCGAGTAAGTGTTATTCCCGTATAGGTTCTCGCTCAATTATCATAATCGTCTGCCTGCAATTATAATAATTGTCTTGAGGACATTATAGCCAACAAATTAGTATATTTTGTTGTTGTTGGTTTAAATTTTTAAAACCCCAAATTTTTTTGTAAGGGTTCTTATGGTTATGTGCAGAACACGTGAGCCAGAGCTCAGCCTTGTCGATGTCAAGGTCATTGTTGACTATTAGGCGAAGATTGAAGCTCGATCCTGCGAATAAACTCTATTTCTCTTGTAAGTTTGCTTATTTTGGTCATGATTTGAAGTTATATTATAGTAAACAGGGACTTGGGTGTTGGAAAATGGGTACTTGATGTTTTAGAAGTATTTTAGGTTTCAGTTGAATTCTGTTCTTGCCTAATTTAGTACTGATTGTAAAGATTTGGTGATGACGCCTTTATAATCTAACTGATGTTGTCATCAAAGCTGAATGAATGAACTCAGGCTGCACTTGTTCCTCCATTTTGAATTTGTTATGCTTGTAGAATCACAACCATGCGTGGACTACCGTCACGACCCATAATTTAGCACGTGACCGGCACTTAAATTACGCAACGTCTAAAAGCGTAACGTAAATCAAGTAAGCCGAAACCCAGAAAATCTAAACCATTTTGCGGAAAATAGTGGGGGTGCAGTTTGAAATAACGGTATAATGAATCATGTTTTTCTTTAAATACATAACTAATGAGATATGAAAATGCAAATGAGTTATACTAGTTGAACATGTTTCGTCTTTTAAAAATTTGGGCAGCACATTTCTTGTATATTTTGATCCAAAATCATATACGCAACAATATATATAGACATCCCCAAGCGGGAGCTAGCTCTTCGCCAACTGACGGAATCACAACCACGCAATAACATATATACGACACCCAACAGCGAAGATCAACCCAGAAAGAACAAATAATAAGCAAGACATCAAAACTCAAGAAGCGAACATAAACCCATCGCTCTAAGTCTCGCACAATACCCAAGTCTGACAAGATCTACCAATATACAATTTCTAGTTTCTGATTTGATTTGATGGAGTTTATCTAGATACAACGGAATATAAAGTACGAGAGTGGACACGATCCAACATGTGTCCCACCTACCAAAGCAAAGCACTCTGAAAGAAGCTGTGTGCCAGCGGTACCGCAACTGATCCCAAGCGGTCAAACATGCAAGAACTGTGGCACAACGAGGGTGAGTTGCCAACTCGTGAATAGAAAACATCGGCAGGTAGAAATCGAATAAAACAACGATTTTCTAGGTCACTATATCCTGAAGGTAATACTATGACATTTAGGGTGACAACATATGCATATATGTCAACAATCGATCAATACAATGACATATATAAATAAACATCCGACATCATATGCCTGTATGCATGTGAATATCATCCACATGTCCATCAACGACACAAACAATATCATGGAACCTGAGTGTCCCATACCGACACTCGAAACATCATGAAAACATATGCTTGTATATATATGAGGATATCAACCACGTGTGTCCATCAACGACACATCAAAATCATGGAACCTGAGTGTCCAACACCGACACTTGAAACATCATGAAACCCGTGTCCACCATCGACACGTAAATCCTCATATCTCGGGCTCCGTCGGTACGGATCAGCCCATATCACGACTACGGTCGGTATCCTCCAGATATCCGCCGCGCCAAACTATCTCGGGCTCCGTCAGTCCGGATCGGCTCATATCATCTCACAACTCCGGTCGGTATCTTCCAAATATCCGCCGAGCCCAAAACTATCACCGGTAGGTAGTGCTCTCATACCAGGCTCATCGTCTACATCTAGAGCTTCTTGCCCCGGGATACCTCACCAGGTCCACCATGTACCCGCAGACGGTGCCTCCCGCTCCTCGAATCGGGTATACTCACTGCTCAGAACCGAGAAAACTCATGGTGGATATCTCGAAATATCACATCAAGAGAAACCGCGTTTTAAAGCAATACATAATTCCCTTTGAAATATAACTGCGGTTCTCAAATCCAGAGATCTCATGAAAACAGCATCTCAAGCATATAACCATAAAGTACGATGTATGCAACATAGAGTAGTAATATGTGCATATCGAGTATATCATGCAAGCATGTCAAGTGATAGTACTAAACAATAAATATACTTTTTCGTTTAAGATTAATCTCATGATATGGCGGTTCTACTGTGTAAGTGGCATGACAATTACCAATGAAGAATGTGTGTGAGCCGGCAAATCTGTGTAAGTGTAACATGCGCATCAACGGTAATTGTGCAGGTGTACTAGCAAATGATATCATATAGCATTAGATACCGGAACGTGGTATGTACATCACGAGGGGTAATATCCTACATCGGCGATCCCGACTCATAACATCCGATATGACAATAATCCTCGATCATCATCCTCAAATCACTAGCGCGGATCAATCATCCGGTACATCTTATCACGTACAGTAATCTATCGTACGGCGACATCAAACAGAATAGGTATTCTATCGTCCTATTCATCAATAAGAATACGGATCTAAAATCTCGTACGGCATATCACTCTTTATCCGCATAAATAAATATATATACACATATATCTTAAATTACATTTGTATCAATCTCATATAATGATATCTTGCATATGCGTCATATCTTATTAATCTCAAGTCGTATCGATTTGATCTCATATCATACCATTATCAACTCATACTTGTTCTCTTTCAATTCATACTTATCATGATTCACTTTCTCATTTCATATTCTCGTAACAATCCGAGTCATCTATATTTATCATCACAATATCCCACGTCAAGTTATCTTATATACATATATCATATTCTCAAGTCAATATATATCCATTAGTGTCAACTTTTATCCCATCATTTCTTACTAAAACCTTTATCAAAATTATCGTTCATATAACAATCTTTCCGTATCAATGGTTGCGGGGGATCTTTCCGTATCAATGGTTGCGGGGGTGCTATACGCCATCCACCCGACTTCCCCCGTAAATATAAATCTACTCACCTGCTAAACTCCTCGTTTAGCCGAAGTCGATGTGCTTCGTCGTCTCGGAAGTCCACACGAAGGTACCTACAATCAATACACATCGAAATGCAATTAAAACCAATATCCGAAAACCGATATGGCACACGAAGTGCTCATAGGTTAGAACCTATAGCTTACACATGCAAGATCAACCAAATAATCCTCGTCCGTTGACGTACAAACGTCCAATGACGGAATCCAAACTCAAATATAAAAACCAAGTTTCAGAAATCGCAAAACGAAATTCAGCAACATAGGAAATCACTCACAGATTCTACCCTAAGTCAAACTAGTGAATTTTGCATATAGGGAAGTCTAATTAACTGATATATGAGCCACAGACCAAGCACGAACCATTTCCAACATACCCAGGCCGCAATTTGCGGCCATATCGAGTTTATTTGCGGCCATGAAATGTAATGGGGGTCTCAGGTTTCTATGGTAGGTTCCTATGTGCATGCACGTCTCTCTGTAATCGCTAAATAATTTTTAGGGTCCCGGGGTTATAGCAGATTCACAAAACACATCACTATTCTCACAAAATACGATATCGGCCGATTTCAAAGTTCGTGTTTTGGTTTCTAGTATCTAGTCTTGGCCAGTAAAAACATCACTCAAGCCTTGCAAACACTCACTACACCTCAATTTACCACTTAACATCAATTTGGAGATTTCCAAGATCACAATACTCACCAAATCAATTTCTAAACTAGACTAGGATACTAAACACAAATACTTAACAAAAAGTGTAAGGATTAGCTCATTTGGCAACTTAGGAAAATTCTTGAGTTGCCCAAAATCTTCAAAATCCAAACTTGAAAGGTTCAAAGGGTTTAGGATGAAGGTGTGCATCTTTTTAATGAAGGTGGCATGGGGTTTTAGCGATTAATTGGAGATGATACATGGAGATAGAGGAGGTTGAAGGAGATGAAGAAAAACAATGGGGAAATGAAATGATGAAGGAAAAAGAGATGAAGGATTTTGGTCAAGGGTTACTCTCTCTTAGCCCCACTCTCTCTTAAGCTCACTCTCTCTCTCTCTCTCTCTCTAAATATCTATTTTGTTTTATTCCCTCTCACTCATTAACCATAGCATCTCCTTTATTTTCTTTTCTTTTTTAAATAAAATTAAAGGCAATTAACATACATGTAACCAAATGCAACATGACATGATGCGCTAGCCATGGAAAAATGTAGAATTACGGATTTGGCTTAGTCATGATTAGTAGTGCACAAATCAATTTAATTTTCAATTATTTTCCAAATATTGGTATATACTTATACCATTTTACGAAAAACCCATATTCGCAAATCGAATAGTTTTCGCGAAATATATTATTTTAATATTTAATTTCCAAAAATAATATTTATATTTCTAAAATGTTACAACTACATCAACAGATCGATTTGATTACAGTAGTCAACAGATCATATGTTTATGAACTTTATAATTAAACTTGATTATCTGATGAGAGTATCATTAACTTGCTTCATATCGTGGAGGTTTATAGTATTACTAGAGACTAGATTAAGGGAGCATCGCATGATTTGCATGTCGCATTAAGGTCGCATTGATGCAAAGATATATAATGCCTACTAGAAAACACTAATCATATGCAGGCATGCAAGGCCTTGCTGAAAAGAGGGGAGACTCTCTCATGCAAACGATGATTCTTAACCGCCCTAAATAATATTAATGTCTAAAGCATACTCGAGAGCTGTATATGGTGCTGCCTAACAGGATGATAAGCTACAATGTAAGTCTAGATCCCCTCTCAGCCCTTTGATGCTCATTTATAGATTCTGATCTAGTGAAAGCTGGTCTTTGGCTTTTCTATCGCTACTGTTTTATAAAAGTTTATAATATATACATGGTCATGTGTATCAAAGCCAGTTAATATGAAATATGTGTATGGAATTTGTCAACTTATGCATTTTTTAACATTGGATTTGCCATTGCTATATCATTTCTTGTTTATTTGAGCTTATCGTTCGTAAACTGTGCCTTTCTTACAAACTTCAAGTGTGTGTAGGCAAATAATGTGGATTACATTAACCTTCACAGCTACACTAACCTCTTTTATATAACACTAACCTCTTTTATATATGAGAATAATGAAGAAAAGAGACCCTGGGAGACTTTTTCGTTAATGGCGTCAAAAATCTATATCCTTCACGATTTTTTTCGACGATCGGCACCCATCATCATCTTTATCATGTAAGATGTGGATACACAAATTTCATATGATTCCACCACCTTTCACTGTTGAATTAGCAATGTAAAACGTTCTATTGTCAATAAACATTTAATTATGCACCCACTAAATCAACGATGAAAAATTGATGGGATCACATGAAAGTTGATGTATCCACATCCTAGATGAAAAAGATGATGATGGGTGCCAATGGTCGAAAAAAATTGTAGGATGTATTTTTTCGACGACATAGGAGGAAATTCCCTCCTGTGGCGCCTTCCTTCCATTATCCTCTTTATTTATATATATATATATATATATATATATATATATATATATATTACTGAATTTGAAAGGATTTCCCGAATAGCATTTTTATTCGATTGATCTCTAGATGTTTACTTTCAGCAAAAGTGATTAAATGCTCATTTGAACTTCATTATGGATATAGGATCTAAAGTTCTTCGTGTTTCTCTCTTATCTCGCTCCACTTCAGGATCAGCCTATCCAGTCCTAGATTCCTCTTCTTGTCTTCATAGCATTTTGAACTATTAAGGGTACTTATATTTCGGGTTTTTTTTTGAAATATTTATAATTTAAAAATTAATTATTAAAATAGGTGGGTTAAAATTAAAATTACAAGAATAGGGTGGTTTGCCCCCCTATCCTACCCCACCCCCCAACCCAGAATAGGGGGCGGGTTCCTAGAACCCGCCCCCTATACAGTAGTATAGAGGGCGGGTTCCTAGAACCCGCCCCCTTTTTTTTAATTTTTAATTTTTAATTTTAATTATTAATTATATAATTATAATTATAAATATAATTTTAATTATAATTATTTTTTAAAAATAAATAAACGTAAAAAATATTTAAATAAAATAATAAAATTTCACTATATCACTGCTTTTTACAGAATGAATCCGTCAAAATTTACAATACAAAAAAATCCTATCCGATTTCTATCTCGACGGTCAGATTTATAATATCAAAATGAATCCGTCAAATTTACAATATAAAAAAATCCTATCTGTTTGTAAAATGTAAATTCTATCGTTTTCCTTTTCCCTTATGAAATCCGAAAAGGCTTGACATAAGCCTATGCCTCCTGGGATGACTGGAGGACCCACCTGTTTCTTGGGTAGATGGCGACGGCGGCGGCGGCGTCTGCTCTTCTGCTTCGGGTTCGGCTTCGTCTTCAGCAGCGTCTTGGACAGGCTGTTGATCCGCAAATCCTGAATCTGAATGTGGGACAGGTGTCGGATATGTGCTGCCTCCCAACAACTGCATGTAGGACGATAAATCCGTGTCCCAACTGGGCAGTTGTAGCGAAGAGCCAGTCCCGGTTTCATGCGGTTGATGTTGCACAAAACCTTGGCCCCATGGCTGCGCAAATCCTGACCCCCAAGGTTGCTGTTGTTGCGTAAAACCTGACCCCCAAGACGGCTGTTCTGCAAAACCTGACCCCAAGACTGGTGTTGTTGCGCTTGGCCGGTATGCCAGGGTTGCTGCTGACGGTATGGTGATCCAAACCACTGATCCTGCTGAACTGGATCTCCGTAATGCTGCGGCTCTGGTGCCGGATCATGGTGCTGCTCTGGTGCCGGTTCATACTGCGGTTCCGGTGCCGGCTGATACTGCTGCTCTGGTGCCGGCGATAAATGTTGAGAAATATTATATGAACCGAATACACCACCAATTAATTGGTCTACATTTGAAAATCGAGCCTGAGTTGCCGGACCAGCATCAGTCGGGTATGGTTCATGCACCATTTGTACGAGATGCAACCCACGAGCCTGTCGTTACATTAGAAATAAGAAATAAGTATTGACTCATACCGCCGGATGTTAAAAAGTAATATAATATAAAGAATTCAACTTACCAAATCTCGTTCCATGTGGCCTCTAGGCTCGTACCGCGAGATGTTTGGGAAGTTTTTGGGGGGAGCACAAAGATATCTTATGGTGACACGCTTATACCACTGTAGATATGCTTTGGTAGCGTCGGTGGCTGTTTGGTCACCTATTTGCTGTAAGGCAATATTACGCTGCCTATCCTCCCATCTCAGCAAATATTGATGATGATGCTCCCTCCAATCACGCTCCGTCTTTCCTCCTCGCATGTGTCCCTCTATTGTCATAGGCGAAGGCAGCGGGACAGGAATATGTTGCGATCTATCAAACTGTCGCAACACCCGGTCCGGGAGGTGCATGACGACGACATTAATGCAAAGGAGTGGGCATCGAGCCCGCCAAACCGGCTCTCCTTCGATACAGACGCCGGGTAAGCTTTGCAGACGATCTGCTGTATAAGGCGTCCACAGGAACTGCGCAAATAACATAGTACAAAAATTGTGATGATTGTGTTTCAAAATTGTAAAACAAACTCAATTACCTAAGTTATGGTTACCTGAGTCGCCTCCATGCGATCCAACTCATCTCTATAGTACTTAAGTACTCGACGAGGAGCCTTATACGCTTTCTTCCATTCCACCAACAGCCGAGCGGCTTTCCAGGGGGTATCCAAGCCAGTTATTTTAACATTCTTCGGTCTTCCTATATACATATGCTCCCATGACCAGATCTATAAATAAAGTTTCAGATTATAAGAGAGAAAACCAATATTACAATTTTGCAAATTTCTAACTGTGAAAAATAAGGAATTTACCTGAAGTAATGTAATGCATCCACAAATTTTATTCTTCATAGAAGCACATGCCTTATCGAGTTCCTTATAAAGAAAGGCCAGGACCCCTGCTCCCCAAGCATATTGGCCACACACATCAAAATCCGTTAGGAAGCCGAGGTATAACGGATGGACATGCGTTGCTGATTGGTCCGGCATCAACCAAGAACCGATCATGTACAGAATGTAGGCACGTGCATGTCTATCCAAGACTTCATCGGTGGCTTCATCAGGGATATAACTAAATGTATCTTTTAGCCAGTTTAAACTGATCTTATACCCCTTACTGGAGCCTCCTGGTGCCTGATATTAGCATTTTTTGTGAAATATTAAAGCTAGAAATAATGTACAACATGCAATAGGTACACTAAAGAGGGGAATCAGAATGAAATTTTTTACCTGTCCGAGAACAGACATGGCATATGTATCCCAGTATGGGTGGTCGGTATCTGGACCAACAATTTTTCCTCTCGACCAATTCAAGCCCATTGACCCGTAAACCGAGTAAGAGGCCAATATCCTGAAGTGTGATAGTGGCCTCACCCATCTTAGATGAAAAGTGTGGGTCTTTTTTCTCCAGCGCTCAACCAGAGAGGTAACGAGGTCGTGGTCGATTTGGATATGACGAATCAATGAAGCTTCATAAAATCCGGCCCGTCGAAGCCGCTGGGTTATTCGTTGGTCGCTAACTATCCATTTGTCTGAGCTATGGGTGACGACGGTGATATTATCTCCATCCTGCAAAATTAAATAATGTTATTTTCAACTATTAGAATTAAAAGAAATGGGTAATTAAAAAAATTACTAAGTTTAGAATATTCCTCTCCGTGTAATATATTAAACGATCTGTGTTCGTTTTGATGAACGAGCAGAGATTTGTCGAGTGGTTGATTCTCCATTAAAATGCACTGGAGCAGAGATTAGATGAAGAGTTAATTTTGTTCGATGAAATGCACTGGACGGGGGGTTGGGTTTTATAGTGAAGAGTGGACGGGTTCTAGGAACCCCCCTCTTTAACGATACAGTATTGGTTGTCAAATCAGTTGAAGAGGGCGGGTTCCTGTGTTCCAGGAACCCGCCCTCTTCAATAATTATGTTTGTGGAACCCGCCCTCTTCAATAATTATGTTTGTGGTGTCAGATCGGTTTGGTTTTTCCTGTTCACAAAGGAAGAGGACGGGTTCTAATACCCGCCATCTTCAATGGTTTTATTTTTTATATATTTTTTTAAAGGTGTGGTGTCAAATCAGTTTCCTTTTGTATATTTTTTAAAATGTGTGTCTGTTGTGTTATTAAAAAGGGCGGGTTATTAGATCCCGCCCTCTTTAATAATTATATGATATGGTCACATCAGTTTTTTTTGTCCATTGTCAGAAGGATATCAGAAGGAAGAGGGCGGGTTATTAAAACCCGCCCTCTTCAATTATTATTTGTGTCACTTGTCCATCATACACTGTGTGTTGTGCCAGTGTTGTCCCATCGTGTCTGTGTGTCAGGTCCTGTGCAGAAGTAAGAAGGGCGGGTTCTAGTTATTAGAACCCGTCCTCTTCAATAATTAGCCGGCCCTCATATCCTATAAATAGCTCTCCGTTATACATTTCACTACCCATTTCATCTCTATCAATTTTTCTTCTGTACAATTCACTATCCATTTACGCTCTATCAGTTTTTCTCCGCTATCAATTTTGTGTAAGTGTGGAGTTTAAGAAGAATATCAAGTTCAGTACCATGGTCTGGAAGGAGAAGCTGCTGGGTAGGATCAAGACGGAACAGTTCACAAAGTATTGGAAGTAAGCAATCTTTTCTAGACGGAACAATTAATAAAAAAAAAGATATGCCCGATGCTCAACATTATTAATAAAAAAACTTTAAAAAAAATTATACAAGATTATCAAACTGTTAAGTGTAGGAATTAATAATTTAAAATAAAAATATTTAATTACACTTCTATGAGTTTACTTTTTTACAGATAAATTAACTGTAATAGTAATGATTTTTTTTTGTGCAATTCAACCAAATTAAATTTCAGACTTGCCAATAATTTTTGTGTAATTTGAAAACCATTAATTACATGATAATCATTTTGCAAATAGCATGTTATTTGTTGTAGGGAATGTAACTACCTCATACAACGAATAGGGAGGAAATGCTCTAGTTATGAATATCTCTGCTTTAAGCAAATGTACACTCTGGTACAACAAAGAGAATAGCGTGATTTCCAATTTTAACAAAGCAACATAATCCATGAAAATGAAAGAGTCTCATACAAATGAATTCACATAATTGAAAAGAAAATGGGAAAAGTGCATGTTTAATAGAAATTTTACATGAACCCAACGACAATAAATGGCACTCCTGCTAGAAATGATTGGATCTAAAACAATACAGAGGAATAAATGGCAATTTTGGCATAAAAGAAATTTTTTTGCAATTTCAACACAACATAAAAAATATAACTGTTTTTGTGCAGGATTCTTTGCGCGAACTTTCTTCCTCTCTCCAATATAACTGTTTTTGTGCAGGATTCTTTGCGCCGCCGCCAAATAAGTTGTTTGCAAGTTTTTCAATTTATGTTTGTTACTGTTTTGCATAAATAATACGGACTTTAAGGGGCTATAACACCAATTCAGATTGGGTGGGAATTTCATCACCCTTCCTATGACCCCAAAAATCACTAACAGCATACGCATTACCCTCGAGTATAATTAAAAAATATCTAGACACAGCCAACTAAGGACTCTCGTGCTCAGTAAGACAGAGGAAGGTTGTGGGCATTCGATCGTTTATCTAAACTTGACTTTGTGGTGCCTAGGCTAGGCAAGTGAGAAAGGTAACTTTAAAAGGCCCGTCTCACGGTGATTCGTGAGCGGATCCCTCCTTTCCTCATTTGTGCTTATCTGGCCACAATTGGCAGTGAAGAGGCGATTTGAGGGTTATCTCACAACTTGTCACTTTAGAACAGTTAAGAGCAGTCTAGTGGACTTTGAAGACCATACCTCTAGGTATGATTGTGCATGGTTTGACTGTGATTGTATGAAGTTGTTAACGCTTTTTTTATTGTTGGCTTGATAATGTTTGATGCAGATTATGGCCTCTTCAAGTTTATTTGTTGTATGTAAATACGATGGCCGGGTTATCACAAGTGCACAAGGTCCCGAGTATATGGGCGGGTCCGCAAGAATCATGCGATTAGAAGTATCAACGACTTATGATGAACTAGAGAATAAAGTGTTCAAAATTACGAAATACAATCCCCGTGAAAGTAGGGTTAAGTTAAGTTGTATATGGCCTATGTTCAATGGAAATGCATTGGTTGAAATTATAGACGATGCATCAATATCTTCGATGATAGATTTCGGTCTCTCAAACACCCAGCATTCTTTTGAACTTTTGGTTCAGAATGAGCAATTGAAAGTATCAGATGCCCCTCCAACGGGTAATTTTGATGGTAATGCTGGAGATAGTTCCTGGGGGTACGGTCACATGGTCAACGATGATACCGTCAGTGTCGGTGGATATGACTATACACAATATTATTCAAACCTTCAAACTCATGGGTAAACATTTTATAAACCCATATTTAAACATTTTAGTAATACCAAGATACTAATATTCAAACATTTAATAAAATCCATAAATCCAGGTTCTCCTAGTCGACTGCTGCAGTTACATGCACCCCGGAAGAACAACAAGGATTACTATACACAACCTTCCACAGGTAAATAAATCTGAAACAAGTGATGATTTAGTTACGAAAATATTAAGGAATAATATTATAATAACAATTTATATACTAAACGCAGATTTCCCCACACCTCCGCATCATTCCAACACGATCCAAGTAGCGCATTCCAAGCATGTCCGTTCACATCTTTCCGGTCTTCTCACCCCGAACCATCCACATTACACCGACCACAACCATCATATATTGCACCCGAGCCTTATGTTGCTACGGGTGATATTAATATGTGTGGCAGTGATGATGATGAAATCGGTGAAGGTCATCAGAGGGAGGATAGCGTGGAATATGCCGCTGGATTGAATGGGGTAGCATTCTTTGATGGTATGGTTGCGAATAACGATTTTGTCGAACTAGAAGATCCCGGCCTCGATCCGCTGGAAGATGATGGTTGGGTAGACTTAGCCGTGGCAGAAGTAAATACGGCACCCTATTTGGACGCGACAGTAGCAAGCGAAGATTGCATCAGCGTCGGGGATTTGTTTCAGGAAAAAGGAGATCTTATTTGTAGGCTGAAGTCGTGGTCTATTCAGCAAAACGTTACATTTAAAACCGAAGAGTCAAATAAGACGTACTATACGGTGGTATGTACGAAAGCTCCTGAATGTCAGTGAAGATTGCATGCATGTTGTTCCAAAAGAGCCAAAACTTGGAAGGTCACGAAATACAACCAAGAACATACTTGCATCAATTCTATTATGTTACAAGATCACCGGAATTGCATTTCATCTTACATTTGCTCGCTAATCATGCCACTAATCCGTACAGATGTGGCAATGACTTCCCGAGAGATACGGCTCTTGGTTAGCGGAGAGCATAAAATTCAGATTTCGTATGTGAAGGCATGGGATGTTCGTAGAAAGGCTTTATGCAAGATATTTGGGGACTGGGAAAGCTCGTACAACTCACTAGTCCCTTTTATGGAAGCCATGAAAGCATCAAATCCGAGGACCGTATACCGGTTAAAAACCACAGAAACAGACGTCGAAGGCTCTGTCAGGTTTCAAAGAATTTTCTGGTGCTTTGGTCCATGTGCGGCTGGCTTCACACACTGTCGGCCGGTATTGTGCGTTGATGGTACGTATCTATACGGTAAGTACAGAGGCTGCATGTTAATTGCTACAGGTGTTGATGCTAATAACGGTATATTTCCGTTGGGATTTTCTATTGTCGAGGGTGAAAATACATCATCCTGGTCATGGTTTTTCCGTCAACTCAAAAATATCCCATCTGTTCTTCATAGAACAGATTTATGCATCATATCTGATACGCATCTGGGAATACTAGCTGCAATGAGATCTGTATTTCCGACGACCCCACATAGGTTTTGCCTACGGCACTTCAGGAAAATATTTGATCGAAAATTTAAAAATTCGGATCTACATAAGCTTATGTACAGAGCCGGTGAAACGCCTGACCCTAATGTTCACGACATATACATGACGAAAATTGGGGAGATGAGTCAAGCTGCGAAAGCGTGGCTAAATGAGTATCCAGTACGCATGTGATCACAAGCACATGATGATGGGTGCAGATATCTACTAATGACGACTAATATGTCTGAAAGCTTCAACGGGGTCCTTAAAGGCGTTAGAGGCTTACCGATACAGGGGTTGATTGTTCGAACCTTTTTTTCGGATGAATACTTATTTTGTGCACAGAAGAGAAAAGTCCTTGGCGATGGAGACTCCGCTCACCGTGTATTACGAAGATATATTTCGGAAAAGAGAGCGCAGAGCACAATACTACAGATCCGAAAGGTTTGACACGGCGGAGTTTCAAGTAACGGGCGGTAATGGGAATTAATATACCGTGAACTTTAGAGATGAAGGGCTCTCTTCGTGTACATGCGGTCTTTTCCAGCAACAACATTTACCTTGTGCCCACGCAATTGCTGCTGCGAGCAGCATGCATAACTCACACTACAATTTTGCTTCTCATTACTATACAGTTTCCAATTACCAAGGCGCATACGATCCAAAATTTCATCCTATACCGGACAGTCGCTATTGGCACTATTATACTGCCAACAGACAAACACCAACTGTATTACCGCCTGAAAAAATATAAGGCCCGGAAGACCTAAGGTGCGTCGAGATCGAATGACAATGGATACTGATCCTCAACAAAGGCAGGCCAGATGTAGCCTATGCAAACTACTAGGCCATTATAAGACCAGATGTCCAGGACAGTCATCAGGGACGGGACCTTCAGGATCGTGACAAGTGCACTCAGATTTTTTTGTAATATAAATTTGACGGATTCAATTTGTTATTATAAATTTGACCGTCGATATAGAATTTACATTTTACAAACAGATAGGATTTTTTTATATTGTAAATTTGACTGGTTCATTTTGATATTATAAATTTGACCGTCGAGATAGAAATCGGATAGGATTTTTTTGTATTGTAAAATTTTGACGGATTCATTCTATAAAAAACATTGATATAATGAAATTTTATTATTTTTTTCAAATATTTTTTACGTTTATTTATTTTTGTAAAAATTTTAAAATAATTATAATTATAATTATAATCATAATTAAAATTATATTTATAATTATATAATTAATAATTAAAAATTAAAAATTAAATTAAAAAAAGGGGGCGGGTTCCGGGAACCCGCCCCCTATTCTGGGGTGGGGGTGGGGTGGGAAGGGTGACGTGGGGGTAGGGTTGGCAAACCACCCCTATTCTTGTAATTTTAATTTTAACCCACCTTTTTCGTTAATGGCGTCAAAAATCTATATCCTTCACGATTTTTTTCGACGATCGGCACCCATCATCATCTTTATCATGTAAGATGTGGATACACAAATTTCATATGATTCCACCACCTTTCACTGTTGAATTAGCAATGTAAAACGTTCTATTGTCAATAAACATTTAATTATGCACCCACTAAATCAACGATGAAAAATTGATGGGATGACATGAAAGTTGATGTATCCACATCCTAGATGAAAAAGATGATGATGGGTGCCCATGGTCGAAAAAAATTGTAGGATGTATTTTTTCGACAACATAGGAGGAAATTCCCTCCTGTGGCGCCTTCCTTCTATTATCCTCTTTATTTATATATATATATTACTGAATTTGAAAGGATTTCCCGAATAGCATTTTTATTCGATTGATCTCTAGATGTTTACTTTCAGCAAAAGTGATTAAATGCTCATTTGAACTTCATTATGGATATAGGATCTAAAGTTCTTCGTGTTTCTCTCTTATCTCGCTCCACTTCAGGATCAGCCTATCCAGTCCTAGATTCCTCTTCTTGTCTTCATAGCATTTTGAACTATTAAGGGTACTTATATTTCCAACGCTATTTTCTTGTTCAAGTATCCATTTTGTGTGGTGGTTGACTATTTTTTAAAGTGTTGGCACGGTTAACTATTTGTGAGTTGAAGTGGTTTATTAACTTAACTATTGTGTTATTTCCAAACTTGTGAGCTGAAACTTTTAGTTATGTCATATGAGAGATCGATGTTCTTTTGTGTTGTTCATTGTTAATATTTTTGTTATTTTGTTATTACCGTTGTTTTCGCTGCGTTTGCGAGATATTTTGATAATATTGATGTTGTATGACTTGCAAATTAAACAGCAGGGCAAAGAAAAGATGAAATTGGAGTAACTGTTTGGAGACGGTCTAAACTGTCCCGGACTAAAATCATAGGATGATCTAAACCATACCCAAGACAATGAGTCGACAGCCAATGCGGACGGGCTCTCATTGCCTTGGAGACAGCTTACCATCCCCATTGCCTATACTTGTAGTAATGACGCTTTTAAGAAATAAAAATGAAGAGGAAATATGGCAAGGTTATTGCAAGAAACCATAAGGGTTCATCACCCCTATCACCTCGATCTCCAATGGAGATCGAAGACGGGTTGCCGAAGAAGTCTGAAAGACTTCTCTTCAGACTTCTCTTTGTTCAAGGAACACAGGTCCGTCGGTGAAGACCATCAAGATTACCATGATGATGGTGAAGAAGAGCTAGGGTTTTTGAATGAAGGAGAAAGAAACCCTAGAATTCTTCTAAATTCTTTTCCTTTGAAGAACATATGGGAAATGGTTTCCTTCTCTCCTCTATATAAATAGGGGAGGAGTTGAAGAGGCGATCCAGCAGCCGCTGGATCGTTGCCACGTAGCCCCCACTTGGCCCAGAAAGGCTTAGGCCAGAAGGGTTTAAACTTAGGCCTCCTGACCTAATTTTCTATCTGATAAAGATAATAAAAATATATACATAGATTGATATACATGAAAGTGATCTATTACAAACCGGTCCGCGTTTTTAAAAACGGAAACTCCCGATCTACCGACATATTTTAATGATCAGATCCGTTCAAGTTGATCGCCATAACTCAAATGTATGTGCATGAAAAATCAAACGATTTAAAGTCTTTTAACATATGCATCAATAGATGCAAAAATGAACATTTTTCGATTATGCAATATTAACTTCATTTGATGCATAGGTTAAAAGTCTTTAAATCCTTTGATTTTTCAAGCAAGGGATGGCGATCAACTTGAACGGATCGGATCATTAAAATATGGCATAGATCGAGAGTTCCTGTTTTTAAAAAACGGGAACCGGTTTGCAATAGATCACTCCCCTATATATAAATGTGTGTGTTCAACAGTGGGAGATATGCACAAGATTGTGCATATCCATTATTGGGTGCATTTGTTGGAGTTAAAAATTTAACTCCCAAAAAGATATACTTATGTAGGATTTAATAAATACTTATGTAGTATTTAATCGGAGAAACGGGTCGAGTGATAAACAATCTGATCAATTCAAACCCAAAGTTGATGCATATTGCATCATCAACAAGTAAAAAAACTTGTTTTATACAAGTGGAACCACATATCTTAGACAGTTCCCCTTTAAA